>CM076580.1:1727998024-1728598024 GCA_034641835.2 Pinus albicaulis
GAGGACAACGTCAAGTTTGACCAAGTCAATAGCGCTGCCATAGTGGGAGTGAATCACCTTGAAAGACAGCGCAGTGTGAAAAGGGAGGAGGTCATTTGGTGGAGGAAACCCTAATGTGTGGGGCCAAGGCAAGGAGGCTTTAATTTGTATAAAGGGAGGACAAGAAAGCCATGGAAACATATGTTATTGATTATATAATTTGATCTGCTTAGACTCTTTGTGAATTCTTCTGTTGTTTAGCAGAGTTGTAGTGTTGTTTAGCACAAGGATTTCCTGTTTAGGAATCCTTATCCCTTCTTGAGAGGCCTCTTGAGGGATTGTACTTCATTCTCCACATTTCAAGCTCAAGGCCAAGCCACCTCCTTCAGCTACAGTGTTATTCCTGTAGCAGGAAATGTTGTGTTGCAGGGTGTTGCAGTGGAGGGTTCCACAACACCATTTCCTTGGCTCATCTTTCAAAGGAGGGAGCTTCTATTCCTCTGGGAGGTTAATGAGGAAGATTTCAGAGCTTATTGCACATATTTGGCATCAGGCCAAGCACTTCCAATCTCCTACAACACAGTCCATCTCCTTTACTGTGTTATTTATGAGTGTATTTGCAGTGGGGGATTACACCACTATTTTGGAGGGTGAGATCTTCAGGGATTGGATCAGCCTTTCACCTGAGAGATACATTGGATGAGATATATTCGTCATATGCAGCATCATCATCTATCTCCATCCATTTAGAGTTCTTGAGTTGCAGCTGCTACCCTACAACTCCAGCATTTTGTGTTTTTGCATATTTAAACCAGTCCTTCCAGGATTGCCTAGAAATTGCCTTTGGGAGTGTTTATCTTTGCTCCCCATGTTGTATGAGCTATGTATTGATATATCTATGTGTTGAAATATGCTAGCAGTAGTTTCTCCTTATAAAACTACGCTGTTATAGCCTTGTCTTTCCATATGTAGTAGTGTAATCCATATTTCATGTACATGTTCCTTGAAGGTTTGTTTGCCTAAGCTTGAGTGATAATTTCCTCAAGATCTTGTACACATTTTGTTTCTATAACATTAATAAGATGGCTATGAGATATTATTTCATTTTCTGAAGTTGATGCACATTTCTCTTTCATAGTTGCATTTACATATTGCTAATCTCCAACTTTAGAATATCTTAAGATATTCTTATTGTTGTAGAAATTCCCTATTTTGGGATATTTTAGTGGTAGCAAAGCATGATCTTTGGCTCATCCTGTGATTTTTAACCATAATAAGATCGAAAAGATCAAGATGATGAAGAATATGAGCTTGCTCTCATCAGTTTTCAGATCCAGAAAGGACCTCTCCAAGGAGGTCAAGAAGATGGAAGAAGGAGAAGAGGAAGGACCATGCACTTCCTATTCTCAAAGAGACAAAGGAATGAAGCATGAAGAACACTTGGAATTAGAAATTCTAAGTGAGTACCTTGCTGAATACAAAGCTAAACCTAGAGCCTTCAAGAAGACTCTAGCTTTACCACAATTTATTCAGTTGGAAGAAGAAAGAAGACCCCACAGCTATGGGATGATGAGAGGCAATATATTTCTATTGTCCACATTTGATGGATCACTCACATGTGCAACAATGGTTTGGGTGAAGAAGCTAGAGGCTTTCTTCCTGCTACACCTTGTAGTAGATAGATAGGCTGTATAAATTGCAGTGCTACACCTTGAAGGTGAAGCAAGTACTTGGTGGTTCAGTCATTGGAGCCATGCAAGGGTATCTACTCTTGCTGAATTTTCTCAAAGGGTGATCAAGATATTTGGCCAAAGAAGGGAGGAGCCCTCACCACCAATTAAAGAGGCATATACCAGCGCTGTCACAGTCATGGAGGAGCAACCTTCATCTTCAGCAGTTGGTGAAGCCAACACATTGGAGGAGGAAGCCCTTACAGTCATACAAGATTCTTCCAAGATTTCCAAAAGTATGCCGGAATTTCCATCTCTTATCATTTCAACAAACATTATGGATGGGTCTACATCATTACATGTTGTTGATTTATAGCAACAGAATTGCACTGCGTTGTGCAACCTTGAATCATTCAAGGGATAGATTAACCATTATCCTCATGAGCCATTCTTGACTTGCACACCACACTTGAGGTTGGGGTTTGAGGGCTTGGAGGAAGAAGAGATAGATGGTAGACATCTTGAAGTGAGAAACACTTTCTCCTTTCGAGATGACACTTTCTCAATGAGCACTCCCCAGCTCAAAGAGAAACTTCTACTTTTAGCATATCCAAGGTCTCTTTGGGTTTGGAAGGCCATGCATGAGGAGGAGATCTCATGGAGAGATTTCATTGGAGGTGCACTTCAACACATCATGAAGTGCAAGGTTTTTCAACAGTTTGAGGAGGTTCTTCCCTTCTCACACTTGGATCCTCATGGATTCAAGGAGGAGAAGATAGATGATGGAGGAAATGTTTGGATGGATAACATCTCTCATGATTGTATTGGACACTTCTTGAGCCATACACATCATGATGGGAGGTTTTTTCCTACCACCTATTTGGGTCCTTATGGGATCAAATTCATCCTTGAGAATATTGCATTTCAAAATCCCATGAAGTGCAGAAATCTGATTTGGGATGATGGTAGCCCTCATGGGAGGAGTACCAAGATGGAGGATGGAAGGAGACATCCAAAAATGATTGAGTGGATGTGGATGAAGAGCAAGAGGCTAGTAAGCCAATTGAAAATCTATGACACCGAGCAACAGGAGGCTTGGCTGCGCTAGTTACTCTTGAAAGAGTTTGGCCATCACTTGGCATACACTCTTCCTAAGAGTATGAGGATGGAGAAGATGTGGCAGGATGCTGGCATCATTGAGTAGCAAAGAGTATGGATGAATGGTGTTGATATGACATTCATTTCATTCATTATGTCTTTATCACATATCTTGTATGATGAGAGCATGAGGAAGTAGCAAATACTTTTGTTGCTTGGGTGGTACTTGAGAGAGCAAGGGCAGATTTTCTCTCACATGTTGTATGATGTTGCAGGAGTAGGAGATGGCACTATCATGGTAAAAAGGGGCTACTTATTGGCCTTTGATGATCAAGAATTACTTCCCTCTTGGGAGGAATTCCATATTTGCAGCAACATTATTGGAGGAGTCTTTGACAATAATCATGTCAAGGAATTGAGTTATGGGTTGGCAGAAGCCTATTTGCATAGGCCAACAATGTTTTTCCTTTGGAGCATGAAATTATTCATGTATTCATGCATCTCTTTACTTTCATCACATGGTGGGAATGTTGTTTTTTCATCTATTGATTATGTGACACAATATTTGCATCTTCTTACCATTAACATACAATGCATTGATCCACAAGGGGGCAAGTTTATTGTTAAGCCCCATAAACAAAATTTTGCCAACTATTATGATGGAGACAACCATCCTTTGTATAATAATGGGCAATTTTTTGATTCATTCTTGTATGCTCAGTTGATACATTCACTCATTTACTATTCACTAGTAGATGTGATGATTCACACAACTAGCAATTTGTAAAAACACCCATTGCCATGCTATTTTCTGAAGTTGCAGTGGGAATGACTGCACTGTGTCCACTTGAGACATTGTTTGTATCATGCAGCATCATGTAAAACATTCATTAAACTACTCATTTGGATATCCTATGATGATCATGTCCTATTCATCATGGATGAGGTGTTTTGGGCCAGCTTGATCTTCAATGTTGGAGAGGAGATCCTTCAAGGATTGTTCTTCATTTTGCCACTTAAGGGAAACACTTTTGCAGCCCAGGATCAACACATACTCTACACTTATCATGAGTGGAGAGAAGGATAGTGTGGGGTAGACTACCTTGTCTACCATGATCATATTTTCAGCCCACCTACTAAGCATGAGCCAAAGGTGGAGTAAGACTTTCAGGAGTTGCCATGTTGGAGGGTAACTCATTTTGTGTGGATGATTTCTTGGGGATGGAAGATTCATATGGGGATGTCAGATCCAAACTTATTTCAGCCCACATGGCTCAAGAAGGCCCTTCAGTTCTATCCTTGCAGTTGCTTGAGGACAAGCAACATTTGGGAGGGGAGGACTGTAATGTTCCCAAAATTAGCATGAAGCTAATTGGAACATTAATTTTTCTTGTATCATCTAGGAGGTGAATAAAATGGGTAAGGAGGCCCATGAGTAGAAATAAAATCCCTCATATTGTGAAAGGGATCATTAGAGTAACTACATTTTGCACCCTCAAGTGTGAAAAGGGGCAAATGCATGAGGACGAGGTCAAGGTTGACCAAGTCAACAGCGTTGCCATAGTGGGAGTGAAACACCTTGAAAGACAACGCAGTATGAAAAGGGAAGAGGGCATTTGGTGGAGGAAACCCTAATGTGTGGGGCCAAGGCAAGGATGCTTTCATTTGTATAAAGGGAGGACAAGACAACCATGGAAACATGTTATTGATTATAGAATTTGGTCTACTTAGAATCTTTGTGCATTCTCCTACTATTTAGCAGAGTTGCAGTGCTGTTTAGCACAATGATTTCCTGTTTAGGAATCCTTCTCCCTTCTTGAGAGGCCTCTTGAGGGATTGTACTTCATTCTCCACATTTCAGGCTCAAGGCTGTTGGTACTATTTTATTGCTATTCTTTTCTTCTAAAAATCCATCATTTCTCTACCATTTTCTTCCATAAACTCCTCATAGTCCATTGAAATTGATTAATGTAGCATTATAATTGTTATTTTACATTAAATTTAATTTATGGATTTTTTATGTTAAAAATTGAAAATTTTCAACAAAATTACAGGATGTAATAACTTCCTGTAATCGATTTATGTTGTGACATGTGGCATAGCAGGAAAATCGAAACAGAAGACAAGGACGTGATCTAGGATGTACATACATGGTGGAAAATCTATCTAGCATCGAATTTGGAGCTCCTGAGTATCTGGTCAACGCTGGTCAAATCCAGCCTATCCAGCAGAAAAATCAGAAGTCATAATGAATGTACTTGATTTTTTTCTTAAGATTAGGAACTCTAAACTGATTCGAACTGTTTTGGGATCAGTTAGGATTAGGGAGGAACGAAAATAGCCTTTTTGGTTGTAAATTTTAATAAATAGGAGGATGAAAGCATGTAATGGGGGGATTGATTATTATTGAAGAAAAGGAATGCTAGTGAAGACATTGAAAGGAATAGACTTAAGACTATAAGCGTGTTTCAGAACTCTATTTTTAATGTAATCCATTCTCAGTACTTAATCAAAGACAGACTTTCATCAATTATGGTGTATATGAGTTAACGTTCTTATCACTTGAAGTTTTTCAAAGCGTGCCTTCACAGCGTGGAAGGGCCCCCACGTGAGGATTGGTACACTTTCTTTTCTGTTTCATAAAATTTAGTATTTAGATCTGAATAGCATTTTATTTCATTCCATTGCTTGTGAGTTTATCAATTTAATTAGAAGTTCTTGTGATTGTTATTTTATGATTCATAGTAGTAGCTTGAAAATTCAATTGCAAAATTATTGAATAAGTCCTTGTAAAAGGTTTAATTGAGCATTGAATTTCAAAACATTTCTATGAACTCTGTTTTCATGAATTTGATTTTTAGTATGCTTAGTGTGTTATTTTGAAAGAGTTTTTGTGAATTATATCCTTGTAAGAGGATTGAAAACTCAGACTAGTAACACTCTGTTTTTTTAGATCAGTAGATTAAATTAGATGATATAAGCATTTAAAGTGTGAAAGGAACTACATTTCAAGCTCTTGTAAGAGAGTGTTAGAGCCTGTCACAGTAAGCATTTATCTAGACAAATAGAACAGATCCTTTTAGGTCTATAAATATTAGACGTGCCTCTAAGATTACCTACCTTGGTCGACAATAAATTTAGTCTAATATAGAACCTTGGATTGGTCTTTACAAAGGCCAAGCCACCTCCTTCAGCTACAACGTTATTCCTGTAGCAAGAAACGTTGTGCTGCGGGGTGTTGCAGTGGAGGGTTCCACAACACCATTTACTTGGCTCATCTTTCAGAGGAGGGAGATTCTATTCCTCTGGGAGGTTAGTGAGGAAGATTTCAGAGCTTATTGCACATCTTTGGCATCAGGCCAAGCACTTCCTATCTCCTACAACACAGTCCATCTCCTTGACTGCATTATTTCTAAGTGTATTTGTAGTGGGGGATTACACCACTATTTTGGAGGGTGAGATCTTCAGGGATTGGATCATCCTTTCACCTGAGAGATCCATTGGATGAGATCTATTCATCATATGCAGAATCATCAGCTATCTCCATCCATTTCCAGTTCTTGAGTTGCAACTACTACCCTGCAACTGCAGCATTTTATGTTTTTGCATATTTCAGCCAATCCTTCCAGGATTTCCTATAAATTGCCTTTGGGAGTGTTTATATTTTCTCCCCATGTTGTAAGAGCTATGTATTGATATATCTATGTGTTTACATATGCTAGCAGTAGTTTCTCCTTAGAAAACCGCGCTGTCATAACCTTGGCTTTCCATATGTAGCCGTGTATTCCATATTTCATGTACATGTTCCTTGAAGGTTTGTTTGCCTAAGCTTGAGTGATCATTTCCTCAAGATCTTGTACACATTCTACTACTATAACATTAATAAGATGGCTATGAGATCTTCTTTCATTTTCTGAAGTTGATGCACACTGCTCTTTCATAGTTGTGTTTACATATTGTTGATCTCCAACTTTAGAATATCTTAAGATATTCTTATTGTTGTATAAATTCCCTATTTTGGGATATTACATCCTCTGCTACTTGTGGAATTTCCTGCTTTCCTTGTTCATCAAGTGCATCTACAAAATTAATATCCAAAGAATGAAAATTAGATTCAGCCATTAATTTAGCTAATCCCTGACCTTTAATGAGTTTGGTGGGTCTAATTTCTATGTCATATTCAAGGATAATGGCAATCCATTTACCTCTTTTCCCATCAGGTCCATTTTGGTTCAGTATATATTTCACCACAATGTTTGGAACAAAAGAAATTATATGAGAATGAAGAATATACTCTCTGAAATCTTTAATTTCTTTTACTAAAGCAAATGCTTGCTTTTCCATAATGTTGTATTTTAACACAACATCTCTTAAGGATTTACTAAATAAAGCAACGGGTTGTTCATTTCCTTCGTTATTTTTCTGTAAGAGAACTGCTGCAATAGTATGTTCAAATGCAAATGAGAAAATCAAAAAATATTTTGTGAAACTAAAGCTAATTAACACAAACACAAGGGCTTAAGTTAAGGGTTGTTTTACTTGATCAAATGACTAGTTTGCCTCAATATTGCATTTTACTTCTATGTCTTTTCTCAACATGTTTGTTATGTTTCTTAGAAGTTCTGCCAAATTAGGGATAAATCTTCTTAGAAAATTTATTTTACCAATGAATGATTGGAGTTCTTTGAAATTTCTAGGAGGACCTATCTACAAAATAGCCTCAATCATGTTGGGATCAATTCTGATTTGACCTTTTGAAATGATATGTCCCAGAATTTTTCCTTCTTCTAAGCCAAATAATGTTTCTTTGGCTTGAGGGAAATTCCAAATTTTCTACATTTTTCAAATACTCTCCTCAAATGTAGCAAATTCTCTTCATCTTTTTTTTAGGAAACAATGATATCATCAAGATATATGACTATGAATTTTCCTCTTTCATCAGCAAAAGAAATGCCCATTGATCTCTAAAATGTATCTCCAACATTCATTAATCCAAAAGGAAGATTCACATACATGAAGATACCCCATGGTGTAGTAAATAGTGTCTTTTCCTAGTCTTCAGGATGCACTAAAACTTGATTATAATGAGAGAAACCATCTAATAGAGAAATTCTATTGGACCCAACTACCTTATGCAAAATATGATCCATTTTAGGTAGAGGTTAGTTATATTTCAGTGAGACTTTATTAATATTTTTGAAATATACACAAAGTCTAATTCTCATGTCTTTTTCCTAGTTGGAACTAAGTTGGATACCCATTTAGAATACCTTAAATGCACAATTATCTTGGCATCATTCATTTTCTTAACCTCGCTTTCAATTAGAGGCATCAACATTAGGTTGATTCTCCTAAGTTTTTGTTTAATTTTTTTTTGGTATTATTTAATAGGAATCTTGTGTTGTAAAATGTTGGTGTCATAAGATTTCAAATCTTCATAACTCCATGCAAACATATCTATAAATTCTTTGAAAAAACTTATATATTTCTACTTTTCAGCAGGGGATAAAGATTTAGACAGTTTCACCATTTTTGGGTCTTGTTCATTTCCTATGTTACAATCCTCAACTTCAGCTTAAATAGGTTCAATTTTTGGATTTTGGTTACATCATTAAAATCAAACAATTCCTCTAAGGGGACTAACCCTCTGGGAAAAAAATTATCTTTCAATTGAAACATTTCTAATTCCTCTTGTTCTTGATCTATTTATTTTAATTATATCTTATTCACACTTTTATTTACATTGTTTTCTACATTTCTTTCTAATTCCAAATCTACATCTATGTTAGCACACTCAAATTCATCTTTTGAATGTAAAAAATTTTCAATTTGTTTATCACTTCCAAAATTTTCAATTATCCAATGTTATCCGGAACTGTTGGTCTGTTCTTTACTTCAACTGTGTATTGATGACTAGGATGGTAGGGCATTTTGCATGTACTGGCTGAAGTAGCCAAACCATCAACCATGATGTTTTGACCTCTAGGGATCACTAACAAGCCATATTCCAAAAAACATTCCAAAAAATATAGGACAACATTCTTATAAGCCCTTAATCTTAGGTGCTTAGTAGAGTATTCTCCTTTGATCTATTTTATTATTACTTCAGAATCTCCATGAATGGAAATTCTTTTTTCACCAATATTCTTCAAGAGTTGTAACCCTAGAATTAAGGCTTCATATTTAGCTATGTTGTTTATACATTGAAATTTTAGCTTATATGAATGTCCCACTAAATGGTTGGTTTTTGAATTTGAAACCCATACTCCTGCTCATGATTTTTCTCTACTAACAACTCCATAAAAGTCCATATTCCAAAAAGGTTCATTTTGATTATCATAATCAACTATAAGTGTTTTGTATCCTTCAATTTCAGAAAGATCATTTTCTAAGTTGGTGATTTATTTTTCCATGTCTCTTAAATACTGACCATGAACTTCATTAATATTTCCCTACATAATCTAATTTGCTGACCAAACACTGGAATGATAGCATAGTTCATGTCCATTTGAAGGGTTCCTTGCAATTTAGCTCCCCATGAGCAAGATAGTAACATGTGATATTTGGGAGGTATGTCAGCAATGACTATGTCCATCACCAAGCTCTTGGATGGTATATGTGCTAAAGTAACACACAAATCCTTAATGAGGCCTAATTACTTTACTTTACTTGAATCAAAAGAGTACAAATATTTGTATGGTCTAGTGATATCAAGTCCTAGTTTTTCCATAACAACCTTAGGCGTAAGGTTATGTTAGGATCCTGAGTCAAGCATTGCATTGTGTAGAATCTTGTCATGAATTTTTAGACTAATATAGAATGGAGGTACACCTCCCTCTTGAGGTTTTCCATCCACTTCAGGCCCAAACAAAATTCCATGTTTATCATCAGTCACATCAAATGTATATGTACCTTCCTCTATCTTAAGAGATTTCAGTACTTGAGACTTATATGCATTCTTATTCATAAGTTGTATTAATGGAATGGGTATCTTAATATTTTCTAATTCATGTTCAATGCTGAAGGATGTTTGAATTTTTTTTGGGTTTAGGACATATATATTTCGAGCAACATCTCTTTGGGTGGTATATTTCTATTGGTTAGTGGATGGAACATCTGTTTGATTTTTTTTTGAAGCAATCTCTGATTTTTTCTCAGCTGGAATTTCTGCATTATTTTTAGGAGGAATCTCTAGAATTTTCTTTGAGGGGGTGTCAGTTGTATTTTTACTTTGAGTGTAAGCAGTTTTCTTAGTAGGATTGTCAGTGGTTTCCTACTCCTATGCTTATATTGCTTATGAACTTCCATAATTTCATTTTCAAAACCTTGCTTATAATATTATGATTCCTTAGAGTTAACTTCAGATTGTGAAAGAAGAAAAAGGCCTTGTTCTTCCTGAGTAGGAAATATGGAATCATTATCATCTATCCCCATTAAATTGATTTGAGTATCATCAAGGTCTTCAAATATTTATTCTTCTTCATCAGCACAATTCTCTTGAAATGGAGGCCTGACTTGTTGATATGGCCCTTTTTGTTCCCTTTGTTTGATTCGGGGTGGGTTTCTCCTAAAGTTAGGATTTCAAATTTTGGGACCAGGTTGGTTTTCTCTAGGAGGGGCCCTATCAGTTATATTTATTATTTCCATCATTCTCTTCATGGTTCTAACTAGGGAATTTATTTTTGCATCAACAGAAGAAGTAGATGGCAATTCTTTTATAGTTACCCTCCTCTCAATCCTAAGCCTAGCCCTTTTGGCTAACAAATTTTACTCTACACTCACAGCATCCATCTGCATCTCTTCCAAGGTTGCAGAGTTCCTTTCTCTTAATTGGTAAGATATGTTAGCATCAAACCCATCTGGGAATTTAATCAGGGCTAAACCTTGAGGGAGCTTAATGTTTGCTAGAATTGCATTGTAAACACTGTTAAATATAGTGCAATGATCCTACACACTCTCTCCAAGGGCCCTTATAATTTTCTCATATTCTAATATAATTTGAAAGGGTTTTTTCTTAATTTCCCATCTATTGAGGAATGATTGGTGAAAAGTAGTGAGATCCTTTATATTGGCTTCTCGTAAAGCTTTGAACCATTTTCTAACTTCCCTGGTTAGAATTTGAGAAAAAAGTCTGATTTTTACATCTTCCTCATCAACTTCCTGATCAAGATCAGAATAATAATTTATTCTATCAACATGTTGTTGTGCAGTGATGGGTCCGGTACCACCAAACTGAGGGATCCCAGTTTGATATTCCTGGGGCATATTATGCAAAGGAGCATCCAAAACTAGGGGAGCATACCTTTCTTCCATGATTGGGATTTGGGGATTAACAATAAATGAGGATATGAGGGGTGTAGGTATAGGAGTTCCTACTATAGGTTGAAACATTGTTTGCTATGTTATTCAATATCTAGTGGAAATTATAAAGGAAGTGGGACTAGATATAGGATGGAGAGATTGAGAGGAAGTAGAATATGTTGCTATTATTAGGGCAGAGAGTTCAACATATTGTTGGATATATGCCTCATGTACAACTTGATAATAATTTGATACTATATCTTGTAACTTGTCCAAGATTTGGAGGGATTGTTGTGATGAGCTCCATAATTAGGTACATTTTGAGGGTTTAATGGTCACATTTTTTCCTTATTAAGTCTTTTTTTCTTGAATTTTAATTATATTATGGTCTTATGATGCTAGTGTAGGTGGTGATTGAGGCTTAACTGTAATATCCCAAAATGGGGATAGTAGCAATATTAAACAATACTGCTAAGAAATAACGCAGTTCAACCAAATAAAAGCAGGAGGCTAATATGGAGGCTCAATATTTACATATACATCAGCAAATCAGATTTACAATGAGGCCCATACAATTTATAACTGGAAATAGAAGACTTAAATAGAAGAAAACCCTCAAAAAGAGGTGTTGCAATCACATGTATTCACTGCAAAAGGCTTGATAGCGTTATTTTATAGAGCATATAGCAGCTGAAGATTACACTTTAGATCTAGAGCATATAAGTGCCTGAAAAATATGATCTATGAAATATACATACACTATAGAGGCTCCTCTTTCAATCCCCTTAGGGGTTTTGAGCAAAACACCATGTACATGAAGTAGATCTAAGATCTAAGTTACAGATCTGTAGAAATATGCGGTGATTCAAAAATGTACAGTAGTATGCAGATTAGATTTGATATGAACATGCATTATATATTCTCCAATAGATCTCAAAATTTGATGGGTAGATCCCCAACACTTGAAGCCCAACTCCCCAAATGGTGTGCTAAAACACCCTGCAACAGTACCTACAGGAAAAATGCAGATCTGGAAGGTAAACTACGTTGTAGGCTTTAGTACATGTTTGGCCTGATGCCAAGATCTAAAAATGTAGCTCTAAAGGTCCAATACACTCTTTCCAATGGGATAGAAGACTTTCCCACTGAAAAGAGGCACTAGAATGGCCTAGATCTGAGTAGATCTAGCCTCCACTTGCTGCAGTTTACAAGGAAAAGAAAACCCTCAACAGGATCTATGATGTAGGTGTAAGATGAAGCTTGGCCAACTGCCTGATAGTGGATAAGACAAGCAAGACTCTTCTAAGAGGCCTCTCAAGGAAAGAGGTGGGATTCCCGATCAGGAACACCGAGTGCTAAACAACACTATTCTTTGCTAAACAGCCAAGAGAATGATATATGTCTAAACAGACAGAATATTCAGAAATATAATACAATCAACAACCTTCTCATGATGTCCTCCTCTTCCTTTTATAAGATTGAGATCTTGCAAAACCCTAAACCATCTCAATGATTTAACTTCTTTCACATGTGCCACCTCTAACTAAGGCTTCGCTGTGCATCAATGAGGATCACTTCATCTGGACAACGTTGTTGCTTTTTTCATGGTTGAATCAGTCAAATGATTCAATCCCTTTCACACATGAGGGTGTTTATTTAGATAGCCCAGATTTAGCCTTGTTCACATGGGGCATTGATTTATTCACTGTTTTAGGAGTTTTTATCATCCTCCTTTACACATTTATTCATGCAATAGGAAAATGAAACAAAATTGTATATTCCCATTAGCTTGAGCTAATTGGGAATATTACAGTCCTCCCCTCCAAAATGTTGCTTGTCCTCAAGCAATTGATAAGGTGAGTGCTGCAACACTTCTCCTCCTCCGTTGGTGACACCATCATGAGTTAAGCTTTCTTCATAAGCTAAGTGTTCACCAATCCAACCCTCCATGAATTGTTCCTCCAAAGTCATTATGAGATGTACATAGTCCATCCCACAAGGAGTCAAGAATTCAAATGAAACAAACATGGCTAAACCAATACTCTCAATGAAACATGTAGCATAAGGCACATAGAGAGTCTCCATCCCATGTGGTACATACAAGCTTCCCATCCTCCCTCCATACAACCCCATAAAAAGTACAAGTATGTCATCAATGTATGGAAGCAAAACTACATATACACAAACAAAAATTTGAGCATGAGGAGGTGGTTCATAGTCCCACATATGATACCAGCGTAGTGCATATCCTTCCTGCATCAGATCAAGGTATGGTAAGTGGTTTCCCCACCACTTGCTTACTGCACATGTCATCTCACCATGGCTGAAAGTGTGAGATATGTTTGGTGCATTTGGGAAGCACCCATCATGAAAGAAAATCTGCCTTTTCACATCAAGGGAGTGGCCAAATTCAGAAAATTTAGTGGCCCAATGTTTGCCATGAGATTTACATGATACATCGCTCCTCCTTGGAGTCATGGCATGCATAAACATGGTTAAATAATATGTAAAATCAGAAAATGAAACTTGCTTTACATGATCAGATTCTTCACCGACAATGCCTCTCATACACATGGAGTTGTGCATGGATCTTTCTCCTCTTTCAAAAGAAGGAAGATATGGCTGAAATAACTCTTGCATAGAGTCACATGGCTGCCCCAACTCCACATAGTTCATGAATTCTTGAAAATTCTAATGTAGTTATTCTTTCAAGCCTTCCCAATCAAAGCTTCTCATGATGATGTTTTAGATCTCCATGGAGTACATATGGCTGAAGCAGAACTCTTTGTATGCTCTTTGTAGTAACTTCTGCTTGAGCTTAGAAGCTCTAGACAAGAAGATAATACCATGATGATAGATGACTCCCTCATGGATTAGACAAACCTCTTCATGCAGCTGTTCATCAAGTATCATACAAGTGTGTAGATCTTTGGAATAATCCACCAATAATTGGGATTTCCAATACAGATCTAAACTGCTCAACAATGACAACGCTGATGATATATCAACAGAAATTTTTGTCATGTTGTTGATCTCCTCCTTGACATCTCCTATGCCAAAGATGTGTGTTGGAAGGCCATTCCTTCCATTATTCTCCTCCCACAGTGCAAATCCATAAATGAGAGTGGGTGATGATGATAAGGGAAGAAGATCTCCCTCTTTCTTGAGCTTACCCAAGTCTCCCAGTGCTATAGCTTTGTCTCCAAGTGCTCCAATCCCTCCTGGATCTAATTTTGGAGCAACATGTTGTGATGTATTTCCCACCAAATCTGAATCAGGTGGCCTCCCAAGTGGTTTTCCACTAGATAAGAGTGTCCCATGTAGAAATCTCATGAACATAATAGATGGGACTATAAGGTCCTTGCTTCCACTGTGCAAATCCATCTTTGTTTTCTATGTGGAAGTGTTATGTGAGTGGTATGTATGCATGCATTTGATCATTTTAGATTCACCACTCTTCTTTTCCACCCATTCCATTTGCAAAGCCTCCCAATCAGTGGTGACTTTCCCCAATGTAATCAACCATTGAACACCCAAAATCACATTGGTGTCCTGTATGTCAACCACAAAGAAGTGATCAACCAAAGTGTAGGTACCCATGGTGACTGAAAGTGATGGGACATAATGCATGCATTGCATTTTTCTATCTCCTGGGACCAAAATAAGAATCCCTCAAAAGTATCAATGGGTATTTCCCTCCTTTGCACAAGATGAGCATCAATGAAATTGTGAGTTGCCCCACTATCAATCAATACAGAAACCCTTTGATTCAAGATTGAACCTTGAACTCTTAAGGTTAAGTACTTAGGTATTCCCCTCAAATATGCAAGAGTCCCTCCAATAGGAGCAAAGGCTCCATTCCAATCACCTAATGGTGTTGGATCTCCTCCATCAGTGTCAGCATTGTGACCCCTTCTTGGTTCATCTTCTTCTTCCTCCTCAATATTTGAGAAGACCTCTATGTAATGTGATTTTATAGCAATACATCTATGCCCCGATGCCCATGCTTCTTGGTAAGTGAAGCATAGCTTCTTCCTCAGATCTCTCCAGACTCCATCATCAAGAGGCTTCTTGTATGAGCTCTCCTTTGAAGGAGCGATTTTCTCTTCCTTTCCTTTAGAAGGAAAAGAGGGCTTGTGCTGAAATTTTTCCTTTTCTTTTGGCAAGGCATCTTGAAGGTCTCTAGCCCTCTCAATGGAATCATGCAAGGTAGTGGGATTGGTAGAATTTACCAACCCATGAAGAGGTTCATCTAGACCATCGATGAAAATGTACACCCTCCTTGCTGCGGACAAGTCAGGAACCATAACAAACAATCTTAAAAATTCAGAAATATAAGACTCTGTATTACCTGATTGTTTCAACTTTGCAAGGCTCATGAAAGGTGCCTCTGGATCTCTTCTGTCAAATCTCTCCACCACCCTTCTAGTGAACTCAGAATAAGCAGTCACATTGGCATGACCCAATGTAGACAATCCATGGAACCACCAGTCATGTGCTTCAACTTCAAAGTGTAGCGCTGCAATCTTGATAGCTTCCATCTCTGGGACCTTGTTCAAATGAAAGTAGATGTCAAGTTTTTCTACCCATGCCTTGGCAGAACACTTGGATGACCCATAAAAATTGGGTAGAAAGAATCTTCCCATAGAGTGATGTCGATCATGATTCTGAGTGAATCCACCATCTCTATGTTGATGCCTTGGTCTTCTCTTGTCCTTCAGGTGACAGAACTCTTGAAAAATCAAGTGATATTTGAATATCTAATTTTAAGACTCATACTCTTCAAAATAGTCTTCAAGGGATGCTTGCTCTTTAAACCCTTCATTTCCCATAGCCAAAAAGGTAGGCATGGTAGAGCGTTGGGAAATCTATGGCTGGTGCACTGGTTGATCATTCCAGTGATGAGACATGCCAGAGTTTTCTCCAAGATGGAATCTCTTAGGAGACTCTTTGATTTTTTCCATTCTCATCTCTTTGGTCTCTCTATCAAGATCTTACATGCCTCTAAAAAGGATCTTAGGAAAATCCTTTTCTTCTACATCACTTCCAGATTCAGGGGCTTTTCCCTTGTCTCTATCATCATTTGTGTAGTCACATTTCTTCTGTTTTATTTTGAGATACCTCTTCTCTCTATCAGTAAGAGACTCTTATTCTTCTGAAGACATATTGGCTTCTTACAGGTTGTGCCAAGATGATTGCTCCGATACCACTGTAATATCCCAAAATGGGGATAGCAGCAATATTAAATGATACTGCTCAGAAATAACGCAGTTCAGCCAAATAAAAGCAGGAGGCCAATATGGAGGCTAAATATTTACAATACATCAGCAAATCAGATTTACAATGAGGCCCATACAATTTATAATAGGAAATAGAAGACTTAAATAGAAGAAAACCCTCAAAAAGAGGTGCTACAATCACATGTATTCACTGCAAAAGGCTTGACAATGTTATTTTATAGAGAATATAGCAGCTGATTATTAAAATTTAGATCTAGAGCATATAAGTGCATTAAACATCAGATCTATGACAGATGCATACACTATAGAAGCTCCTCTTTCAATCCTCTTATGGTTTTTGAGAAAAACACCATGTACATGAAGTAGATCTAAGATCTAAGTTACAGATCTATAGAAATATGCAGTGATTCAGAAATGTACAGTAGTATGCAGATCATATCTGATATGAACATGAATTAGATCTTCTCCAATAGATCTCAAAATGTGATGGGAAAATCCCCAACACTTTAAGCCCAGCTCCCAAAATGGTGTGCTAAAACACCCTGCAACAATACCTACAGGAAAAACACAGATCTAGAAGGGAAACTGCGCTGTAGGCTTTAGTACATGTTTGGCCTGATGCCAAGATCTAAAAATGCATCTCCAAAGGTCCAATACACTCTTTCCAATGGGATAGAAGACTTTCCCACTGAAAAGAGGCACTAGAATGGCCTAGATCTGAGTAGATCTAGCCTCCACTTGTTGCAGCTTACAAGGACAACCAAACCCTCAATAGGATCTGTGTTGTAGGTGTAAGATGAAGCTTGGCCAACTTCCTGATAGTGGACAAGAAAAGCAAGAATATTCCAAGAGGCCTCTCAAGGAAAGAGGTGGGATTCCCGATTAGGAACACCTAGTGCTAAACAACACTATTCTATGCTAAACAACCAAGAGAATGATATATGTCTAAACAGATAGTATATTTAGAAATATAATACAATAAAAAACCTTCTCATTCTGTCCTCCTCTTACTTTTATAAGATTGAGATCTTGAAAAACCCTAAACCATCTCAATGATTTAGCTTCTTTCACATGTGCCGCCTCCAACTAAGACTGCGTTGTGCATCAATGAGTATCACTTCTTCTAGACATCATTGTTGATTTGGTCATGGTTGACTCAATCAAATGATTCAATCTCTTTCACACATGAGGGTGTTTATTTAGATAGCCCAGATTTAGCCTTGTTCACATGGGGCATTGATTTATTCATTGTTTTAGGAGTTTTTATTGTCCTCCTTCACACATTTATTCATGCAACAAGAAAATGAAACAAAATTGTATATTCCCATTAGCTTGGGCTAATTGGGAATATTACATTAACATACTTCGGGTACCTAACATAAGTTAAATGCAGGAAAAATCACGAAGATATGACATTTTTGTGGATATTTTGTCATAAAGACTCAGAGTAGACAACAAGGAGAGATTCTAGGGGGTTTTCCACCCCTTTAACTCCCAAAGGCAGCCAAGGGATCCTCAAGATTCCCTCCAAAAGCTCAAAATAAAAGGCAACCAAGAAAAATCAATATGAAGTGCACTCAAGCCATACTTCACTTGGAGTCAAGTGGACTTAGTACCTATTTTCTAGAGATTTTTTGGTAGCTACCCTTTAGGTTAAATAGAGCTAAGAAAGATCTCATTAGGATTCTAAATTTGGAGAAAGCCATCAGGCTCTTTGCTCTTGTAATCAGATTTTCAAGACTTTATATTGATGTAATGAGACTATCTTTTGAAATGAAATGATATTCAGACTTTGCCTTATTGATCTAGTTCTAGATATCTAGGCTTGTGGGTTAGGTCCCAATCCATGTGCCTTAGCCTCTCTTGTGTAATCATTCTTTAATTTCATGTCATTTAGCTAGTTTTTCTTATGAATATCTAGTTATTTTGTTGGTATTTTCATTTACTATTTTTATTTTTCTTCCATTTTTCTTTTGTTGTAGATTTAGTTTGCTTACATGAGTGGTAGAATACGTGATAACTTCATAAAGTTGTGAGTCAAGCCTCCCCCTCTCATCTCTATCAATAGAGCTTGAGAAGGGTAGACCTTCCCCACAAACCAAAAATTCTTCTTAGTTTATGATTTATTGGAATAGATGAGATTAGTTGTTTTAATTTCTTGAATATGTTCAGTATGTTGTGGTAGATATCTATTTGTAGATTAGAGTAGAATTTCTTTACAAATTCAAGTAATATTTTCCATTGTCTTTATCATGAATTTGTCACTTTTTCTTGCATAAAATAGGTATCGTGCTTGCAGGCATAGGTAGAAAAACCAAGGAGAACTTCACCAGCACCTCCATCTTCATCTCTCATCTTCCATCATCCCTCTATTCACCAAAATCACCATCAACCCTGTTTTCGGATTTTTCATCCCTACATCGAAGCAAACCCTAGGGTTGAAAGAAAGGCGTCCAAATAGTTTATGAGCTTGGAAAAGGGGTGGCACACCTTCCAATCATGCTAATACACCTTCATACCACATTCCCTACCCTTTTTCCACCTATTTTTGGCCTTGGATTGCCCTCAGACTGTTTCTTGTTGCAATTCAGGACTTTCCTGTAGCACTACAGGAAACCTGTAGCAGCACTTGAAATAACACCTATGGGCCCCACCTTAAGCCATGAAACCACCATCAACATCTTCTAAACCTGAAAAAACCACTCATACACCTTCAGCCTTGCCCCCATCTATTCAAGCCTTCCATGAGCCACCATAACACTTTCTTCTCCTAGCCGCAAAACAACACATTTTCAAGCATAGTTAGGTTATGAATAGTTGCATGAATAAAATAATGATAGATAGAGCATAGGATAAGTAGAGTGTGTTTAGCCATTTTTCCCATCAAAGTGTGATTAGATTATGTAATATTCCCAAATGGGAAAATAAGAAATATAGTGCATAAACATGGAAATAGCAGTGTAGATCAATGCATAAAAGTGAGAGGCCAATATGGATACCTTCCATTTATCATGAAAGCAACATATATGTATAAAATAATGGGCCAAAAAGCATATAACAAGATACAATAAGCCTCCAATGAAGATAACCCTCAATAAGAGGTGTTGCTACTATATCTAAAATTGCCAGAAGACTGCTACAACGCAGTTATAAAGTGAATGCTACAAAAAATGAACATACAAAATATGAGGGGCTGATATATGCCTCAAGAAAGAATACACAATGAAATTTAAGGCTCTATAGAACCTCTAACAAAAAACCAAGAGGGTTTTCAGAAATACACCAATATACAAGATGGGAATCAAAGCCCTAGGGTTGGAGATTCACAACAATATATAAACTGGAAAGGTGTGGCTGATATGATATGCCAAATAATATAGCCTCCTCCAATATACTATCTAGATGAAAGGCTGATCCCTTCTCTAGAAAACCTCCTCCCCAAATGGTGTACTGAAACCACCCTGCAACTCCTCCCTGAAAATAACGTAGTCCAAGATAGGAACTGTACTGTAGGGGAAAATAAATAAGTTTCATGATGCCAAATGTTGCAATAAGGCTCAAGGGCCTTCCTTAATAACCTCCCAATGGAAAGGAACCCTCTTTCACTTAAAATAAGCACTAAAGTGACCCAAATGTGTTCTCCATTGCTGCAACCTGCAACACACAACACAACCCTCAACAGGATCTGCGATGTAGATGAAAGATGGAGCTTGGCCTAATGCCTGAATGTGGAAGTATAGTGCAGTGCTCTTCCTAGAGGCTTCTAAAGGAAATAGGTGGGATTCTCGATTAGGAACACACTGTGCTAAATATCACTGCAATCTTAGCTAAACAGCTGAAGAAAGCTATATGTCTAAACAGACCATATAATCAAAATATCATATACCAAAACATCCCTGAATATGGCTTCCATCCTCTTCCTTATATAAGTGACGAGCTTCCTAATCCTAGGCCCCAATCATTTAAGACACTACTTCCATGCAAAGAGTCTCCAATTAAAGCTGCAATGTCCCTCAATGAATGCCACTACTCCATGACAGCACTGTTGATTTGGTCAAAGTTTACCTAGTCTAGGTGTTCCAGCCCCTTTTCACACACAAGGGTGCTCAATTAAGCTGCCGATATGTCCTCATTTCACATTGGCATTGATTTTATTCATATTAAGGAGATGTATGGATCTACATATCCTCTTATTCATCAAACAAGAAAGAAAAAACAAAAATTAATATTCCAACTAGCTCATGGCTAACTGGGAATATTACAGTCCTCCCCTCCCAAATGTTGCTTGTCCTCAAGCAACTGAAAAGGTAAGTGTTGCAAATCTTCTCCTCCTCCATTAGTGACACCTCCATGTGATAAGCTTCCCTCATAATCCAAGTGTCTCCCAATCAATCCCTCCATGACATGCTCCTCCCAAGTTCTTATGAGATGCAAATGATTCATCCCACAAGGAAGAAAAATATCCAATGTAGCAATCATGGTTTTCCCATGGTTCTCCCTGAAACATGTAGCATAATAAACATGGAGAGTCTCTCTCTCAAAGGGCATGCTCAATCCTCCCATCCTTTCTCCATTCATTTCCATAATAAGAATAAGAACATCATCAATGTATGGGATCAAAACCAAGTACATAGAAACAAAAATATGCAAAAATGGAGGTGGGTCATAGTCCCACATATGGAATCAGTGCAGTATATCTCCTGACTACATCAGATAATGATATGGTAAGTGGTTTCCCCACCACTTACTTGCTGCCATAGTTTTCTCACAAGTTTTTGGTGCCTTTGGTGCACACTGGGAATGATAAATCATCTCCCTAATCCTCCTAGGGAGTGGCCCTGCTCAACAATGTTTACAGCCCAAAGTTGGCCATGAATTTTATATGGAAGAATGATCCTGCTTGGAGCAATTGCCTGCACATATATGGTAAAGGAGTGCAAATAATCATCAAGTAAAACATCATGCACATAAACATGTTCCTTACCATAATACCTACTCATACAAATGGAGTGGCTCATGGATAGATCCCCTCTCATTCCCAAATAGGAAAGAGGTGGATGTGATAACTCCTTCAAAGATTTATGTGTCTCTTCCATCTCAACATGGTCCAGGAATATCCTCAAATGCTGATATACCTCCTCTTCAAGTCCTTCCCAAGTGTATCCCTCCATGATGTTGTTGTAGGCTCTCATGGAATAACTGTGGCTGAAGAGAAAATATTCATGTGTTGCTTGTAGCAACTTCTTCTTGAGCTTGGAAGCTCTAGATAAGAAGATCCTACTATGATAATAGATGACCTCATCTCTGACTAAATATCCCTCCTCTTGAAGCTGGTCATCAAGTATCATGCATGTAAAAATATCTTTGGAATAATCCACCTACAGTTGGAATTTCCAATATGGATCTATCCTCCGTAGTGACAGCGTTGATGATATATCACATAAAACATTTGTAATATGGCTCTCCTCCTCTTTGATATCTCTCATGGAATAATTGTGGCTGAAGAGAAAATATTCATGTGTTGCTTGTAGCAACTTCTTCTTGAGCTTGGAAGCTCTAGATAAGAAGATCCTACTATGATAATATATGACCTCATCTCTGACTGAATATCCCTCCTCTTGAAGTTGGTCATCAAGTATCATGCATGTAAAAATATCTTTGGAATAATCCACCAACAGTTGGAATTTCCAATATGGATCTATCCTCCGTAGTGACAGCGTTGATGATCTATCACATAAAACATTTGTAATATGGCTCTCCTCCTCTTTGATATCTCTCATGGAATAACTGTGGCTGAAGAGAAAATATTCATGTGTTGCTTGTAGCAACTTCTTCTTGAGCTTGGAAGCTCTAGATAAGAAGATCCTACTATGATAATATATGACCTCATCTCTGACTGAATATCCCTCCTCTTGAAGTTGGTCATCAAGTATCATGCATGTAAAAATATCTTTGGAATAATCCACCAACAGTTGGAATTTCCAATATGGATCTATCCTCCGTAGTGACAGCGTTGATGATCTATCACATAAAACATTTGTAATATGGCTCTCCTCCTCTTTGATATCTCTCATGCCAAAGTCACATACCAGGATACTACTATCCTTCCTCTGCTGCTCCTCCTGTAGCTGCTCATGCTCAAGTAAGGGTTGAAGATTTTGGAGGTTAGCCTTCCATGGGAAGCTATGACCTATACAAAAATTCTTGAGTTTGGCCAAAGCATGCATGAGTGGCCACCATATTCTATATGTGGAAGACTTATCCCCAAGTGAGAACATCTTCTGAGCGTCCAAATTCAAGGAATAGTCTCCTCACACCATTGGTGTCATCCTCCAATTCTGTAGCATCCTCCCTCAGCGCAAATTGTGGTGTGAGAGTGGGTAATGATGATAGTGGGAGAATGTCTCCCTCCTCCTTGAGTCCACCCAGGATTCTATGTGTTGTATCATAACCTTCCAATGTTCCCACTCCTCCTGGATCTATGAGGGGTGCAACATATTGTGAGACATCTCTCACCAACTCTAGATCAGGTGGCCTCCCAGGTGGTTTGCCACAAAAAAGTGATGTCTAATGGGCCAATCTCATATGCATAATAGATGGGACTACCATGTCCTTGCTTCCACTGTGAAAACATAATTCTTTTTTCTATGTGGAAGTCTCTTGATAATTGGGTACCACTCTCATTGATGCAAGAGTCCCTATAATTGGATAAATTTCTCCATCCTCACCTCCTGGTGGTGGTGGATCATCTCCTACTATTCCAGTGTTGTGACCCCCTTCTAGTTCTTCTTCTTCTTCCTCCCCATCATCTGAGAAGACCTCTATATAGTGTGCCTTTCCTGCTACACATCTATGTCTGGGTGCCCATGATTCTTGGCATGTGAAGCAAAGCTTCCTTCTATTCAAATCTCTTCAGACATCATCACTAAGAGGCACTTTTTTTTTTCTCTCCTTTGAAAGAGGAGCCTTTTCATCTTTTCCCTTGGATGGAAAAGTTGGCCTTGGCTGAAATGTTGCCTTTGCTTTTGGCAAGGAGTCTTGTAGATCTCTAGCCCTTTCAATGGCATATTGAAGGGTAGTGGGCTTGGTAGACTTAACCAACCTATGAAGAGGTTCTTCTAACCCATCAATGAACATATAGACCCTTCTTCCTGCAGATAAATCAGGAACCATAATAAAAAGTTTTAGAAATTTAGAAATATAAGTTTATGGACTACCTGATTGTTTGAGCTTTTCTAGCCCCATGAATGGTGCCTCCGGGTCTCTTCTATCAAACCTCTCCACCAACCTCCTTGTGAACTCTGAATATGCAGTCACATTAGCATGACCTAATGTAGACAAGCCATGAAACCACCAATCATGTGCCTCACCCTCAAGGTGCAGCGTTGCTATCTTGATGGACTCCATCTCTAGTACTTTTTTCAGCTGGAAGTAGATGTCAAGCTTCTCTACCCATGATTTGGTAATGCATTTTGATGACCCATAAAATTTGGGTAAGAAAAATATGCCCATAGTTCGGTGTAGATCATAATTCTGAATGAATCCTCCACCTCTATTGTGATGCCGAGGTCTCCTATTGTCCTTGATCTGAATTTTTTTTTGAAAACTCAAGTGATCATTGAGTCTCTGAGATTGAGACTCATACTCCATGAAAAAGGCTTAAAGAGTTTCTTGTTCTTGAAACCCTTCATTTCCCACTGCTAAGAATGTAGGTACTGTAGAGGGTTGGGAAACTTGATTTTGCTTCACTGGTTGATCACTCCAGTGATGAGAAATGTCAGAGCCTTCACCATGTAGAAACCTTTTAGGGGATTCCTTGTATCTATCCGTCCTAATCTCCTTTATTTCTCTAGCACTGTCTCGCATAGTTCGAAGAAGTAGCTTGGGATACTCTTTCTCTTCATCCTCTCCTGATAAAGGGGTTTGACCCTTGTCTTCTTTATCATTTGTATAGTCAAACTTCTGATGTCTTCTTCTGAGATATCTCTTCTCTCTATCTGTGAGAGGATCTCCTTCTTATGATGACATATTTTGTTAATATGCACAGGTTGAGCCAATATTATGCTTTGATACCACTGTAATACTCCCAAATGGGAAAATCAGAAATATAGTGCATAAACATGGAAATAATTGTGTAGATCAATGCATAAAAGTGAGAGAACAATATGGAGACCTTCCATTCATCATAACAACAACATATATGTATAAAATAATGGGCCACAAATCATATAACAAGATACAATAAGCCTCCAATGAAGATAACCCTCAATAAGAGGTGTTTCTACTATATTAAAAATTGTTGGAAGATTGCTACGGTGCAGTTATAAAGTGCATGCTACAAAAAATGAACATACAAAATATTAGGGGCTGATGTATTCATCAAGAAAGAATACACAATTAAGTTTAAGGCTCTATACAAACTCTAACAAGAACTCAATAGGGTTTTTAGAAATACACCAATATACAATATGGGAATCAAAGCCCTAGGGCTAGAGATTCACTGCAATATATAAACTGGAAAGGTGTGGCTAATCTAATATGCCAAAGAATATATCCTCCTCCAATAGACTCTCTAGATGAAAGGCTGATCCCATTTCTAGAAAACTGCCTCCCCAAATGGTGTACTGAAACCACTCTGCAACTCCTCCCTGAAAATAACGTAGTCCAAGACAGAAACTGCGTTGTAGGGGAAAATAAGTAAGTGGCCTAATGCCAAATGCTGCAATAAGGCTCAAGGGCCTTCCTTAATAACCTCCCAATGGAAAGGAACCCTCCTCCACTGAAAATAAGCACTGAAGTGACCCAAATGTGTTATCCACTGCTGCAATCTGCAACACACAACACAACCCTCAAGAGGATTTGTGTTGTAGATGAAAGATGGAGCTTCGCCTAATGCCTAAATGTGGAAGTATAGTGCAATGATATTCCTAGAGGTTTCTCAAGGAAATATGTGGGATTCCTGATCAAGAACACCCTCTGCTAAACAAAACTGTAGTCTTATCTAAACAACTGAAGAAAGCTATATGTCTATGTTAGTCATCAGTAATTTTTTCTTCTCATGGATGACTAAAATACTTATCCTAGATTTCTAGAAACAAAGTTCATGAACATTGTGAGTTCTATAAATCTCACTGCCTTCATTATCCTTAGGATAAATTTTCACTAGTTTATCATCCTTTCATGTCAAGGTCAGCCTGCTACTCCCAAAAGTCTCATCATGGGCCCATGCTATTCATTTTCACCATGTCTGGTCACCTTTGGCCTCAAGCCCACTGTTCTTGTGTTGCCCAACCCTTCCACTGCTATCTAAGGTCACCAACCAATCAAATCTCTTATGTCTCTCAAATGCCTCAAGCATTGATGATCTCAAAACTATCTCTATAGGCTCTTTAGATAAATCAAGTACATTGGATTTTGGATCTTCAATACATCAGTTTGTCCAAAACTCTGTTTTACACCTAATAATCCCAAGTCAAGTTTTCAAGTAGAGACCAAGTCCAAAGAGCCTCCCACTAGTTCATTTATGGTTTCATAGGTTGTAGGGTTGTTTCGATGATCCAAGTCACTATTTTTCATATGCCAAAAAAGTAAAATCAAAGAGGAGGAAGATGAGCAAGTGGTTGTCCAAAGGAGATCAGAAAATCTTCCAAGGAAGGTCTCTTTGGCCAAGCACAAAGTCTGCAAAGGAAAACTACCCATTTTTACTTCTACAATAGGTGTCAAGGTGGCTGTCAGCAGAGAACTAGGTAAGGTAAGAGTCCAACTCATCACTAAAGACACCTACAACAAAGGAGAGGCAGCATGCCTATTTTCAGAGAAAACTAGGGTTTTTAAGGGAAATTTTCTTGGTTTCATGAACTCCATGAATTAATAATCAACAAGGCTTATATCTTGATGCTCTTATACCTCCTCCTATCCTTAAAATACCTTCATAAACCATTCCCATCACTCCTATCCCTCAAAATCATCATTTTTCTACAAAACCTAGTCTATTGCCACAATTTGACACTTTTTGAGACTAGACCTGTGTTTTTCCCTTTTGGACCCCTTACCCTCACTCAATTCTTGAAATTTAATTTTCCCCTAATATCTAACATCTAACCCTATACCCCAAAATTTCCCCAAGAATTTAGACACCCCTTAACCCCTTCATTCCCCTCCCTCTACAAGGCAGTCCTAAATCCGCTCACCAAACCCTAATTTCCTCTTCCAACTAAGCTAGGGTTTGCCATGGAAAAGAGGCACAGGAGAAAATGATCCATTTGATAGATCATATCATCAATTATAAGTCCATACCAACTCATAAACATCATGCCTCCATCATTTTCCAAAAATTCATTCCAAGGGCTAAGTCATTTGCCACACCTAGGGCTAGTTTTGTTTAAAAATATGTTTATGAGAAAATAGAGATGAATTTGGAAAAAGTGAGAGAATTTTTTGTCCAAAATAGGTCAAATAAGAAAAACCTCCTTCAGGTTTTACACAGGTATCATTTTTTGGGAGCAATGTCAAAAATACAGGTGTCACGGGAGAATTTCTACACTGCTGGAGTGACCTTGGGAAAATCCATTTTTCTCCCAACTGGAATGTCCAAACGACTTTGTTGATAGATCCAAAGAAAACTAGACTTAAATAGCTTTCCAATGAGATATCATGAGCTCAATTTTTAATTTATGAAGGCATTAAAAAGTGGTCTACACCAGCACTCTGCATCTCTACACCAGCATTCAAGATGTTTTTACCAGTCTTGGGAAAATCAACTTTTGACCTAGGAAAATCAACTCCAAATAGGAAAAACATGGTATATTTAGAAATAATACAAGTCAAGATTTCCAACGACCTATCACAGGCCCAAATCCGACTTTGGGAAGGTCATCAAAACCTTCCTCCAAGTTGACCCTTTTTGGGCACTGTGCAAACAAGTGGCATTGTGCAAAATCCATGGGCATGACTGCCTAGCGCTGTACAAATGCCTGGGCAAGACTGTTCAACACTGTGCAAATCCTAGGAAGGTGAAAATTTTCAAAATATCCCTTCCTAATGCCTAAATTTATCACCTGAGGCACCTCCAAGGTTGAAGAGAGTCTAAAAATTTGGTAAGTGTTATATTCTCCTGCTCCCTAAGCAAAATTGCAAATTCATTTTGGTTTTTTAGTTGTTGAGATAAAAACCCTAGGGGGTAAAACCATAGGTCATGTACACAAAGGGACCTAGTTCTTATAATCCTTCTTGGACCAATTTGATGGCATGGGTGGATAAGGGATTTTAAGCTGTTACCATACTCTCATGATAAAACCTCCTCAAGCTACAAAGCCACTTAAACCCTAAGAGCCCTAGCCTCCACACCTCTCATTCTCCAAATTTGACTCCATCATCATCTTGACCTTGTTTCATCAAGCCCTAATTTGCAAACCAACATCTCCTATCAACATGTTAAGAGCTGACAACAACAGTGGTGGTGATAAAGGTCAAAAGCCTTTGAGACCAAACATAAAGGAGGAAATGATGGTGAAGAAGAGGAAAGTGAGCACAGCAGTGGTGAAGACAAATACAATGATAAATCAAAGGGAGGCAGTGATGATAGTGATTCAAATGATTCAGCCCAAAGTGCAAAAAGGGATGATGCAGATGAACAAAGTGAGGACCAAGAAGATGTTGAGGAGAATAAAGAGGGTGCTGAAGGTCAAAAGGGCAGTAATCAAACAGAGCATGTAATCACTAAATAAGATCATGGTAAAGGTAAGGGAGATGATGACAACACCAAAGGTCATAACCATGATGAAGACACCACCAAAGCCTCCATCACTCCTCTTACATGCACATATCAAAGAGGGTCAAGGAAAGTGTTTTCTACCTCCAAAAGGCAAGGGACCTTGTCATCTACGTCAACTCAAAGACTTGACAATCGTAAGGAAAATATGGGCAAAGGTAAGAAAGGCAAGAAAGGCAAGAAAAATACACAAAATCCCAAATGCATTGACCTAGACAGTGACAATGAAGATAAGGAGATGGCCACTCGGTTTCTACTTCAAACCAAAGATGCACAATCAAAGAACTAGAGAGGGAATTTGGCATGGCATAATACATCATTCAGCATTACAAAAGCGAGCATAAGTTTTTCAAGAATATCAAGAGACTCTTTTCTCTCCAAATGAAAATGACCAAGCATTACGCAAAGAAGAATAGGCTTGCTTGTCCCAAACTCAAGGAGGCTCTCTTTGAGGTAAAAAACCTAAAAGAGGAAAATGAGCATAAAAGCCTTGGAATTTTGGTTGAGGCTTCTCAACAGTTGTCTAAAAACATCTAAGGAAGGTCTCCACCAATTTTTAAGGAATTTGGAGAAAATTTTGTTTTTTTGAGAATTTTTGGCCTAGTTTGTGCAACGCCACTGGCGCTCCGCAAAACTCTGGAGCATCTTCAGGAGGAAATCTTGCAATTTTTGGGTTTTTCCTAGCCTGCACATCATCCACACCAAATTTCATAATATTTGGAGTAGTTTTGACCCCTCAAAAGGTCAAAAAACACCTCAAAAATCACCTTTCTGCCTCTGTTTTAAGCCTGGTGCTACGCAAATGACAGTCTGAGGGTTTTTGCATTTTTTACTGCGTTACAGGAGCTGGATCAGAAAAAAACAAGAATATTTGGAAAGTATACTCTTCAGGGTTTCCAACGAACCATCACGGGGCCAAATCCGACATCGGGAAGTGGTCCAAAACTTGGTTGCAAAACAGCCTATTTTCTGCAAAAGTGGCGCTGCGCAAATGGACTGTCTTTTGCCAAAAAGTCAACAAAACACACAAATTAATGGCAAAATGGTTTTTTAAAATTTTCTTGGGAAAATCACTCCAGATTTGATTGAGAAGTTATATTATGTTAATTTTCATTTATTAGCCTAGATATTATGTGTCTTGGGCCTTGAATGGTCATTAAGCACATAAATGACATTTATGATAGAATTAGGGTTTCTGGAAGCCTCTTATGGTTTCCACCTCCTCACTTGCTCCATAAATAGAGCATGAGGCTCTTATGTATTTGGTTGGCATTTGATGACTACTTTTGAAGTAATACATAGTCCCTTGGAGGTTTAAAACAATTTGATGTCTTGGAGCTTATGAATGCCCTGATTTGTTTGTTGATGGAGGAAGATTGGTTGTAGGATCCATGAGCCTGGTTGATGGTGAAGTGTTTCTTTTGGTCATGTTTTCTAGTTTATCATTGTGTTTCCATCTTTCTATGTTGCAGTAGGACAAATAATTTAGACTAAGAAATGTTTCTGATGGCACCTTAGCTCTGTTTTTTCTTCACTACCTTAATGTTTTCTTCTGTTAGGACATGTTAGAGGATCCTTCTTTGCTCTCTAAGATCTCCTAAGTTTATTTATTTCCTGAATGGTTTAATACAGTAGCTATGAAGCATGATTCATGGTTAGCTCTGCTTACTTTTTGCCACTAAAGCACCGTTCTTGAAGTATCTCTTTAAAGCATCATTACTTAGGTTTGTCAAAGAAGTTTTGTTTCAAATAATACTCTTTGCACTTGCTTGGTTAATTGTTTTAAAGATCTCCATAGCTATAATCTTAGATGTTCAGGAGTTCCCTCCTCTCTGATTGTAGTTATTTGTGACCTTAAATGTTTTCTAATTTTGAAGGTGAATTTACTAAAGTTAGATAAGCTCTTATGCTTTCTATGTTTCATTGGAATGTTTATCTTGGATATTGATCAGTTTAAGTATTGTTCATTGAGCTTAATGGTTTTCCCTACCTCATGAGTTATAGATTTTGCTTATCTGTGTTTAAAGACCTCCTTGTTAAAGTATATGATAAAGGATTCTTGATTTCCCTTTGTTAACTTTGTTCTCAATATTTTTGTTCATCTCACGATCCTTTAAATCCCAAAGATCCACCAACCAAGCTAGATTTGCCCTACAATACTCCCTAATCCATTAATGAACCTATCATGACCTTGTTAGACTCAATTTCCCAATGAATTGAATTTTTCCTTGTTTATATCTAGTCTATCTAATCATCATACCCAACCAAAAACAATCAACAAACCCAATACTTCATAACTAGCCTAAAAATAACCTTAAAAAACAAACAAGTTTCATATTTGCACCTAATAGAGAGAGCCCTCTTTGAATCCAGGAAGGCTAGGTCCTTGGATTCCAAAGTCTGGTTTGATGTTACCCCTATCCATTTGTATCTCAATTAATATAGCAAATTATGGGGAGCTAACATAATGGCGATCACTGTGGGACTTCTGAGTATATAGTTTCCTGAACACCTCTTAAGACTCTTTAGACCCTAAGTTTGACTTAGAAAATTCAGTGAATTTTCCACCTCATCGCCACACTAACATAATGGCGATCACGGTGGGACCCTCTGAGTAAATTACATCTTAGACATCCTTAAGACCTTAGAAAACCCACAAACATCCTTAGATTGGTATTCAGTTGCTAATGGTGGACAACAACCTGCCTTAAAATATTTGAAATCATCCACCTGGCGACTCCACAACTCTCAATAGACCTAAAGACTCCACTAGAGGAAGAACCTGAAACATGACCAATCATCCTAGAAAGAAAGAGCACTTAGGCCTAAGTTGAATTCAAGAATTTTTTTTTTTTATCTATAACTATGTTCTATCCTACTTTAAGCCTGATCAAGAATACAAAGATGATATCTACATTTATCATTGGAAAGATCTCAAGCCTTGAAAAGCTAAGCCTCAAAATTAGCAGACTTATACACTTGTGCTTACCCCAGATTCACCTGTGGAATACCTAGTGAAACATGAGCCTCATGCCACCTTTCCTGCTCTTGCCAAAACCTAAAACAACCATAAATATCTTTTTACACTACCTATACCCACAAAGGTCCCAGAAATATACAAGCCTCTGATTTCACCTCCTATCTTCCAAGCCCTCCCTGCAAATATTGCAAATAAACTACCCAGATTTGATGGAGAAAGCTCAAAAGTCACCGCTAAAGAACACATTCAAAATCTTGAGAATTTACTTGACCTTTTTGAAATAGAAGAAGATGATGTGCATATGAGAATGTTTGCCTTATCATTACAAGGAAAAATTAAGAGTTGTTTTAAGGACCTTCCAGCTGCAAGCATTATCAATTTTCATCAATTCACTCAAGTCTTCCTAGATAGGTGGGTGATCATGGGAAATGAAGTTCTCATCATAGAAGAATACAAGAATTTAAAAATACAACCAGGGGAGACAGTACAAGACTTTTCAGCTAGGTTCAATAAGGTATACAATGCAATACCTGCTAATATAAATCCACCTTCGGGGTGGGCTCTCTTGCACTACCCAAGTACTTTTGACCCAGAGATGGAATTCCAGATAAGAGAAAAAGACCCTTAAAACCTAGAAGAAATGCAGAATATGGCAATTACTGTGGAATTCAACATACTGGAAAGAGAGGAAAAGTTAGAAGAAATAAGGAAGGACGAAGTAGCTCAAGAGAAACTGACTTCTTCAAAGGTAAAACTAGATATGTTGACAGATACAATCAGCAAAATGATGCATATACTTGGCAGGAAAGAGGAAGAGTACACGGTTGAGGTTGGTTCTTATTATTCAGAGCAGTTGGTACAATTTTCTTGGGAGGAACCAAATCAGTCATTTCAATGTAAAGATAGCTATCAAAACATACTGGCTGACCAAGGTTGCAAAGAAGAAGATGCGGAAAGTTGTCAAGTAAGTACTATATGCCTTCCTACATCTTGTGCTTCACTATTTTTTTTTCTGAATGAGACTAATGTATTAATATACAAAAAGAGTTACAAGGAGGCCGAGGCCTCAGCTGGTCTAGCCCCTGGAATAGGCATTCTAATACATTAGACTAGATATAGAAAGTTTACCAGACGCGCTACTACAACAGAAATCATCTTGCAAATAGTCAAAAATATGTCGCCCTCGTAGGGGAAACCGACCTTGAAACAACGACAGTTTACCAAAAACTAGAAGCGAAGAGCAGGTAAGTAGGAAGAGTTGTTCCCAACCAAAACAAAACCAAGCCGCCCACGCAGGGGAAACCAACCAAGAGTCAAATACTGATAATTGAAAAACTGAAGCAAAGAGCGAGTAAGCATTACGAACTTGGGCTTATACCCATCCAAAAACCTGTGAAGAAGGGGACTGACCAGATTAAAAATTATGAGAGGAAGGGGGAAGTTCCTCAACCACTCGACAGTCGTAGGCATATGGGTCGTCAACCTCTTCTTGCTTGTCTTCTTTAGCATTGTGTTAGCCTCGCTTGGAGTCGCCCAAGCCGACTTCAACTCCAGTATCCTGCGAAGCACTGCAACCAGGAGCTTTTCGTTGCAGGCTACCGCTGGTAGGAGAACAAGGTTGTTCAGCGACCTTTTGCTCCATTCCAGCACTAATAGGCACCATTTCCGAGTCAGGAGGCTCCTCCTTGAATTCAATTGTGATGGTGGCAGTAATGGTTGGCCTGTTGAGAGAGCAAGGAAAGTGAAGCTGGGTAGAGTGCAGGTGTCTAGAGACGTGACTGGGCGAGCCCCAACTTGAATGAGAAAGCCCACACCCACGACCATGGCCACGAGCACTCCTAGTATCAGGGTAGCGACCCAGAGAGTTATCCGAAGGAGGAGACAAGGAGCCTGAAGAAGTAGTGGAAGGTTGGCGGGGAGGACAACCTCGGCTGGTGCCTCGACAACACCGCATATGCTGTCGCAGTTGGGGCATTGAGCTCAAAGCAGGATGATGAAAGCGGTCAATAGAATGGTATGGAATAGAGGTTGGGCGAGGATGATCTTGCAGAGCAGGGAAAGACTCAATGGGTGTCCAGATCCCCATAAGGTAGAGGGAGCTCTGCGAGACGTGAATACCATGGGCGAGATTGATACAACAGGCGATGGAGCAGCGACACCCAGTGCAGGTCCTGGAGCTGTGCTCAGCTGCAACTGGGGAGCATAATGAATGAAGAGGCAACATAACAGGGATGAAGCTTCCATAGGAAGCCATTCTCAAGGTGAAAGGGTGCGAGTTTGGGTGACTGTGTTGTGTTAATGCAGCAAAGCAAGTGACTGTGGCGAATTTAATGAGGACAATGACGTGGGTTGGGGTGGCTATGTTCTGAGCCCACGCGCCGACCTATATCCCCTGCCACATTGCATGCTATCTAAGCACCCGCATCCGGGGATCTTGTGCTTCACTATTAAGAGAGTATTACAAGAAAATTGAAAATAGAAACAAGGTAGAATGCTCTAAAGAATCAGTAAGGAAGGAAATGGATAACACAAACCCTTTTTCAAATCCAAAAGTTCTCACCTCAAATCATCTTGGTATGACTGTTTGTATTACAAAACCATAAATGGAAGATGAGCCAGCACCTCTTGAGTCCCTACCCTTGTGCTTCGAGTCATTTCAAATGGCTAAAAGAGAAGATATTGGCCATGAATACTCTCCTTTTCATATGATGGAACAATTTGCTGATCAAGTGTGCATAATGGATGACATTCCTCCTGTGAATAAGTTGCCCAAATATGATCAATATGATGATGATTATGTTCTCCAGACTCAAGATAACACTACAGAACAATCAGTGATGATTTTGTGGGACAAAGACAGCCATTTTCAATAGCTCAAATACAGTGATCAGCGAATACCACTCAGCTATGACAGTGAAGAATAAAGTGCAGAAAGTTTGGGAGAAAGGGAAAGGTCTTTACCTCTTTGTTTTAGTTCCTTTTAGTTCATCAAATACAACCTTAATGCAATAAGAAGTCAGCAATCTTTGGGTATTGATTTCAACAACAAAGAACACATTCAGCCCTATGTCCAGCCTTCACAAGAGAAAGAGAACATCTATGGCTCTTTTCAACCAGGTTTACTAGAGGACAACATGGCAATATATGATGAGTCTAACAGTGCAGATGATCACGAGGAAGAGAAGGAGTTTATTTCCCAAAAACGTCCCAAGCTTAGCCAAGTGGAGGAAGAAGCAGTCCTAGATCAAGCTTATTTTCCAAATTCTCACATTCAGGTATTGTTTCAAGATCCCTTTGCTGATTTATTAGAGGCATCTAAAAGAAGAGCATGTTATGTCAAGAGCAGTTTGTTGCAAAGTGTAAGAAAATTTCTAAGCACTACTGTTCAAACACAATTGAGGTGGGAGTGGCCTTTTAATTTTGTCAGCACCCTCAATGAGCTAAACCAAGATCCCTCATGTAATCATATTCTTGATTGGATGTATTGGAAAAGAGAGTTCACTAGCTGAATGTATATCATGTATAGGTTAGATTAGGATAGATAGGAAAACAAATAAGATCAGCACTATGAGCATATTTCTACCTTAGTTTTATATTTTTTTGACCAAGAAGAGAGAAAAAGTTAAAAAAAAAAAAAATGAAAAAGAGGGCAGATGAAAAGAAGAGGTACAACCCCATACCCAAAAAATAGTGACGCTGAAAGTGTGCAAGTCTAAATGCCACTAATTGTTTTTGAAAAAAAAGTCTTGTTCATTCATCTAGCCTAATCATGGCTAAACATGTTTTCAGTTTATTTTCTGATAGGTTAGTGAAAGAAAAACTTATCAAATCAGGTAAACTTGACTTGTCAAAAGAGAATAGATTAGGAATGAAGAATGTTGGTTCCACATGCTTAAAACTGAACCAAAGAGAAATATAGGACTACTTAGCAAATGATAAATCACAACCCTTGTTTTTCTAGTTTTGTTTATACAAAAATAAAATTTATGTGTAGCTTGTTCTTATGCCACAACTCATGGAAAGTCAGATTGCCTAATCCTGATTTCCCATGCTTTCAATTTCATGTCAGTAGCTTAGTGAATGAATCCTGTCAAATAGCTTAATCTTGATAGTTGAGTAGCCTAGGTAGAAAATAAAAGGGTTCACTAGCATAATTTGAACCCTTTGAAGTGATAAGGGTACTATTAGATAGTTTTTTTTGCTTTCAAAGGAAAAGAAAAAATGTCAAAGGGTTTGCCAGTTCAAGTGCACCCAAGGAAGAAAAAATGTTAGGCAAGTAGGTTGGGTAGGTAGAAATGATGTTGATGTTAATCATGGTTTTTCATATTACTAAGATCACAGCTTCAAGCAAGCATCAAAAAATGAAAAGAGGTAAACATCTGCCCAATGGATGAGGCATTGGTCACCATAAAGCCAGAGATCTGAAGTTCTGGACACCTCCTGAAAAGGAGATGCCCTCCCCAAGTGGAGCCACTATTAGTCATCAGTAATTTTTACTTCTCATGGATGACTAAAATACTTATCCCAGATTTCTAGAAATAAAGTTCATGAACATTGTGAGTTCTAGAAATCTCACTGCCTTCATTATCCTTAGGATGAATTTTCACTAGTTTATCATCCTTTCATGTCAAGGTCGGCCTGCTACTCCCAAAAGACCCATCATGGGCTCATGCTATTCATTTTCACCATGTCTGGTCACCTTTGGCCTCAAGCCCACTGTTCTTGTGTTTCCCAACCCCTCCACTACTACCTAAGGTCACCAACCAATCAACTCTCTTATGTCTCCCAAATGCCACAAGCATTGATGATCTCAAAACTATCTCTGTAGGTTCTTTATATAAATCAAGTACATTGGATTTTGGATATTCAATACATCAGTTTGTCCAAAACTCTGTTTTACACCTAATAATCCCAAGTCAAGTTTTCAAGTAGAGACCAAGTCCAAAGAGCCTCCCAATAGGTCATTTATGGTTTCATAGGTTGTAGGGTTGTTTTGATGATCTAAGTCACTATTTTTCATATGCCAAAAAATTAAAATCAAAGAGGAGGAAGATCAGCAAGTGGTTGTCCAAAGGAGATCAGAAAATCTTCCATGGAAGGCCTCTTTGGCCAAGCACAAAGTCTGCAAAGGAAAACTACCAATTTTGACATTTCTACAAGAGGTTTCAAGGTGGCTATCTATAGAGAACTAGGTAAGGTAAGAGGCCAACTCATCACTAAAGACACCTACAGCAAAGGAGAGGCAGCATGCCTATTTTCAGAGAAAACTAGGGGTTTTAAGGGAAATTTTCTTGGTTTCATGACCTCCATAGATTAATCATCAACAAGGCTTATATCCTAATGCTCTTACACTTCATCCTATCCTTAATATACCTTCATAAACCCTTTCCATCACTCCTATCCCTCAAAATCATCATTTTTCTACAAAACCTAGTCTATTGCCACAATTTGACACTTTTTGAGACTAGGCCTGTGTTTTTTCCTTTTGGACCCCTTACCCTCTCTCAATTCTTGAAATTAAACTTTTCCCTACTCTCTCACATCTATCCCTATCCCCCAAGATTTCCCCAATAATTTAGACACCCCTTAACCCCTTCATTCTGCTCCCTCTACAAGGCACTCCTAAATCCGCTCACCAAACCCTAATTTCCTCTTCCAACTAAGCTAGGGTTTGCCATGGAAAAGAGGCATAGGATAAAAGGATCCATTTGACAGATAATATCTGCAATTATAAGTCCATACCAACTCATAAACATCATGCCTCCATCATTTTGCAAAAATTCATTCCAAGGGCCAAGTCATTTAACACATGTAGGGCTAGTTTTGTTTAAAAATATGTTTCTGACCAAACAGAGATGAATTTGGAAAAAGTGAGAGAGTTTTTTGTCCACAATAGGTCCATGAAGAAAAATCTCCCTTCTATTTTTACACAGGTATCATGGTTTTGGAGAAATGTCAAAAATACAGGTGTCACGGGAGAATTTATGCACTGCTAGAGTGACCTTGGGAAAATCCATTTTTATCCCAGTTGGAGTTCCAAATGACTTGCTTGATGGATCAAAAGACAACTAGACTTAAATATCTTTCCCATGAGCTATCATGATCTCAATTTCGAATTTAGGAAGGCATCCAAAATTGGTCTGCACTAGCACTCTGCATTTCTGCACCATCATTCAGAACTTTTTGACCAGTCTTGGGAAAATCAACTTTTGACCAGGAAAATAGACTCCAAACAAGAAAAAAATGGTATATTTGGAAAGTAGACAAGTAAATATTTCCAACGCGCTATCACGGGCCCAAATATGACTTTAGGAAGGTCATCAAAACCTGCCTTCAAGTTGACCCTTTTTGGGCATTGCGCAAACAAGTGGCGTTGTGCAAAATCCATGGGTAGGACTGCCCGGTGCTGTGCAAATCCTAGGAAGGTTAAAATTTTCAAATCTCCCTTCATAATGCCTAAATTTATCATATGAGGCACCTCCAAGGTTGAAGAGAGTCTAAAAATTTGGTAAGTGTTATATTCTCCTGATCCCTAAGAAAAATTGCAAATTCATTTTGGTTTTTTAGTTGTTGAGCTAAAAACCCTAGGGGGTAAAACCCTAGGTCATGTACACAAAGGGACCTTGTTATTATAATCATTATTGGACCAATTTGATGGCATGGGTGGGTAAGGGATTTTAAGCTATTACCATACTCTCATGATAAAACCTCCTTAAGCTACAAAGCCACTTAAACCCTAAGACCCCTAGCCTCCACACCTCTCACTCTCCAAAGTTGACTCCATCATCATCTTTACCTTGTTTCATCAAGCCCTAATTTGAAAACCAACATCTCCTATCAACATGTCAAGAGCTAACAACGACAGTGGTGGTGATAAAGTTCAAAAGCCTTTAAGACCAAACATAAAGGAGGAAATGATGGTGTAGAAGAGGAAAGTGAACACAGCAGTGGTGAAGACAAAGACAGTGATAAATCAGAGGGAGGCAGTGATGATCGTGATGCAAATGAGTCAGCCCAAAGTGCAAAAAGGGATGATGCAGATGAACAAAGTGAGGACCAAGAAGATGTCGAGGAAGATAAAGAGGGTGCTGAAGGTCAAAAGGGCAGTAATCAAACAGAGCATGTAATCACTAAAGAAGATCATGGTAAAGGTAAGGGAGATGATGACAACACCAAAGGTCATAGCTATGATGAAGACACCACCAAAACCTCCATCACTCCTCTTACATGCACATATCAAAGAGGGTCAAGGCAAGTGTTTGCTGCCTCCAAAAGGCAAGGGACCTTGTCATCTACATTAGCTCAAAGACTTGAAAATGGCAAGGAAAATATGGGCAAAGGTAAGAAAGGCAATAAAGGCAAGAAAACTACACAAAATCCCAAATGCATTGACCTAGACAGTGACAATGAAGATAAGGAGATGGCCACTAGGTTGCTACTTCAAACCAAAGATTCACAATCAAAGATCTAGAGAGGGAATTTGGCATGGCATAATACATCATTCAACATTACAAAAGTGAGCATGCGGTTTTCAAGAAGATCAAGAGAGGCTTTGCTTTCCAAAAGAAAATAACCAAGCATTACGCAAAGAAGAGCAGGATTGCTTGTGCCAAACTCAAGGAGGCTCTCCTTGTGGTAAAAAAACTAAAAGAGGAAAATGAGAATAAAAGCCTTGGAATTTCTTCTGAGGCTTCTTAGAAGTTGTCTAAAAACATCTAAGGGAGGTCTCCACCAATTTTGAAGGAATTTGGAGAAAATTTTGTTTTTGAGAATTTTTGGCCTAGTTTGCGCAATGCCACTGGCGCTCCGCAAAAATATGGAGCATATTCAGGAGGAAAGCTTGACATTTTTGGGTTTTTCCTATCCTACACATCATCCACACCAAATTTCAGAAGATTTGGAGCAGTTTTGACCCCTCAAAAGGTCAAAAAACACCTCAAAGATCACTTTTCTACCTCTGTTTTAGGCTTGGCACTGCGCAAATGACAGTCTAAGGGTTTTTGCATTTTTGACTAGGTTACAGGAGATGGATCAGAAAACCACAAGAATTTTTGAAAATTATACTCTTTAGGCTTTCCAACGAGCTATCATAGGGCCAAATCCGACATCGGGAAGTGGTCCAAAACTTGGTTGCAAAACAACCTATTTTCTGCAAAAGTGGCATTGCGGAAATGGACTATCTTTTGCCAAAAAATCAACAAAACACACAAATTAATGGAAAAATGGTTTTTTAATATTTTCGTGGGAAAATCACTCCAGTTTGATTGAGAAGTTATATTATGTTATTTTTCATTTATTAGCTTAGATATTATGTGTCTTGGGCCTTGCATGGTCATTAAGCACATAAATGACATTTATGACAGAATTAGGGTTTCTGGAAGCCTCTTATGGTTTCCACCTCCTCACTTGCTCCATAAATAGAGCATGAGGCTCTTATGTATTTGGTTGGCATTCAATGACTTATTTTGAAGTAATACATGGTCCCTTGGATGTTGAAAACAATTTGATGTCTTGGAGCTTATGAATGCCCTGATTTGTTTGTTGATGGAGGAGGATTGGTTGCAGGATCCATGAGCCTGGTTGATGGTGAAGTGTTTCTTTTGTTCATGTTTTCTAGTTTATCATTGTGTTTCCATATTTCTATGTTGCAGTAGGATAAAGAATTTAGACTAAGAAATGTTTCTGATGGCACCTTAGCTCTGTTTTTTCTTCACTTCCTTAATGTTTTCTTCTATTAGGACATGTTAGAGGATCCTTATTTGCTCTCTATGTTACACCATTTTTTGGTCATCTAACATATTATCATTAGATGAACCCAAGTACACCATGTAAGACCAATTTTACCCTAAGTAAAATTGTTTTCACTATGTGAAATAACTTAGCAAAACACCTTTATTAAGTTGTTTATGGTCTAAACAGGAAATCCCAAAAGGAAATAATAAACAAATCTATATTTGTTTATATTTCCCAGTCATATTTAACCCAAAACAAGGAAATCAATTAAATAAATCCTTATTTAAATAACATTCCTAGTTAAATTTGAATAAATCATTTATAAATAATTAAATAAATCATTATTTATTTAATTATATTCCCACCATTTCCTTAAAATAATAAATAAATCATTTATTTATTTATTATTTATAAATAAAGGAGTTGACCCAAGTCAAAAATCCATTTCCCTCCAACAAATATAATAAAATATTCTTAAAGGGTGGTTCTGGAATTTGATTAATAATATTTTATTCATGCACCAAGTTCTAGACCACCCTAATATTTTGTTATAAATAGAAGGGTTTTCCCCATTCATTAGTCACCTTTCATTTCATTAGATCACTCTAGATCTATACTTTTGATCACATTCTCCATTTTTACCTTGTGAGCGCCCTTTGAGTTCTATGTTTGTCTGGGTTTTCTATACCAACAAGAGAGAGAAATTTCAGATCTGAAATGCTGAGGACTTTCAAGAACCCATCCCATTGAGGAGAATCGGAAACACCTTTCTTGTTTTCCTCTCAGGTGCCCCCTTTTAATATAAAAAATTCTTTCAAATACATCATTCTTGTCTTGTCTATTGGATGCATGGAGTGACATTTTATTTTCACTGCTTAATGTCTTTTATGCTTAGATCTGGATTTGTGCAGCTTTATTTGGATCACCTAACTGCAGATTTAAAGATATTGGTAGCCATAATCGATGTTAGGGATATTTGTTATGCGTAGCTAAAGTGGTCTTTTTCCGACGAAAGATTCATACTAACACTCTAAGATCTCCTAAGTTTTTTTATTTCCTAAATGGTTTAATACAGTAGGTATCAAGCATGATTCATGGTTAGCTCTGCTTACTTGTTGCCACTAAAGCACTGTTCTTGAAGTCTCTCTTTAAAGCATCATTACTTAGGTTTGTCAAAGAAGTTTTGTTTCAAATCATACTCTTTTCACTTGCTTGGTTAATTGTTTTAAAGATCTCCATAGCTATAATCTTAGATGTTCAGGAGTTCCCTCCTCTATGATTGTAGTTATCTATGCCCTTAAATGTTTTCTAATTCTGAAGGTGGATTTACTAAAGTTAGATAAGCTCTTATGCTTTCTATGTTTCATTGGAATGTTTATCTTGGATATTGATCAGTTTAAGTATTGTTCATTGAGCTTAATGGTTTGCCCTACCTCATGAGTTATAGATTTTTCTTATCTTTGTTTAAAGACCTCCTTGTTAAAGTATATGATAAAGGATTTTTTATTGCCCTTTGTTAACTTTGTTCTCAATATTTATGTTCATCTCATTATCCTTTAAATCCCAAAGATCCACCAACCAAGCTAGATTTGCCCTACAATACTCCCTAATCCATTAATGAACCTATCATGACCTTGCTAGACTCCATTGCCCAATGACTTGAATTTTTCCTTGTTTCTATATAGTCTATCTAATCAGCATACCCAACCAAAAACAATCAACAAACCCAATACTTCATAACTAGCCTAAAACTAACCTTAAAAAGCAAACAAGTTTCATCTTTGCACCTAATAGAGAGGGCCCTCGCTGAATCCAGGAAGGCTAGGTCCTTGGATTCCAAAGTTTGGTTTGATGTTACCCTTGTCCATTTGTATCTCAATCAATATAGCAAATTACAGGGAGCTAACAGTCTAAACATACCATATAATCAAAATATCATATACCAAAACATCCCTGAATATGGCTTCCATCCTCTTCCTTATATAAGTGATGAGCTTCTTAGCCCTAGGCCCCACTCATTCAAGACACTAATTCCATGCAAAGAGTATCCAATTAAAACTACATTGTCCCTCAATGAATGCCACTACTCCATGACATCGTTGTTGTTTGGTCAAAGTTGACTGTAATATCCCAAATCTGGAACAACTAGCAAGGCATGACTGGAAAACGAATTTTCCAGTAATGGCTACTACAGGAATTGAAACTAGGACCTGGATCCATTAGATCAATGTATCTAAGTCCTAAATCCAAGAGGAGGCTCCAAATAAATCCTTCTAGGTGGGTTAAATAGATCTCCCACACCTAGTTGTCCTCAGAAAGTTCCCCATGAAGGCTTGCAACAATGTATGAACATACAATGGAATGATAGCGTTATTTTAATGAGCCAACACACATGAAGATGTAAATATCCAACCAATATATAATATAGCACCAAAATAGTATAATGCTTTGAGGAATCAATCACTCAAGCTAGGAAATGAGAGCCTCAACAGAACATGTACAAGAAACTGAAGACCACTGCTACACAGAGTTTACACAAGGCTATATCATTGCAGTTTATATGGATACACTGAAACATACAAAATGAAAATACAATTTTATGACAATATGAGCTCAAGAAATGAGGGGGAGCAAGCTCTCAAACCCTAAAAATAGCAATACAACAATCCTCAAGAAGGATTGGCTGAAATACATGTACAAATGGAAAATCTGTAGAAATGCCAGAGTTGCAGGGTAGCAGCTGCAACACACAATTGAAACTATATGGAGATGGCTGAATAAGATGTACAATATGTAGCAAACCTCCTCCAATGGATCTCTCAAGTGATAGGATGATCCTATCCCTGAAGATCTTGCCCTCCAAACTAGTGGTACAATCCCCCACTGCAAATTCACTCTAAAATAATGTAGTCAAGGAGATGGGTTGCGTTGTATGAGATAGGAAGTGCTTGGCCTGGTGCCAAGGATGTGAAATAAGCTCTTAAATATCCTTCGCTAACCTCCTGGAGGACTAGGAGATCCCTCATCTGAAAGATGAGCCAAGGAAAGGTGTTGTGGAACCCTCCACTGCAACACCTAGCAACACTATGTTATACTTCAGCAGAAATAATGCAATGACTAATGGAAGTGGCTTTGGCCTTGAGCTAAGATGTGGAGAAATGAAGTGCAATCCTTCAAGAGGCCTCTCAAGAAGGAGAGTAAATCCTAAACAGGAATCCCTCGTGCTAAATAGCACTGCAACTCAGTTAAACAACCAGAGACTGCAAATAGTCTGCAAAACCAATAATCCAAATACTCAAAGATGTCTCACTATGGCTGCCTCTTCCTCCTTTTATGCAAGTGAATGTCTCTTTTCCTCAGACCCCACACATTAGGGTTTCTTCCACAAAGAATCTTTCTCCCTCTCAAACTGTGTTGTCTTTCCAAGCAAGCCACACCCTCTTAGGCAGCGTTGTTGACTTGGTCAAACTTGACCTTGTCCTCATGCAACTGCCCCTTTTCACACTGGAAGGTGCAAAATCAAGCTACTCCATAGATACCTTTCACACTATGATAGATTTTATTCCTACTCATGGGCCTTTTACCCATTTTATTCACCTCCTAGATGATATAAGCAAAAATTAATATTCCAATTTGCTGCTTGCAAATTTTGGAATATTACAGTCATCCCCTCTCAAAGATTTCTTGTCCTCAAGCAAGTGCAAGGATAGAATGAATTATTTTCTCCTCCTCTCCCTGTAGAATCCATGTACGATGATCTCCTCCAAGTGAAGTGATGCTATCTCATTAATCAAGCCTCCACATTTCTCCTCCTCAGCATGCAAGACAGCTATCAAGCCATCATCATGTAAAGGTGAAATACTCAAGAGGATAGCTACATGATGTCTAGAGGTCCCCTTGAGGAATATGATCTAAAATATAATGGGATTTATCTCTCCCATATGGATCACTCATCCCAAAGCTATTAGCCATGAAAAATGAGTCACCTCCCAACTATGCAACTCCTGGAAACTGTCCTCCACCTTTGGCTCCGACAAAGTAGGTGGGATGAAAATCTGCACATGGTAGACAATGTAGCCTACCCCACGTTGTCCATCTCTCCACTTATGATAAGTGTATAGTGTTGACTGATCTTGGGCTGCAATAAGGTTTCCCTTAAGTGGAAATATGAGGAGTAGATCTCCAAAGATATCTCCTCCAATGCTGCAAATCATGCTGGCCCAAATATCCCCATATATGATGAGTTGGAAGTCATCATCATATGGCATCTCATCCATCATATGTCTCACCTCATAAAGTGAAAAATGTGTTGTTAAGTTAACCATACCATGTCCCATGCTCCCCTTAGAACATGTAGTGCAAAAAGTGTGAGGAATTTCTCCCTCAAAGGACACATTCACCCAATGTGTCTCTCTCCCAAGCATGCTCCTCATAAAGACAGAAACAATAGAACGATAGGGAGAAAAAATGAGAATCATGCTTGCTGCCATGTGTAACAAGTGAGAAGGAAAATGGTCCCCCAAATGCAACTAACACAGTTTGACCCTCAATTGTAATAGAGACTGATAAAAAATGTGGCTTCTCAACCACTTGTTTGCTGCTCCAATCTCCTCATAAGTGTGGAGGAAGTGAATGATGTAAGGTGTACAATGCGCATGTCATCCATAATATATCTCTTCCCCAAGTCCTCCTAGGGAGTGGCCATCAATCATGCTTATGGCCTTATCTAAACCATGTGGTCTAGAGAAAATAATGCTCCTCCTTGGAGCATCATCCTGCACATGCATGGTTAAGGGATGCATATATACATTGTACAAATAGTCATGTAAACAACAATGAATACCCTTACCATATTTTTTGCTCATACAAATGGAGTGGCTCATAGATGAGTCTCCTCTCATCCTCAAAGAGAAAAGAGGTGGTTGTGATAACTCTCCCAAAGAGTTATGTATCTCCTCCATCTGCACCTGATCCATGCATCTCCTCATATGCTAATATATCTCCTCCTCAAAGCCCTCCCAAAAATACCCCTCCATGATGGTGTGGTATGCTCTCATAGAACAAGTGGGGCTGAAAAGGAAATCCTCCTGAGCTGCTTGTAGCAACTTCTCCTTGAGCTTGGAAGCTCTGGGAAAGAAGATCCTACCATGATAGTAGATGACCTCATCTCTGATTGAGTATCCATCCTCATGCACTTGGCCATCCAAAATCATACAAGTAAAAATATCCTTGGAATACTCCACCAACAGCTGGGAGTTCCAATATGGATCTATCCTCCATAGTGACAGCGTTGATAAACTCTCATGAAGAACATCTATCATATGGTCAACATATTCTTTGACATCTCTCATGCCAAAGATGCAAGTTGGAAGGCTGCTATCCTTCCCTTGCTACTTCTGCCATAGCACAGAATCTGAAATGGAAGTGGGTACTGATGATGTTGAGGGAATTCTCCCTCTCTCCTTGATTCTACCCAAGACTCCCAGCATTGTATCAAGCTCTCCCAAGGTTCCCACTCCTCTGAAATCACTGAGTGGTGCCTCAACTGGTGAAGCATCCATCCTCCTTTGCTGATCCAGTGGTCTCCCCGGAAAAATGTCTCCATGCAATGATACATCCTCAACAAGAGATGACTGAATATATGAATGGAAAAAACTCTCCATGCTTCCACTGCGCAATCCAATCACCTTCTTAGGTGCATCAACCTCCTGAAGTGGATAGGGATGTGTACATCTCATCACATGATACTGGTTCTCCTCCCTACCTTCTCCTTGTGTCTCCCTAGTTCCACACCTCCTCAACAATGGCACATGATTTGTTCCTTGATCTCCACACATGAGATCCTGGGGACTTCCTTGCAAAGATGCAAGCATCCCTCTACTTGGAGCAAGAGCTCCTCCTTCCTCTACATGAGGCACTATATAATCTCTAGATAGAACAACGTTGTTGCCCTAAATCTCCGCAACATGAATGGGCAACCCTCCAATGATTGGATCCATTTTTGAAAAAGAGATCTCCATGCTCCCTTGTTCAAAGGTGTGAGATGGAAATCTTTCTCCCCGCAAGGTATGGTGCAAGTTTTCAGCCTTCCCCATGGTTTTCTGAAGTGGAATTACGTTTTCATGCAAGGGTTTGGTTTGATTTCCCTTGTTTAGCTCCACCATGTGTGTCTCATGAATCCTTCTATCAAATATTTTCACTAATTCCTTAGTGAAACTTGAATAAGATGCAATGTTTACATTTTTCAAAGAAAAGGATTCAAAGATCCACCAGGCATAAGCCTTACCTCTCAAATGCAGCACTGCAACTTTGATGGCTTCATCTTCAAGAAGGTGGTGCTGCTGCAAGAATGTCTCTAACTCCTCCACCCAAGCTTTAGCTGAACATACAAGTGAACCTTCAAAGGTAGATAGATGAAATCTATCTTGCTGCTCTTTTCCTTTCACCTTCATCTTGCAAAACTCCGAAAAACTGAGATGATCTCGTAATTTCTGAGTTTGAGACTCATACTCCTTCAGGAAATCACTAATATTTTTCCCCCTAGCAACCTCTTCTCTTCTTCCCATCTCTCTTTCGACAATCCTGGGCATGTGATTGCGCTGTGTATTAGGGTGTGTAGTTGCTTGCTCACACTCCTCATATGTCAATCTAGAGTTTGCTTTAGATTCAAAGTCTCTTGGAGATTATTCATACATCTCCCTCCTGATCTTATTCAAATATCTATGTATATTATGTACAAATTTAGGAAGAATATTTGTAAGCTTATCCCCTTTTTCTTCTCCAACAGATGGAGTCTTTTTCCTGCTCATTTCTTTGTCTCCTTCTTGATGAGAATGGGAAGTGCAGGGTTCTTCCTCTTCTTTCTGCTTATCCTCCTTGGGGAGGTTCTTCATGGATCTGAAATATGATGAGATAAAACCATTCCTCTTCAATATTCTTATCTCTTGGGCTTAGACTCACAGGCTGAGCCAAGACTATGCTCTGATACCACTGTAATATCCCAAATCTGGAACAGCTAGCAAGGCATGACTAGAAAACGCATTTTCCAGTAATGGCTGCTACAGGAATTGAAACCAGGACCTGGATCCCTTAGATCAATGTATCTAAGTCCTAAATCCAATAGGAGGCTCCAAATAAATCCTTCTAGGTGGGTTAAACAGATCTCCCGCACCTAGTTGTCCTCAGAAAGTGCCCGATGAGGGCTTGCAACAATGTATGAACATACAATGGAATGATAGCATTATTTTAATGAGCCAGCACACATGAAGATGTAAATAGCCAACCAATATATAATATAGCAGCAAAAGAGTACAATTATTTGAGGAATCAATCACTCAAGCTAGGCAATGAGAGCCTCAACAGAACATGTACAAGAAACTGAAGACCACTGCTACACAGAGTTTACACAAGGCTATATCAGCGCAGTTTATATGGAGACACTGAAACATACAAAATGAAAATACAATGATATGACAATATGAGCTCAAGAAATGAGGGGGAGCAAGCTCTCAACCCCTAAAAATAGCAATAAAACAATCCTCAAGAAGGATTGGCTAAAATACATGTACAAATGGAAAATCTGCAGAAATGCCGGAGTTGCAGGGTAGTAGCTGCAACACAAAACTAAAACTATATGGAGATGTCTGAATAATATGTACAATCTATATCAAACCTCCTCCAATGGATCTCTCAAGTGATAGGTTTATCCTATCCCTAAAGATCTTGCTCTCCAAACTAGTGGTACAATCCCCCACTGCAAATGCACTCTAAAATAATGCAGTCAAGGAGATGGGTTGCGTTGTGGGTGAAATCGCGAAGTTGGGAAACACTTTTTGGCGAACGGCTAGAATTTGGGAGAAATTTTTAATTTCTCGTCCGAGAAAATAGTCAACTCTATTTCTCGACCGAGAGTTTCAAAAACTCTCGTCCGAGAGTTTCAAAAACTCTCGTCCGAGAGTTTTATTGGGTTTAACCGGAGTTAAAAATCTCTCGGACAAGAGTTATGCATTTTCTCGTCCGAGAGTTTTATTGACGGAAAATCTCGGGAAGACTTTCAGACGAGAGTTAAAAAAACTCTCGGATGAGAGTTTTAAAAACTCTTGGATGAGAGTTTTAAAAACTCTCATCCTAGAATTTTTTCAACTCTCGTCCAAGAGCTTTATTCCTATAATAAAACGCCAAAATTATTAAGTTGTTAGAATTGGTACTTTATTTTATATAAAACTCTTGGTACTTTAGAATTGGTACTTTATATAATTTTAATAGTACTTTATTAAAATTAAAAAATGATAAAAAATAATAAAATAATAATTTTATTTTAAATTATTTTATTATTATTAATGATAAAAAATACATGAAGATTTAATTAAATAATTTTTTTTACAATATTTTGTAATATCAATATTATATAAAAAACTAAAAATATTTTATATAAAACTACTTGATATATTAATATAAATAAAATAAAATTCAAAAAAATAAATCAAAATAAAAACAACTATATATATATAATATTTTTTTTGAAATTAATGAATAAATTTAAATTTAAAAAACAATTGACTAAATGCAATGAGGTGATAAAGGAGACAATGCATAGCACCTTAATATCGTTATAAATTCTTGGAAATCTCAAGAAATTTTTGAAGTGAGATGAGCTTCTTGGAATGGGTCACTTTATCTTCCACTTCAGTTTCACACGATTAACTTGAAAGGAAGTCTATTTTCCTAGGTATGGATGTAAGGGGATAAACAATATTATTTGAACATTGAGTGAGATGCCCTTCTTGGAATGGGTCCTCTTATCTTCCACTTTAGTTTCACAAGATTAAATTGAAATGAAGTTTATTTTCCTAGGTATGGATGTAAGGGGATAAAGAATATTATCCGAAAAGGAAATGAATGTTAAGTGTGACATTCCAAGCAGAAGTGTATGGGATTGGAGAATTATGTTATTGCAGAAAAATAACCCTTGACCCCTTAACCCTTGACCCATAATGCTTGACCCCTTAAACCCTAATTCCTAACCCCTAAACCCTTAACCCCCTAAACCCTAATCCTCTAAACCCTTAACCCCTAACCCATTTACCCCCACTAAACCTCTAAATCCCTAACCCATTTAACCCCTAAACCCTAAACCTCTAAACCCTTAACCCCTACCCCTAACATGTTAACCCATAACCCATTTAAGCACCTAAACCCCAAAACCCCTAACTTCTAACCCCTAAAATCCTTAACTGCTAAATCCCCTAACCCCCTAAACCTCTAAACCAATCCTAACCCATTTAACCCCCTAAACCCTAAACCCCTAACCCCTTAAACCCTAATTCCCAACCCATAACCCTTGACCCCTTAAACCCTATTTCCTAACCCCTAAACCCTTAACCCCTAACCCCTTAAACCCTAATTCCCAACCCCTAACCAATTCAACACCCTAAACCCCTAAAAACCTAACCCATTTAAGTGTGGATTCCATTTAAGCCCCAAAACCTTAACCCCTAACCCCTAAAATCCTTCACTGCTAAATCCCCTAACCCCCTAAACCTCTAAACCTGTAACCCATTTAACCCCCTAAAACCTAAACCTCTAAACCCTTAACCCCTAACCCCTTAAACCCTAATTCCCAACCCCTAACCAATTCAACACCCTAAACCCCTAAAAACCTAACCCATTTAACCCCATTAACCCCCAACTTCTAACCCCTAAAATCCTTAACTGCTAAATCCCCTAACCCCCTAAACCTCTAAACCAACCCTAACCCATTTAACCCCCTAAACCCTAAACCTATAACCCCTTAAACTCTAATTCCCAACCCATAACCCATTCAACCCCTTAAACACCTAAACCTCTAACCCCTTAACCCTTGACCCCTTAAACCCTAATTCCTAACCCCTAACCCATTTAACCCCCTAAACCCTAAATCTCTAAACCCTTAACCCCTACCCCTAACCCATTAACCCCTAACTTCTAGCCCCTAAAATCCTTAACTGCTAAATCCCTTAACCCCCTAAACTTCTAAACCAACCCTAACCCATTTAACCCCCTAAACCCTAAACCTATAACCCCTTAAACCCTAATTCCCAACCCATAACCCATTCAACCCCTTAAACACCTAAATCTCTAACCCATTAACCCTTGACCCCTTAAACACTAATTCCTAACCCTTAACCCATTTAACCCCCTAAACCCTAAACCTCTAAACCCTTAACCCCTAACCCATTTACCCCCACTAAACCTCTAAACCCCTAACCCATTTAACCCCTAAACCTTAAACCTCTAAACCCTTAACCCCTAACCCTAACCCGTTAACCCCTAACCCATTTAAGCCCCTAAACCCCAAAACCCCTAACCAATTCAACACCCTAAACTGCTATAAAAATAACCCATTTAAGTGTGGATTCCATTTAACCCCCAAAACCCTAACCCCCAACCCCTAAAATCCTTCACTGCTAAATCCCCTAACCCCCTAAGCCTCTAAACCTATAAACCATATAACCCCCTAAACCCTAAAACTCTAAACCCTTAACCCCTAACCCTTAAACCCTAATTCCCAACCCATAACCCTTGACCCCTTAAACCTTAATTCCTAACCCCTAAACCCTTAACCCCCTTAACCCTAAACCTCTAAACCCTTAACCCCTAACCCATTTACCCCCACTAAACCTCTAAACCCCTAACCCATTTAACCCCTAAACCCTAAACCTCTAAACCCTTAACCCCTACCCCTAACCCGTTAACCCCTAACCCATTTAAGCCCCTAAAATCCAAAACCCCTAACCAATTCAACACCCTAAACCCTTAAAAACCTAACCCATTTAAGTATGGATTCCATTTAACCTCCAAAACCCTAACCCCTAACCCCTAAAATCCCTCACTGCTAAATCCCCTAACCCCCTAAACCTCTAAACCTGTAACCCATTTAAGCCCCTAAACCCAAAAACCCCTAACCAATTCAACACCCTAAACCCCTAAAAACCTAACCCATTTAAGTGTGGATTCCATTTAACCCCCAAAACCCTAACCCCTAACCCCTAAAATCCTTTGCTGCTAAATCCCCTAACCCCCTAAAACTCTAAACCTATAACCCATTTAACCCCCTAAACCCTAAACCTCTAAACCCTTAACCCCTAACCCCTTAAACCATAATTCCCAACCCATAACCCTTGACCCCTTAAACCCTAATTATTAACCCCTAAACCCTTAACCCCCTAAACCCTAAACCTCTAAACCCTTAACCCCTAACCCATTTACCCCTACTAAACCTCTAAACCTCTAAACCATTTAACCCCTAAACCTCTAAACCCTTAACCCCTACCCCTAACCCGTTAACCCCTAACCCATTTAAGCCCCTAAACCCCTAAACCCCTAACCCCTTAAACCCTAATTCCCAACCCATAACCCTTGACCCCTTAACCCTTGACCTCTTAAACCCTAATTCCTAACCCCTAAACCGTTAACCCCTAACCACTTAAACCCTAATTCCCAACCCCTAAACCATTCAACACCCTAAACCCCTAAAAACCTAACCCATTTAAGTGTGGATTCCATTTAACCCCCAAAACCCTAACCCCAAACCCCTAAAATCCTTCACTTTTAAATCCCCTAACCCCTTAAACCTCTAAACCTGTAACGCATTTAACCCTCTAAACCCTAAACCTATAAACCCTTAACCCTTAACCCCTTAAACCCTAATTCCCAACCCCTAACCAATTCAACACCCTAAACCCCTAAGAACCTAACCCATTTAAGTGTGGATTCCATTTAACCCCCAAAACACTAACCCTTAACTCCTAAAATATTTCACTGCTAAATACCCTAACCCCCTAAACCTCTAAACCTGTAACCCATTTAACCCTCTAAAACCTAAACCTCTAAACCCTTAACCCCTAACCCCTTAAACCCTAATTCCCAACCCCTAACCAATTCAACACCCTAAACCCCTAAAAACCTAACCCATTTAACCCCATTAACACCTAACTTCTAACCCCTAAAATCCTTAACTGCTAAATCCCCTAACCCCCTAAACCTCTAAACCAACCCTAACTCATTTAACCCCCTAAACCCTAAACCTATAACCCCTTAAACCCTAATTCCCAACCCATAACCCATTCAACCCCTTAAACACCTAAACCTCTAAACCCTTAACCCTTGACCCCTTAAACCCTAATTCCTAACCCCTAACCCATTTAACCCCCTAAACTCTAAACCTCTAAACCCTTAACCCCTACCCCTAACCCATTTAAGCCCCTAAACTCCAAAACCCCTAACCCATTTGACCCCTTAAACCCTAAACATGTAAACCCCTAAACCCTAAACATATAAACCCATAAACCCTAAACATATAAAACTCTAAACATACAAACCCCTAACATATAAACCCCTAAACCCTAAACATATAAACCCCTAAAACTTTTGATTAAAACATTTAATAAAATCTTGGCCGAGAGTTTTATAAACTCTCGGCCTAGAGTTTTCTAAACTCTCGTCCTACAGTTTTCAAAACTCTTGGTCTAGAGTTTTCTAAACTCTCGTCCTACAGTTTTCAAAACTCTCAGCCTAGAGTTTTCTAAACTCTCGTCCTAGAGTTTTCTAAACTCTCGGCTGAGAGTTTCATCGGGTAAACTCTCGGGCGCAAACTCTCGTTTGAGAGTTTTTTAAACTTTTGGCCGAGAGTTTGGCTGCGCGATTAAATGTAACTTTAGGTGGGTTAAACTCTCAGTCGAGAGTTTTATAAATTTCCCGTTCGAGACATTATCTCGGCCGAGAGTTTCTAGTCAACGAAAAACCCAGAAAATTCTGCAGTTTTCAGGAACCTGCAACTTTGGAGGGGCGAAACACCTACAAAAACAAAATGTTATATGTCAGACCAAGTACCATTAGATTCATCTCTGAATCTAGTTTCTGATGATATGAGATTTTTGGAGTTTCATTAAAAAATTCAATTTTTTATTAATTTTTTACTAAACTGTGTCACTGTGGAATTTCATTGTTCGAAAAATTGCATTGAATGAAAATTCAATAACTTTCAAATGACGAAACCAAAAAATTCAAAAAAATCATATTGCATTTCCTCTCCCTGTCTACTTCAAAAGGGTACTCTCATTTTTCTTATTGACGATCACATTGAAAAGAAAATCTAGGGATCATAAAATGTACTGAAACATCACTATTTTTTTGTCTTCGTCCATTTCAAAAAATAATAAAAAATAGTGATTTAATCTGAAAATTACCGAAAAATAGTCTGTGCACTAGTGCAATATATGCAGATTATGATGCTATGGTTTTTTTCCAAAAAATGAATAACCTTCCCTAAAAAAAGTTATGGATCATAAAGTGACTATTTATGTTTGCCTGAAAATTTCAAGTATATGCAGTTAGTAAACAATAAATTTACCCCTCTATATGTCAATATTTTTTTTTCTTTTAAATATGGGTATGGAGGTAAGAAAATGCTCTACAATTATTGTTTTTATGTCAAAGCATAATTTTCAATAAAAATATGAGTTTAGTGGAGTTGAAGTTGAAAAACATAGAAAACTACAATTTTCAACGTCAAAAAAGGGCAAAAAATGTTTCCCAACTTCACATTTTCACCCTTGTATGAGATAGGAAGTGCTTGGCCTGGTGCCAAGGATGTGAAATCAGCTCTTAAATCTCCTTCACTAACCTCCTGGAGGAATAGGAGCTCCCTCCTCTGAAAGATGAGCCAAGGAAAGGTGTTGTGGAACCCTCCACTACAACACCTAGCAACACTATGTTATACTTCAGCAGAAATAATGCAATGACTGATGGAAGTGGCTTTGGCCTTGAGCTAAGATGTGGAAAAATGAAGTGCAATCCTTCAAGAGGCCTCTCAAGAGGGAGAGGAAATCCTAAACAGGAATCCCTCATGCTAAACAACATTGCAACTCAGCTAAACAATAGGAGACTGCAAATATTCTGCAAGACTAATAATCCAAATACTCAAAGATGTCTCACTATGGCTACCTCTTCCTCCTTTTATGCAAGTGAATGTCTCTTTGCCTCAGACCCCACACATTAGGGTTTCTTCCACAAATAATCTTTCTCCCTCTCAAACTGTGTTGTCTTTCCAAGCAAGCCACACCCTCTTAGGCAGCGTTGTTGACTTGGTCAAACTTGACCTTGTCCTCATGCAATTGCCCCTTTTCACACTGGAAGGTGAAAAATAAAGATACTCCATAGATCCCTTTGACACTATGAGGGATTTTATTCCTACTCATGGGAATTTTACCCATTTTATTCACCTCCTAGATGATATAAGAAAAAATTAATATTCCCATTTGCTGCTTGCAAATTTTGGAATATTACATTGACCCAATCTAGGTGTTCCATCCCGTTTTCACACACAAGGGTGCTTGATTAAGCTGCCAAGATGTCCTCCTTTCACATTGGAATTGATTTTATTCATATTAAGGAGATTTATGGATCTCCATATCCTCTTATCCATCAAACAATAAATCAGAAACAAAAATTAATATTCCAACTAGCTCATGGCTAATTGGGAATATTACAGTCCTCCCCTCTCAAATGTTGCTTGTCCTCAAGCAACTGAAAAGGTGAGTGTTGCAACCCTTCTCGTTCTCCATTGGTGACACCTCCATGTGATAGTCTTCCCTCATAAGCCAAGTGTCTCTCATTCAATCCATCCATGACATTCTCCTCCCAAATTCTTATGATATGCAAATGATTCATCCCACAAGGAAGCAAAAGATCCAATGTAGCAATCATGGTTTGCCCAAGGTTCTCCTTGAAACATGTAGCATAATAAACATGGAGAGTATCTCTCCCAAAGGTCATGCTAAATCCTCCCATATTTCCTCCATTCATTCCCATAATAAGTGTTAGTCATCAGTAATTTTTTGCTTTCTATAGATGACTAAATGTTTATCCCAGATTTCTAGAAACAAAAGTCATGAATCTTGTGAGTTCTAGAAATCTCACTCCCTTCATTATCCTTAGGATAAATTTTTCACTATTTCATTATCCTATCATACCATGGTCAGCCCACCATTCCCACAAGACCCATCATGGGCTCATGCCACTCATTGTCACTATGTTTTGCCACCTTTGGCCTCAGCCCTATGTTTTTTTTGCCTAACTCGTCCATTATCCATCTAGGGTTTTTTAGGGCCATTTTTCTTGGTTTCATGACCTCCATGGTTAAAAAATCAACAAGGCTTGTATCCTGATGCTCTTACACCTCATCCTATCCTTAATATACCTTCATAAACACTTTCCATCACTCTTATCCCTCAAACTCATCATTTTTCTACAAAGCCTAGCCTATTGCTACAATTTGACACTTTTTGAGACTAGGCCTGTGTTTTTCCCTTTTAGACCCTTTCCCCTCACTCAATTCTTGAAATTCACTTCCCCCTACTCTCTAACATCTATCCCTATCCCCCAAAATTTCCCCAAGAATTTAGACAACCCTTAACCGCTTCATTCCCCTCCCTCTACAAGGCAGTCCTAAATCCCCTACACCAAACCCTAATTTCCTCCTCCAACTAAGCTAGGGTTTGCTATGAAAAGGAGGAATAAGAGCAAAGGATCCATATGGTAGGTCATATCAGAAATCATGAAGCCATGCCAAGTCATAAACATCATGCCTCCATCATTTTCCAAGAACTCATTCCAAGAGTCAAGCCATTTGTCACTCCGAGGGCTAGTTTTTCTTCAAACTATGTTTCTGACCCAATAGAGATGAATTTGACAAACGTTAAAGAGGTTTTCGTCCATAATAGGTCCAAGAAGAAAAACATCCTTCACTCTTTACACAAGTATCATGGTTTAGGATAAATGTCAAAAATACAGGTGTCCTAGGAGAATTTCTTCACTGCTGGAGTGACCTTGGGAAAATTAGGATTTCTCATAGCTGGAGTGCCCAAATGACTTCCTTGATGAGTTAAATGACAACTAGACTTGAATATATTTCCAATGATCTATCATGAGCTCAATTTGGATTTGAGGAAGGCATCCAAAAGTGGTCTGCAACAGCACTCTGCATTTATGCACCATCATTCAACATTTTTTGACTAGTCTTGGGAAAATCAACTTTTGACAAGGAAAATATACTTCAATTAGGAAAAAAATGGTATATTTGGAAATTAAACAAGTTAATATTTCCAATGAGCTATCACAAGCCCAATTGAAACACCGGGAAGGCCTCCACATGACCTCTACAAAATGGTGTTGTGCTCCTGGAAAGTTTTTCCCATATAAATTACACATTGCGTTGCGCTCCTGGGAGATGGCGCTGCGCCCTTGGCCAGGAGGGCTTCCTAAGAAAATTAACCCCTCAGACCACTTCATAGCCCTTTCAAGTTTCCTCCAAGGTTTTATAAAGCTTTGATATAGGTGAAATCAAATGAAAATAAGGTGAGCTCATGATTGTCCAAAGAGTGTCGAAAGATCTTCAAGGAAGGACCTCCTAGATTAGATCATAAAGTCTGCAAAAAGACAATTTCCTATCTTGAAAGAATTTCTACAAGAATTCCTTATTATGGTCAAAGGAATAGAGCACAGGGTTGAGTGTTCAAAATGAAAAGCCAAATATGATCATGAGGCTACTGTTATGTAACTGAAAATGTCAAACTACCAAAAATGTCAAGGAGGGAAAAATCAACATGTCCTAGGCACCTGCAACCAATCAGAAATGGCCAAAGAAAGTTAGCATGCAGGCTGGTAAAAGCTGTGATGCTTGTGAAAAGTAGATTTAGCATACCTAAGGACCAAGTGAGAAAGATGAAAAACAACCTTTTTAGTCACCCACCAAGCCAAATCACAGTCTAATCTCCAAGGTGAGAACAGAGAGGTTTTAAAAAAAGGTTGGCATCATTGCAAGTGTTTAGGGTTGTTTAAAATGTTTTAAGCATGTCCCAAGGATCAGAGGAAATAGAGTTGTTTCAAAATTTTCTTGGCACTCATTGACTGAAAAATGATTAAAAGGTAGAAACATACCAAAACAAAGTGAAACATGGTGACCCAAACAAAGCATCTGCACAACAAGTTTTCAAAGACATCAGTAGGCCAAAGGAAGTCAAAGTTTACCTTGTCAGAAAACTAAAGAGCAGTTCACCTCAAAATATTTCAGCATCATGCATACTAACAAGGTGAGAAGGTTAAGTTAAAGTTTTCTAATGTAAATCACACATGTTGTTGAATATGTCACTATCCGTTCATCACAAGAGGTGTCAAAGTCAGTTTGTCAAGTCTTCAAAAGATCAAAGGGAGAAGCCATCTCAAGTATTTCTAGCCACCTGCAAGTAGAAAATACATGAAGAGTATCAGTGTAAGAAGGTGAAAAGAGGCATAAAACAATCAGAAGAAATTTATAAGATTCGAAAAAGATGAAAAATTAAGTTTTTGAGTTGAAACTGGTAGAGTTTTTTTGGTGCGGCGCACCTATAGGTAGGTGTTGTGCCCCTGGGCATCCTCCCTGTGCTTTTGTTACACAGCGCTACATGCCTGTAGATAGGCACTACGCACATACATTACTCACCCGACAGGCCCAACACCCATTCAAACTTTGCGTGCAAAGGGACCTGACTGCAGCGTGTAGCAGCCACCCGACAACGCATGCAAGGGGCGCCCGACATTGCACTCCTGCACGTTTAGGGCTGCCAACCGTCCGACACCTCATGCAAAGACCATCCACGCTACGCGCCTGGGCGTGCACAAGCTACTTGACCCTGCGTGCAGAGGCCACCCAAACGTATGTGCAAGGTCTTCCACGCTGCACTCCTGCTGTCCGTTCAAGGCTGCCCGACAAGACGTGCAGAAAGCGCCCGACTGGCCCGTGCTGCATTCGTGTGACTTTGTTCAGCTATAAGGTTTTGAAGGTATTTTGTTTTCCCCTATTTCTTCATACTATCTAAGGATGAAATTAGAAAAATGATGAAGAAGGTAACAAAGAAAATATTGATGACAAAGAGGAAGAAAACAGTGACCAAGATAAACATAGTAGTCATGAAGAAAGTGATGACCAAGATGAACATGGCAGTCATGAAGAAAGTGGTGACCAAAGCAGTGAAACAAAAAGTGAACAATAAGGTGGAGATAGTGAGCTAAATGAGGGTGAGGAAGTAAATGACAGTCATGGCGAAGAAGAAAATCATGACAGTGCTCATGAACAAATCAGTGATAAAGAGGCTGAATTTGAAAGTGAGGATAGTGGGTCAAATCATGAAGAGGAGGACAGTCATGAAGGTACATATGTACAAAGTAATGATGAAGACACCTCTAATGTTGAAAATACAGGGGATGTTAATCGTGAAAATAAGGACAGTGATGCTAGCATGGGTGAAAGTGAAAATACCTCCCAAGAAGACAGTCAAGAACAAGATGAAGAGCACACAAATGAAAATATCATTGATAAGAAGAAAATCAGTCCTAAGGTTGCCCATGATGAAATTAAACATGCTAAACTTTGATTTTCTCCCTATCACTTATCAGAGGGGATCAAGGCAAATGTTTGCTGCCTCCAAGAGGCAAGGGACTTTGCCATCTATATCAACTCAGCCATTGGACAAAGGGCACAAATAAAGATAAAGGAATTGATGGGCACTTATGAGGAGAGTAGTGATTATGGAGGTCAAACTATAAGGAGGCCTAGAACTATGGATCTAGGGAAAGCATTGGCAAAGCAAAGAGAAGAAGAATCAACCGTTGCAGAACAACTCCCTCTCAATGAACTACTTTCAATAGATATTGAACATGATAGGGAATAATGGCTCGAAAGGGCTAACATACACCTCGAGGCCAAGCTGGACAAGGCTAATAAAGACTTGGAGTTACAAAGGAGAATGACCAAGCATTATGCCCAAAGAAATCAATTTGCAAGGGTCAAATTGAAGAAGGCTCAAGGCAAGCTCCAGAAACCAAAAGAGGAAAAAGACAAAGCTAGGCTTGGAATCTTGGCCCAAGCTTCTCTACAGGTTTCCCAAAACCCATGAGACACTCCTCCACCAAATTTGGGAAAATTTTGACAACTTTTTGTTTTTTGAAAATTTTGAGGCTAGGAGCACAGCACACCCTGTGTTGTGCTTTTTCCCAGGGCATATTCAAGAGGAAAGGCTTAAATTTTTGGATTCCTTATCATGAGAGGAGCATGCTCACCAATTTTCAGCTCAATTGGAGTTGTTTTGGTCCCCCAAAAGGGTCAAAAACACTCATTTTTTCACCATTCTGCCCACTTTTCTGAGCATGTGTTGTGCTCCTGGAAGTCTTGGAATTTTCACTTTTTGAACAGGTTTTATAATTCATATTGAATAACTAAAGGTATATCTAGAAATTAGACTTCAAGGGCTTTCCAACGAGCCATCATAGAGCGTTTTCCGACATCGGGAAGGCCTCCAAAACACTGCTGCAAAAAGACCTATGTTTCCTGTCTCCGTGCTGCGCTCCTGGCCTAATTTCCAATTTTGACACAATGTGTTTCGCTCCTATGGGTGACTAAGAAGAATGTGAGTTTAGAAAGTTTTCATATGCTTTTCAGGGCCTAAAATTCAATTTAATTTCTATATATGGCCGGAAAAGATATTTGTTAGATATTTTTGTGTCTTGGGTCTTACAAGGCCTCAAGGACAAGTTAGGATATTTATTGTTGGCCAATAGGCTTCTAGATGCTCTAGTAGGCTTTCCTGTTCCTTTCTTGTTATATAACACATGAGGATTCATTGTAAACAGTTGGGACTTGATGTGTTTAAGAGTAATAAATGGTTTTTAGAAGTTGAAGAACAATTTAGTGTTGTGGAGCTTGTGGATGATTTGCCTTGATTGATGATGATGAAGGCTTGCTTGCAGGATCCCTAATTTTAGTTAATGTTGAAGTATATCTCATTTTTTTATGTTTTGTCTTGTTTTTCATATGTCCATATGTCTATATTTCAATAGCTCAGAAGAGTGTAGGATGAGAAATGTTGTTAGAGGCACCTCAGTCCTCCTATTTGCTATTGCCTTCATGTTTTCTTTTGCTAGGTTAGTTTAAGGAATTCTTAGTTGCTCCTTAGGCCCACCTAAGCTTGTCTATTTCATTATTGGATTAATATGCTAGTTTAAAAACATGATTCATGGTAATCCCTGCTTGTTTTGTGCTATCTAAACTCTGTCTTGAAATCTCTCTTTGATGTATTGATTGAGTAGGTTAAGCCAAAGAGGTCTTGTTTCGATCTTGCCCTTTGTATATGCTTATCAGTTTGCCTCACAGTTTCTTCATAGTTTAATGAATGATGTTTAGGTTTTCCCTCTTCATTTATTGATGCTATCTGTCTCTTATATGCTTTCAAATCTTGAAAGTAGAATCATTGAAGTTAGATAAGTTGTCTTACTTCATTTACTCCACTGGATTGTGTATCTTGAATGTGTATTTTTTAAAAGTATAGTTATTAAGTAAATGGTGTGCCCTATCTCATAACAAGTATCTTTTTCTTATCAGTATTCAAGATCTCTTTGTTCATAGGTATTTGAAAAAGGATTCTTAACTGCCCTTTTCCCTACCTTCGTTCCCAAACTTAATGTCCACTTCACCTCACACATAAACTTTAAAGATCCATTAAATACACTAGATTTTCCCTATGATGTACCCCGATTCACTATCGAGATATCAATGACTTCATAGACTCCATTGCCCAATTGATTTGATAACCTCTCACTCCACCTATCCTACTTGATCATCTTACCCCAAACAAAACAAACAAGAAACCTACACTTAAAAACTAGCCTAAAATCAACCATCCAAAGTGAACAGGTTCACATCCTTTGCATAATAGAGATAGCCCTCTCTGAGTCTAGGAAGGCTAGGTCCTAGGACTCCAAAGACTAGTTTGATGTTACCCTGTCATTGGTTTACCAATCTGCCAAATCATGGGACACTAACATAATGGCGATCACGGTGGGACCTTCTGAGTTAGTGACAATCTAAGTACCCCTTAGGACTCTAGAATCCCTTGTTAAAGAGTATCTATTGATTTATCGCCACCTCATCGCCACACTAACATAATGGCGATCACGGTGGGACCTTCTGGGTTAGTGACAATCTAAGTACCCCTTAGGACTCCAGAATCCCTTGATTAAATAGTATCCTATGATTTATAGCTACCTCATCACTATCACTAACACAATGGTGATCATGATGCAAACTCTGATGTCAGTGACAATCTAAGTATCCCTTAGGACTTCATAAACCTTCATCAAATCATAGAGAACTCAAGTTAATAGCCAAAGAGTATAATTTGGTTGTTTCACCATCCTAGAAAAATGATGACTCAGCTGCAGGAAACTCATACAAACCTCAGGTCTATATAAAGGAAACTAAGGAAACCCCAAAAACATCCCTAGATTGGTTTTTGTCAGTATTGGTGGTGGACCATAGACACATATCTTCAAAACAACTAAAAACATCCACCTGGCGACTCCACTAGCCTCCAATAGGCCTATTACTCCACTAGTTATTATAGAATCCCTTGGGAATGCATTAAGCAATCCAAATCATGCTGATGGTGGACAAAAAAGTTGAAATCATCCACCTGGTGACTCCAAAACTCTCAATAGACCTAAAGACTCCACTGGTAGAGAACTCTAGACCGGTTGAAAAGATTCGGTAACTCTTTCTGATTTACAAACATGGATCCAAGGATAAAAAGGAGATATGCTCCAATGAGTAGAGATCATATCCTTGGATTCCCACACAAAATGCCTGAAATAAATTGGATAAAAAACCTGTTAGCCCCCTATAAATTTTTTGACAAGCAAAAGGGGGGGCTAAAATGTTTTTCAGCCTTCAAGGAATGCATTTCCCTCTGAAAACACATCATCCTTGAAGCCTCCTTATGCCCTTATCCTTTGATAAATCCCCACTGCTGCTTCCAGTGATAAAGCCTCTTTGATTGTGAAGAAATGCCCAAAAGGCCTCCTTTTTTTCCCCTTATTTTATCCCTTCCAAACCCCTGTATCATCCCCTTTTTAATCCTCTCTTTTTTCCCCCTATTAACCCTCTAAATCCTCCCAAAACCCCCTTCAAATTCTACCCATACCCCTTTTTTGGTCTAATCCACCCTTTTTCCCTCTATCGTTCCCCTTCCTAACCTCAAAATTGCATTAAAATGGGCAAAAAACCCACTTTTCACTTTATATTAGGGCTTAGCCCCTTTTCCGCAAGCCCCGCAAACCACTTCCCCATATTCCTGTGCCCAGTACCAAGCGCTTAAGCCCCGAGCGCTAATCGCAATCGCAAAGTGTCGGGCGAGCGCATCCCTTTGTAAACAGAAATTTCCCGATGCGATTGTGTATTTGTTATATAGACCTCCACAGCGATCGGAGCCATCGATCTATAATAGAACTAACGGCCTAGCGCTAATCGCTTCACGCTCGTCGCCCCTTTCCCTTCCGCCCTTCCAATTATGTTTGAACCGTCGATCTCCCACCAGATCCGACGGTCAGCGCTTAATCGCTCCATCTCAATCGCAAGTTCTTAACGGTGCCACCCTCCGCCCTTTGCGATTGCGATCCCCGATTTGATTTCTGCCGTTGATCTCTTGAGATCCAACGGCCCAGATCTTATCGCTCCCCGCCTGTCTCCCCCGCCGATTTAATCTCCACAGTTGATCCCCTGCGCAATCCAATGGTTGGCGCTTAATCGCACCGTCGCTCCAATCGCAATCGCAAATTCCAAACTGTGTCGCCATCCGCCTTCCCCAATTGCGATCTCACGATGCAATCACAACCGTCCATCTAAGCCGATCAACGGTCCACATCGCATCACACTTTTCATTCCCCTTTCTTCATCGGAGCCTCTGCTAATCCTATATTTTAACCTCCGCCTGAGATCGACGGTCCAAAGAATTTCCCTCCACCCACGACCGAGTCCCACCACATCAAACCGTTTCACATGTTTTACATGCATTTCCTGTGGATTTCGTTCCAAAGGCCTGAACCTTTGTTTTGCATTAATATTATATCATTGCGCCCACCATTAAAACTTTAATGTTTTTATCTTAAAGTTCACGGCATTTCTCCACCGTATCCATTGCATCCACAGTGCTTGCCTCTGTTACACCGCCATTCCTCCAAGCCTTTAAAGCATTCTTTCGCCGCCCTTCCCCATAATTCATAATTTATTTATTCCACTGTGCAGGGTTGAATAGAGTGATGAATTCACTCTGATTTCCGTAATCGCATTCGCCGCGATTCAAATCATAGATATGCCATGACAGCAGCAGCCAAGTGAAATAGCAGAAACAGATTCAAGGGATTTAGGCCTGTTATTTGAATATTTAGCGCCTAATCCCATGCTATAAGGAAGAAAGTGTAGTTTGAAGACCAAGTGTACACAAAACAAAGCTATATCTGTGTTTTATGTCAGCAAAGTACCTTTCTCTAGAAAGACTGCCTTTAGTGTTCTCCATGCCTCCTCGAGCTCTTAAGAAGCTAAGTACACTGACAGAGGTTTTCTGGTACTGTCAGGACCACAGTTTTGAGGAATGGGGAGACCTGCAGACCTTTTCTGCCATGTCTCTTATTTTAGAAAGCTACCACAGAGTACCAACAGTCGGATTTCTTTAGAAGAACATAATCGAAGTAATAAACAAGACTTCTGGACCATGCTTCAGAGTACACACAGTTAATGAAGAGCCATTCTGCGGAATGGGCATTCGACCTACCTCTCCTCTATATTAATGGATCCATTTAATTTGTATCTACTCCTGTTATTATTTATTCTCCTATAAGAATTCCTGAGAACATATTGTAAAAGGTTGTTGTTCGGTTGTTGCCGATTGCTGTTTAGAGGGATTCATTTTGACTGTTAGAACAGTCTTGGGAGGGATTAGCAGAGTAGTTGTTATGTAGTAGGCTGGGAGGAGAAAGTCTGGACTGTATTAGCCATTGAGCTCAGAGTATGTGACTGGTTTTGCATCAATTAATCAAGCACATTTCACAGGATCCTAGTCTATTACTATTGGTGATGTTTTTCTAACACTGTTTATTACATTTTCATACTGTTTCATTTTCTACTGGCTTGCATCAGAAATATTGCATAGGATTTACCCTTGTTAGGTACCCTATGTCTCTGCTCTCCTTGCCTTTAATTTTTTCTGCTGTATGTGTTATCTAAGAGTAAATTCAGCTAATTTAACCAGTGTAGCGGTTCCATATGCTGCTAGCTGATGTATGAATTAGGGGTTTGCTGCTTGGATATTATTGCTGGTGTCAAAGCATTGAAGGTTCAAATTCCTTCTCTGATCTATAGACCCTGGCTCTGTTAAACTTATCTCTGTTTTCCCTTGGAGCATGCTAAAGTTGACCTAGAGTTAAATGACCTCTGGTCCGATCTATGAGCTGCCCCTTCGTTCCTCCTTTGAGAGTTTCCTATGAGTATGTCCAAGCAGGTCTGGAGTTAAATGACCTCTGACCTGATCTATAGACAAAAATTGGGTTTCTTTCCTTCTTTCACCTTCAATCCTTAATGTTCCATTCCATCATCTATCTAAAAAGATCCTTTAGTGTAGATGATTTTCCCTTTGAAAGCCTTGGCTATTTGTGCAATTAATTCCCTTTCATGACTCCATAGCCCAATGGACGACACATTCTTAACCTATCCCCTTTGTTGAAACATCCTGCTATTTTGCTCCTTTCCTTCCATTACTTTCTCAGTCTATGATCTCATGACTCAACCCAGCAACCAACCAACCAAATCATTTTAAAACCCCCTTTGTGCTTCATAACTAGCCTAACACCTCATTTGAACTTTCAAAGATACATCATTCTTTGTTATATTGGAGAGATCCCTCTCCGGGTCCAGGAGGGCTAGATCCTAGGGCCCCAAAGTGGTTTGATGTTGTCTTATCTTTTGGTATTTCCAAATCTGCCAAAACATAGGAACCCCAACATAAATGGCAACTCCACTGGGGAATAGACCAAAATATTGATTTGGTAAATCACTGTGTGGACAGTAAAATCTTGAACCATCCACTTGGGGACTCCACAGTTCCTGAATGATTAAAAGACTCCACTGGTGATCAGTAGGTTGTTGATTACCTTTGTTTTCACATGAATCCTCTGGGAGACCATGTCACAGTACAACATCATCCATGCCAAAGACCAAGTCACTTCACTTATGGAAGACTCTGAGCTGTTTGTAGAATTGCACCCAAGTTTCATAGTAGAGTGTCGTGCTACAATTTCGAGTGACTTGGTAGGATTGAAGGTGGAGGACCTTCCCAGGGCTATTCTTCTCAGTTCAAAACTCATATCCGTGCTCAAGAAAATTTTCTTAGAAGTGGTGGTTGAGAGGTATGAAGCGGAGATTGAACTTTTGAACTTACAAGAGAAATCATACCAATTCAGAGACCCCAGAGCATTTTTGGAAAGTCTCCCTCCACCTAAGAGAGAGGAGATTCCACTGTTTTTTGATATGCAAGAAGAAGGTGATCAGGCTTTCAAGAGCCACTTTGAGAATGCAATGGAAGAAGCAATAGTCAAAGCTGCCCAGGATACAGACAGCCTACCAGTCATGGCAGGCCTGAAAGAAGAAAGTTTACATCATCTGTTCATTGATCCTGTGGAAAAATACATGGAGGCCCTGATTAGCTCAAATTCTCCAGCATTGATCCTTCGCCAGGGCCAGATTCATCAGGAATGGTCACTACTGATGGTGACCTCAGTTTTGAAGAACCACATGCAGAGCACCTTGTGGTTATCTTTGATAGGCAATCAGTGCTCCTATCCTTTTTTGCTACTGCTTGACTGGCTACATTGGCATTATTGTATCACCTAGAGCATCAGAGATTTCCAAGTTAGAGTAGAGTAGGTAGGAAAAGCTCAATAAAGCTCAGCCTGGGAGCATGTAGTTAGTTTTTTTAATTTCTGCAAAGTTCAGCAAGTCAGACAGTCTAATCCTGGCTTGACTGTTTTCAATTTCTGTCTTAGAATGTAGAGAAGAAATCTGCTAGACAGTTTAATCCTAGCAGATACTAGATTAGGTAGAGAAACTATGAGACCAACAGTTTAAACTGGTCTCATGGAGTAATAAGGGTAGAAGTAGAATAGGTTTATTTTCCTGCTTGTAAAAATTGATGATGTAAAGGGTCTGCAAGTCCAAAAGCACCCGGAAGAAAAAATGTTAGGACTATAGTGTGGGTAGGTAGTTGTTTGGGAGAAATTTTACTGCTGATATGATGTCTTCAGGATTTGTGGTAGCTGATCCAAGAAAGAAAAGGATGGTTCAAGTAGTAGGCATCTGGCCTACACCAAAGATTTATCTTCTAAATTCTTGACTCCTTCAAGAAGAAGCCATCCCCATGTGGAGCCACTGTTAGCCCCCTATAAATTTTTTGACAAGAAAAAGGGGGGGCTAAAATGTTTTTGAGCCTTCAAGGAATGAATTTCCCTCTGAAAACACATCATACTTGAAGCCTCCTTATGCCCTTATCCTTTGATAAATCCCCACAGCTGCTTCCAGTGATAAAGCCTCTTTGATTGTGATGAAATGCCCAAAAGGCCTCCTTTTTTCCCCCTTATTTTATCCCTTCCAAACCCCTGTATCGTCCCCTTTTTACTCCTCTCTTTTTCCCCCCTATTAACCCTCTAAATCCTCCAAAAACCCCCTTCAAATTCTATCCATACCCCTTGTTTGGTCTAATCCACCCTTTTTACCTCTATCGTTCCCCTTCCTAACCTCAAAATTGCATTAAAATGGGCAAAAAACCCACTTTTCACTTTATATTAGGGCTTAGCCCCTTTTCCGCCAGCCCCGCAAACCACTTCCCCATATGCCCGCGCCTAGGACCAAGCGCTTATGCCTCGGGTGCTAATCGCAATCGCAAAGTGTCGGGCGAGCGCATCCCTTTGTAAATAGAAATTTCCCGATGCGATTGTGTATTTGTTATATATACCTCTACCACGATCGGAGCCGTCGATCTATAATAGATCCGACGGCCCAGCGCTAATCGCTCCATGCTCATCGCCCCTTTCCCTTCCACCCTTCCGATTATGTTTGAACCATCGATCTCCTGCCAGATTCAATGACCGACGCTTAATCGCTCCATCACAATCGCAAGTTCTTAACAGTGCCACCCTCTGCCCTTTGCAATTGCGATCCCCGATTTGATTTCCGTCGTTGATCTCTCGAGATCCAATGGCCCAGATCTTATCGCTCCCCACCTATCTCCCTAGCCGATTTAATCTCCACAGTTGATCCCCTGCGCGATCCAATGGTTGGCGCTTAATCGCACCGTCGCTCTAATCGCAATTGCAAATTCCAAACTGTGTCACCCTCCGCATTCCCCGATTGCGATCTCCCGATGCAATCACAACCGTCCATCTAAGCGGATCAACGGTCCACATCGCATCACGCTTTTCATTCCCCTTTCTTCATCAGAGCCTCTTCTAATCCTATCTTTTAACCTCCGCCATCGATCTCTACCTGAGATCGACGGTCTAAAGAATCACCCTCCACCCACGACCGGGTCCCACCACATCAAATCGTTTCACATGTTTTACATGAATTTCCTTTGGATTTCGTTCCAAAGGCCTAAACGTTTGTTCTGCATTAATATTATATCATTGTTCCCACCATTAAAACTTTAATGTTTTTATATTAAAGTTCACGACATTTCTCCACTGTATCAATTGCATCCACAGTGTTTGCCTCTATTACACCGCCATTCCTCCAAGCGTTTAAAGCATTCTTCCGCCGCCCTTCCCCGGAATTCATAATTGATTTATTCCGCTGTGCAGGGTTGACCAGAGTGACGAATTCACTCTAATTTCCGTAATCACATTCGTCGCGATTCAGATCAGAGAGAGGCCATGACAGCAGTAGCCAAGTGAAATAGCAAAAACAGATTCAAGGTATTTAGGCCTGTTATTTGAATATTTAGTGCCTAATCCCATGCTCAAAGGAAGAAAGCGCAGTTTGAAGACCAAGTGTACACAAAAAAAAGCTATATCTATGTTTTATGTCAACAAAGTACCTTTCTCTAGAAAGACTTCCTTCAGTGTTCTCCATGCCTCCTTGTGCCCTTAAGAAGCTAAGTACAATGACAGAGGTTTTTTGTTACTATCAGGACCACAGTTTTGAGGAATGGGGAGACCTGCAGACCTTTTCCGCCATGTCTCTTATTTCAGAAAGCTACCATAGAGTACCAACAGTCGGATTTCTTCAGAAGAACATAATCGAATTCATAAACAGGACTTCTGGACCATGCTTCAGAGTACACACAGTTAATGAAGAGCCATTCTGCAGAACGGGAATTCGACCTACCTCTCCTCTATCTTAATGGATCCATTTAATTTTTATCTACTCCTGTTATTATTCATTCTCCTATAAGAATTCCTGAGAACATATTGTAAAAGGTTGTTGTTCGATTGTTGCCGATTGCTGTTTAGAGGGATTCATTTTGACTGTTAGAACAATCTTGGGAGGGATTAGCATAGTAGTTTTTATTGAGTAGGCTGGGAGGAGAAAATCTGGACTGTATTAGCCATTGAGCTCAAATTATGTGACTGGTTTTTCATAAATTAATCAAGCACATTTCACAGGATCCTAGTCTATTACTATTGGTGATGTTTTTCTAACACTGTTTATTACATTTTCATACTGTTTCATTTTCTACTGGCTTGCATCAGAAATATGGCATAGGATTTACCCTTTTTAGGTACCCTATGTCTCTGCTCTCCTTACCTTTAATGTTTTCTGCTGTATGTGTTATCTAAGAGTAAATTCAGCTAATTTAACCAGTGTAGCGGTTCCATATGCTGCTAGCTGATGTATGAATTAGGGGTTTGCTGCTTGGATATTCTTGCTGGTGTCAAATCATTGAAGGTTCAAAGTCCTTCTCTGATCTATAGACCCTGGCTCTGTTAAACTTATCTCTGTTTTCCCTTGGAGCATGCTAAAGCTGACCTGGAGTTAAATGACCTCTGGTCCGATCTATGAGCTGCCCCTTCGTTCCTCCTTTGAGAGTTGCCTATGAGTATGTCCAAGCAGGTCTGGAGTTAAATGACCTCTGACCTGATCTATAGACAAAAATTGGGTTTCTGTCCTTCTTTCACCTTCAATCCTTAATGTACCATTCCATCATCTATCTAAAAAGATCCTTTAGTGTAGATGACTTGCCCTTTGAAAGCCTTGGCTAGTTGTGCAAGTAATTCCCTTTCATGACTCCATAGCCCAATGGAAGACAGATTCTTAACCTATCCCCCTTGCTAAAACATCCTGCTATTTTTCTCCTTTCCTTCCATTACTTTCTCAGTCTATGATCTCATGACTCAACCCAGCAACCAACCAACTAAATCATTTTAAAACCCCCTTTGTGCTTCATAACTAGCCTAACACCTCATTTGAACTTTCAAAGATACATCATTCTTTTTTATATTGGAGAGATCACTCTACGGGTCCAGGAGGGCTAGATCCTAGGGCGCCAAAATGGTTTGATGTTGTCTTATCTTTTGGTATTGCCAAACCTGCCAAAACATAGGAACCCCAACAAAACTTACCTATATTTCAAGTTGAAAAAGTTGATGAACCCTTGTTACATCTCATCAAATTTCATATACACATATGGAGGTTAAAGGTTAAATGGCACAAGGACTTCCTCATGAAAATGTTTATGGAAACATTAGAAGGTAAGGCAATAAATTGGTATGAATGGCTAGAACCTGGCATCTTGTTTTCTTTGAAGGATTTCCATAAGGTATTTTATAAACACTATATATTGTATTGTCCATCTCTATCATTAGCTGAAAATTGTTGTGATCAATCTGAAGACCTCATAAAATACCTTGTGAACATTGATAAATATTTAGGAAATTTTCATCCTAAAGATTTATTAGAAGAACTCCATGCATTTCATTCTCAAGGTAGTTATCGTGAAAACCTAGAGGGGTTAGTTGAGGAAGAACCCAATCAAGAAATAGAGGAAATCCCACAGCATCTCTCTAAAGGCACGAGGGATGGTTCACCATATCTTCTAGGTGAGACTCAAGAAGAAATTCAGCCTCAAAACCAGCCTTCACAAGAGAAAGAGAACTATTGTAGTATCGTCCAGAGGAAGAAAAAAATGCCTCCTCCTGTTAGCCACCTATAAAAATTTGTCATATCAAATGGTGGCTAGATCTTTTTTAGACTTCAAGAAACAATTTCATGGCCAAATTGTTAGTTCTTAAAGTCTTATGAAGAAAATTTATCCTTTAGTTAATCTTCACTGTTGGTTCCCTCATAATCCAGAAAAAATCTGTTGTTTGCAAGGAGAAAGACTACTGAAAAACCCCATTTTCCCATCATTTTTACCCCTCCTTCCATTCATTAATAACACCATTTTCATCCCCTTTTTCTTCATAAAATTCCTCCATTTCCCTCATTTTTCCTTCATTCCCTTCATAAATTTCCTTTGATAAGGTTTAAAACCCCTTTTTTAACTTTATCGGAACCCTCAAAAAGCCTTAAAAAACCTTCATTTTGGCTTGAAAAACCCATTTTTCTTTTAAGGCCTTAAGCCCATTTTGGCCTTAGCCCCAGCCCATTTTTCTGCCCATGACCGGAGCCATAACCAGGCGCTAACCCCTAAATCGCTAATCGCAATCGGAGTTTCCTTTCTCTGCCTTTTCCTTTTACTTTCAAAAAAAAAAAAATCCAATGCAATTAAAGCTTTTTTCTTTTTAAACCCCCTGTCGCGCAATCGCAATCAGGGTTTTCTATTTTCATTATTACCTTTTACTTTTAAAAACTCTAATTACGATGAGCCCTTTTCTTTTAATCCCCCAATCTCTTCGTCTGTTTCATAAGACCTTAAGCCCCGCAACCGAGTGCTAAAGGCTTAAAACCCTTTCCCGAAACCCAACTTTCCTTTGTTAATTCGCAAAAACCCGACTTTCCTTTGATTTTTCATAAATCCGACAATTCGAATTAGCAAAAAATATTGACCTTTGATCTAAAACCGATCAACGGTCAGCGCTTGATCGCATCGCAAATTTAAATCACATCGCAAGTTTTCATGTTACCCTTTGTTATTTCCCTCCCGCCGATGCGATCCCGCGATCAATTCTCCACCATTGATCTCATTCATTAAAGTCCAGATCCAACGGTCCATATTGATTCATTATCCAAACCCGCCGTTCCACCTTTTGCCTTTATGATTAACTCTCCACTGTCGATCTAGTTTTTAGATCGACGGTTCTCGTTCCATTGGCCAATCGCAATCGCAAGTTCTTCCCATCGCAAAATCGCAAGTTCCTTTGACCTCCTTCGATTCTGATCTTGTGATTAAATCGCAGCCGTTGAAAAACATAAGAACCAACGACCCAAATTTAATCACGCTCCGCCTTTCACCCTCTGACATCACGCCTTGCAATTAAATCTCCACTGTTGATCTCCCATAACCGATCTGACGATCCCCGCTCAATCGCTTCATCGCATCGCATTTCCACTTCACCCCTTAACCTCCGCTGATTGCAATTATGCGATTAAATCTCCACCGTTGATTCTCTTTAATCCAAAAACTCACGTTATATTTCATCCTCCAAGCCATTTCCCTCATCTATTCTCCGAAAAAACTTCATTGCTTCATCTCCACCGTTCATCCTTTTGATCGAATAACCCAGACTTAATCCAACCACCATTCACCATCTAACCTCCCAATTGAACTCACCATTTCATCTGTACCGTTGTTTGTTTTCATCCAACAGCCATGACTTAATCTCGCACTCGATATTTCCAAAGCAGTCTTTTAACCCATCCATGCAGGATTTTCTTAACCTTTATATGTTTTTGCAGGTTATAAAGGTTTTTCCACAGTGTTGAAAAAGAAACAAAAGCCGGGGATGATGATCCACCGACCATTATTCACGAAGAAGGAGAGCCTAAAAGGTTCAAAATTATGTTTCACCCATGCCTCATGAGCATCGGTGACATTATAAAACCTTCTGCGCTCCTGCAAAAACAAAAAAAACACTGTGAACCTTAATTATACAGAGAGTATCAGTATCAGAGGGTGAGATCAAAGCAGAAATCAATGTTTAAAGGTTTTTAACACATTTTTGAGGGATTAAGGCACAGACTCAGTAAATCAAAGGCCTAATCCAGAGCTAAAGATAGTATGAAGACCAGAAGACAAAAATTAGGCCTATTTAAGCCTAACACACAGGATAAAAGCAAATTAACAATGTTTTAGGTTAAAAACAATGAGATATATCAGTCTGAGAAGCCTCCACTGCCACATCAGAGGTTAATTGAATCCTCTCCAACTACCAAAAGCCACCTGCAGCCTCGAAGAAATCACAGAAGGCATAGTTATTGCCTAGTCCATGATATTTTTCCAGAGTTATTAACAGCCTACTTAAAGAGTTTTGAAGTCAACAAAAACTGCCAAGAAGATCAAATACTTAATGAAAACCAATTAATACAGATAAAATATCAGAAATCTTCTCTATTGAGCCCCTCAAAGGCTGAGAAGAATTAACTTGTATTAATTGAACTAGAGAAATTTTATTTTATCCCACCTCCTCTTTTCTTCTATAAATACTTCAGAAGAAGATGAGATAGAGGTTGGTTGCTAGACTTTGATGTAATACTTGTGCTCAAAAATTTCTACATGTAAATAGTTTTCAGAGGCTCTTGAAGCTCTGTTTGTGATCAAAGAAGTTAGGCTGAGAAGAGAAGATGATTGTTGTACTGAAACATTGGACTTGAAGAATGTAACTGGATGGACATCAATATACAAGCTGATTCTTGGGATCTTGGTCTATACCATTGGTGAAGTACCTCTTACTATTATTGTTTTCCTTTCATGTATGCCATTTTGTTCACTTATTCTCTGATAAAGAACAACAAATATAGAGCTAGGATTTACTGTCAAAAGTACCCTACTCTCACTAATAAGCTTTATCTTTATGTTTTCCTCCAATTTTGTTTTTAAGAAAGACCTAAGTGTAAACATTATCAAGGAATGTTGGTTTGTCCATATCTTGATGTGAAAAACTTGAAAGGAAGTTCTTGAATGATGTTTTCATTATATGCTAAGTAGAGTTGGACTAAGAAAGTTTATGGTTTGCCTTGTCTTCTAGTTCTTTCTCCAAAGGTAGTTTTGAAAGTTTCCCTAAGAGTATGCTGAAAGCAAGTTTAGATTTAAATGTATCTTGCTTGATCTTAAGCTGCACTTTGTTTTCTTATCTATTTTCATCCCTTCTAAAAGTAGTCATGTGGATTACTGGATTGTTTGTCTGATAAGTTAGCTTTAATTCAAGCCTATCCAAAGAATTTTATGGTTAGCCCTGTCCTTTGGTTGGTTTCAAACAGTTGCTTAAAAAGGCTTTTCTTGTATGGAAAGTTGATAAATCCTTGTTGAAATTATTGACTTTTTCCACCTTCTCAACACTTTTAATGTTCCATTCCATCATTTAATCTAAAGGATATTTTGATATAGATGACTTGCCCCTTGGACCACTCTTGAAATTGTTGCACAATTAAACCCTTTTATGACTCCATAGCCCAATGGACTAAGTGTTGTTTCATATCTATCCTATCAGCTGAATCTTCTTCTGATAATTCACACCTTCATCCCTTGGAAACTCTTTCATTTTAGGACTTTCCACTCAATTAAAAATCATGCTCAACCATCCAAACAAAAAAAAACCCCTGTTCTTAATAACTAGCCTAATATCATACCAAAAGCCTTAAAGATAAATCAATCTTTGCACTTATAGAGAGATCTCTCTCTGGATTCAGGAGGGCTAGATCCTAGAATCCCAAAGTGGTTCATAACATTGTCTCTGCAGTTTTAGTCTTGCCAATCTGCTAAAATTACAGGGAACCAACATTTCTGGTGACGATACTGGGGATTTGAGTCAAATTTCATCTTAGATACCCTTAAGACCTCAAAAAACCCATTGAGTACAAGTAGCCCTCTTCAAGCACTACCAAAGCAAATGGTAATCATGATAAAACTTATTTGAGTCAGTGAAAAACTAAGGAACCCTTAGGATTCTCATAAGAACTTATCAAACCTTGAAGGAATTAGCTAGCTTAGCCATAAGAGAAAACTCTCTTTGTCTCATCACCGTAGCTAAGCGTTGAAACAGATTTAGGACACTTTTTAGAACCCATAGGATTGAAAAAACCTCAGAAGACCCAAAATATTTTAGATTGGTAAATGAGGTGGACCATAAAACATTTTACCTCCAAAAGAGCTAAAAATTTCCACCTAGTGACTCCACTGGCCTCCAATAGGCCTATTACCCCTCCAGTATTTGTAGACTTCTTTGGGAATGCATTGAGAAAACCCAATCATACTGTTGGTGGACAGAAAAATTCAAATCATCCACCTGGCGACTCCACACCTCTCAAAATACCAAATGACTCCACTGGTAGAAGACTCTGAACTGGTTGACAAGATACAGTGACCTCTTTTCTTATTTACAAACATGGATTTAGATATAGACCCAGAAGACAAACATATGGTCATGATGGAAAAATTGATGTACATACTTGGGAAGAGAATGGATAGGTATGTAGCTAATTTGAATATTGGTGATCCTGAGTAACCTATGCCTTTCCTTGACCAAACACAAGCTCAACCACTACAAGATATGTATGATAAGCAAGACATGTGTGATGAGCAACATTATATAGAAAACAATGAAGAAAAACTACTAATCTTGATGCAAAAGATGATGTACATACTTGGAAAGAGAATAGAAAGGTATGAGGCTAATTTAAATATTGATGATCTAGACCAGCCCATGATTTTTTCAGATCAAACACAAGCTCAATCACTTCAAGACCTAGACAATGAGCAAGATATGTATGATGATCAAGACTTTATAGAAGATGATGATCAAGGTTACAAAGAAAGAAATGAAGAAGGTTGTGAAGAAACCCCTGATTACCTCCCTATATCTTGTATTATGCTGTTAAGAAATCTTCACAATCAAATTGCAAATACTAACAGTGAGCAGCACTTTGAGGAAACAAGTAGCCATTTGGAAAACACAGAACCTGAAATGGAGGAAACACCAACACTTATGGGAACCCTTCCTCTGTGTTATAACTCTTTTCAGATTATACAACAAGAATGACATCCTGATAATATAGAAGAAACAACTCATGAACCCTATATTCAAATTGAGCATCATAACAATCATGAGGAGTTGTTTGAAACATAAGCAGATCAGGACACAATAGAAAAACCTCAAATTTTCCCTACAAAATCAAGTGAAGATTCACTAAAAGAGGCTCAAGAAGACATCTAGCCTCAGAACCAGTTAACACAAGAGAAAGAAGTTTGATGTACTTATATTTATGCTAAAAGAGATATCTCTCCTTTGACAGAAGAAGAAATTGATCAAATATTAAACAAGAAGCCAGCCTTCAAACCTTCATTTGAACAAGACAATCATCAACATAGTGCCTATTCCATAGAACAACTCAATGGCACTCAAGACAAAGATGATAGTAGGGAAATTAACGGTAAATCACAAACTAGTCCTCTTTGGAGTATGAACTTTAGTGGGTCATATAGTAAAACTAGTACAGGTGCAGGAATATGACTTTACAATACTGAAAACAATCATTCTAAAGCCCATTCATATAAATTGAACTTTCAATGCACAAGTAACATAGTGTAATATGAGGCACTTCTTTTAGGGATGCACTTATTGAAGAAATTAGGAGCCCAAAGGATAACAGTTCATGGAGATGCAGAATTGGTAATCAGGCAAGTGAATGAAGAATACATGGTTAAACATCCCAAACTTAGATCCTATAAGGATTATGCCATGGATTTTTTAAAATCATTTGAATAATTCCAACTTACCCTTGTTCCTAAAGACAAAAACAATTTTTCCAATGGATTAGCCCTTGTTGCTAGCACATGTCTGAAATTTTGGGAAAGAAAACAATATACAATTCAAGAAAAATTCAGACTAGCTGTCCCAAACCATAAAAAGTACTGGCAAGTCTTTGGGGAAGAAAAACAAATAAAAGACTGTCCTGCTGAGGATATACCATATTTTCAAGAGAAACCTTCTCCCATTGCTGATATCAATCTATCATCCAAAGAACCTGAAACAAGCATAGATTTAGAGGAAAAGGAAATTTCACTGCTTGTTGTTTTGCAAGTAAAAGATGATGATGATTCCAAGGAACATACTAAAGGTGCAGTCCTCAAAGCTGATGTCTTAGAGGCAGACAATCTACCAATCATGAAGGGCCAAAAAGAAGAGAATTCTCATCTTTTCTTTGTTGATCCTATGGAAGAGTGTATGGAGGTCCCACTTGACTCAAATTCTCTAGTATGGATCCATTGCAAGAGCCAAAGACACAAAATTTTGTGACCTTCTGTAACAGTCTTGGTTTTAAAGATTAATATTCAATATGTACTGTGGTTACCTCTGACTAGTAGCCAGTTTCTCTATTCCTTTTTGTCACTACTCAATTGGCTACATTGGCATTATTCTATCATATGAAGCATGTAAATATTTCAAGAGTTAGATTAGGTTAAATAGGACTGTCAATAAAGCTCAGCCTTTGAGCATTTAGTTAGTTGTTGATTTCTGCTTTGAAAGAAAAAGAAAAACACAAAAAACAATAGAAAAAGAAAAGAGAGCAGATTGTAAAAAAAATAAAGGTACAACCCCATACCAAAAAAGAGAAATAAAATCTAAAAGTGTGCAAGCTCAAACACGACTCCTAAGAAACACACTCCTAGTTAGTCATACAACCTAATCATGACTAATTAGTTTTCAATTTACTGCTGATAGGCTAGTGAATTAGATCAGCCAAATAGCTCAATCTTGGCTTGTCAGTTAGGTAGATTAGGATAGAAGAAAAAAGGTTCAAACAAGCTCAAAATCTGAACCTATGAATTCCAAAAGAAAGAATGGCTCTAATTAGATCAAATCTTGAGCCAAAGGATAGAAGAAAAATGGTTCTAATATGCTCAAAACTTGAACCAGATGAGAAAGAAGAATCATCTCAAAAAGATTCAAAACAGAGCTGAAAAGTTAGAGAAGGATGTTCTTAAAACTTTCAAATCTCAAGCCTTCACCATTTTTCCTTAATTTTTTGCAAATAAGAATCTATGTGCAGCTTGTTTTTATGCCATAGATCAACGACAAGTTAGACTGCTCAATCATAGCTTGTTTGCTTTTAAATTTCTTGTCTTAGAATCTAGAGAATAAAATCTGTCAGACAGTCTAATCCTGACAGAGTGTAGTTAGGTAGAGAAGCTTATGAACTCAACTGCTTAATCTGAGTTCATGGAGAAATAAGGGTAGAAATAGACTAGTTTTTATTTTCTCAAAAGAATAAAATGTTTGTAAAAAGAGTTTTCCAATCCAAATGCACTCTGAAAGAAGAAAAAATGTTAGATCATTAGGATTGGGTAAGTAGAAAGCTTGTTTTGATAGAATTCCATTGTTTTTAATGGCTACTAACATTGTTAGACAAAAAGAAGATCAGCAAAGTAAAGAGAGTTGCAGCCCAATGGATGAGGCATTGATCAGCTTCCAGAGAAGACAGGTTTGAAGTTCTTGACACCTTCAAGAAAGTGCCATCCCCATGTGGAGCCACTGTTAGCCACCTATAAAAATTTGTCATATCAAATGGTGGCTAGATCTTTTTTAGACTTCAAGAAACAATTTCATGGCCAAATTTTTAGTTATTAAAGTCTTATGAAGACAACTTATCCTTTAGTTAATCTTCACTGTTGTTTCCCTCATAATCCTGAAAAAATATGTTGTTTGCAAGGAGAAAGACTACTGAAAGACCCCATTTTCCCATCATTTTTACCCCTCCTTCCATTCATTAATAACACCATTTTCATCCCCTTTTTCTTCATAAAATTCCTCCATTTCCCTCATTTTTGCTTCATTCCCTTCATAAATTTCCTTTGATAAGGATTAAAACCCCTTTTTTAACCTTATCGGAACCCTCAAAAAGCCTTAAAAAATATTCATTTTGGCCTGAAAACCCATTTTTCTTTTAAGGCCTTAAGCCCCTTTCGACCTTAGCCCCAACCCCTTTTTCCGCCCATGACCAGAGCCATAACCAGGCACTAAACCCTAAATCACTAATCGCAATTGGAGTTTCCTTTCTATGCCTTTTCATTTTACTTTCAAAAAAAAAGAATCCGATGCGATTAAAGCTTTTTTCTTTTTAAATCCCCCGTCGCGCAATCGCAATCGGGGTTTTCTATTTTCCTTATTACCTTTTACTTTTAAAAACTCCGATTGCGATGAGCCCTTTTCTTTTAATCCCCTGATCTCTTCGTTCATTTCATAAGACCTTAAGCCCTGCAACCGAGTGCTAAAGGCTTAAAACCCTTTCCCGAACCCAAATTTCCTTTGTTAATTCACAAAACCCCGGCTTTCCTTTAATTTTTTATAAATCCAACAGTTCGAATTAGCAACAAATATTGACCATCAATCTAAAACCGATCAATGGTCAGCGCTTGATCGCATCGCAAATCTAAATCGCATCCCAAGTTTTCATGTTACCCTTTGTTATTTCCCTCCCGCCGATGCGATCTCGCGATCAATTCTCCACCGCTAATCCGATTCATTAAAGCCCAGATCCAACGGTCCATATTGCTTCATTATCCAAACCCACCATTCCACCTTTCGCCTTTATGATTAACTCTCCACCATCGATCTAGTTTTTAGATCGATGGTTCTCACTCCGTCGGCAAATTGCAATCGCAAGTTCTTCCCATCGCAAAATCGCAAGTTCCTTTGACCTCCTCCAATTCCGATCCTGTGATTAACTCGCAGCCATTAAAAAACACAAGAACTAACAGCCCAGATTTAATCGCGCTCCACCTTTCACCCTCTGACATCACGCCTTGCGATTAAATCTCCACCATTGATCTCCCATAACCGATCCCACGATCTGTGCTCAATCGCTTCATCGCATCGCATTTCTGCTTCACCCCTTGACCTCTGCTGATTGAAATTATGCGATTAAATCTCCACCGTTGATTCTCTTTAATCCGACGGCTCACGTTATATTTCATCCTCCAGGCCATTGCCCTCATCTATTGTCCGAAAAAAATTCATCGCTTCATCTCCACCATTCATCCTTTTGATCGAACGGCCCGGACTTAATCCAACCACCATTCACCATCTGACCTCGCAATTGAACTCACTGTTTCATCTAGACCGTTGGTTGTTTTCATCCAACGACCACGACTTAATCTCGCACCCGAGATTTCCAAAGCAGTCTTTTAACCCATCCGCGTAGGATTTTCTTAACTTTTCTATGTTTTTGCAGGTTATAAAGGTTTTTTCACAGTGTTGAAAATGAAACAAAATCCAGGGATGACGATCCACCGACCATCATTCATAAAGAAGGAGAGCCTACAAGGTTCAAAATTGTGTTTCACCTGTGCCTCATGAGCATCGGTGACATTATAAAACCTTCTGCATGCCTGCAAAAAAAACAAAAACACAGTGAACCTTAATTATACAGAGAGTATCAGTATCAAAGGGTGAGATCAAAGCAGAAATCAATGTTTAAAGGTTTTTAACATATTTTTGAGGGATTAAGGCACAGACTCAGTAAATCAAAGGCCTAATCTAGAGCTAAAGATAGTATGAAGACGAGAAGACAAAAATTAGGCCTAATTAAGCCTAAAACACAGGATAAAAGCAAATTAACAGTGTTTTAGGTTAAAAACAATGAGATCTATCAGTCCGAGAAGCCTTCACTACCACATCAGAGGCTAATTGAATCCTCTCCAGCTACCAAAAGCCACCTGCAGCCTCGAAGAAATCACAGAAGGCACAGTTATTACCCAGTCAGTGATATTTTTCCATAGTTATTGCCAACCTACCTAAAGAGTTTTGAAGTCAACAAAAACTGCCAAGAAGATCAAATACTTAATGAAAACCAATTAATACAGAGAAAATATCAGAAATCTTCTCTATTGAGCCCCTCAAAGGCCGAGAAGCATTAACTTGTATTAATTGAACTAGAGATCTTTTATTTTATCCCACCTCCTCTTTTCTTCTATAAATACTTCAGAAGAAGATAAGATAGAGGTTGGTTGCTGGACTTTGATGTAATACTTGTGCTCGAAACTTCCTACATGTAAATAGTTTTCAAAGGCTCTTGAAGCTCTGTTTTTTTATCAAAGAAGTTAGGCTGAGAAGAGAAGATGATTGCTGTACTGAAACATTGGACTTGAAGAATATAACTGGATTGACATCAATATACAAGCTGATTTTTGGGATCCTGGTCTATATCATTGGTGAAGTACCTCTTACTGTTATTGTTTTTCTTTCATGTATGCCATTTTTTTCACTTTTTCTCTGATAAGGAACAGCAAATATAGAGCTAGGATTTATTGTCAAAAGTACCCTACTCTCACTGATAAGCTTTATCTTTATGTTTTCCTCTAATTGTGTTTTTAAGAATGACTTAAGTTAAGTGTAAAAATTATCAAGGAATGTTGGTTTGTCCATGTCTTGATGTGCAAAACTTGAAAGTAAGTTCTTGAATGATGTTTTCATTATATGCTAAGTAGAGTTGGACTAGGAAAGTTTATGGTTTGCCCTGTCTTCTAGTTCTTTCTCCAAAGGTAGTTTTGAAAGTTTCCCTAAGAGTATGTTGAATGTTGAAAGCAGGTTTAGATTTTAATGTATCTTGCTTGATCTTAAGCTGCACTTTGTTTTCTTATCTATTTGCATCCTTTATGAAAGTAATCATGTGGATTGCTAGATCGTTTTTATGATAAGTTAGCTTTAATACAAGCTTGTCCAAAGAATTTTATGGTTAGCCCTGTCCTTTGGTTGGTTTCAAACAGTTGCTTAAAAAGGCTTTTCTTGTATGGAAAGTTGATAAATCCTTGTTGAAATTATTGAATTTTTCCACCTTCTCAACACTTTTAATGTTCAATTCCATCATTTAATCTAAAGGATTTTTTGATATAGATGACTTGCCCCTTGGACCACTCTTGAAATTGTTGCAAAATTAAACCCTTTTATGACTCCATAGCCCAATGGACTAAGTGTTGTTTCATATCTATCCTATCAACTGAATATTCTTCTGATTATTCATACCTTCACCCCTTTGAAACTCTTTCATTTTAGGACTTTCCACTCAATTAAAAATCGTGCTCAACCATCCAAACAAACAAAAAACCCTTGTTCTTAATAACTAGCCTAATATCATACCAAAAGCCTTAAATATAAATCAATATTTACACTTATAGAGAGATCCCTCTCTGGATTCAGGAGGGCTAGATCCTAGAATCCCAAAGTGGTTCATAATGTTGTCTCTACAGCTTTAGTCTTGCCAAAATGCTAAACTTACAGGGAACCAACACCTCCTTTAACTGAAGAGGAAATAAATCAGATGATAAACACACAACCAACCTCTAAACCTTCATGTGAACAAAACATTTCTGTTCCTCCTCCTACTAATGCCATCTACCATAAATCAAAAAGTAAAGTTGTAGATTAGTTTAAAGAAGAACAAACCGGTAACCCAATATGTTTGATTGGTGAGATTATTTATGTTGATGATTCTCCAAATTTTGATCAGTCTGATGATGATGATGTTGTCCAAATAGAAGCTAACCTCGCAGAGCCATCAATAGCTGCTTTGTGGGAAGAAGATCAATATCATCAGCTACAAAAAAGTAATCAGCTAATACAAGTCACCTATGACACTGATGAGGAAAGCCTTGAAAGTTTAAAAGTAAGTGAGGAGTCTCTTACTCTTTGCTCTACTTCACTTTAGTCCATCAAAAATATTTTTCATGTGATTGGAAATCAACAGTCTTTCAGTTTCGATGATGAGGTTGGGAAAGCTAATGAGTTTCTTGAACCAGTTGTTAATAAAAATCCTTTTCCTAAAAGGGATGAGGAAATCATTTGAGACACAAAATCCTCTTCAGCTTTAGATTTGCAACCACCAAGTCCCATTGAATTTCAAATTGTAGATGAAGGCTTGGAATTTTACAATCTCATAAGAGTTGCTGCACTTCTTTCTCAAAAAGATTTACCGCCAATAAATACTCCTACTAATCAGCATGATGGCCTTCACACTGAATTCAACCCACTCAATCAGAGCATATCAGGTTTGCTAGAGGATAACATTGCAATATATGATGAGTCTACTAGTTCATATGAGCATGAGGAAGAGGCAAAGTTTCTTTCCCAAAAGAGCCTCAAGCATAGCCAAGTAGAAGAAGGAGTAGTCATGAATGAAGCTTATGTCTCAAGTCCTCAAGATCAGGTATCATTCCAAGATCCATTTGTTGTTTTCCTTGAGAAATCTAAAAGAGGAGTGTTTTCTGCCAAGAACAGTTTGATGCAAGGTTTAAAGAAAATTTTAGGCACTATTGCTCAAGCACAAGTGAGGTGCAAGTGGTCTTTTGATTTCTTCAGCATCCTCAAAGAGCTGAACCAAGATCACCCCTGCAATCATCTACTTGACTGGTTATATTGGAAAAGAGAGTTCACCAAATAAATGTCTATCATGTATAGGTTAGATTAGGATATATAGGCATGAAAAATAAGCTCAGCCCTATGAGCATATTTTTAGTTTCAGATTGTTTTGAGAAAAATGAAAACACAAAAACACATAGAACTGGAAAAAGACGGCAGATTTGAAAAAAAGGTACAACCCCATACCCAAAAAATAGTGATACTGAAAGTGTGCAAGCCTAAATGCCACTACTAGTTTTGAAGAAGGTCTTGTTCAGTCATCTAGCCTAATCATGGCTGAACATGTTTTCAATTTATTGTTGATAAGTTAGTGAAATAATGCAAGTCAAATAATTTAAGCTTGACTTGTCAAAAGAAAATAGATTAGGAATGAAAGATACTGGTTCCAAATGCTTAAATCTGAACCAAGGAGAAGGATAGGGATGATTAGCAAATGATGAAACATAGCTCTCACACCTTCTAGTTTTGTTTTCTTATGAAAATAATGTTTGTGTGCAGCTTGTCTCAAATGCCACAACTCATGATGAATCAGATTGCCTAATGTTGGTTCAATTCATGCTTTAAATTTCTTGTCAATAGATTAGAGAATGAAGTCTGTCATACTGCTTAATCTTGACAGTCAAATAGTCTAGGTAGAGAATAAGAAGAGTTCACTAGCATAATCTAAACTCTTGGAAGAAATAAGTGTAGAAGTAGATAGTTTGTTTTTTATTTCAAAAGAAAAATGTCAATGGGTTTTCCAGTTCAAGTGAACCCAAGGAAGAGAAAATGTTAGGAAAATAGGTTGGCTATGTAAATATGAATTTGAGCTAATCATGTTTTCAAATTATTGATATCACAACTTCAAAGAAGAAGCAACAAATGAAAGAAGAAAAGTCTGCCCAGTGGATAAGGCAATGGTCTTCATAAACCAAGAGATCTGATGTTCTGGACCCCTCCTGAAAAGGAGTTGCCCTCCCCAAGTGGAGCCACTGTTATTCATCAGTAATTTTTTGCTATCTATAGATGACTAAATGTTTATCCCAGATTTCTAGAAACAAAATTCATGATCTTGTGAGTTCTAGAAATCTCACTGCCTTCATTATCCTTAGGATAAAATTTTCACTATTTCATTATCCTATCATACCATGGTCAGCCCACCATTCCCACAAGACCCATCATGGGCTCATGCCACTCATTTTCACTATGTTTTTCCACCTTTGGCCTCAATGCTCTGTTTTGTTTTGCCTAACTCCTCCATTATACTCTAGGGTTTTTTAGGGCAATTTTTCTTGGTTTCATGACCTCCATGGTTAAAACATCAACAAGGCTTGTATCCTGATGCTCTTACACCTCCTCCTATCCTTAATATACCTTCATAAACACTTTCCATCGCTCTTATCCCTCAAAATCATCATTTTTCTACAAAGCCTAGCCTATTGCTGCAATTTGACACTTTTTTAGACTAGGCCTATGTTTTTCCCTTTTGGACCCTTTCCCCTCACTCAATTCTTGAAATTCCACTTCCCCCTACTCTCTAAAATCTATCCCTATCCCCAAAAATTTCCCCAAGAATTTAGACAACCATTAAACCCTTCGTCCCCTCCCTCTACAAGGCAGTCCTAAATCCCCAACACCAAACCCTAATTTCCTCCTCCAACTAAGCTAGGGTTTCATATGAAAAGGAGTCATAAGATCAAAGGATCCATATGGTAGGTCATATCAGCGATCATGAAGCCATACCAACTCATAAACATCATGTCTCCATCATTTTCCAAGAACTCATTCAAAGAGTCAAGCCATTTGTCACTCCTAGGGCTAGTTTTTCTTTAAAATATGTTTCTGACCCAATAGAGATGAATTTGACAAAATTAAGAGGGGTGTTCTTCCATCATAGGTCCAAGAAGAAAAACATCCTTCAGTTTTTACACAGATACTATGGTTTAGGAGCAATGTCAAAAATACAGGTGTCCCAGGAGAATTTCTGCACTGCTGGAGTGACCTTGGGAAAATTAGGTTTTCTCATAACTGGAGTGCCCAAATGACTTCCTTGATGAGTCAAATGACAACTAGACTTTAAGATATTTATAATGAGCTATCATGAGCTCAATTTTTATTTGAGGAAGGCATCCAAAAGTGGTCTACAACAACACTCTGCATTTCTGCACCATCATTCAGCATTTGTTTACCAGTCTTGGTAAAATCAACTTTTGACAAAGCAAATCTACTTCAATCAGGAAAAAAATGGTATATTTGGAAATTATACAAGTTAATCTTTCCAAAAAGATATCACGGGACCAATTCCAACATTGGGAAGGCCTCCACATGCCCTCTTCAAAATGGTGTTGCGCTCCTGGAAAGTTTTTCCCATATAAATTACACATGGTGTTGCGCTCCTGGGAGATGGTGCTGCGCCCTTAGCCAGGAGGGATTCCTAAGAAAAGTAACCCCTCAGACCACTTCAGAGCCCTTTCAAGTTTCCTCCAAGGTTTCCTAAAGCTCTGATATAGGTGAAATCAAATGAAAATAAGGTGAGCTCATGATTGTCCAAAGAGTGTCAAAAGATCTTCAAGGAAGGACCTCCTAGATCAGATCATAAAGTCTCCAAAAATACAGTTGCCTATCTTGAAAGAATTTCTGCAAGAATGATTTATTATGGTCAAAGGAATAAATCACAAGGTTTATTTTTCAAAATGAAAATCCAAATATGATCATGAGGCTACTGTTATGTAACTGAAAATGTCAAACTCCCAAAAATGTCAAGGAGGGAAAAATCAGCATGTCCTAGGCACCTGCAACCAATCAGAAATGGCCAAAGAAAGTTAGCAGGTAGGCTGGTAAAAGCTATGATGCTTGTCAAAGACAGATTTAGCATACCTAAGGACCAATTAAGAAAGATGAAAAACAACATTTTCAGTCACCCATCAAGCCAAATCACAGCCTAATTTCCAAGGTGAGAACAAAGAGGTTTTAAAAAGAGGCTGCCATCATTGCAAGTGTTTAGGGTTGTTTAAAAAGTTTTAAGCATGTCCCAAGGATCAGAGGAAAGAGAGTTATTTCAAAATTTTCTTGGCACTAATTGAATAAAAAATGATTAAAAGGTAGAAACAGACCAAAACAAAGTGAAACATGGTGACCCAAACAAAGCATCTGCACAACAAGTTTTCAAAGACATCAGTAGGCCAAAGGAATTCAAAGTTCACCTTGTCAGAAAACTAAACAACATTTCACCTCAAATATTTCATCATCATGCATACTAACAAGGTGAGAACGTTAAGTTAAAGTTTCCTAGTGTAAATCACACATGCTATTGAATATGTCACTATGCATTCATCACAAGAGGTGTCAAAGTCAATTTGTCAAGTCTTCAAAAGATCAAAGGGAGAAGCCATCTCAAGTGTTTCCAGCCAGCTGCAAGTAGAAAAGACATGAAGAGTATCAGTGTAAGAAGGTGAAAAGGGGCTTAAAAAAATTAGAATAAAGTTAGAAGATTCAAAAAAGATGAAAATTTGAGTTTTTGAGTTGAAACTGGCAGAGTTGTTTTGGTGTTGCGCGCCTGTAGCTAGGTGTTGCACCCTTGGACGTTCTCCATGTGATTTTTGTTACACGGCGTTGCACGCCTGTAGACAGGTGCTACGCGCCTACATTTCTCACCCGACAGGCCCAACATCCATTGAAACTTTGCGTGCAAAGGGACCCGACTGCAGCGTGCAGCAGCCACCTGACAATGCGTGCAGGGGGCGCCTGACATTGCGCTCCTATGCGTTCAGGGCTGCCAACCACCCGAAATCTCATGTAGAGGCCACCCGCACTACATGCCTGGGCATGCACAAGCTACCCGACCCTATGTGCAGAGGCCACTCGAATGTACGTGCAAGGTCTTTCGCGCTATGCTCCTGTTGTCCATTCAAGGCTGCCTGAAAAGACATGCAGAAAGCACCCGAATGGCCCGTGCTGCATTCCTGTGACTTTGTTCAGCTATAATGTTTTGAAGGTATTTTTTTCCCCTCTTTATTCATACTGTCTAAGGATGAAATGAGAAAAATGATGAAGAAGGTAACAAAGAAAATAGTGATGAAAAAGAGGAAGAAAACAGTGACCAAGATAAACATGGTAGTCATGAAGAAAGTGATGACCAAGATGAACATGGCAGTCATGAAGAAAGTGGTGACCAAAGTAGTGAAACAAACAGTGAACAAAAAGGCAGAGATAGTGAGCTAAATGAGGGTGAGGAAGTAAATGACAGTCATGGTGAAGAATAATATCATGACAGTGCTCATGAACAAAGCAGTGATAAAGAGGTTGAATTTGAAAGTGAGGACAGTGGGTCAAATCATGAAGAGGAGGACAGTCATGAAGGTATAGATGTACAAATCAATGATGAAGACACTTCTAATGTTGAAAATACAGGGGATGTCAATCATGAAAATAAGGACAGTGATGCTAGCATGGGTGAAAGTGAAAAGACCTCCCAAGAAGACAGTCAAGAACAAGATGAAGAGCACACAAATGAAAATATCATTGATAAGAAGAAAATCAGTCCTAAGGTTTCCCCTGATGAAATGAAACATGCTAAAATTTGATTTTCTCCCTATCACTTATCAAAGAGGATCAAGGAAAATTTTTGCTGCCTCCAAGAGGCAAGGGACTTTTCCATCTATATCAATTCAACCATTGGACAAAGGGAACAAATGAAGATAAAGGAATTGATGGGAAATTATGAGGAGAGTAGTGATGAGGGAGGTCAAACTAGAAGGAGGCCTAGAACTATGGGTCTAGGGAAAGAATTGGAAAAGCAAAGAGAAGAAGAACCAGCCCTTGCTGAACAACTCCATCTCAATGAACTACTTACAATGGAGATTGAACATGATATGGAATCATGGCTTGAAAGGGATAACATACACCTTGAGGCCAAGATAGACAAGGCTAATAAAGACTTGGAGTTACAAAGAAGAATGACCAAGCATTATGCCCAAAGAAATCATTTTGCAAGGGTCAAATTGAAGAAGGCTCAAGGCAAGATCCCAGCACCAAAAGAGGAAAAATACCAAGCTAGGCTTGGAATATTGGCCCAATATTCTCTACAGGTTTCCCAAAACCCATGAGACACTCCTCCACCAAATTTGGGAAAATTGTGACAACTTTTAGTTTTTTGAAAATTTTGAGGCTAGGAGCGCAGGACACCTTGTGCTACGCTTTTTCCCAGGGAATATTCAAGAGGAAAGGCTTACATTTTCAGATTCCTCATAATGATAGGAGCATGCTCACCCATTTTCAGCTCAATTGGAGTTTTTTTGGTCCCCCAAAAGGGTCAAAAACACTCATTTTTTTACCATTCCGCCCACTTTTCTGAGCATGTGTTGTGCTCCTGGAAGTCTTGGAATTTTCACATTTTGGACAGATTGTAGAATTCATATTGAATAACTAAAGGTATATCTAGAAATTAGACTTCAAGGGCTTTCCAACGAGCCATCATAGAGCCTTTTCTGACATTAGGAAGACCTCCAAAACACTGCTGCAAAAAGACCTATTTTTCTTGTCTTTGTGCTACGGTCTTGGCCTAATTTCCAATTTTACACAGTGTGCTACGCTCCTGTGGGTGAATGGGTAGAATGTGCGTTTAGCAAGTTTTCATATGCTTTTCAGGGCCTAAAAGTCAATTTAATTTCTATATATGGCCAGAAAAGATATTTGCTAGATATTTTTGTGCCTTGGGCCTTGCAAGGCCTCAAGGACAAGTTAGGATATTTCTTGTTGGCCAATAGGCTTCTAGATGCTCTAGTAGGCTTTCCTCTTCCTTTCTTGTTATATAAGGCATGAGGATTGATTGGAAAATGTTGGGAATTGATGTGTTTAAGAGAAATACATGGTTTTTAGAAGTTGAAGAACAATTTAGTGTTGTGGAGCTTGTGGATGATGTTCCTTGATTGATGGTGATGAAGGCTTGCTTGCAGGATCCTTGAGTTTAGTTAATGGTGAAGTATCTCTCATTTGTTCATGTTTTTTCTTGTTTTTCATATGTCCATATTTCTATATTGCAATAGCTCAGAAGAGTATAGGATGAGAAATGTTGTTAGAGGAACCTCAGTCCTCCTGTTTGCTATTGTCTTCATGTTTTCTTCTACTGGGTTAGTTTAAGGAATTCTTAGTTGATCCTTAGGCCCACCTAAGCTTTTCTATTTCATTATTGGATTAATATTCTAGTTTTCAAACATGATTCATGGTAAGCCCTTCTTGTTTTGCGCTATCTAAACTCTGTCTTGAAATCTCTCTTTGATGTATTGATTGATTAGGTTAAGCCAAAGAGGTCTTGTTTTGATCTTGCCCTTTGTATATTCTTATCAGTTTGCCTCAAATTTTCTTTATAGTTTAATGAATGATGTTTAGGCATTCCCTCTTCATTTATTGATGCTATCTATCTCTTATATGTTTTCAAATCTTGAAAGTAGAATCATTGAAGTAGATAAGTTGTCTTACTTCATTTGCTCCACTGGATTGTGTATCTTGAATGTGTATTTGTTTAAAAGTATAGTTATTGAGTAAATGGTGTGCCCCATATCATAACCAGTATCTTTTTCTTATCATTATTCAAGATCTCTCTGTTCATAGGTATTTGACAAAGGATTCTTAACTTCCCTTTGCCCTACCTTGGTTCCCAAACTTAATGTCCACTTCACCTCACACATAAACTTTAAAGATCCATTAACTACACTATATTTTCCCTGTGATGTACCCCGATTCACTATCGAGATATCAATGACTTCATAGACTCCATTTCCCAATTGATTTGATAACCTATCACTCCACCTATCCTACTTGATCATCTCACCCCAAACAAAACAAACAAAAAACATACACTTAACAACTAGCCTAAAATAAATCATCCAAAGCGACCAAGTTCACATCCTTCACATAATAGAGAGAGCCCTCTCTGAGTCCAGGAATGCTAGGTCCTAGGACTCCAAAGACTGGTCTGATGTTACCCTGTCATTTGGTTTACCAATTTGCCAAATCACGGGACACTAACAATAAGAATAAGAACATTATCAATGTATGGGATCAAAACCAAGTACTTAGAAATAGCAATATGCAAAAATGGAGGTGGGTCATAGTCCCACATATGGAACCAGCGTATTATATCTCCTAACTGCATCAGAGAATGATATGGTAAGTGGTTTCCCCACCACTTACTTGTTTCCATATTTTTCTCACAAGTTTTCAAAAAGTGAGAAATGTTTGGTGTCTTTGGTGCACACCCGGAATGATAAATCATCTCCCTATATCCTCCTAGGGAGTGGCCATGCTCAACAATGTTTATGGCCCAAAGTTGGCCATGAATTTTATATGGAATAATTCTCCTACTTGTAGCAATGTCTTGCACATATATGGTAAAGGAGTGCAAATAATCATCAAGTAAAAAATCATGCACATAAACATGTTCCTTACCATAATCCCTGCTCATAAAAATGGAGTGGCTCATAGATAGATCCCCTCTCATTCTGAAAGAGGAAAGAGGTGGTTGTGATAAATCCTTCAAAGATTTATGTGTCTCCTCCATCTCCTCATGGTCCAGGTATCTCCTTAAATGTTGATATACCTCCTCTTCAAGGCCTTACCAAGTGTATCCCTGCATGATGGTGTTGTAGGCTCTCATGGAATAAGTGTGGTTGAAGAGAAAATCTTCATATGCTGCTTGTAGCAACTTCTCCTTGAGATTGGAAGCTCTAGATAAGAACATACTACTATGATAATATATGACCTCATCTCTGATTGAATATCCCTTCTATTGAAGCTGGTCATAAAATATCATGCATGTAAAAAGATCTTTGGAATAATCCACCAACAGTTGGGATTTCCAATATGGATCTATCCTCCATAGTGACAGCACTGATGATCTATCACATAAAACATCTATCATATGACTTTACTCTTCTTTGACATCTCCCATGCCAAATTCAGATACCAAGATGCTGCTATCCTTCCTCTGCTACTCCTCTTGTAGTTGTTCATGCTCAAGTAAGGCTTGAAGCTTTTGGAGGTTAGTCTTCCATGGGAAGCTATCACCTATCCAAAACTTCCTGAGTTTGGACAAAGCATGCATGAGTGGCCACCATATTCTATATGTGGAAGACTTCTCCCCAAGTGAGAACATCTTCTGAGCCTCCAAAGTCAAGGAATATTCTCCTTGCACCATGTTGGTGTCATCCTCCAATTCTGTAGCATCCTCTCTCAGTGCAAATTGTGGTGTGAGAATGGGTAATGATGATAGTGGGAGAATGTCTCCCTCCTCCTTGAGTCTACCCATGATTATCTTTGTTGTATCATAACCTTCCAATATTCCCACTCCTCCTAGATCTATGAGGGGTGCAACATATTATGAGACATCTCTCACCAACTCCGGATCGGGTGGTCTCCCAGGTGGTTTGCCACAAAAAAGTGATGTCTCATGGACCAACCTCATATGCATAATATATGGGACTACCATGTCCTTTCTTCCACTAAATATAATTCTATTTTCTGTGTGGAAGTCTCCTGATAATTGGGTATCACTCTCATTGATGCAAGAGTCCCTCTAATTCGAGCTATCACTCCATCCTCACCTCTTGGTGGTGGTGGAACATCTCCTACTATTCCAACGCTGTGACCCCCTTCTGGTTCTTCTTCTTCTTCCTCCCGATCATCTACGAAGACCTCTATATAGTCTGCCTTTCCTGCTGCACATCTATGTCCAGGTGCCCATGATTCTTTGCATGTTAAGTAAAGCTTCCTTCTGCTCAAATCTCTTTAGAAATCATCACTAAGAGGCACTTTGTTTTGGCACTTTTCATCTTTTTCCTTGGATGGAAAAGTGGGCTTTGGCTAAAATGTTGCCTTTGATTTTGGCAAGGCATCTTATAGATCTCTAGCCCTTTCAATGGCATCACGAAGGGTAGTGGGCTTGGTAGACTTAACCAACCCATGAAGAGGTTCTGATAACCCATCAATGAACATATAGACCCTTCTTGCTACAAATAAATCAGGAACCATAACAGAAATTTTTAGAAATTCAGAAATATAAGTTTCTAGATTACTTGATTGTTTGAGCTTTGCTAGCCCCATGAATGGTGCCTCTCGGTCTCTTCGATGAAACCTCTCCACCAACCTCCTTGTGAACTCTGAATATGCAGTCACATTGGCATGACCCAATGTAGACAAGCCATGAAACTACCAATCATGTGCCTCACCCTCAAGATGCAGCGCTGCCATCTTGATGGCCTCCATCTCTGGTACTTTGTTCAGCTAGAAGTAGATGTAAAGCTTCTCTACCCATGATTTGGCAGTGCATTTTGATGACCCATCAAAGTTGGGTAAGAAATTTTTTCCCATATTTCAGTGTAGATCATGATTCTGAATGAATCCTCCACCTCTATTGTGATGCATAGGTCTCCTGTTGTCCTTAATCTGAAAAAAATCTTGAAAACTCAAGTGATCTTTGAATCTCTTAGATTGAGACTCATACTCCATGAAATATTCTTCAAGTTTTTCTTGTTCTTGAAACCCTTCATTTCCCACTGCTAAGAATGTAGGCATTGTGGAGCATTGGGAAACTTGATGTTGCTTCCCTGGTTGATCACTCTAGCGATGAGAAATGTTGGAGCCTTCACCATGTAGAAACCCTTTAGGGTATTCCTTATATATATCCATATTCATCTCCTTTATTTCTCTAGAAATGTATTGCATAGTTCGAAGAAGTAGCTTGGGATACTCCTTCTCTTCATCTTCTCCTGATAAAGGGGTTTTACCCTTGTCTTCTTTATCATCTGTATATTCAAACTTCCAGTGTCTTGTTCTCAGATACCTCTTCTCTCTATCTATGACAATATCTCCTTCTTCTGATGTATATTGGCTTAAGATGCACAAGCTGAGCCAAGACTATGCTCTGATACCACTGTAATATTCCCAAATGCGAAAATCAGAAATATAGTGAATAAACATGGAAATAACAGTGTAGATCAATGCATAAAAGTGAGAGACCAATATGGAGACCTTGCATTCATCATAACAACAACATATACGTATAAAATAATGGGCCACAAACCATATAACAAGATACAATAAGCCTCCAATGAAGATAACCGTCAATAAGAGGTGCTGCTACTATATCCAAAATGGCCGGAAGATTGCTACAACACAGTTATAAATTGAATTCTACAACAAATTAACATACAAAATATGAGGGTCTGATATATGCCTCAAGAAAGAATACACAATTAATTTTAAGGCTCTATACAACCTCCAACAAGAACCCAAGAGGGTTTTCAGAAATACACCAATATAAAAGATGGGAATCAAAGCCCTAGGGCTAGAGATTCATAGCAATATATAAACTGGAAAGGTGTGGCTGATATGATATGCCAAAGAATATAGCCTCCTCTAATAGAATCTCTAGATGAAAGGATGATCCCTTCTCTAGAAAACCTCCTCCCCAAATGGTGTATTGAAACCACCCTGCAACTCCTCCCTGAAAATAACACAGTCCAAGATAGAAACTGCACTGTAGGGGAAAATAAATAAGTGGCCTAATGCCAAATGCTGAAATAAGGCTCAAGGGCCTTCCTTTCTAACCTCCCAATGGAAAGGAACCCTCCTCCACTGAAAATAAGCATTGAAGTGACCCAAATGTGTTCTCCACTGCTGCAACTTGCAACACACAACACAACCCTCAACGAGATCTACGTTGTAGATGAAAGATGGAGCTTGGACTAATTCCTGAATGTGGAAGTATAGTGCAATGCTCTTCCTAGTGGCTTCTCAAGGAAAGAGGTGGGATTCTTGATCAAGAACACCCTATGCTAAACATCACTGCAATCTTAGCTATACAGCTTAAGAATGCTGTATTTCTAAACAAACCATATAATCAAAATATCATATACCAAAACATCCCTGAATATGGTTGCCATCCTCTTCCTTATATAAGTGATGAGCTTCCTAAACCTAGGCCCCACTCATTTAAGACACTACTTCCATGCAAAGAGTCCCTCAATGAATGCCACTACTCCATGACAACTTTGCTGATTTGGTCAAAGTTGACACAATCTAGGTGTTCCAGCCCCTTTTCACACACAAAGGTGCTCAATTAAGTTGCCAAGATGTCCTCCTTTCACAATGGCATTGATTTTATTCATATTAAGGAGATTTATGGATCTGAATATCCTCTTATTCATCAAACAAGAAAGAAAAAACAAAAAATAAAATTCCAACTAGCTCATGGCTAATTGGGAATATTACAGATTAGTTTCCTTTATGCCATTTCAATTCATAAATTTACTTCATGCAAGATACCTAGGTTGCTTTTCAATTCTTATCATAGTCTAATAAGTATATTTATTTCATTTCATAATAGTTAGATGTACTTGTTTGTTGTAGTATAGTTTTGTACCTACTGATAGTGCCATGGATTTGAATAATTTTTAGCCCTATGCCTAATTTTAGAAGTGTGACAGACTTCACCTAGAAACCATAGAAGTAACACCATTTTGTAAAGCTCAGAAGAGGATGACATGAGTAGAATGCATCTGCTGCGTATATAGCTCTGTCACCTCCAAGTTTGTACGAACCCCGGGTTGGTAAAGTAAAGTAGGGAAGCCTCAGGGAGTTGCAGCATTCTTGGTGCAATACCAGGGCTCACCACTTTTTGGTGCCATTTTCGAAGAGGTTTCTAATATATATTTTTATTTTGTTTTAGCATTATTTTTTGCTTTCCTTTTTCATGTTGTTTCATAAATATTGAAAAAATACAAAAAATCTGATTTTCATGCCTAGTAGGAGTAGGGATACTCAAGGAAAAGTTTTAACTAAAATCCCCACATCACCACATAGTCACCTTTCAATCTTCTTTAGTGGTTGTGAGGTTGAACACACCATAGGTGAGCCTCCTGAAAATTTTGAAGAACCTATTAGGGAAGAAGAAGAATGTGTTTCAACTGAGGGACCTGCTTCACCTATCTCAACCATGGCTGACACTGAAACCTAGGAATCCTTTCCCATTAGAGAGGTAGACGGGTAAAATCCATAGTTTCTAGTGCCTCCTAAAAAAAAAGAGAGAGAGAGAAAATGAATAAATAGGAATGAGGTGCCCTAGGCCAACTCTAGGGTTGAAAACCTCCATGAGGCTGTCCTGGAGCAAGAAAAAAACTGAGAATAAAAGATCCTTTGGTGAAAACCTCTTTGAGGTGCCAAAGGCAGACCTCTGGGTTAAAAACATCTATGGATGCAGCCCACTTGCATTCAAGAAAAAACAAAAATAGAGAAAAATGAAAGGAAAAAGAAGAAATACCTATGCATTTATCTGTTTTTCTGTTTTGTAGGTTAACAATTAAAGATGGTTTTTTGGATCGAGAGGAGAAATTTCTCTTCATTATTTCTTCTTCTCTACTTAAACACTCCATAATCCACTCCATCATCCATCCCTTCATCCATTTCACCCATCATATAGGCAACAATGTCATTTTTTTCCCTAAACTATGATTTCTACAGGAAAATTAGGCAACTACATGATTCTTGTAACACTGCAGGAAACTCTTGTAAATGCTACAGGAAACTCATTTGTGTAGAAAAAGGTTACCTAAGGGTTTCTAAACTTCATTTATGGTATGATAATTCATTTTTTCCCTATACCTACCATTCCCAAACCCCTATTTCCCTTCATGTGCAAGGTTTCCCTATCTAAACCATATGTTGCACCTTTAGTAGCTAAATCATTGGAAACTTGGCATAGGAACCCTTTCGCTTGCCTATCCTCCACTCCATTCATTCCATGACTTCCTCCATAGCCTCCATACACCATATCCCTCCATTTATGAGAAAACTGAAGCAAGAAGAGGCAAGAAACAGACTGCTACAAGTATCATAAAGTTTCCTGTATCAAATATGTGTGTGCCACATCAAGGCCAAAAGATGAAGGAAATATGAGATAGATGACTCCAACAGACAACCAATAGACTCTAGAGGGACAAGCACACCAGCCATGCAATCTGAATCCCTCCATTAAGTACCTACAAAAGAAATAAAACAATAAAATGGTAAGCATCTGACTCAGAAAAGATCAGCATCTCACTCAAAAAATGTTGCTCACCTAGAAAACAAATAAAAAATGAAGACACGGCAAATAAAATACTAAGGCTGCCACCACCAGCTCCAGCTCCTTTCACCAGCTCCTTAAGCACCTCAAAAACACAAGGTAAGCTCAGGTATGGCCTCTTACCTCTCGTTGTGCATCCATAATGGCCAAAATAGTTAAATGCTGAGATTTAGAAATTTAAAAGGTAAATAGGTGGTCAGTTAACTTGGCCACCTTCGTAAAGTGAAACTGGAGGAAAAGTGAAAGTGAATGCCACCTGGGAAAGTAAAATATAGTCAATTAAGATTGGATGAGTACGATTGGAAGTGATCATGAGGTCAGCAATGATTAACTGAAGTGAGGGCCAACGGTCTCAAAGAGGAAACTCGTGTTATGTATGAGTCACCACAACACTCCAAATTTGGTTTAAAATTCAATAAAAGTAATATTTTTCTCATTTTCACCATTTAATTGAGAATTACTTAGAGAAGCAAGAGCAGGAGAATCGTGGGAGCCATTAGAAGCGCAACAGCGAGTTTTGGGCTTGCATGCACCATCGTGCTACAGGAAACAACGTTTTGCTATAGGAAACTTTAGCGTCAGACCAGAAACAGCTTAGAGCACAACAAAAATTCACATGTGGGTGAATTTTCTTCCCAAAGCCTCCATTTATCAAACCAAAATATCATAGGACCAGGGTAAGTGGATTGTCATTCTACAACACTGAAATTTTTCCATACAATTCACACTCAGCAAAAGTAAATTTGATAGTTAAAGGGTAAAATAATTTTCTTGCATTTTGCTTCAAGGCCCCCATCTCCATTACATACCTCTAAAAACCTCATACCACCTTCATCTCACAACATTAAAATGGGAGGGGGATTCAACAGAAGGGAGCCTACAGACATTAAGAGAATTAGGCAGCACCTTCAGGCTATGGAAATCTTCTGAAATCACCAATGGCTAGGGTTCTTTGAGCTATTGAAAGGTTCTGATAATGAAATAGCTAAATAATTTTCAGTGGCTCTACAGTCACATTCAGAAGAAAGAGCTGCCATTATGATTAGAGGACTAGTCATCACTCTATCTCTTGAACTCATTAGCAGAGTTACCTCCCTTCCCTTAGGAGTCAAATGGGTTAAAGAAATAATGCCTAGCACTGCTGCCAAAAAGAATTTATTTCTACCAGGAGAAGAGTATATTGAAGATAAAAATGGTGTAAGGAGAGAGAGCCTTCCATACCCTTGGGATGAAGTTGCCTTCCACATCATGAAATTCATCTCTTGTGAAGGAAAATTGAGTGTGGTCTATGGTATCATTTCAGGTTGTTAAATGAACTTAGGTTCCAAGGAGAGATTCCACTTGAATAGAGATTAAGTGTCCCTCACTTCCTCCTAAACTCCATCACTGATATGTTGCATAAAGTGAGACAAAGGAAATACTAGCACTTGACCCATCACGGCCTAATAAAACTAATTTTAAATGATGATTTTCGGAAGGTTAAACCTACCTGTATCCTATTCTTCTTTCATAGACATGGATAGGGAAGCCTTTATAACTACCCAAATAGGGAAAACCTCTGCTTCTAGCCCTAGATAATAAGAAGTAGAAGAGGAAGTAGAACAGGAGGTAGAAGAGGAGGAAGATGAAGAGGAAGAATATGCAAAAAACAAAGATGAAATGGAAGAGATGGAAATTGAGATAGAAAACATAGAGATAGCAGAAAGAGAGCAAGAAGAAAGTGAGGTAAAGGATGAAGAAGAGACTGAAGAAAACGAAGTTGTGGACCCTATCTTAGGCCATGAAACCTCCCCTCAAGACACAAGCATGTCACCTGACATCACAAATCAATAGGTAGCTACCACCCTAACTACTTTGAGCATGCCTATCAAATAAAAAAGAAAGAGGTAAACACCTATGTACTTCAGAACTAGGAAGAGTTAGAGGGTGAGATAGGGAAAACCACAAAGCCCCACCAAGAGCCCTATCACCATTGAAGAATCACCAAATAAGGAGGAAGAAATCATATTAGAGGAAGGAAGGGTGTAAGAAGTCACTTCACCCATAAGGACCCCTGTAACATATATCGGGAGACATTCATCCAAATTGACAGCCCATACGCCTCATGCAATCTCCACAGACCCTCCAAGGAGTGAAAAGGGTGAAAAAAAATGAGAAGAGGGTATTCAACAAGAAAAATAGATTTTTCTATAGGAAACTCTATTTTTTCTACAGGAAACTCCAGCAAGCATAGATTTGGAGAAAAATTCCTTGGTTGAAGAGGAAAAGACAACCACAGAAGGGCAAGAGGTCAAGAAATCTGAGGGCAAGACACAAGAAGAAAAACATGATGAAAAAGAGGGAGGAAAGGATGATAAAGAAGAGGCCACCTCACCACCCAAAGATGTTGCAATGGTGCCAAACCCTAGCCCTCAACCCAATCTCAACTCTTACTACACATACATTGAGGGGCGTATATTAATTCCTCAAAAATTCAAAATTCCTTTATTTTATTAGTTGGAGGAAGGGAGGGCACACACTAATCATTAGATGAAGCTTGCCACATCTAAAGGAGTGTATGACATAGGGGTGATGGAAGTAAGGGTAGCTTATTTGGGGAAGGATTTATCTGATGTGAGGCTCAGAGAATCAGCTTTGAAGGAGAAACTTTAGAAGGCACAAGCAGAGAATGTAGCACTACAAAAGAAGCTTTAGTAAAAATGTAAAAAAGTGGCCACCATGGAATATTTGTGCATGGAGGCCATTCAACATAGGTATCCTTCATATTCATATGTAGTTTACCTCAAGAAGCATTGGCTCCTCTTTCAAATTAAAACTTTAGCCTCCCATGGATCCTTACCTTTCCAAAATTCTAGATAATTCATTGATTTTTTAATCAAGCTAGCATGGCTGACAAGGAAATAATGGCAAATTTTTATATTCATAACCTTGTGTTAACATATTTAAATATTGGGGACCCCAATCCTAGGATGGGGATATGAAATTAATGGCTTTGGCATCATGGATGGTTAACGAGGATACAAGAGCATAAGGGATGAGGAGGGTTATGGTAAGAGAAAACATAGAACCCTTGCACATTAGGGAAGAACTTTTCAGCCCTAGAGGAGTCATCAATAACCATATGAAGATTGAAAAGGATCCTAAACTAGCTGAAATATACCTCCATACACAAGCTCAATCAATGGCCCACTTTGATGATGTTTCTAGGTTGTTGGGAGATGAGTGCATTATGGCTAGCCAAAGAAGATGAAACAACCTCCCTCACAACCTTAGATACATGGAGTACCACACACCAGAAATATTTAGGGGTGCCTTGGAGAGAGTGCCATTGTATAATAGGTCGATGCAGGTCAAAAATATTCAGTGGCTTGGCCTGAAGCTCATTCCACCCTTGCTACTGGGGCTGGGTTATGGGAATGACCAAGATGAGAAGAACAAAGAATGGGAGGAAGAAGAAAAGAATTATGGGTTTTTCCCTCCTGAAGGTACTCCCACACTTCTTCCTTGGGAAGTCAGAGGGTCCATCAAAGCCTTAAAGGAACTACAGAAGGAGGATTAGTTGCTCAGAGGATGAGCAACCATTTAGTAGGGGGGTGATGATGAGATACATCATTAGGTACATTTGGAGGGGTTAATGGTCACCTTTTTTCCTTCTTAAGTCTCTTTTTCTTTAATTTTAATTATATTATGGTCTTATGATGATAGTGTAGGTGGTGATTGAGGCTTAACATAGTTTGAGTACCTAACATGAGTTAAATGCAAGAAAAATCATGAAGATATGGAATTTTTGTGAATATTTTTCATAAAGACTCGAAGTAGACAACAATGAGATATTCTAGGGGGTTGTCCACCCTCCTTAACTCCCAAAGGCAGCCGAGGGATCCTTGTGATTCCCTCCAATGGCTTGAAATCAAAGGCAACCAAGCAAACTCAAGATCAAGTGCACTCAAGCCATACTTCACTTGAAGTCAAGTGGACTCATCACCTATTTTCTAGGGAGATGTTGGTAGCTACCCCTTAGGATAAATAGAGTTGAGAAAGAGCTCATTAGGATTCGAACTTTGGACAAATCCATTAGGCTCTTTTCTCTTTTAATCAGTTTTTCAATACTTTTATATTAATGTAATGAGGCTATATTTTGAAATGAAATGAGTATTCATAATTTTCCTTACTGATCTAGTTCCAAAGAGCTAGTCTTGTGGGTTAGGTCCCAATCCATTTCCCTCAGCCTCTCTTGTGTAATCATTCTTTACTTTCACGTCATTTAGCTATTTTTTCTTATGACTCTCTAGTTAGTGTATTGGTATTTTCATTTACTATTTTTAGTTTTCTTCCCTTTTTCTTTTGATGTAGATTTATTCTTCTTACATGAGTAGTATAATAGGTGATAACTTCGTAAATTTGTGAGTCAAGCCTCCCCCTCTGATCTCTGTCAATAGAGCTTGAGGAGGGTATACCTTCCCCACAGACCAAAAATGCTTCTTATTTTATGATTTCTTGGAATAGATGAGATTAGTTGTTGTGATTTCATGAATATGTTCAATATGTTGTGGTAGATCTCTATTTGTAGATTGTAGTAGAATTGATTTACAAATTCAAGTCATATTTTCCATTGTATTTATCTTGAATTTTTCAATTTCTCTTGAATAAATAGGTAGTGTGCTTGCAGGTACAGGTAGCACATCCAAGGAGAACTTTACTAGCACCTCTAGCTTCATCTCTCATCTTCCATCATCCCTGTTCATCAAAATCACCATCAACTCTGTTTTCAAATTTTTTATCCCTGCACCATGAGCAAACCCTAGGGGTGCAAGATAGGCCTCCCAAGAGTTTTTGAGCTTGGCCAAGGGGTGGACACCTTCCACTCATCATAGTCCACCTTCACACCACATTACCTACACTTTTTCCACCTATTTTTGGCCTCGGATTTCCCTCGGATTGTTTCCTATAGCAATTCAGGACTTTCCTGTAGCACTACAGGAAACCTGTAGTAGCAATTGAAATAGCACCTTTGGGCCCCTCCTTAAGCCCAAAAACCACCATCACCATCTTCAAAACCTGCAAAAACCACTCATACACCTCTAGCCTTTCCCCCATGTGTTCAAGCCTTCCTTGAGTCACCTTAGCACTTTCTTCTCCTAGCTCCAAAACAACAAATTTTCAAGCATATTTAAGTCATGAATAGTTTCACGAATAAAAGCATGATAGATAGAGCATAGGGTAAGTATATTGTGTTTATCCATTTTTCCTAGCAAAGTGTGATTAGATTAGTTTCCTTTATGCCATTTCAATTCAGAAATTTACTTCATGCAAGATACCTAGGTTGCTTTTCAATTCTTATCATAGTCTAATAAGTAGATTTATTTCATTGCAGAATAGTTAGATGTACTTGTTTTCTATATTATAGTTCTGTACTTTCTGATAGTGCTATGGCTTTGAATCATTTGTAGCCCTAGGCCTAATTTCAGAAGTGTGACAGACTTCACCTAGAAACCCTAGAAGTAGCACCCTCTCGTAAAGCTCAGAAGAGGATGACATGATTAGAATGCATTCGATGTGTATATTGCACTATTACCTCCAATTTTATGTGAACCCCGGGTTGATAAATTAAAGTAGGGCAGCCTCTAGGAGTTGCAACGCCCGATGCCTAAAATGAGTAGTGAGGTCCTCCAGATAGGCAAGGATAATATGAGCCAAATCATGGAAACAGTATGACATGGCCCATTGTAAGCCTGGCTCTGGCATTCTTTAGGCCAAAATGCATGACCCTATAAGAAAAAGTTCCCCATGGACTAATGAATGCATTTTTTAACTTATCAGCATGGTGGATAACAATCTAGTTATACTTGGAGAAACCATCACTAAAGGATAGAACCACATGCCCTGCACACTCATCGATGATCTGGTCATTAAACAGTGTGGGGAAGTTGTCTTTGGGACAAGCTTTTTTCAGGTCATGAAATTCAGTGCAGACACAGATGGTGCCTTGTTTCTTGAGAATGGGAACTGGGTTAGAAACAAAAACCGTGTATTCAATGGGATAGATAAAACCAACCTGTTGGAGCTTATCAATTTTGGCTTTGATAACCTTGCGTCTAGAAGGATTGACGGGTCTCAACTTTTGATGGACAAGATTGGCATCAGGACATGTATTGATCTGGTGTTCTACAATGGCAAGATCAATTCTAGGCATATCTGAATAGGACTAGGCAAAAAAATCACAAAATTCCTTGAATGTCTTAATGTAAGCCTCAATTTCTTCTGCGGTGCAATGTGCCCTAAGGTAATGTTTTCTTCTATCCCTGGTTTATAAGAAATTTTAATTTTAATGGTAGGAGAGATATTGGCCATATTTCCTTCTTTGAAAGCATCTAGTGTAGGAATGGGATTTCTAAACCAATCGACTTCATCATGGATGAATTCTTTAGAATCCATAACATACTGTTCGTGTGACTACTATGGAAGGAAGTACGCATGATGGTGCATATCATCCCAGGGAAAATTAGGGGTGGTCATGGCTTCCATAATGTCTTCATCAGAATGAAATATGGGAGGACTGATGGAAGGGATACCACATGACGCAGCGAGGCTGCTTGACACTTCCTCATGAGAGATATGGTTCACATACACATCGCTATGGATGGTAGACGAAGAGATAGTAGATGAAACATCTATTGATGTTGAGACCAAAGTGTTCGCCAATGGAGGTTCAACCAAAATAGAAGGGAATGCCCCAAAGGGGTCTTCCAGCATGGATTTCATGGATGACAACAGATAGAGAATAACGAACGAAGAGTCTGTCATCTCGACATCGTGGGAGGTATCACAATGGGTGCATAAATTTCCTCCAGTTCTGCTAAAGTAGAACTCACAAGTAGAGGGGTACATTATCCACTACAAGTAGCCTCTACTTCACAAACTACCTAAAGGTTATCACGAAATTCATCAAGATGGGTAGAAAGATGAGAATAGTGGACATAAATATCACACAAAGCATAGGGGTGGTTCGTGTGCAACGATTTGAGTTTCTTGGCTAAATCAGGTAAGGTAACATGGACCTCTGGGATTTTAGATTCAAGAAATGTCTCATTTACCACAATTTTGAGATGAGAAAGCTCAAGATAGTTATGTGTGGTATGCCCAACAACATCACACAAATCACACAGAGGTGACTACTTTGGAGGATTAAGAGGAGCAGGAGCTGTTTGGGGGGCCTTGTCCTTAGGTTCCTTCTTTTTGGCTTTGGCCCCATCACCAGATGCTTTTGCAAATGGGATTAGGTTTCTATTGAGGTGGTTGTGGCACTGAAGCAAAGGGTGGGATCATGGCGACTAATTGAACCTGGGTCAAAGTGGTATATGGTTTGAGCTGACTAGGCGTATTACTTGCTGGGGGATAAATGTAGCAGACCCAGATCCCCAGGGTCAAATTCAGAATGTTGAATGTAGCCATAACAGGCACCGAAAATACTTCGGAAGGGGGAGCTGGAAATGGTATCTGACCGGAAGGGTAATGGCCTGGAGGAATGGCTCCCAAATGGTTAAGGCTAGGGGGAACTGTCCCTGGTTGAGAAAGCTTGGGAGAGACACCAGTAGAAGAAGAAGGTCCTTGAGGAAAAGGTCCTGAAGGTTGTGTCGAGTGAACAACAGTAGGTTGCGGAGGCATTGGCTGTTGGCTAGTCTAACTGGACCGCTTTTGGCTAGCCCAAGACACTTGCAACACGCAAACACTCGACAAGCTGGGCTCAATGATAAGAGGGGGGGACTAGGGAATGTACCAAGTAAGGTGTAATCTTTATAGACTCCTAGTGAAACACTGGTGAGAGGTGTGGATGATTGTTTATCGGCCACCGAAGATATGATAGGCTCAAGGGAGGTCTGAGACTTCCATTCGTAATATGTCAACTTATCGATGGTGATGATATTTCCATTGTGGGGAAAGCACATATTATGGTGAACTGTAGATGTGATAGCTGAAATCGCATAGGTGTAGCTACAACCCAAGAGGATATTTTAATCCTAGGGGGATAAATGAATTCTATTTCAATACAAACAGTCTTGCCTGCGAGTGTGATAGGAAAATTGTGGAACATGCCAAGGAGATGAGAAGGGTGATCATCCCATGCATGCAAAGTGATGGTGGATGGGGCTAAGTTAGGTGATCCGAGCTTATTCCAAAAACAAGTGGACATCACACAAGTGGATGCGCCCTTGTCAATGATACATCTCTCAACATGGGAATTACGAATCTTGACTGGTATTTGGAAGGAAACGGATGAAGGTAACAGGGGATGTTATGATTTATCAACATGAAAGACAATCAAATGATCATCTGAAGGATCCACAGTGCCCAAAGAAAATAGTAGAGATTTTCATTGAGATGGGCACAACTGGAGGATTTACAGTGTTGGCATGGCAGCAGGCGACTACTCCATGTCATCTACTATGATGTAGGTATGGGAAACTTTGGTGGAAGCGAAATTTCAGCATAATGGCCCTTTGGAGATCTTGTTAATGACCTCTACCTTAGGCCGAGGGATTTTTAAGGGAACATTGGGTGTCGAAATGGACTCTACGGGAACTTTGGTTTGGGACTCGGTTGCAGATAGAGAGGGTTTCTTATAATATTGGCACGACCGGGTCTGAAGGTTGACATAAGTGGTATTGAACTCTTTAGAAATCATCATGAGAATTTGGTAATTGGGGGTACTAGACTGGGGAGGTTGAGGAGCGGCCTGACCTTGAGGTGGTTGTGCAGCAACATATCCTTGCTGAGGAAAAGGATTGGTGAACACAACTAGTTGCATTGGAGAAGTATTTGGAGGAAGCGAAGCGGTGGTTTGTTGTCCTCTAGATGTTGCTTGTGCTTCCCACAACTGCCGCATATGGGGTAAAAGGGGAAAATCATGAGTATAATGGCCATGGACACCACAAAATGAACAAGTCTTGTTCATACGAAGAGGCTTGTTCTTCTTGGGTTGATTTCCCTGTGTCTGGTTTGTGGTGTTAGGCTGGTTCCATTAGGGTGTGTTTGGTTGATTACCTTGGTGCTCTTGGTTACCTTGTGCTGGTTAGTATTGGTTGCCTTTCCCCTTATTATTTTTTTTTGAATTATGAGGATTATTCGTGCTCTATTGCACATACAATTGAACTTGAGGAGGTGGTGGCTGTTGTGTCGGAGGTTGAGAAGGCATGAGAGGCTATGGCACTAATGTCAGAGCGGCTGGAGTACCGGGTTGTGGATAAGGATAAAAAGTAGGTTGGGAAACATTGGGGTAAATAGGTTGAGCAACAGCTGTCCCTGGCATCGATTGATGCAATTGGGAAAATGCATAAGGCATGCTTTGACCAGAACACATGTTGCCAGGAGGGGGATGAGTTGCTGAGGAGATGGTCCCCCCCTTAGGGAACCATAACCAATGTAAAGATGAGTATATGAATGTGAAAGAGATCCAACAATACCGTCGATGGCGTGAGATGCCCTCGGTGCGTTGGCACCACCAGGTCTAGGAATATCCGGTAAAACAATATAAACATAACTAGACTGGGTGTAGATCAAGTCATATATCAACGCAACTTGGAGATCTTCCTCCTCTGTCTGAGGAAATTGAGACGCGACTACCAAAGAAAGTTAAAAGCATTCTAAGAAACCAATCCATATAGACATGTTCGTCGAATGTAGGAGCTCGACAAAAGCTCCTCCTTCTAAGCCATTCTTGGATATGGTCAGAAAGGTAGGTGGCATAAGTTTAACAGAATGTGTTCAAAAACTCGGTACCGGTATCATAGCGGAGAGGTAACTGGAAGTATGAAAAAAACGCTTTATCAAAAGTCACAAAAGTGGACTAAGACGCATAATTTTGGTCAACATACCACTTCGCAACTTCTCCAGTGAGCGTACGTTGGAACAACTGAAGGCGAATGCAGTCATCGGTAATGGAATTGGAAAAACACCACATGTGAAAGGAGCAGACGTGATTAGTAGGGTCCTCTCCAATGTTTCCTTCAAACTTAGGAATGTCAGAAGGAATTTTAGTTGGCATAGTAGGCCAACCTGGATTGTTGAGTATAGGGTCGTTGATTAACTGGCTGAAATCAGGAAGGCTTAAACCTGCCATGAAAGGAAGAAAAGGAGTAACCGGAATGGTTTTGGTAGTAGCTCCGCTAGTATCGGCTCCAACATTAAGGCCGAGGCCACCACTATCTTGAGGACCTACACCTGCATTTGTGCCTGACATGATGATGGTATGAGGGTGAGGGTAACCAGGCTTAGAATCAGAGGAAGAGCCAGATGAACCAGAATCAGAGTCGGTATGGGGACTCGACAGAGGACTAACTCAGACCCTACACGGTGGATAAAGTCTTCGTAACGGAAACTAAGGTTGAAGGCCTTGGATTCTATGAGAAAAATGCCTTAGGGGCGAAATGATGGCAAGTCACAAAGGACACAAAAGTCAGTAATTTTTGCCTTTATAGATGACTAAATGCTTATCCTAGATTTCTCGAAACAAAATTCATGAATCTTGTGAGTTCCAGAAATCTCACTTCCTTCATTATCATTAGGATAAATTTTTCACTGTTCTACTACTCTATCAAGGCATGGCCAGCCTATCACTCCCAGAAGACCAATCATGAGGCTTTTGCCACTCATTTTCACTATGTTTTCCACCCCTGACCTTACTACTCTGTTTTGACTTGCCTAACCTTTCTACTTACACATTGGATTGCCAAGTAGCCTAACCTTTTCCCCTTTTTATCAAGTGCCTCAAGCAGTGGTGGTTTTAAGCTACTTTTCTAGACTCTTTAGATAAATCAAAGGCATCAATTTTCAGGTCCACAATGCATAAAGGTTGGTCAAAACTCTATTTTACACCTCCAAACCCTAATTCAAGTTTTCAGCCAAAGACCAAGTCCAAAAGGCATCCCAATAGGTCATGTAGGGTCTCGTAGGTTATTCATTGTGTTGGTTTTCTAAACTCACTATTTTACATGTGCCCAAAGATAAAATCAAATGAAAAGGAGGGTGAGATCATGATTGTCCAAAGGGTATCAAAAAGCCTTCAAGAAAGGACCTCCTTGATCAAAGCATAAAGTCTGAAAAAGGACAGTTTCCCATCTTAAAAAATTTCTGCAAGAATGGTTGAGATGGTTATCAGTAGAAAAGAGACAAGGTGAGAAGCCAAACTCCTCAAGGACATTCACAGTAGAAGAGAAAAAACATGCCTAAGTTCACAAAGAAAATCATGGTTTCATGATTGATTGGCTATAAGGTGTTTCCCAGCAAAGAGTCCATGCAAAGGATCACGAAGACAGAGGTACATTAGCGCCACTAAGCATAAATTGAAGTTTTTTTGAAACAATGAATTAAGGTGAGAGACCTCCTTAATGATAGAAAGCAGAGGTTTGAAGGATGATGTCAAAAGGTCACCTTTAGGGTTTGTCAAGAAAAAAAATTTCACTACACCAAAGGGAGAGATTACAAAGAGTACCAGTGTGAAGGTAACCTAAGTTTCAAGTGCAATCAAATTTTTTCAAAGTGGTCAAAAAGGAAAAGCAAGGGGTTAAGTGTCAAAATAGAACACCAAGCAAATCATGAGTTTGTTGATGAAGTGACTAAAGTTTCCAAGATTCCAAAAATGACCAAGAAGAAAAAATTAATCTGTGTTATGACACCTACAACAGATTAGAAGTGGTCAATAAAAAACACAGTAGGCATGATGTATAGCCTTTGGAAAAACATATATATCATTTTCAAAAGCACTGAGAGGGAAAAAGGGTATGTTTTCAAATCAACTACCAAAAGGTCATTTCTATGTTTAAGTCACCTCCTGCACAAAAGAAAAAGAAATATTAGTAAAGGGATAAAAAGACCAAAAATAGACATTAGCAGAATGGGTTTTGGTTTTCAATTTATTAAAATTCCAAAGGTATAAAAGCATTTTCTATCACTCAAGCACTTTTCTCATTTAAAAAAGAGGGTGTAAGGCTTTTCAAAGGAGGATTTCGAAGTTCTGGCAGACTTAGGGTAGAAGACACGGTGCTGTGCTTCTGGATCATGCGCTACGCGCCTGTGAGTAACCCCTGTGCAATTTTCCACAGAGTCGTGCGCTACACGTTCTCTGCGTGCACGACCGCCTGAATAACTCTGCTTGAGCTGCTACACTCTGGGTCGTTCAGCACAGAGGCCCGACACTTGACTGTTTCACCTTAACACTACTGTGTGCCTGCCCTCCATTCAAGCGCTACACAGAAGACCGCCTGATAACCCGTTCAGACTCGTCCAGGCTACGCGCAGGGCCGTTCAAGCCTAACCCCACAGCTCGTTTAGACTCAGCTGCACTATGCACTGGGCCATTCAGGACTGCCCAGGAGAGACTGACACCTCGTGAAGCTCCGCCCTGCGCTATGCTCCTGTGTTGCGCGTTCAGCCAAGAGGTTTTTTAAAGCTGGTGCAAGCCTCAAAGTTACTCAAAACTCCTCACAAATTCTGCCTAGCGCCTTCTAAGGGTTTCATAAGAGGTATTTAGGTCCTTGCCTCCCTCTCATGCTATTTTGAAAGGTAAAACTTTAAGAAAATGTGAAAAACCCTAAGGAAGGATAAAAACACCAAATCTCATGCTAACAACTCTCTTGTTCAAAGAACACCTATCCATCTGCATACTGAAATCACACTAAGGCCCAAATTAGTTTTCTTCACTCATCCTTCCCCTTCACTTGCAAATCATTTCCTGCCTCATTATCATCTCACTTTCCCTCTCCACATCATTTCACAAATAGATCAGGGTTTTGATTTCAAAAGAAAGAGTAAAAGATAAAATGCCTAGATAAAGCAGTGTTGACAGGGGCAAAGGAGGCCAAAGGCCTAGAGAACCGTAGAGAAAGGGTGGGAGAGTAAACAAGTTTGAGCCTATAAACACTAAAGAATTGATAGCCTCCCCTACCACAGTTGCATATTTCCAAGAGGTAGGATGTCTTGATTTCTGTGAAAAAGTAAAAAGATTCAAAAGTCACCCTGGGTTGACTAGGCTTTTCATCCTCAACCTCCATGACCATCAAGTGCATCTAGCTGGAGTAAATTTTGAACTGTCCACCAATACAATTGCCATGGCCACTGGGATACCTTTAATGGGAGAAAAGTGGTTCAAATAGGTGAATTTGGACTTGAGCCATTATCATCCCTTCTTGAAACCAAGATACCAAGCTGATTGCAAAACCATTTTTCCATTTTCACATCTATTGGAGAGGTATGCGCCCTTAATGAAAGTCATCATGAAGTACTTCACCTCTGAGGGTAGGTTTTTTAGGCTCTATTCCTACCATATAAGACTACTCATGCACTTCACTAAGGCCAAGATGCTACATTTTCCCTACTATCTGTAGGTTTTAACCCTGAACATAAATTATCTACACACAAATCTTATAATAGAAAATAAACAATAGCGAGAGAATAAAACATAAAATAGATAAACACAGAGATTTTCCCCTGGATCCCAAATCGGGACGACCAGCTTGATTTTTCATTATATTCCTTTTAGTGTTACAACACATATATATACATGCCAAAGCATACATAAACCCCAATCCATTAACCCTGGATTAGAACATAATCGTAGTTCCCTTGACCGAATCTACAAAATACCAGGGGCCAAAAACCATTGTACCCAAAAACCATGTGCAAACTCATGCACAAAACATGGGTGGGTCCGCATATGAGTGGGACCACACACCAAAAGTGGGGGTTGCCTCCCCTCTTGTGACCCCCCTACTGCGACCAGCGCAACGTATAGCACGTGGGGATAGTTGTGGAAAGAATATAACACATACTCAACATTCTCCCACTTGTTGTTTTCTTTCCACAGGGGACCACAGGAGCGCTTAGTCATTGGGCCAATTCTTCAACACCAATTGTTTCTCTACACCAAGAGAAATTTTGAGTTCTCACAGACTTCGTCAATGCATCTACAACATTCTTCAAAGTGTCCACCTTTATCAGCAACACCCTTTTAGCCTCAACCATATCTCTAACAAAGTGATATTGAACATCAATGTGATTTGTCTTTGAATGGTAAGCAGGGTTCTTAGCCAAGAAAATTTCACTTTGGCTATCATAGTCTATCCTTATAGCTTGTTGTACCAACCCCATACTTGAACACAATCTCTGCAACCAAACTGCTTCCTTGCTTGCATGAGTGGTTGCTATGTATTCTGCCTCTGTAGTTGAAAGAGCCACTACAGACTGTCTTTTACTCATCCAACTGACTGCGCCTCCAAATAGGCTAAACACATACCCATTTTTAGATCTTCTTTGGTCCAGATCTCCAGCCCAATCTGCATCAACAAAACCACGAATGTCCAACATTCTTTCCAATCCTGGTCTTCCCTGGTAGCACAAGCCATAATCACTAGTGCCACGTAAATATCTGAAAACCCGCTTCACTGCTGTCCAATGCTCCTTCCCCGGGTTTGACATAAACCTGCTCAATACTCCCACTGCATGTGCAATGTCTGGTCTAGTACAGACCATTGCATACATCAGGCTACCCACTGCACTTGCATATGGAACACGGGACATATACTCCTCTTCTTCTTGTGTCTTGGGACACTGTTCAGCAGACAACTTTACACCTATAGGAATAGGAACATTCACCGGTTTACTATCCTGCATATTGAACCTCTGCAATATAGTATCGACATACTTCCTCTAGTTTAACCAAAGCTTCCTCTTTGCCCGATCTTTCTTAATTTCCATGCCCAAAATATAGTTTGCAGCACCAAGATCCTTCATGTCGAATTTGGAGAATAGTTCGGTCTTCAATTCTTGGATAATTTCTTTGTCATTTCCAATCAAAAACATATCATCCACATACAAGACCAAATAAATAACATGGTCACCAATTAATTTAAAATAAACACAGTGATCCTCCTTGCTTCTGGGGAAGCCAATTCCCCGTATATAGGTATCAAATTTCTGATACCACATCCTTGGTGACTGTTTTAACCCATACAAAGACTTCTTCAACCTGCATACCAGTTCTTTCTTACCCTTCACCATAAAGCCTTCAGGTTGCTATATGTAGATCTCCTCTTCTAGATCCCCGTGAAGAAATGTTGTCTTCACATCCATCTGTTCTATCTCAAAATCAAATGAAACAGCAACAGATAAAAGTAATCTAATAGAAGTAACCTTGGCAACAGGAGAAAAAATATCACCAAAATCAATTCCCAGAACCTGGGAATAACCTTTTGCTACCAACCGAGCTTCGTATTTCTCCACCTTGCCTTCTACATTCATCTTCTTCTTAAACACCCATTTGCTCCCGATGGGCTTCCTTCCATCTGGAAACTCCACCAGATCCCATGCCTCATTTTTGTGCAAGGATGCCATTTCATTAACCATGGCCTCCTTCTAGAGTTTTCCATCCTCGGAATCTATTTCCTCCCTAATAGTTCTTGGATCATCATCAGTTATAGTTAAGGAAAAACCTGAACAGAAAGCAGATGGACTATACCTTTTTGGTTGCCTTCTTTCCCTAACTGATCTTCTCAAAGCTGGAGTTTGTGGCTCTTCCTCTTCTGAATCGTCTTCTGTTGTAGAGTCTGATTCATCCTCCTTTAGCTCAAACTCTATCTTCTCAGATTCCTTTGGTATGATTTCATGTTTAACAACATCTTTCACCTCTCTAAACACCACATCTCGGTTGTACACAACCTTCCTTGTTTCCGGGTTCCAAAGCTTGTAACCTTTTAAACCATCCTTATACCCAATAAAGATGCACCTTTCGGATTTATTATCCAACTTGGTCCTTTTCTCCTTTGGAACATGTACATATGCATCACATCCAAATACCCTTAGATGTGAAAGAGAGGGTTTCTTACCAGTCCATACCTCATGTGGAGTCTTATCCTCCAACGCTGATGAAGGTGATCTATTAACTAAGTAACATGCAGTCTCCACTGCCTCTGCCCGGAATTCTTGTCCTAACCTGGTACCACTGAGCATGCTTCTTGCCTTTTCCATCAGCGTTCTGTTCATTCTTTCTGCAACTCCGTTTTGCTAAGGTGTGTATGGAGTAGTCTTTTTCCGTGCTATACCACACTTCTTATAGAACTCTTCAAATTCCTTCTTGCAGAACTCCCCACCATTATCTGTCCTCAATGCCTTTATCTTCTTCTCTGTCTAGTTTTCCACCAGTGCCTTAAATTATTTAAATTTGTCAAAGACTTCAGATTTCTTCCTCAAGAAATATATCCATGTATTACTTGAGAATTCATCTATGAATGAAACATAGTACATAGAATTTCCTAGTGATGGAACTGACACAGGTCCAAACACATCACTGTGCACAAGTTCTAATATCTTGTTCGCTTTCTTAGCACCAGAAGGAAAACTCACCCGATTCTGCTTCCCATATACACAATGTTCACAGAAATTGAAATCCAGAGATCAATTAGACATACCTTCTACCATACCATTTCTATGTAGTATCCGAAGGCCCTTCTCTCCAATATGTCCAAGCCTTTGATGCCATAGCATGGTCTTTTCTCCAGAGACATCTAGGCTTTCCGCTCCACTTTCAGGAACCACATAACTATTATACCCATCAATAACAGTGCTACCTTGTAGCTTGTAAATGAGTTCCAGTCCGAACTCCCCACATTAATACCAGTGCTACCCAAACCATCTTGCAAGCATCTTTCTCGAACACTGTTTTTACACCTGCATCATCCATCTTGCTTATAGAAATCAGATTTCTGGCCAATGCAGGAATATGCAGAACACCAGGAAGTGTTCTAATCCTTCCACCTTGCAGCTTCAGCTTGACCTTTCCACGTCCGATGATTTTGGCCTTCCTATCATCCCCTAGGAAGACATCACCATCATATTTCTCATACTCGCAGAACCACTCCCTATGGGGAGTGAAGTGAAAGTATGCACCTGAGTCAATCAGCCATGACTCATGATCTACATGTGTACTTGAAGAAGAATCCAAATACACATCCCCACCTTCATCCAAGGTGGTTTTTGTCTCTACAGAAGGAGCATCATTAGATCCCTTTCCTTTCTCAGGAGCTTTAGATTTGCACGCCTTTTTGTAGTGCCCTTCCTTTCCGCATTTCCAGCATACATTTACAAACTTTCCAAGAGATTTAGATCTCCCTCTAGATTTAGATCTCCCACTTGAAACATTATTCTTGTTTCTGTTTTGGGAACTTCCTCGTACAGATAAGGCATCTCCATTTTGACCCTCCATATTTCTCTGTCTCATTTCCTCCGACAGCAAGGCTGAGAAAATGTCATCAAAATTCAAGGTAGTTGTATTGCTACCTATTGCAATAACCAGACTTTCCCACGATTCTGGCAGAGAACACAACAAACTGATGCACTTATCTTCATCTGAGATTTTAATATCAACAGATGACAGCTGACTTACCACAGTATTGAAGGCGTTCAGATGCTCTGTCACCGAGTCTCCATCCTTCATCCTCAGGTTATACAACTTTTTCTGCAGGAACAGCTTATTCACCAGAGACTTATATTGGTACAAAGTCCCAAGTTTTTCCCACAAATTCTTCGTTGTAGCTTCCCTAGATACATTCAACAATACTGAATCTGAGACACACAACCGTATTGTGCTCTTAGCCTTTCGATCTAGTTTCTTCCAATATTCATCTGACATTGCCGTTGGTTTAGTACCTGGATATACCATGATCCACTGATCTTTATCCACCAGAAGATCCTCCATCTTGAGCTTCCACAACTCAAAACTCTGACCATTAAATTTCTCGATCTCTATCTTTCCGCCGCTCGCCATCTTCTTTCACCGCAAGAATCGATCCCACAGATCTCCCACTGAACAAGGTCTACCTTAGGCCCGATCAAAAAACCCTTAGCAACAAAGGCGCCCCCTTGAAGCCGAAACAAATTTGATACCAAATGTAGGTTTTAACCCTGAACAGAAATTATCTACACACAAATCTTATAACAGAAAATAAACAATAGCGAGAGCATAAAACATAAAACAGATAAACACAGAGATTTTCCCCTGGATCCCAAATCGCGACGACCAGCTTGATTTTTCATTATATTCCTTTTAGTGTTACAACACATATATATACATTCCAAAGCATACATAAACCCCAATCCATTAACCCTGGATTAGAACATAACCGTAGTTCCCTTAACCGGATCTACAAAACACCGGGGGCCGAAAACCATCGTACCCCAAAACCATGTGCAAACTCATGCACAAAACATGGGTGGGTCCACATATGAGTGGGACCGCACACCAAAAGTGGGGGTTGCCTCCCCCCTTGTGACCCCCCTGCTGCACCCGGCGCAACGTACAGTGCGTGGGGCTAGTCGTGGAAAGAATATAACACATACCCAACACTATCTTTATAGAAGTATTGATAAAATGTTATACATTTTGCAAAAGATACATCCTTCACAGCAAATGCAAAGTCTTTTCCACCATTCCCTTATCAATATGATTGTGTTGCATCAATTAGAGAAACATGGTATCCCATCAGAATTTTTCATCTCCCATGATGTTTTCACAAATCCACAGCCTCTTCCTCTGCAAAGTTTACCCTCATCATCTCATCCACCTTCCTCCACTCCTCCATCACCCCCCACTAACCATGATTCATCCTCTCCCCAAACAAACCTCCCTCTTTCACCTTCTCCTAAAGCCTCAAAATAAGAAGAAAGTGTTGAAGAATATGAAGAAAACATTGACAAAGAGTAACATGTCAGTCAAGAAGAAAATGACAATCAAGAGGAAGAAACAACTGAAGAGGTAGAGGAAAATGAAAATGAAGAAAGTGATGATGATGAAGCAGAGACAAAAGAAAACGGGGAAGAAGAAACAAGTGATGAGGCATAAAGTGACAGTCATCAGGAAATAGAACATGACAGTCCTAATGAATACACAAATGATAAGGCAGATAATGAAGAGGATGATGAGGACAAAGGATATGAACAGAACAATGAAGAAGAAGAAGAAGGCAGTGAGCCAAATGAGGATGAAGAAGAAGATGACAAGGCATAATTAGAAGAGGAGGGCAGTGGACATGACAGTGAGGAACATGAAAATAGTGAAGAAAAGGCAGATCAAAGTAGTGATAATGAAGAGACAAATTATGAAGACAAAGACAGTGAGCATAGAAATTATGAAGAGACAGAAGAACAAATAGAGACAGAGAATGAGGAGGATAATGATGAAAATCAAGAAACAGAGGACAGTAAGGAAGAAGATGACAGTGATCAAAATGAAAACAGTAAAGAGGAGACAAAGACTAATGAAGAAGAAACAGATAGTGAAAAGGCTGAGTTTAAAGACAGAGGCAGTCATGAAGACAAGGACAGTGATGAAGACCAAAGCAGTGATAAAGAAGATAACACATAGGAACAAAATGAAGATAATAATGGTACAGAAAGTCAAGAAGGGGCTAATGACAGTCATGAAGGTAATGAATAAAACATGATGACTGATAGCCCTAATAATAGTGACAGCAGTGACCCCATGAAACCAAAGGGCAGTCAAGAGTTTAATGATAGTAATGAAGGTCAGGACAGTGATGTTAGCATGGAGGACAATGAAAGTGCCTCTCAAGAAGGCAATCAAGAGAAAAATGAAGAAGACACACATGCAAGGATCATTAATGAGAAGAAAAGAAGTCTTAAGGTCACCAATGATGAAGACATCCAAATGAAACTTATTACACCTTTCCCTATTACCGATCAAAGAGGAGAGAGGCATGTGTTTGCTGCCTCCAAAGGGCAAGGGGCCATGCCATTATCCTCAACTCAGAAGATTGAAAAAGGTAAGCAAAAAGTGAAAGAAGAAGAGGAAGATCATGAAGAGGAAAGAGAGTTTGAACTTATTCACATAGACAGTGATGAGGAGAATGAAGCAAGAATTTCAAAATCCCTCCTACAAGACAATAATGCACAAATAAAAGACTATGAAGCTAAATTAGAAAGGGAAAAAGATGTCATTCACTTCTATCAGATGCAAAACAAGAAAATGAGTGCCCAATAGGCCATCTATGAAACAAGAGCACTAAAGTACCGAAAAGAAGCTCAAAGGGCACAGGTGAAGTTGGAAGAGTTCATGGGCACTTATGAAGAGAATGAGGATGAGGAAGGTCAAACTAGAAGGAGACCTAGACCTATGGGTCTAAAGAAGGCCTTAGCAAGAGAAAGAGAGCAAGAATCAGCCCTAGTAGAACAACTCCCTCTTGATGAGCTTTTGGCCATGGAGATAGCACATGATCGGGAATCATGGCTTGAAAGGGCTAACATACACCTTGAGGCCAAGCTGGAGAAGGCAAATAAAGACTTGGATCTACAAATAAGAATGACTAAGCATTATGCCCAAAGAAATCAATTCGCAAAGGCTAAATTGAAAAAGGCTCAAACGAAGCCCCCGAAACTAAAAAAAGAAAAGGGCTAAGCTAGACTTTGGATCTTGGCACAAGCTTCTTTGTAGGTCTCCCAAAACCCATGAGGCACTCATCCACCAAATTTGGGAGAATTTTGACAAGTTTTTATTTCTTGCTAATTTTGAGGCCAAGGCAGTAGAACACATGGTGCTATGCTCTTTTTCAAAGCATATTCAAGGGGAAATACTTACATTTTTGGGATCCTCATCACTCATATAGAAATATCACAAAGTTTCAGATCATTTGGATTTTTTTTGGTCCTCCAAAAGGGTAAAAAACAACCAATTTTTCACCATTCTGTCTGCTTTTCAGGACATGTGTTGTGCCCTTACCAGCTTTGGAATTTTCACTTTTTGAACAGGTTGCAGAGGTCCAATCATAATATAAAAAAAAAAAAAAAAAAAAATCGTTCTGGAAAGTATACTTAAGGGCTTTCTAAGGAGCCATTACGGAGCCTATTCCGACATTGGGAAGGCCTTCAAAACACTGCTACAAGATGACCCATTTTTCCTGCTCATGTGCTACGCCCTTGGCAAGGATATTCACTTTAAAACACAGTGCTGTGCTCCTGAGGTTGAAAAGTCAAAAATGTACGCTTGGCAAGTTTTAGGAGGCTTCTCGGAGCCTAAAGGTCAATTTCATTCCTAAAAATGGCCAAAAAGATATTTATTTTAGATATTTTGTGCCTTGGGCCTTGCAAGGCCTCAAGGACAATAGAGACACTTCTGATTAGCCAATAGACTTCTAGAGACTCTATTAGGTTTTTCTCTTCCTTGCTTGTTATATAGAGCATTAGGATTCATTGTAAATGTTGGCTTTTGATGAGTTTTGAGAGCAATACATGGTTCTTTGAGGTTGAAGAACAATTTGGTGTTGTGGAGCTTGTGGATGACTTGCCTTGATTGATGATGATGAAGGCTTGCTTGCAGGATCCCTGAGTTTGGTCAATGGTGATGTGTCTCTAATTTTTTCATGTTTTCTTGTTTATCATATGTCCATATTTCTATGTTGCAATAGCTCAGAAAAGTATAAGTTGAGAAATGTTGTTTGAGGCACCTCATTCCTCCTGTTTTCTATTGTCTTTATGTTTTCCTCTGCTGGGTTAGTTTAAGGAATTCTTAATTGCTCCTTAGGCCCACCTAAGCTTGTTTGTTTCATTAATGGATTAATATGCTAGTTTCCAAATATGTTTTATGGTAAGCCCTGCTTATTTGATGCTATCTAAACTATGTCTTGGAACCTCTATTTGATGTATTGATTGTTAGGTTAAGTCAAAGAGGTCTTGTTTCAATCTTGCCCTTTGTCCATGCCTATCAGTTTGCCTCAAAGTTATTTATATTTTGATAGATGATGTTTAGGAGTTCCCTCTTCATTTATTAAAGCTATTTTTCTTCTTATATGTTTTCAAATCTTGAAAGTAGAATCATTAAAGTTAGATAAGTTTTCTTGCTTTCTTTGTTCCACTGGATTGTTCATCTTGAATGTTTATTTGTTTGAAGTATTTTCATTGAGTAAATGGTGTGCCCTATCTCATCATTAGTATATTTTGCTTATAAGTATTTAAGACCTTCTTGTTCATATTTATTTTACAAAGGATTATTAACTGCCCTTTGCCCTACCTTGTTTCCCCAACTTAATGTCCATCTCACTTCACACATAACCTTAATGATCCATCGATTACACTAGATTTGCCTTGTGATAAACCCCAATTCATTATTGAGATATCAATGACTTTAATAGACTTCATAGCCCAATTGATTTGATGACCTCTCACTCCACCTATCCTACTTGATCATCTTACCCAACCAAAAACAAACAACAAACCCTACACTTAACAACTAGCCTAAAATAAACCATCTAAAACGAACAAGTTTACATCCTTCGCACATAATAGAGAGAGCCCTCTCTGATTCTAGGAAGGTTAGGTCCTAGGACTCCAAAGACTAGTCTGATGTTACCCTGTGCATTTGGTCCACCAATCTGCTAAATCGCGGGACACTAACATAATGGCGATCATGGTGGGACTGAGTACATAGTAGCCTAAAGACTCTTATAGACTCATTTAACCCTTAGTTAGGCTTAGAAAATCAACTGATAGCCGAGAGTAGACTCTGGTTGTTTCACCATCCTAGAAAAATGATGACCCAACTGTAGTACACTCATAGAAACCTTAGGGCTACTTAAGAGAACTCAGAAAACCCCAAAACATTCCTAGATTGGTTTTTTTTTAGTTATTGGTGGTGGACCATAGACATACATCATCAAAACAAACTAAAAACATCCACTTGGTGACTCCACTAGCCTCCAGTAGGCCTTCTAACTTTACTAGTATCCATAGACTCCCTTAGGATTGTGTAAAATCAGCCCCGAGAAGTTTAGGATCCTGGTCACACACTATGCGAGTTTAGCAAGCACTAAGAGAGGTAAAAATTTTCAAAAAAGGTTCAAAAACTTTCAGCCTCTCTAAATTTTGAGTTTGAAATCTGGCTTCGTGAAGAATCAGTACTAGATCTCATCCAGACCCAAACCCTCCTACTATAGTTGATGACCCAGAAAGGATTTTTTGGCAAACTTCTAAAACTAGAAACTTAACTACTATTAGGACCATTCATAAAGCAAGCTCTGTACCTGAACAGTTCACAGCCTTGCAAGATCCCCAGTTTGACTTGCACCATACAAGAAACCTTTTCAGAACCAAGTCACATAGTAGGATTGACCATACTGACCTCGAGCCCATAGATTTGCAGTAGAGTTCTAGTAGAGAAGCTTCTCCTTCCACCCCACCTGATTTTTCAGCTTCTCCACCACTTTAACTCTTTCCATACCAAATCTGCTCAGAATCAGTCTGTTGATCCAAGTAATTCTTCCATACCCATCCATACCACCACTGTGAAAACCACCTCACTTCATCCTACACCTCCTCTTACAAACCCTCCGCTTGTAAATCCGCCATTATCTCCTATCATGACAGCTTGGTATGCCCCCCTAGTTTTACCACAACCTTTGAAACCTTTGCCAAATGACTATCAGTCCAGAATCCCTCACTTTACCGGGGTTGAATCTACCACTTCCCAACAACATGTAGATAGAATAAATTATGCTTTTGACTACATGTAATTAGAAGAGGAAACAATGAAGATGAGGATGTTTTCCCAAAGCCTAGGAGGAGAAGCTAAAAAATGGTTCAAAAATTTAACTCCCAACAACATACACGATCTCCCTTCCCTTTACCAAACTTTCATAAACAAGTGGGAGATTAAGAAAAATGCTCTCCAGATCCTCTCCGAATATATAAATCTTAAGAGAAACATTGGGGAAAGTGTCCAAGAAAATTGCACTAGGTTCAATAGTGTTTACAATGCACTACCACCAAACATGAAACCCCCACTAGGCCTAGCCTTAGCTAAATTTCTGGAAGGTTTTGACTCGGACATGGCCTATTAGCGAAGAGAAAGAGAGCCCTTAACTTTAGAAGACATGAAAAAGGGAGCTATAAGTGTAGAGGCCAACTTAAATGAAAATAGAGCTAGGCTGAGATCAGAAAAGAGGGTGACCTACAAAGATGAAACCATGCCCTCAACCTCTTCATCTAATTCCAAGATTGACAACCTACTTAGAACCATGGAGAGAATGATGGAGAGAATAAGCATAAATTAAAGAGAACCTCCTAGGGAGAACCAACCAAATCCCCAAAACAAAAACCGGAATCAGAACTTCAGAAGAGACCCACCCCAAATCAGACAAAGGGAAAATGATCAACAAATCAGGCCACCCTTCCAAGATAACTATATATATGAAGGAGAAAGATATATTGAATAGCCAGATGAAAACAATGTAAACTTAATAGGCTCTGATAATGAGGGTGATATCTTTCTCACAGAAGAGGAACAAGGTTTCTTCTCCTTGAATCTAACTGAAACAAGCTATGAATATTCTGAAGACTACGAGCTGGGATTGGAAAACGCCATAATGGAAGTCCATAGGCAATATGATCTTAGGAGTAAGAAAAACAAATACAAATCCAAGAAAAACAACTTAGACACCGCTGTTAGGAAAACCCCTGAAAACATTCCTAAAAATACAATAGACAATACCGACACCATGGCTAAGAAAACTAATCCAAATAGAGACAAAACTAGCCAACCAAGTGGTGATACAAGTTGCCCTAGTACCTCTACTAGTGGCCCTGAGAAAATTATTTTGTCCAAAGCCCCGAATCAGAATCAGCAAATTAAAAATGTCGAAAAATTTATGGCTGATAAAACTGATGTAAATATATCTAAAACAAAAATACCTTTCAGATTTGAAGGAGAGATTGCTAAAATAAAGATAACCATGCCTCTCATTGAACTGATTACCTAAGGAACATACAAATCTCAAGTTCTAAGAGTTCTAAACATAGGGAATGATACTGATACTTTACACTTGGCTGATGACACACCTGAGCTATTATTTGGACCCAAAATAGAAGGAAAATATCAAGAAGGAGCCATTCCCCCTTTCTATATTAGCCTAAACATACATGACAAGATCTTACACAATGCCATGCTGGACTATGGTGCCTCTCACAATCTTATGCCAAAGGTTGTGATGGAGAGATTAGGCCTAGAAATAAATAAACCTTACAAAGACTTGTACTCTTTCAAATCGAGTAGAGTCAAGTGTTTGGGCCTAATCAAGGATATTTGTGTCAATCTAGCACAAGTACCAGCTAAAAACCTAGTTATGGACATAGTAGTGGCAGATATTCCCCCCAAGTATAGCATGCTTTTATCCAAATCTTGGGGAGCCAAGCTTCAGGGGAACCTTCAACTAGACATGTCCTATTCTACCATCACTGTTTTTAACCAGACAAGGAGATTATACCAAGATTCACACATGAAGTATATGGTTAGCAGTCAAGAAAGGCCAGACAATACACCTCTTTATTCCATACATTCAGGTCTTGATTCTTTAATTTTACATACTGAAGGAGACATTGATGAGCAGGTAAGTGAAGTTGTAACACATATAGACATATTACAACAGTCAAACCAATCCCTGAATGAAGATCTCAACAACCAAAACTGTGACAACCCTGAACCAAAACACCATGATAAAACTAAACTTGACTTTCTGCAAACTGAAAATGAGATTTCAAAACCAAAAATCAGTTTAGTATATGAATCAGGCTGCTCAAAGGAAGGACAAACCCCAAAAACACAATTGTTTCCTTTTTCCAATCCAGAAGTACTAAAATGCCCTCACAGAACAAAAATCTTTGGGAATCTGGATCAAGAGAGTCTTATGTTTTTGCCTTACATAGATACTTCATCATCAAAGAGTTGTCCCTTCAAAAGAATTTTTGACTCTCACAAATGTTGCTATGGATCCTAAAGGGGTATCTACTGGAGCTGATATAGAGGAGTATAATGTGGATAGCCTTGAGAAACCCAAAATGATTGAGTTATCCAGAACTTTGTCACTACATACAGAGCAAAAAAATACAAGACTATGCAAAAAGTTTCAGGATGCTTGTGTGTGTGGGGATGTGAGCTTGAAACCTTGTGACACAGACATTATTATGAGAAGCCCTCTTTTCAAGAAAGACCATGAAAACCTTGAGAAATTTGTGTCACTGAAAAAGAAGGCAAAAGGACATAAGCTATGTGTAGACCTTAGGTACCTAGAATAACCCTCCCTGAAGAACAAATACCCTTTTCCCAAGATAAATCATACTTTATAAAGGGTAGGAGTTTCTAATAAGGTGGCATTTCTTGGTAGTGTTTCAGGTTACCATCAGATGATACTATTTCAGATCAATCAACATAAAGAAATTTTCAAATTTTCTTGGGACAACTACCTGTTTGACCAAATGCTTCCTCAGCTAGGAAATGTTGAAGACACCTTCCAAAGAGCCATGGCCCCTATTTTCAACTTCTTCACTATGATATAAATTGATGAAATCATCATCTGCTTTGAAGCTGATAAAGAATACCTTTTCTACCTAAGAAGGATCTTAAGAAGGATCTTTGACAGAAACAAATTTGGGAAGCGAGGCTCAAAGTGGAAGTACCAAGGAAAGCATGAATTGTTTGAAATTTTTTGTAGAAATCCTTGTACCATGTTTTCAAATGGAGGTAACTATGATTTCTGTTTACAAGAGCTAAATGGACAAATAATGTTAGGAGATCCTTTTGAGGACAGGATGCTCAAGTACCATTGCTGTAAAAATCCTTAGTTTAACATTTTCACTCATTGTACATACCATTGTTTGATGAAAGATCATAAAGAGAAAAACATAAAAAACATAAAAATAGAAAAAGAGGGCAGATTTGAAAAAAGGTACAGCCCCATACCCAAAAAATAGTGATATTGAAAGTGTGCAAGCCTAAATGCCACTACTTGTTCAAAAAGAAGGTCTTGTTCAGTCATCTAGCCTAATCATCGCTGAGCATGTTTTCAATTTATTGTTGATAGGTTAGTGAAATAATGTTGGTCAAATCATTTAAGCTTGACCCGTCAAAAGAAAATAGATTAGGAATGAAATATACTAGTTCCACATGCTTAAATCTGAACCAAAGAGAAGGATAGGGATGATTAACTAATGATGAAACACAACCCTCATACCTTCTGGTTTTGTTTTTTTATGAAAATAATGTTTGTGTGCAGTTTGTCTCAATGCCACAACTCATGATGAATCAGATTGTCTAATCCTGGTTCAAATCATGTTTTCAATTTCATGTCAATAGCTTAGAGAATGAATTTTGTCATACAGTTCAATATTGACAGTCAGCTAGTCTAGGTAGATAATAAAAAGAGTTCATTACCATAATCTGAACTCTTGGAAGAAATAATATAGAAAGTAGATAGTTTGTTTTTGTTTTCAAAATAAAGGAATGTCAGGGATTTGCCAGTTCAAGTGCACCCAAGGAACAAAAAATGTTAGGCAAGTAGACTGGGTAAGTAGAGATGAAGTTGAAGTAATCATGTTTTTCAGATCATTGAGATCATTACTTCAAAGAAGCAGTAGCAAATGAAAGAATAAAATTCTGCCCAATGGATGAGGCACTAATCTTCATAAACCAAGAGATCTAAAATTATCAACACCTCCTGAAAAGGATCTGCCCTCCCCAAGTGGAGCCACTGTTAGTCATCAGTAATTTTTTCCTTTATATATGACTAAATGCTTATCTAGATTTCTAGAAACAAAATTCATGAATCTTGTGAGTTCTATAAATCTCACTACCTTCTTTATCATTAGGATAGATTTTTCACTATTCTACGACTCTATCAAGGCATGGCCAGCCTATCACTCCAAGAAGACCAATCATGAGGCTTTTTCCACTCATTTTCACTGTGTTTTCCATCCCTGACCTTACTACTATGTTTTGAATTGCCTAACCTTTCTACTTACACCTTGGATTGCCAAGTAGCCTAACCTTCTCCCTTTTTCACCAAGTGCCTCAAGCAGTGGTGGTTTTAAGATACACTCTTTAGATAAATCAAAGTCATCAGTTTTCAGTTCCACAATGCATAAAGGTTGGTCAAAACTCTGTTTTACACCTCCAAACCCTGATTCAAGTTTTCATCCAAAGACCAAGTCCAAAAGGCATCCTAATAGGTCATGTAGGGTCTCCTAGGTTATTCATTGTGTTGGTTTTCTAAACTCACTGTTTTACATGTGCCCAAAGATGAAATCAAATGAAAAGGAGGATGATCTCATGATTGTCTAAAGGGTATAAAAAAGCCTTCAAGAAAGGACCTCCTTGATCAAAGCATAAAGTCTGCAAAAGGACAGTTTCCCATCTTAAAACATTTCTGCAGGAATGATTGAGATGGTCATCAGTAGAAAAGAGGTAAGGTGAGAAACCAAAATCCTCAAGGACATTCACAACAGAAGAGAAACAACATGCCTACATTCACAAAGAAAATCATGGTTTCATGATTTATTGGCTATAAGGTGTTGCCCAACAAATAGTCCATGAAAAGGATCATGAAGATAGAGGTACATCAATACCACTGAGCATAAATTGAAGATTTGTTGAAGCAAGGAATGAAGGTGAGAGACCTCCTTAATGATAGAAAGTAGAGGTTTGAAGGATGATGTCAAAAGGTCACCTTTAGGGGTTTTCAAGGCAAAAAAATTCACTACACCAAAGGGAGAGATTACAAAGAGTATCAGTGTGAAGGTAACCTAAGTTTCAAGTGCAGTCAAATGTTTTCAAAGTGGTCAAAAAGTGAAAGCAGAAGGTTAAGTGTCAAAATAGAACCCCAAGAAAATCACGAGTTTGCTAATGAAGTGACTAAAGTTGCCAAGATTCCAAAAATGACCAAGAAGACCAAATTAATCTGTGTTATGACACCTACAGCAGATCAGAAGTGGTCAATAAAAAACACAACAGGCATGATGCACAGCCTTTGGAAAAAAAGATATATCATTTTCAAAAGCACTGAGAGGGACAAAGGGTATGTTTTCAAATCAACTATCAAAATTTCATTTCTATGTTTAAGTCACCTCCTGCACAAAAGAAAAATAAATATCAGTAAAGGGATAAAAAGACCAAAAACAGACATTAGCAGAATGGGTTTTGGTTTTCAATTTATTAAAATTCCAAAAGTATAAAAGAATTTTCTATCACTCAAGCACTTTTCTCATTTACAAAAGAGGGTGTAAGGCTTTTCAAAGGAGGATTTCAAAGTTCTGACAGACTTAGGGCAGAAGACACGGTTTTTCGCTCCTGGATCACGACGCTACGCGCTTGTGCGTAACCCCTGTGCAATTTTCCACAGAGCGTTGTGCTCCTGTAGCGGTGCGCTATGCGTTTAACGCATGCACGACTGCCCGACCAACCCTGCCCGAGCTGCTACACGCTGGGTTGTTCAGCGCAGAGGCCCAACAATCGACTACTACGCCTTAACACTATTGTGCGCCTGCCTTCCGTTCAAGCACTACATAGAAGACCTCCCAACAACCCATGAAAACTTGGCCACGCTACATGCAGGGCCATTCAAGCCTGACCCGACAGCTCGTGCAGACTCAGTTGTGCTACGTGTTGGGCCGTGCTACGTGCTGGGAGTGAATCTTGAACTGTCCACCAATACAATTGCCATGGCGCTAGGATACCTTTCATGGGAGAAAAATGGTTCAAACAGGTGAATGTGGACTTGAGCCATTGTCATCCCTTCTTGAAACCAAGATACCAAGTTGATTGCAAAACCATTTTTCCATTTTCACATCTATTGGAGAGGTATGCGCCCTTAATGAAAGTCATCATGAAGTACTTCACCTGTGAGGGTAGGTTTTCTAGGCTCTATTCCTACCATATAAGACTACTCATGCACTTCACTAAGGCCAAGATGCTACATTTTCCCTACTATATTTATAGAAGTATTGATAAGATGTCATACATTGTGCAAAAGAGACATCCTTCACAGCAAATGCAAAGTCTTTTCCATCATTCTCTTATTAAGATGATTGTGTTGCATCAATTAGAGCAACAGGGTATCCCATGGGAAGTTTTAATCGCCCATGATGTTTTCACAAATCCACAGCCTCTTCCTCTACAAATTTTACCCTCATCATCTCATCCACCTTCCTCCACTGCTCCATCACCCCCCACTGACCATGATTCATCCTCTCCATATGAATCCTCTCTGTTGTTCGAGGCTAACACCTACCTAGGGAAGCATAATTTATTCGTAGATTACAATTCCAGTGATTCTGGGTTCGATCCCCAGTGAAGTCGCCAGTTTGTTGGGAAAAGAAAAAATAATTTGTGAGCAAACAAATCAATGAAAAAAAGCAAAATCAATGAATCACAAACTAAATGCAGATTTCCTAATGTTCCTTTTGCAAAACACACACAATCCTACATGCAAATGCAAGTTTTTCTTTTTAGTTTCCTTAATTTTATGAATGCGGAAAAGAAACTAGGTGCACTAGATCAATAATCAAAATGCTTTTTACTTTCTAGAAACGAAGAATACAAACAACAATTTCTCTTTTGAAGGAAAAACAAGGATTTCAACAACAATTTCTCCTATCAAGGAAATGAAGATTTTACAACAATTTCCTATTTCGAAAGAAAATGATTCTTAATGCGACCATAAAAAGTACTTTGAAATCAACTTGTCAATGATAATGAAAAACTTTTTTTAAAACAACATTGAACAAATTTTCAGTCAAAGGAGAAGAAATATATAGAGTTACTGGTCAATAGAGCATCAAACTTTTCAGAACAAATCAGCAAACAGAAATGAAGAAAAATACAAAGTCAGATTCAAGGGGATTTGGTCCCTTTCAGGAGCCAACGCAGTCTCCAAGGGGAGACAATGCTTTGCAATTCAGGCTGAGAAGGGAGACAATGCTCTGCAAAGCACTATGCCCTGACCAGGGGTGTGTTGGGTGCAGTAAAAAAAGAAAAAGCTACTGTTTGGCTCACTAACTTTGCAAATTAAGCTCTGAAAAAGTCTAATATTTATGTGAAACAACTACTAGGTGGATTTAGAAAGCAGATCAGAGACTAAAACACCTAGAAACAAGAGAAGTTCTCCCCAGAGGAGTCGCCAGTTTGTTGGGCCAAAATTGTAATCTACGGATAAATTACGCTTCCCTAGGAAGGTGTTAGCCTAGAACAATAGGTGAAAGACTATACCACCATGTCTCCTAACTCAGAATAGATACACAGAGAGGATTGGATGCTTACTTGTTTCAGTCGCTTCCACTACAGCTTCAAATTCAAGTGGTTTTAAATGGCTGAATGATTCCTGCAAGAAAGAACACTGAAACAGCAGAAGATGCAATAATATAGATATCTATTCAAGCTAGTTAGGTAAATCAGTTAAGCATAAACTACATTCATCAACCAAGATCTTGCAATATGGAAAATCAAAGTAAACATAGATGCATGTAGGGAAAAACAAGAATTACTCTTTATTGATGATAGAAGGAGAGGTTACAACCTAGTGACTGATTTGAAGTGACCTTCCAATAGAGTTCCCAAGTCTCATCACAACATAAATCTCTCTAGCAGCAGCTCCACAAATCAAACTCTCTATTGAAAATTCTCCAGCATTTCTCTACTCAAATTCTTCCTCTCAAACACTTAGATCTGTGTTCAATTTATAGATGAACTGTAGGTTGTTTTGCAATAAATTACATTCCAAAAATAGGCAAGACATGTTTCCATTCATGTATATGTCAAGTGGACACTTGGATCTGAAGCTTGACACATCTGAACCCTTCTAGAAGACACTGGCCAAGTGGAGATTCCGAAAGAATGAGAAATTTTCTCCCAATGTGACCAACGCACCTTTGAATGTCGGGAAGTGCTTTGCAGAGCAGCCTTGAATGGGGCTACCTGCATATGAAACAAACTTAGGCACCTTAGAGCTTGTGTTGGTTATCTCCCACATGTTTAATAATAAGCTTCAAGCCATGGAAAATCCTTGCTTGATGAAAGTCTTGTTTGATTCATGTTGTTTCCTGTCTTAGGGCATATAGCAACTGAGATGATAGGGAATGATAGACCCTTGATCATCGGTCATGGAGATGATGCCCAGTTAACCAAGTCATTGGGAATGGTGCCCAAATTGACCTATAACACTCTCCCCAAACAAAACTCCCTCTTTCACCTTCTCCTAAAGCCTCGGAACAAGAATAAAGTGTTGAAGAACATGAAGAAAACAATGACAAAGAGAAACATGACAGTCAAAAGGAAGAAGCAAGTGATGAGGGAGAGGAAAATGAAAATGAAGAAAGTGATGATGATGAAGCAGAGACAAAAGACAGTGGGGAAGAAGAAACAAGTGATGAGGCAGAAAGTGACAGTCATGAGGAAACAGACCATCACAATCCTAATGAAGACAAAAATTATAAGGTAGATAATGAAGAGGATGATGAGGAAAAAGGAGATGAACAGAATAGTGAAGAAGAAGAAGAAGAAGGCAGTGAGCGAAATGAGGATGAAGAAGAAGATGACAAGGCATAATTAGAAGAGGAGGGCAATGGACGTGACAGTGAGGAACATGAAAACAGTGAATAAAAGGCAGATCAAAGCAGTGATAATGAAGAGACAAATTATGAAGACAGAGACAGTGAGCATAGCAATGATGAAGAGACAGAAGAACAAACAGAGGCTAAGACAGAAATTCAAGAAGGGGCTAATGACAGTCATGAAGGTAATGAATAAAACATGATGACTGATAGCCCTAATAATAGTGACAGCAGTGACCCCATGAACCCAAATGTAAATCAAGAGTTTGATGATAGTGATGAAGGTCAAGACAGTGATGCTAGCATGGAGGACAATGAAAGTGCCTCTCAAGAAGGTAGTCAAGAGAAAAATGAAGAAGACACACATGTAGGGATCATTAATGAGAAAAAAAGCAGTCTTAAGGTCACCAATGATGAAGATATCCAAATGAAACTTATTACACATTTCCCTCTTACCTATCAAAGAGGAGATAGGCATGTGTTTGCTGCCTCCAAAGGGCAAGGGGCCATGCCATCCTCCTCAACTCAGAAGATTGACAAAGGTAAGAAAAAAGTGAAAGAAGAAGAGGAAGATCATGAAGAGGAAAGAGAGTTTGAACTTATTCACATAGATAGTGATGAGGAGAATGAAGCAAGAAATTCAAACTCCCTCCTCCAAGACAAGAATGTACAAATCAAAGACTTGGAAGCTGAATTAGAAAGGGAAAAAGATGTCATTCACTTCTATTAGATGCAAAAAAAGCAAATGAGTGCCCAACAGGACATCTATGAAACAAGAGCACTCAAGTACCGGAAAGAAGCTCAAAATAAATAAGTGAAGTTGGAAGATTTCATGGGCACTTATGAAGAGAGTGAGGATGAGGAAGGTCAAACTAGAAGGAGACCTAGAACTATGGGTCTAAAGAAGGCCTTAGCAAGAGAAAGAGAGCAAGAATCAACCCTAACAGAACAAATCCCTCTTGATGATATTTTGGCCATGGAGATAGCACATGGTTGGGAATCATGGCTTGAAAGGGCTAACATACACCTTGAGGCCAAGCTGGAGAAGGCAAATAAAGACTTGGATCTACAAAGAAGAATGACTAAGAATTATGCCCAAAGAAATCAATTTGAAAGGGCTAAATTGAAAAAGGCTCAAACCAAGCCCCTGGCACTAAAAGAAGAAAAGGGCCAAGCTAGACTTGGTATATTGGCATAAGCTTCTCTGCAGGTCTCCCAAAACCCATGAGGCACTCATCCACCAAATTTGGGAGAATTTTGACAAGTTTTTGTTTCTTGCTAATTTTGAGGCCAAGGGGGTAGCACACATGGTGCTATGCTTTTTTAAAAGCATATTCAAGGGGAAAGAATTACATTTTTGGGATCCTAATCACTCATATAGCATGATCACAAAGGTTCATATCATTTGGAGTTGTTTTGGTCCTCCAAAAGGGTCAAAAACACCCAATTTTTCGTCATTCTGCCTGCTTTTCAGGACATTTGTTGTGCCCTTACCAGCCTTGGAATTTTCAATTTTGAATAGGTTGCAAAGGTCCAATCAGAGAATCAAAAGTAGCTCTAGAAAGTAGACTTCAATGGATTTCCAATGAGCCATTATGGAGCCTATTCTGACATCGGGAAGGCCTTCACAACACTGCTGCAAGATGACCCATTTTTCCTGCTCCTGTGCTACGCCCCTGGCAAGGAAATTCACTTTAAAACACAGTGCTGCGCTCTTGAGGTTGAAAAGTCAAAAATGTATGTTTGGAAAGTTTTAGGAGGCTTGTAAGAGCCTAAAGGTCATTTTCTTTGCTAAAAATGGCCGAAAAGATATTTATTTTAGATATTTTGTGCCTTGGGCCTTGCAAGGCCTCAAGGACAATAGAGACACTTCTGATTAGCCAATAGACTTCTAGAGACTCTATTAGGTTTTTCTCTTCCTTGCTTGTTATATATAGCATGAGGATTCATTGTAAATTTTGGCTTTTGATGAGTTTTGAGAGCAATACATGGTTCTTTTAGGTTTAAAAGCAATTTGGTGTTGTGGAGCTTGTGGATGATTTTCCTTGATTGATGATGATTAAGGCTTTCTTGCAGGATCCCCGAGTTTAGTTAATGGTGATGTGTCTCTAATTTGTTAATGTTTTATTTTTTATCATATGTCCATCTTTCTATGTTGCAATAGCTCAGAAAATTATAGGTTGATAAATGTTGTTTGAGGCACCTCAGTCCTCTTGTTTGCTATTGTCTTTATGTTTTCCTCTGCTGGGTTAGTTTAAGGAATTCTTAATTGCTCCTTAGGCCCACCTAAATTTTTTTTTTTCATTAATGGATTAATATGATATTTTCCAAATATGTTTATGGTAATCCCTGCTTTTTTGATGCTATCTAAACTCTGTCTTGGAACATCTCTTTGATGTATTGATTGTTAGGTTATTTCAAAGAGGTCTTGTTTCGATCTTGCCCTTTTTCCATGCCTATTAGTTTTCCTCAAAGTTATTTATAGTTTTATAGATGATGTTTAGGAGTTCTCTCTTCATTTATTAAAGCTATTTGTCTTCTTATATGTTTTCAAATCTTGAAAGTAGAATCATTAAAGTTAGATAAATTTTCTTGCTTTCTTTGTTCCATTGGATTGTTCATCTTGAATGTTTATTTGTTTGAAGTATTTTCATTGAGTAAATGGTGTGCCCTATCTCATGATTAGTATATTTTGCTTATAATTATTTAAGACCTTCTTGTTCATAGGTATTTGACAAAGGATTCTTAACTTCCCTTTGCCCTACCTTGTTTCCCCAACTTAATGTCCATCTCACTTCACACATAACCTTAAAGATCCATTGAGTACACTAGATTTGCCCTATGAGGTACCCCAATTCATTATTGAGATATCAATGACTTTTATAGACTCCATAGCCCAATTGATTTGAAGACCTCTCACTCCATGTTGAAATTTGGTTACCGGAGGACAGGTGGTTCCCTAAGGCTTTGATCTTTGGCCTAGGGAAAAGTGTCCAAAAGAATTTAATTTTTTCTCCTAAAGTGACTTTATAATTTTTATAAAGTCAAATCTAATTTTAAAGTGACTTTAAGTGATAAAGTTACTAAAGTGAGTTTATAAAGTTATAAAGTCAAATCTAATTTAAAAGTGACTTTAAGTGATAAAGTTACTAAAGTCTAATTTTAAAGTGACTTTAATAAAGTCAATGTAAAATTAGAAAGGAAAAGTGACTTTGGAAATAAATGACTAAGTGAGTCTTTATTAAAGTGGGGTGAATTAAAAAATAGAAAGTGAGATTTAAATGAGCATTTAATCTCAGCCCTAGATCTCAATCTATTTCAGCCATTGGATTTAGGGATTCCACAAAAGTCACTTAGGGTTAGGTTAAAGGAGGAAAAGGAGGGAAAAGGTCATTCATTCTTTCATGAGCAGATTGGGAGAAGGAGAGAAGGAGAGCTTGAGATTTTTCTGAGCAGTGAAAAGAAGGAGGGCAGCAGTGAAGAGATTTCAGCAAAGGTACAACAGCATTTATTGGCACACATACCGAGGTAGAAAATCCGTACAGCAAAGGAGAGGCAGTGTTTCCAAGTGAGGAGGCACAGAAATCGAGGAAGAGGGTACAACAACAAGCACACACTCCAAGGCACAAAAATTAGGCACGTTTTTCAAGGAAGAGGGTGGCTGTCATTTTCTGCACAAAAATCGAGGAAGAGGACAGCAGCTACAGCTCTATTTTTTGGCAAGGATTTCGAGAGAGGTTGCTGTACAAAATTTGTACAGTCCATACAGCAAAGTACGGCTGTTTCGGCACGCTTCCCGAGGTGGTCGTACAACATTTAATGCTGTCCTAAGGTGCTGTAAATTTTTTGTTTTTTGTTGTTGCTGATTTGGCACAATTTCTGAGGCAGTGTGCAAGCACGGAAATCGAGATAAGTTTGTAAATTGGTTGCTGGAATTTTTTCTGAGTTTTTCCTGTTTCACTGTAAAAAGCAACATTCAGAAAAATAAAAGAGAAGCTTTCGAACTGGTTTTCCCCAAGAGTTGTAGGGGGTTTTTCCAGGGTCATGTTGACCAAAAATATCAGTGTTAAATGTGTTGAATGGCTGTTTTATGCTTGCTGATTTTTATTTCTGCATTTTCCAGCATTCTGTAAATTTTCCAGAATTTGTGTTTTCAGCAAAAATTATTTTCCAGTTTGTTGAATGTAAGGATATGGGAAAGGGCATTTAACTATTTGGAGAAATAATGTGAAACTGAAAACCGGGGTGGGAAACAGAAAATTTCTACATGGTATCAAAGCTTGAGTGCTGAAAGTGTAGTTTGGGACAGCAAGAAGAAAAATACAGCCTGCTGATTTTTTACTCAAAAAATTCCAGCAAGCTGATTTTTCACACACAGAATTTTTATCTTTACTACAGCAGTGCTATTTTTTAGTTTTAGGACAACAAGATGTCATTGGGATTGAGGGTGGAGGATAGGTTGGATGGGCATACCAATTACAACGTTTGGAAAGAGAGAATGCAGAGTATCTTTGAGGAGGCAGAAGTCTGGGATATCATGGTTCATACCACACAGCAGCCTGTTAATGTGCCTATTGATGCTACTCAGTTGGCAGCATATAATAGGAAGAACAACAAGGGTAAGAGACTGATTCTAGATGGAATCAAAGACCATTGCATTCCTCATGTGAGAGGAAAGAGAAATGCTCATGAGATGTGGACAACATTGTCCAATCTCTACCAAAGTACCAATGAGAACCAGAAAATGGTCTTGAAGGAGAAGCTGAAAACCATTAAGATGGGTAAGACTGATAGTGCAGCTGGATATCTCACAAAGATTACTAATGTGAGAGATGAGTTGGCAGCAATTGGAGAGGTCATTCAACCCATTGAGTTGGTGCGGATAGCAGTGAATGGCCTCCCCAGTTCATGGATGAACTTTGCTGATGGGGTTTGTGCACGTGAGACCCTTCCCACATGGGAGAAATTTTGGGATGATTGCATTCAGACAGAGATCAGTAAAGGTCAGCTTGGGGCAGCCAAGCCAGTTGAGCAGGATGAGGATGTAGCACTGTTGGCAGGAGGCAAGAAAGGCAAAGGGAAGAAGCAGGCTTCCACAAGTAATGGTGGGGGCAAAGGCAAAGGTAAAGGTAAACAGGGTAACACACAGAAGGACTATTCCAAGGTGAAGTGTTGGAATTGTCAGAAGATGGGGCACTATGCAGTTGTGTGTCCAGGGAAGAAGAAGAAGAAGGGGAAGAACCAGAGCATGGCAGCATCAGCAGAGGTTGAAGACTTTGCAGATTGCTTTGACCGGGAGTTTGGGTTCATTGTGTGTGAGTCCTCTAGTGCAAGATTACCTGCCACAGAGGTTCAGAGGGAGCATGCATTTCCCTCAACTAGCGCAACATCTTTGGGTATCTGGTATGTGGATAGTGGGGCTTCACGTCATATGACAGGAGTCCGTGAGTACTTCTTAGAGCTTTCAGAGAGTGGCACTGATATAGAGGTAGTACTCGGTGATGACAGAGTTGTTAGAACAGTCGGTGTGGGAACACTGAAATTTCAGAGGGAGTCTAAACCTCCCTTGAAGGTGTCAGATGTTCTTTATGTGCCAGGGATGAGGAAGAACCTCATATCCATCTCAGCTTTGGAGGACAGAGGATATGAGATACTGTTCAGGGGTGGACATGTGCTGATGTATCCTAGGGGCGCTCCAGCTGATTCAGCTAGAGTGATAGGTGCACGCCATGCAAAGGTGTACAAGTTTGCATTTCAGCCCCTTTTGGCATTGAGCAGTATCACTGACAGCAGAGCTAGCAGTTCTGAGCTGTGTGAGATTTGGCACCGCGGGATGGGGCATATGTATCATGGAGCCTTGAGGACCTTGCGGGAGATCACTACAGGTGTGCCAGATTTCAGTACTAATCACTTTGATACTTGCAGAGGATGTGCGATGGGCAATTTTTCCAAATCCTTTTTTCCCAGCAGTGACAATAGAGCGACTGGGATACTTGATTTGATTCTTCCGATGTGAGCGGTCGGATGTCTCATGTTTCCTTGAGTGGATATGAGTACTATGTTTTATTCATTGATGATTACTCCAGGAGGACCATGATTTATTTCTTGAAGACCAAGAGTGAGGTCTTCAAGTGGTTTCAGGAATTCAGAGCTCTTGTGGAGACACAGACAGGTCGGAAGATCAAGTCCCTGAGGTCGGACAATGGGGGAGAGTACACCCTTGGAGAGTTTGTTGACTATTGTGCGGAGGCAGGCATTAGGAGGGAGTTCACTATTCCTTACAACCCCCAGCAAAACGGGGTTGCGGAGAGGAAGAACAGATCCATCGAAGGGGATGCCAAAGCCATGTTGCATGATCAGGGGTTGCCATTGTTTTTGTGGGCAGAGGCCTGCAACACAGCTGTTTATTTGCAGAACAGGAGTCCGCATCGTGCCTTGGGGCGCATGACTCTGGAGGAGGCTTTTTCTGGGAAGAAGCCTGATATTGGTCATCTTCGTATCTTTGGGTGCATCACATACTCCTACATACCCAAGGAAAAGAAGACCAAACTAGAGCCCACCGCAGAGAAGGGTATCTTTGTGGGCTACAGTGAGACCTCAAAGGCCTTTCGTATTTACATTCCTGCATAGAAGAAAGTTGTTGTTAGGCGGGATGTGAAGTTCGAGGAGGATAGGGCCTTTAGGAGGTCACGGGAGTTAAAGTATCTGGATCAGCCAGACCCTCAGCAGCAGCTGACTCAGTCACAGGGATCTAGTGGGCAGGGATCAGGAGGATCCAGAGGTACATCTATGACGATGGCAGGTCCGTCAGTGAGCAGTGGCTCACAGAGTCAGAGGGGTGGTGCTTCGGGCAGCATGCAGAGCAGTTCACTAGGGAGTCCATTGATGGAAATTTCACACGGTACCTCAGCTTCTACAGGTTCAGGTGCAGGTAGGAGGACAGTAGACAGACAGTCAGGAGTTCAGGCTCCTGATGATGATGAGGAGGAGGAATTTCATTCTCCAATGGGAGAAGTATGCTCAGGGAAGAGGAAGCCCAAGTGGCTTCAGGACACCTTGAGCGAGGCCACATCTGTTGCTGGGCCTAAGAGGCCGGTCAGAGAGAGCAGACCACCTGAGAGGTTTTGTAGCTATATGGCAATGGCTACCAGCATCCTTGACTCTGAGCCTTCTAGCTATGAGGAGGCAGCTAGCCAGCAGGTCTGGAGAGAGGCCATGCAGGAGGAATATTCTTCTATCATGAAGAATGATGTTTGGGAGGTGGTGCCGAGGCCTGAGGGCAAATCCGTGGTTACTTCCAGATGGCTTTACAAGGTAAAGCATGATGCAGATGGCAGCATTGAGAAATTCAAAGCGAGGTTTGTGGCTAGAGGGTTCTCCCAGGTAGAGGGAGTTGATTATGAGGAGACCTTCGCTCCCGTGGCTCGATATACTTCGATCCGCTCCATTATATCGATAGCAGCAGAGATGGGTTGGAAGATCCACCAGATGGATGTGAAGATTGCATTTCTCAATGGCTTCATACAGGAGGAGGTGTACATTGAGCAGCCACAGGGCTTTGAGGTGCATGGGAAGGAGTCCCATGTGTGCAGACTGAAGAAGGCCCTTTATGGCCTGAAGCAAGCTCCCAGAGCTTGGTACTCCAGGATAGATACATACTTGCAGGAGATGGGTTTCACAAAGAGTGAGGTAGATCCGAACCTTTACTATATTGTGATAGGTGAGGAGCCTCTCATTCTGGTGTTGTATGTGGATGACTTGGACATTACGGGTGCAGAGAGACTCATAGAGCATTGCAAGAGAGATCTTGCGGCAGAGTTTGAGATGAAGGACATCAGCTTGATGCATTACTTTTTGGGTTTGGAGGTGTGGCAGGAGGAGGGGCATTTTTTCCTGGGGCAGGGGAAGTATATTGTGGACATCCTTGGCAGATTCCACATGGAGGATTGTAAACCCATGTCGATACCGATGATCACCAACTGGAAGAAGCTTCATGCTTCGGATTCCGAGTTGGTGGATCCCACATTGTACAGACAGCTGATTGGTTCCTTGATGTATTTGGTCAACACTAGACCAGATATTTGTTTTGCAGTCAACACGATGAGTTAGTTTATGTGTGAGCCTAGGAAGGTTCACTGGGTGGCTGCAAAACACATTTTGCGATACTTGCAGGGGACAGTGGATTATGGTCTGGACTACAGGCAGGGGGATGGAGTGAGATTGGCAGGTTACACTGATTCTGATTGCGCAGGTTGTGCTTCTGATAGGAAGAGCACTTCAGGGTGCTGTTTTGGGTTGGGTTCGGCAGTTGTGTCATGGTTCAGCCGAAAGCAGCAGTCAGTAGCATTGAGTTCAGTGGAAGCAGAGTATATGGCAGCCAGTCTAGCTAGTTGTGAGGCCATCTGGCTTCGCAAGATGTTGTTTGGCTTATTTGGTCATCCGTTGAGACCTTTAGTGATTTACTGTGATAATCAGAGTTGCATTAAACTCACGGAGAATCCAGTATTTCATGACAGGTCAAAGCATATCAGGATCAAATATTATTTCATCAGAGACTATGTTCAGAAAGGAGCTGTGAAGCTTGAGTATATTCCCACTGATGAGTAGGTTGCAGATATTCTTACCAAAGCCTTACCACGGAGCAAGCATGTCTACTTCAGAGACAAGATGGGTGTGGTGAGGAACACCTTCCTCGGTAAGAGGGAGTGTTGAAATTTGGTTACCGGAGGACAGGTGGTTCCCTAAGGCTTTGATCTTTGGCCTAGGGAAAAGTGTCCAAAAGAATTTAATTTTTTTCCTAAAGTGACTTTATAATTTTTATAAAGTCAAATCTAATTTAAAAGTGACTTTAAGTGATAAAGTTACTAAAGTGACTTTATAAAGTTATAAAGTCAAATCTAATTTAAAAGTGATTTTAAGTGATAAAGTTACTAAAGTCTAATTTTAAAGTGACTTTAATAAAGTCAATATAAAATTAGAAAGGAAAAAGTGACTTTGGAAATAAAATACTAAGTGGGTCTTTATTAAAGTGGGGTGAATTAAAAAATAGAAAGTGAGATTTAAATGAGCATTTAATCTCAGCCCTAGATCTCAATCTATTTCAGCCATTGTATTTAGGGATTCCCCAAAAGTCACTTAGGGTTAGGTTAAAGGAGGAAAAGGAGGGAAAAGTTCATTCATTCTTTCATGAGCAGATTGGGAGAATGAGAGAAGGAGAGCTGGAGATTTTTCTTAGCAGTGAGAAGAAGGAGGGAAACAGTGAAGAGATTTAAGCAAAGGTACATCAGCATTTATTGGCACACATACCAAGGAAGAAAATTCGTACAGCAAAGGAGAGGCAGTGTTTCCAAGTGAGGAGGCACAGAAATCGAGGAAGAGGGTACAACAATAAGCACGCACTCCAAGGCACAAAAATCAGGCATGTTTTTCAAGGAAGAGGGTGGCTGTCATTTCCAGCACAAAAACCGAGGAAGAGGACAGTAGCTACAGCTTTGTTTTTTGGCATGGATTTCGAGAGAGGTTGTTGTACAAAATTTGTACAATCCATACAACAAAGTATGGTTGTTTCGGCATGCTTTCCAAGGCGGCTGTACAACATTTAATGCTGCCCTAAGGTGATGTCCTGTCATAGGACCTAGGACCTAGCCTTCCTAGGACTCCAAATGGCAAAGACTGGTCTGATGTTACCCTGTGCATTTGGTCTACCAATCTGCTAAATCACAGACACTAACAGTACCAGCACTGATACAACTATGGAGGAGCAGCCATCATCATCAGTAGTTGGGGGAGCCATCACATTAGAGGAAGTAACCCTTGTAGCCATACAAGATGTTCCCAAGCTTCACCAAGGTATGCATAATTTTCCACTTTCTGTTATTTCAGCACATCTTATGAAGGGTTGTGGAAATATGCCATTGCATGACCAAGGGTCAAAACATATTGCTGATTTGGAGCAGCAGACTTTCACTGCGATGTGCAACCTTGAGTTGTTCAAGGAAAGGATAAACAATACTCCTGACTATTCATTATTGAGATGCACACAACTCCTGGGGTTAGGGAGTGGATTTTTGGAGGATAGGATGAGCTTTGTCATAAACAATCTAATGCAGAACTATATGTTCAAAATTGAGCTTAAGCATGAGACATCAAATACACCATTGTGGAGATCAACAACGCTGTCAATTAGTAGCAGTGATGAGTTGGGGGCCCAAATATTATTAGAGCATTCTGATGACCATTACACTTATGTGACATTGGATGAGCAGATGATTGATGAGAGGCATCTTATCTCTCAACATTATGATGGTTCTTCCCTGATGAGCATTGTACAGCTCTATGGGGAGACTTTTCTTTCAGCCTACTTGGATCCCTGTGGATTCAATATGGTCATTGGTGAGGGGTCTTCACTGGGAAATCTCCAAGAGATTGCATTTCAATATCCCATGAAATGGAAAGGTAGAAATCTGATATGGGAGGATAGTGTTCTTCATTGGAGGAATACCAAGATGGGGGATGGTAGAAGACACCCACATTTGTATGAAAGGGTGTGGATGGTGAGAAATATTTTGGTGAGTCACCTACTTATCTATGACACAGGGCATCAGGAGGCATGGCTGCATTGGCTACTCTTGAAAGATTTTGGCCATCATGTGATATATCCTTCTTCAAAGGGTATGTTGGTGGAGGAAACTTGGCAGGACACTTCCATCATAGGGCAGCAAGGAGTTTGGGTGCATTGTGTTGATATGACATTCTTCATGTCTGTTAGTATGAATCCTTTGTCGAAGTGTACGAAAAAAGACCACTTTAGCTACGCATAACTAATAGCCCTAACATCAAATGTGGCTGCCAATATCTTCAGATCTGCAGTTAGTTGATCAAGACAAGAGCTGCAAAAAACCAGATCTATGCATAGAAAGACATTAAGCAATAAAAAGAAGGGTCTGCTTCATATATCCAATAGACAAGACAAGAACGATTTTTAAAAGAATTTTTTGTATTAAGGAAACCTGGGAGGAAAACAAGAAGATGTTTCCAATTCTCCTCAATGGGATGGGTTCTTGGAAGTCCTCAGCACTTCAGATCTAGCATTTCTCTCTCCTGTTGGTGTAGAAAACCCAAACAAAGATAGAACTCAAAGGGAGCTCACAGAGCAAATAATGGAAAATGTGACAATGATAATGGCTCAAAGTCAGACCAAGAGTTTAGATCCAAAGTGATCTAATAGGCAACAAAAGGTGAAGAATGGTAGGAAAAACCCTCCTATTTATAACAAAATATTGGGTCATTCTAGATCTTGGTGCATGATTAAAATAACATTAACCAAATCTAGATCCACCTTTTATGGAATATTTTATTATATTTGTTGGAGGGAAAAAATATTTGACTTGGGTCAAATCCCTTTATTTGTCAATAATAAATAAATAAATGATGTATTTATCTTTTTAAGGAAGTGGTTGAAGGATAATCAAATAAATAATGATTTATTTAATTATTATGGGTGATTTGGTCATATTAACAAGGAATATTATCTAAATAAGATTTAAATAATTATTCCTAAGAAATAATAAGATAAATAAAGGTTTATCTAATTCTTTGTTTTGGGTTAAACATGACTAGGAATAATATTTAAATTATGGTTTAATTAATTATTCCATGAGGAAAATCAAACAAATATAGGTTTGTTTAATATTTCCTTTTTGGGGTTTCCTGTTTAGACCATAAACAACCTAATAAATGTGGTTTACTAAGTTATTTTACATAGTGAAAGCAATTTTACTTAGGGTAAAATTGGTCTTACATGGTGTACTTGGGTCCATCTAATGATAATAGGTTAGATGACCAAAAAAATGGTGTAACAGATTTCCCCCCAGCGTGCGAGTGTTAGGAGCAAATCGTATGACCGAAGTACGTTGTAGGTACTCAATCACCAGACATCAAGAGGGAAGTCAGAGAGAGAAATGTAAGGTAGACTAGTGTGCTGAAGAACTAGACCCCGAGGAGACGAGACTCGCAGGTGTAACAAGTCTCTTTTTATGAGAGGGTACCTGTGCTAAAGGCAGCGGGGGAGGCATACCTATGCCCGCCGAGACAAAGTACAAAAGAATAGTGTGTCCAGTAAACAAGGGACCGAACCATAAAGTACAACCGGCATAAACATGAGCTAGATAAGAATACAATGAGGAATCCCACATACATGTTGTGCCTGGGATAACAGCCAGGACTTATACAATAATATCTGAGTACATGAGATACAAATACAACCCAAATGCCCCCTATAAGTGGGGAAGGGCTCACAAAATCTGACTGATACATGCAAATCAAAGAGGCGCTGCAAGCGGCTAAGGCCGACATCATCAAATATATGGAGCTGCATCGAAGGCTGCAATGAAGAGGTCATCCAGGCATGTGGGGGGCTACCTACAGGGCCACCCCCTCATGAGGGCTGAGACATCTCACACAAACCCAAGAATCACCAAGAGCTGCTGCTGCATCACTAAACCATCAAGTACACGGATCTCAATCATGCTGAAAGGAGCTGGAGCGGAGAAACAATCAAGTCAAAGGGAAATCAGAGATCCCTTTGCCTTATCTGAGGCACCAAACAAGAGTGGAAGCTGGAACCAAGGTACACCGCCCTCTAGACCTGTTTTCTGGAATGAAGGAGCTGATGTCGACAGAAGGAGGTCCGCCATAGGTGAGGCAATGAGAGATCCTCAACTAAGGCACGAGAGAAAATAGTAGAGCGACGGATAGACTAATACCAATGATGATGGTGGAATGGAAGGGACTGAGTAGCGAATGGACGACTTCCCTTGCTAGAGCATACAGGGCATGAATGACATGGCAGCAACTGACACAATATCATCAGGGATAAGGGACAGTGGGACTGAAGGCCATAATGTGCGACACAAGAGAGAAACCAAGCAATGAGGGATGGAGGACGATAGCGGGGTACAAAGGGACTCGGGATAGACTCCATGAATGCGATGATGACTCCACTTGGATGCTCTAAACAAGGGCAACTCGATGGTGCTTCCACACAGTAAAGGTCCAATGGGGGACCATGAAAACATGAGTACAAGATGGTAACTCATGACGAAAATCAACACGAACAAAGACAAGTAAGGAGGCAAAGTGGTGCCCCAAGTACAAGTGTTGTAAGCGAAGAAATGCGATTTTAAGGAGAGGTGAAGTGACCCATATTGGAAAAAATGTGTCCTGGTGAAGTATCAAATCACAAAAAACTAACAGATACCCATTTGAGGGCTCGGTGAGAGCTTTCCAACGATGCAGACGGTTTGTCAAACGGAGCTACGGTATGGTTGCAACAGGCGAAAGAAGAAACAAGGGTTCTCTTTTAATAAGGCAGTTTTCCCTCCAAATCCACTCATTTGCTAGTGTTGTTGTGGTGAATGTAGAGAGGAGAGAAGGCCCTAAATCTTGCGGTGAGCGTAGCGGACAAATCGACCGTTGGAATCGAGATCTGTCAGTTGCAGGTAAGAGGCCTAACCTTACTCTTTCATTTTGATGGATTGAAAGTTCAGATTAGGGCCCAGAATCTCAGGAACAGCCCCCCTTGCATCTTTTCGACCGGGTCGCACTTTTTGGGCCAAAATATGTGACCTGGGACGCAGGTTTTGAGCCAAAATGTGCGACATGTCCCAGGATTTGGCAGAAAAGTGCGACCTTGAAGATGAGGGGGTTTTAGTGCTGTTTGATGGCTGAGAGTTGGGTTTTTTGTGTGTGGTTACAGTATTCCCTATCTGTAGGCTGACAAAGATGATGTTTTTGAGCAGATATGGTAGATATACAGGTGAACTAGAGAGAGAGAGACCTGGGTACATTACGGGCAGAGATCCATGCATATCAGGGTGTCCGTCGTGTGTTGGCCAGGTTTTGGGTTCTAAAGTTTTTGGAGAACCCTTTGATGAGAGCTGGAGAGCCCTTGTTGGCCCAGATTATCAGTTATTGGGATCCAGAGCATGAGGTATTTGTAGTGCAGGGGCACAAGATCAAACTGACAGTCCAGGATGTGTATTTCCTGACAGGTCTCCCGCCACTTGGGATGGTGGGAAATACGCAGCCAGTGTTACCGCGGGGGTGGAACATCATGGAGTTTGTGGAGCGGCATTGTCGACTGGGTCTCCGAGTCAAAGGGACGTGGATACCGATCGGGGACCTAGAGAGACTGGAGACCCGGGCAGTGGCCGCAACAGTGCTGCGGATCCTGGGCAGCCAGGCGTTCCATCACATCACTGGGGGGCAAATGATGATCGTAGAGAGCGTGTTGAGTGGGACCTACTATGGGTGGCCCCAAATGATGTTGGTGTCATTAAAACGACAGCTGTCGCTGTGCAAGTGGCAAGTGAACCACGATTTCTCGTATGGGACTTTATTGTGTTCCTTCTTTTTTGAGAAGATCCCGACCTTACGACCTCGTATACAGCTCCTAGATGGGGGCTCGAGAGAGCCCAGGATGCACCGGTGGGGGCGGCTACTGTGCAGAGGAGGAGGAGGGGCGGTCGAACGAGTGTTTCGACCTGAGTTCTTTGCCCATTGGGATCAGATGCTGTTATACATAGACGACTATCCCTATAGTGGGATGAGTTATTGTGGGGATCCGGACCTACCACTTCCGCCTGGTCGAGTATGGGGACCTGATGGTAAGTGTTAAGTAACTATTCCTTTTTGGGCATGTTACAGTTAGTGAATAGTAGATAGGGTACTGATTCCTATAGTTTTGGTATGCAGATATAGCTCTGGTAAAATCGGCCAGATATATGGGACGACCGGCAGCATCTGGAGTTGCAGGTCCGAGTGAGTCGAGAGCAGCGCATAATGAGGACGCGGCCGCCCTTCTAGAGGACATCCGTCATAGATGCGAGAGGTTGCTGACCGGAGTGTCAGAGCGCGGGTGGCAATACTTAGACGACCAGTACATAGAGCCATGCATTAGTCTACCCTCGGAATGGCGAGGTGTAATGTGGCGCATGGCAATGGCCGGTCAGGGGATACGTGATCTACAGACTGTAGGAGCAGAGCCATTGGCTCGGGATCCGCTAGATAGTGATTAGGTGTGGGGCATGTGGTGCCCCCTAGTGTGTATGTAGGGGCAGGTGGTGCCCCCAATTTTGAGTTTTTTGTAACATGCTATGGGCATGTCATATGTATTAGAGTAGATGGACTCTAAACACATGTTTTGCGACACATATTATGGATATGCATCTTTTTTAATGATTATGAATGTTATTGTCTTGTATGAAATGCGTGTGATAAATGCCAATCTAGAACATGGTTTGCAATACTATCTACATAGTGATTCTGTTCTCGAGGTACATGGCTGAAAGTTATGGTTTCAAATTCACGTATCAAGAGTTTCACTGGTAAATATTGTCTAAACAGCACAGGATTACGCACACGATATACACCATTTAGTTGCATGACAAGAAGTAGGGAATCTAAACGAACATGCAGATGGAGGATGCGATGAAAGAGGGCATCGGCTAAGAGACCACGCACTGCATCATATTCGGCCTGATTGTTGGTGGCAGTACCAATGCAGATCCCGTTTGAGAGCACAAGGGCATGCAAGGGGGTGAAAATGGCCCATCCTGCCGAGGCTAGATTCCGGGAGTAACGACTTGCACCATCGGCGTAACTGATATAGGGTGGGGATGGGAGGTCCTGCGGAATAGTGTTACAAGACAACAAATGGGGGGAGGAGAGACAATGATGGCAGCGTGAGTGTACAGAAGACATCGAGCGTCAACTGCGGGAGGGAGTGCGATGAGCAGGATGGCTATGACACATATACAAACTAGAGGGTGGTATATGAGGGCTATAGGAGGTATGGCGGGGACTCGGGCTGCGGAGGTCAACAAAGATACGGGTGGAGTGATCTCGTGTATGGGCGGAAAAGAGGGGGTCAAGGGTGGAAAGAACACCACATGACGTGGCAAAGTTATCTAAATAATCCGTAGGGGAAGAAAGGCGCGCATACGAATCGTCACGGGGAATGACGGAAGAACACAGAAACAAATGGTTAAAAGATGGGGAGCCCAGGGTGGTCGCTAAAGGGAGGTCAAGTGAAACAACAGGGGAGGATTCAAGGGGAATGTGCTCCAAGGGTCTCACAGAGGATGATAGGTAAAGAATGGTCGTAGTAGACTCCGTCATCTGGACATCAGGGGGGGGAATGTCGATGGGAGCGGGGGGATCCTCAAGCTGACCGGAAGCATACTGCGCGAGTATGGGAGAGGCAGATTGATTTTGTTCAACCTCATACTCTCGGACTACTTCTAAAGAGGCGCGGTAATGCGTCAGGTGAGGACAATGGTGGGAGTAATGGCCATGGACACCGCACAAAGCACAGGGTTTGCTAGTGCGAATAGTATTTGGGTTCTTGGTTACGGACGAGGACGAAAGAGAAGGGTCGGAGACCGTAGACTCAGGGAACGCGACTTTAACCATGGGTTGAATGCAGGGCAACTCAGGACAAGTATGGGTGGCATGACCGATGACATCACACAAGGCGCAAGGCTTTGCAGGCGGAGGAGGAGTTGGGTTAATCAGGGTGGCCTTATCTTTGGATGCCCCCTTGCGAGCTTTGCCTTTCTTTCCTGGAACTGTCACCATAGGGGTAGGGTCCGGGGGAGGGGCAGGGGGCATGGTAGCAATAAAGGAAGCGAGGGGGACCGGTTGAACTGGTGTCAAAGCAAGATAGGGTTTGGGGTGACCAAGAGGGGTAGCAGCTGGAGGGTCAAGGTACCAGACAGGTATACCCAGGGTCAGGTTAGGGAGAGAGAGGGTGGCCATGACAGGGACCGAATAGACTCCGGGAGGGGGAGCCAGGAAAGGTATCTGACCAGTGGGGTAATGACCAAGAGGGACGGCTCCGAGATGGTTAAGGCCTGGGGGAACCAATCCAGGGGGATAAAGGGGTTCAGGGATACCAGTTGTAGGAGAAGGGCCAGAAGGAGGAGGTTCGACTGGCGGAGATGAAAGGCTAGGAGCGGGTTGCGGTGGGCGAGGTTGCGTCTGAGGTTGCTGACTAGCCGAGGCGGGTCGCTTAAGGGCAGCCCGAGACGATTGCATCATGCAAACATTCGATAAGCTGGGATCAGAAATAGGAGGAGGAGGGAGACCAGGAAAGGTTCCAAGCAAAGAGGAGTCTTTATAGACGCCGGGAGAGACACTGGTCAAGGAATCGACAGTTTTCTTATTGGCTACAGAAGAGATGGTCGTCTCAGGGGAGGTCTGAGACTTTAGCTCATGATAAGTCAACTGGTCGATGGTGACTATCTTTCCATTGTGAGGAAAAGACATCTTGCAAAAAACCGCGGATGGGACAGCAGACATGGCATAGGTGTAGCTTCGCCCCAATAGAATGTTGTAGTCTATAGGGGCGTCGATGACTTCGACGTCAACACAAACAGTCTTACCGGCAAGGGTGATAGGACAATTACGAAAAAGGCCAATGGGCTGGGAGGCATGGCCGTCCCACGCTCGAAGGGTGATCGTGGAAGGGGCCAAGTCAAGAGATCCGAGTTTCTTCCAAACCGAAGCAGACATCACACACGTGGATGCCCCCTCATCAATTATACACCGAGAAATGTTGGCATTCCGGATTTTGACTGGGATTTGGAAGGCGACGGAAGCAGGAAGAGGAGGATGTTCCGATTGATGGGCGTCGAAAACAATCATTTGGTCATCAGCAGGATCTACAGCGCCCATGGCAGATAGCAGAGCCTTCTTTTGGGAAGGGCACGATTGGAGGAGTTCCAATGTGGAAATGGCAGCAGGAGATTGCGCCAAATCATCTACTATGCTATACGAATGAGAAGCTCGACCAGAAGCAGCATTTCGACGTAATGGTCCCTTAGGAATCTTGGTATGAACCTCAACTTTGGGTTGAGGGATATGTAAGGGGCCATTGGATGTCGAAAGAGGCTCCGTAGAACCTGGAGAAGGGGACTCGGGGGCAGACTGAGCGAGAGGCTTGGGGTACTGGCGAGACCGAGTTTGAAGGTGAAGGTCGACGGTTGGGGATGGATCAGAGTTCATCATGAGGATCTGGTAATCGGAGGAACCAAAAATGGAAGGTGGAGTGGCGACCTGTCCGTCAGGTGGTTGGGTAGCCACGAATCCTTTCTGAGGGAAAGGATCAGTAAACACAGCTGGTTGAGTAGTGGCCACATTAGGGGGAGCATGAGGGGAGGCATGTTGTCTGCGCAATGTGGCTTGAGACTCCCACATCTGCCGCATCTGTGGTAAGAGGGGACAATCGTGGGTGTAATGACCATAAACACCGCAACACGAACAAGGCTTATTTGTGCGAAGAGGCCTGTCCGGCTTGGGCTGAGTGCCCTGTTGCTGGTTAGCAGTGTTAGGGTCAATACCTTGAGGATTGGGTCCACGAGTACCAGGGGTAGATTGGTTTGGATTGCCTCTCTGCCTTCTTTGAGAAGAAGGGGGATTAGTCGCGCCCTGCTGTGCAAATACTTGCCCTGGAGGGGGCTGTAGGTGCTGTTGCGGGGTTGGAGGAGGCAAGGGAGGTGGAAGCGCATATGCTGGAGGAGCTGGCGCACCAGGCTGCGGATAAGGGTAATGGTTAGGTTGGGCAACATTGAGGTAAGCAGGAGGTTGGGAAAAAGGATGAGGCATGCCGTATCCTGGATACATGCTACCTGGAGGGGGAAAAGTGCTAGAGGTGCTGGCCCCTCCCTAAGGGAGACCATAGCCCATAGGAGGCTGAGCATACAGATGAGAAAGGGCTCCAACGATACCGTCGGCGGAATGAGATGCCCCTGGGGCGTTAGCGCCTCCGGGCCTGGGGAGGTCGGGAAGGACGGTATAAACATAACCAGACTGAGCATAGATCAGGTCATATTTCAAGGCTATTTGGAGGGCAGCTTCTTCGGTTTTAGGGAAATGGGAAGCGACATCTTTGCCAATGGGAGCTAAGAGAGTGCGAAGGAACCAGTCCATATAAACCCGATCTTCGAAGGGGGGAGCTCGACATAAGCTTCGTCTTCGTCGCCATTCCTGGACATGAGTGGAAAGGCGGGTCGAAGAGGTTTGCTTGAAAGAGGTCAAAAGCTCCGTACCAGTATCGTATCGGAGAGGGAGCTGGAAATAAGATAAAAAGGCTTGGGAAATGGTCGCAAAGGTGGTATGAGAAGAGGTGGCTTGGTCAACATACCATTTAGAAGCTTCGCCGGTAAGCGTGCATTGGAACAACCGAAGACGGATGGAATCATTGGTAATGGAATTGGAGGAACACCACATGTGGAAAGATCGGACATGGTTGGTTGGATCTTCTCCAGCAAGGCCTTTGAACTTAGGGATGTCGGAGGGGAGGTTGGTTGGCATAGCAGGCCAACCAACATCGTGGCAGATAGGGTCATTGATCAACTGATTGAAATCAGGGAGGCTGAGGCCTGCAATGTACGGGAGCAAAGGTGCAGCCAAGGTAGTTCCTGTGGTGGTTCCGCTAGTAGTAATCCCGGCATTAGGGCTGGGATTACCGCTAGTGTTAGGCCCTAGACCAGACATAGTGAAGGTGATAGGGGGAGAACCAGAAGGAAAGGGAGAACCCAATGAATCAGCAGAGGAGTCGGAGTGCGGACTCGGAGGAGGACTGGCTCGACGACGGCGGGACGGAGCAGGTCGATCGACCGGAAACTGAGGGTGAAGGCCAAGAATTCTCCGGGAGGCGCGCCTTGGGGGCGTAATGGTGACAACACAAACACGGCACGAGGGGAAGAAGAATGACCGACAAAGGCAGGGAGGTGCAGAATCAAGTGATTACAATGTCGAAACAAGGGCAAAAAGGTGCAGTGTCAATTGATTTTAAAGTCTTTGCCTGGCGGTGTAAACCAGGCTCTTCTTCGCTTAGGGTGAGTGTGTGGCGTGCGTTAATTTTATTTTTTAAACCCTTTTCGTTTTGAGAGCAAGAGAAAAAGTGCGCTGCGTAACTGAAAATAATGCTGCAAAAACAGTATATAATGCTGAAATAACAGAAAATTAACAGCTACTATTGCATCGATTCAACCCAAAAAGGCGGGTCTCTCAAAACTAATCTAAAAGAGGGAAAAAATTGAGTCAAAACACACTAAAAGGAGGCCAATAGATCTAGGGTCGAAAGGGACAGGGATCTAAAGGGAAAAACTGCAGAAAAGGGGTGCAGATCACAGCCAAGAGGCAGAGGCAAGGTGGCTGGAAAAAAGGAGGAAATCAGCAAAAAGTAGAAGGGGCAAGGAGGAGGCCCTAAAAGTAGATCCAAACAAATCTTCAAGAGCTGATTTGAAAGGGAGAAGAGCTGATTAGAAGAGGTCTGAAAAGGAGGTATCAGATCTGGAAAAAGGGGGGCTGAAACTCTGAAAAAACAGACCTGAAACAGATAAAAACTCTTCCACCAAAAGTGGAGGGTACTGAAGCCCTAGGGGCTATGTTCCCACTTAGATGAGCAAAACAGATCAGAAACAGGTCGAAACGGGCTGAGACAGAGGCTGGAAAACCCTGACAGAAGCTTCAGAAAACCCAGAAAAAGTGCAGAAAAATTGGCAGGTCGCAGGTTCTGACCTGTTTTCTGTGCAAGTCACAGAAAATGGGCTGAAAAGTGCGACCTGGAGGTCCAGGTCGCAGTTTATGGGCTGAAAAGTGTGACCTGAAGCTCCGGGTGTCCCGGCGGCAGATTTCCGGAAAAGTTGCCATCTCAGTTGTGGCTGATGTCTGTCACCTGTGCAATAGGGCCAGAAACACGCGGAAGTTAGAAATTTTAATGTTTTAGGGTTTTATAGGGGAAAAACAACATGAAAATAGGAAAAACAAGAAGCTGAAAAGAAACCCTAGGTGCTGAAGTAGCTGGATATGCAGGAATATGAAAAACGACAACGGTCGTAATTGAAAACCCGTGTGGAGTCACCAATTGTTAGTATGAATCCTTTGTCGAAGTGTATGAAAAAAGACCACTTTAGCTACACATAACTAATAGCCCTAACATCAAATGTGGCTGCCAATATCTTCAGATCTGCAGTTAGTTGATCAAGACAAGAGCTGCAAAAAACCAGATCTATGCATAGAAAGACATTAAGCAGTAAAAAGAAGGGTTTGCTCCATATATCCAATAGACAAGACAAGAAAGATTTTTAAAAGAATTTTTTGTATTAAGGGAACCTGGGAGGAAAACAAGAAGATGTTTCCAATTCTCCTCAATGGGATGGGTTCTTGGAAGTCCTCAGCACTTCAGATCTAGCATTTCTCTCTCTTGTTGGTGTAGAAAACCCAGACAAAGATAGAACTCAAAGGGAGCTCACACAACAAATAATGGAAAATGTGACCAAGTGTATAGATCCAGAGTGATCTAATAGGCAACAAAAGGTGAAGAATGATAGGAAAAAACCTCCTATTTATAACAAAATATTGGGTCATTCTAGATCTTGGTGCATGATTAAAATAACATTAACCAAATCTAGATCCACCTTTTATGGAATATTTTATTATATTTGTTGGAGGGAGAAAGTATTTGACTTGGGTCAAATCCCTTTATTTGTCAATAATAAATAAATAAATGATTTATTTATCTTTTTAAGGAAGTGGTTGAAGGATAATCAAATAAATAATGATTTATTTAATTATTTGTGGGTTATTTGGTAATATTTAACAAGGAATATTTTCTAAATAAGATTTAAATAATTATTCCTAAGAAATAATAAGATAAATAAAGGTTTATCTAATTAATTTCTTTGTTTTGGGTTAAACATGACTAGGAATAATAATTAAATTATGGTTTAATTAATTATTCCATGAGGAAAATCAAACAAATATGGGTTTGTTTAATATTTCCTTTTTGGGGTTTCCTGTTTAGACCATAAACAACCTAATAAATGTGGTTTACTAAGTTATTTTACATGGTGAAAGCAATTTTACTTAGGGTAAAATTGGTCTTACATGGTGTACTTGGGTCCATCTAATGATAATAGGTTAGATGACCAAAAAATGGTGTAACAATGTCAATCAACATATATTCACCTCATGATTTGTATGATGGAAGTGTGAGGGGGCAGCAAGAGTTATTTTTCTTTGGCTACTCTTCGAAGAGTATGGGCAGATTTTTTCCCATACTTGGCATGATATTTCAGGAGAAAGGGATGGCACAATCAAAGTGCAAAGAGGTTAACATTCAGCATTGGAGGATCAGGGGGTACTTCCACATGGGAAGGAGGCTCCCACACATAGCAGCATGATGGTGGATATCTTTGGCACACGGCATGTCAAAGAATGGAGTCATGTAGTGGAAAGAGCCTTGTCACTAAGGCTAACAATTTTGTCACTTAGGAGTATGTATCTATTGATGGAGTGTTCCAAGGGGAGTATGCATATCTTCATTTTGTAGAATTTTATGAGGAGATTCTCATGGGAGGACTCATCCATGGAACTCACTTTCAGCCTACTCACTATGCATGGTAAGAAATGTATTTTTGTACTTATTGATCATTTCATAAAGTATTTGCATCTTCTCACCATCTATGTACAGTGAATTACTCCACAAGAGGGCAAGGTTATTTTTGGGTTTCATGGTCATTCTAGGACCAAAATTTATGATGGAGATAACCCTTCTCTACATGACTTTGGGCAAGTGTGTTTTTATTCTTATTATGCTCAGCTTATATATAATGCCATTTACTACCTCATAGTAGATGAGAAAACATGCACATCTAGTAACTTTTTGAAGGACAACTTGCCACATGATGTTATTAAACAATAGTTGGAAACACTGCGTTGTATCCACTGGAAGAACCATTGGGACCATCCAAACTTGCACATAACCTTCAGCAATTTTATGATTTGGATACCATATGGTGATGATGTACCATTCACTTTGTATGGAATGGATTGGGCCAGCCTGATTCATGGTTCTATGGAGAGGATCTTTGAAGATCCAATCTTCTTCTTGCCTCTTGAGGGCAACATTGTTGTAGCCCAAAATCAGTAGCTACTCAACACTTATCATAAGTGGAGAGAGATACGGCGTGGGATAGGCTATTTTTTCTACCATGTTTAGTTATGCAGCCCACCTACATTGTAGGAGCCAAAGGTGGAGGTAATTTTTCATGAGTTACCATTCTGAAGGGTGGCTCATTTTGTATGGATGATAGATTGGGGATGGGAGATTCACATGGGGTTGATAATTCCCAACATATATCAGATCTCATGCCTCAAGAAGGCCTCTAGATAGCACAATGTTGCCTCCATGGGTGTTTTAATTCTACATGAAGATAGCTATTTGGGATGGTCACCAAAAGCTAACCTGCATACTTGGGAGGGGAAACTTGGAGATGTATTGATGATACAACATCTTGTTCCTCGGAGGATTTTATCATATGAGGATGCTACAGGAGGAGGAGAGGAGGCTCTTCAGTTCTATCCTTGTAGTTGCTTGAGGACAAGCAACATTTGGGAGGGGAGGACTGTAATATTCCTAAATTAGCATGCAACTAATATGAATATTAATTTTGCTCGTAGCACCTACTTAGATTAATAAATGGGTAAGGAGGCCCATACATATCTTAAATAGGCATAAAATCCTTCTTGATGTGAAAAGGGATCATGATAATAACTGGATCTAGAACCCTCATGTGTGAACAAGGGCTAATGCATGTGGACAAAGTCAAGTTTGACCAAGTCAACAACACTAATATGGGAGGAGTGGATCATCAATAAAGACAACTCAATATGAATGTGGATTAGTTTAGATAGCTATATAAAAGCTGGATTGAAGACCCTTAGGTGTGAAAATGGGTTGGATCAGGTTGAAGAGGTCAACTTTGACAAAATCAAACAACGTTGTTATGGAGGAGTGGCATTAATGATGGGACAACACAGTTTTGGAGGGAGATTGATTATGTGATGGTGGAAACCCTAGTGAGTGGGACCCAAGGTGAGAAGGCTCACATTGTTTATAAGGAAGAGTATGGAATCCATATGGGGTTAGCTTATGAATTTTATTTTGATATGTTTTTTTAGACTTTTTCTCTCTTCAGTGGTTTAGCTAAGATTGCTGGTGTTGTTTAGCACAGGGTATTCCTGTTTAGGAATTCCACCTCTTTCCTTGAGAGGCCTCTTGGGAGAGTCCTGGTCTATCATTCCACATATTTGGAATTCTGGCCAAGCTTCAGTCTTCAGCTACAGTGCATTTTCTGTAGAATATTGTGTTGTGTTGCAGGGTGTAGTAGTGGAGGGTTGAAAACCCACTTTCTAAGCTAGTTTTTGATAGGAGGAAGGATTCCTTCTCTTGGGAGATCAACAAGGAGGGTTATTGAGAACATTTTAGATCTTTGGCATCAGGCCAACTTATCCCCATCATCTACATCGCAGTTTCAGCTTGGAATTGTGTTATTTTGGAGGGCAGTTTTAGTGAGGGATCTAGTGGCTCTTTTAGAGAGTTTTCCTGTGGTTGAAGGGTTCGGCCTTTCATTGGAGGAGACCTTTGAGGAGATATACATCAAATATACATTATTTCAGCCTTCTATCTTCATGAGCTTTAGTTTGTAGTGAATCTTCATTCCTAGGGCTGTAGATCACCATTTGTATTTCGGTGTATTTCCTGAAACCCTCCCCGAGTTATCTTGGAAAGGTGTCTAGGAGTCTAGTTCTTCACTCCTAGCATTATTTGAGCTATATTTCAGCATATCTACATTGATCTATATTTATGCAGCAGTTTATTCCCTAAAACTGCGTTGTCTTAGCTCAAGGGCATTTGTATGGCAGCTATTTCTCATGTGATGGCATATTTTGCTTGTAGAGGCTTGTCTTGTATTGCTTGAGTGACTTGATCCTCAAGATCTTGTGCCTATTATTTTTTGATATGTTTAGTAAGATGGCTGTACATTTGTCTCATATCATAATGTGTTGATTTATTCACTATTCTTTCGATTTTTTTGTTCATGTATTACTGCTTCCCCATTTGGGAATATTACATCTTGGTTGTCCTCAATGCTTCAAATCTAGAAGTTCCTCTCTCTCAATGGTGGAGAAAACCAAAAATGTGTTGAACTCTATGGGAGCTCAAGAAGCAAAGATAGTAGTAGCAGTAATGAGAATGATCAAAGCACAACAATGAAAGTGATTAAAGTGAAGAATGAATGGAAAACCCTCCTATTTATAACAAAATATTGAGTTATCCTCGATAATGGCGCATAATAAAATATTATTAACCAAGATCTAGATCTAACTGCTTGGAATATTTTATTATATTTTGTTGAAGGGAAAAGGTATTTAAAAATGTTAAATACCTTTATTTATAAATAATAAACAAATAAATGATTTATTTATCATTTCAAGAATGTGGTTAAGGAATAATTAAGAAATAATGATTTGTTTAATTATTTCTAGGTGATTTAGTCAATTTTAACAAGGAATAATAACTAAATAATTATTTAATTAATTATTCCTAGAGAAAAATATGATAAATAATGATTTATCTAATTATTTCTAATAATTGGGTTAAATATGACTAGAAATATTATTTAAACAGTGGTTTAATTAAAAAAAAATTTCCACAGAAAAAAATCGAACTTTCTATTAATAATAGAGAGTCACAAAACATATGCATAGCATTTCATATCAACTCCTGTTCTCCTTCTAGAGAGGGAGAAGAGCAGTCTTGACATCCTTGGGTACTCACAGGTACACCAAAGGCTGCCTAATCAAAAATAACTTTTCACCGAAAAAAGAGGCATTTCCATTCTTTCGTATCTCCCGGCATATCACCGAAACAGAGATAAAGAAAGAGTAGGAAAGATACCATCAACATCTGAAAAAATAAATTTTCAGACATAGCAACATAACAGTAAACCTGTAGAGACCGGCAGTAGGCACTATCCCGATCTCGATGTCAGTTGAGTAACAGAATAAGAAAAGGAAACTGTTTTTTAGAGAATACTGTATCGAAGGGCCTCCTCATATGAGGAAAAAAACCCACAGAAAATATAAAAGTAATATCCATAGTTTTGAATAAGGAACATAACAGTTTTAAAATAAGTTTAACATAACATAAAATAACATAGAACTATCAGCTGCGGCATGGTAAAAAGGAACAGCAAAGAGGATAAGTTGTCATCCAAAAACTGGTTGGGCAATAGGATTGATCACCCCACTGTCCATCTCTGTCACAGACCAGGTCCCCAAATCTTGTTGAACACCTATTTTAGATAAAATTTCTGCCTCCTGGTTTCTTTCCCTGTAAATGTGGCAAACAGTGATTTCATTAAAAAAACTTTTGATACGAAAAATCTCATTAAGCAAAGGAAGCAAAATATAATTCCCGCATTGTTGAGTCCTGTTGAAACAATTTACAACATTCTTTGAGTCACCGAAAATCTGAACCTGTCTCATTTGTCTCAAGGATAGCCAGCAAAGAAGGTGATGTAGGGCCTTAAGCTCAGCAAAATTATTGGTCCCCTGCCCAAGGCCAATTGAGGCTCGAAAAGAATTTTCAGGAGTAACATAAATAACCAAACCTGCTCCGCACCGTCCATTTACATCTACAGCCCCATCGAAATAGGCCCACGGAACAGATTCCCTAATAATTTTAGGCTGAATAGAGCGAGGGATCGAGCACCCAGATGGAGATGGAATGCTGTCATAAATTGTTGCCCCTTCTGCGGCCAATTTTCCAATTGGGAAGGGGATATATTTGAAGATAACTTGGTTCCTAGCTAGCCAAGTGCCCCAGGCTATCAGAAGTGGGATGGAGCGGACTTTTTCATCAGAAGCCTCCTGCCACCACCGGGACCATGCTTGCTGGATGCTCTCTCCTTCCCACCTGAGGGGAGAATTAATGAGTCTTAAGGATTCATCCCAAAGACTGACATTGAAAGGACAAGTGAGAAATAAATGCATTGATGTTTCCTCATTAGCTTTGCAGAGAGAGCACCATCCTGGGCCTATTTTCCCCCTTTTCTGCAAGAAATCCCACATTGGCACTTTTTTCTGAAGGATGCACCAGAAGAAAAGTCTGGTTTTTGCAGGGGATTTCAACTTCCAGAGAAGTTTAGACCACCATGCAAGATAATCCCAGCCTTGTTGGGACATCAACCATTTATAGCCCATCTTGGGAGTGTAACTTCCTGTCTGCGCATGGACCCAAACTAGCTCATCCCTTGCTTCCGAAATCCGAACAGAGGAGTTTTGAAGTTCCAACACAAAGAGGCTCCATTCCTCCCTCCATCTCTCCTCTAAAAGAAGATCATCTGCTGACAACCACCCTTGCCTCCAGATCGAAGTAGTCCTAGGATTGGCTAGCTGATTCAGAAAAAGGTATCCCCGATCAGATAGAAATAGTTTCAGATCAAGAGATAAGGCGCATCTTTCCGAACACCCAACCCAGGGATCACATCCAATCCTCACCCGAGCACCATCCCCCACTTTCCATGCTAGGCCTTGTTCGATAGTGTGAGCCGAAGCAACTACAGCCTTCCAAACCACCGAGGTATTTTTGGAAGACTTCACAGGTGTGCGGACCCATTCAATAGTTGTGGCCGGATCTATATACTTTCTTTTCGTAACAGTAGACCATAGAGAGTCAGTCGAAATAAATCTCCATGTCAGCTTGGATGCTAAGGATTTAGAAAAGCAAGACAAATGCTTTATTCCCCATCCTCCCCACTCTTTAGGTCTCAAAATCTTATCCCAAGCAACCCAGGGAGTCACGTGTTCCACTTTAGATCCGACCCATAAGAATCTGCTACAAAATTTGTTAATAGAGGCTAAAATACCTTTAGGTACCCACATGAGACTGGACCAATAAACAGGAATTGCCATCAGGACTGACTTTATTAGGACCAACCTCCCTGCTCGAGACAACCATTTATGACTCCACAAATTGAGCTTCTTTTCTATTTTTATCAGCAACCACTTCCAATCCTATATCCTGTAGGAATCAGGTTTCAACAAGAAGCCCAAGTATTTAAAGCTTTCCTGCAGAGTTTTGACTTCAAATGGAAGAACTGCCCCCACTCTGCCACTCTCCTCCAAAGACATACCAGAAATTGTAAGGGTCAATTTCTGATCATTAATTTTAAGACCTGTTGCTTTAAGAAAAAGGTCCAGAATGCTCTTTAGAGCCCTACAATCCTCCACACTTCCATTGCTGAATAAGATAATGTCGTCTACAAAAAGTAGATGGGTTACCCACAAATTAACTGCCACTTCAATTCCTCTTAGATCTCCTTGTCTTTTTGCCCTACTAATCATTAGACTAATCCCCTCTGCAGCCAGCAAGAAAAGAAGAGGGGACAAAGGGCATCCTTGTCTCAGCCCTCTCTCCGGATTGAAGAAATTTGAAGCTGCCCCGTTAATTAGTAAAGCAATAGAGGATGAAGTAATGCAACTCATGACCCATCTAAAAAAATCAAATCTGAAACCAAGGTGAGTCAGCAGAAGACGTAAGTACATCCATCTTATTCTGTCATAGGCCTTTGATAAATCAATTTTAACAATGGCCCCTTTCTTACCATTCCTCTTTAAGCTATGCAGAGTTTCTTGAGCAATTCCCACAGCTTCATGAATCTGTCTTCCATCTAAAAAACCAAACTGCTCAAGAGAGATGTGCTTAGATAAGAAAGGTTTTAACCTGGAGGCTATGATTTTAGAAATAATTTTATAAACACAGGTACAAAGGGAAATAGGCCGAAAGTCATCAAAAGAGACAGGCTGATCAGATTTGGGTATCAGAGCCAAAAAGGTTGAATTGAAAGGTTGATAGATAGATCCAGAGGATCTCGACTCATCTACGACCGCAACCAGGTCATCTCCCAGGTATTCAAAGAAATGAAGGAAAAATTCCACTGTCCACCCATCAGGCCCAGGACTTTTGTCCTTCTGCATATCCTTGAGAATGTCCTCCACTTCCTGTTTTGAGACAACTTCCATAATAGAGTCATTGTCTTCTTCCTCAACGTATCGAGGAAAGAATTGTGAAACTTTGATAACCTCAGCTATGGAAACTTCCTCCAGGGCTTTGAAAAGATTCTTAAAGTGGCTAACACCAAGAGAAGCCAATTCTTCAAAGGATTTTGCCATATCCCCATCCTCCTTTTTCAATTCCCAAATTGTGTTAGCAATCTTACGACCCTTTGCATAATTCTAAAAGAACTTAGAGTTTTCAGCTCCTGGCTCTACTTTTCAGTCTCCAGCTTTCTTCTCTTAACTGGAGAATTTTACGCCGAGAGGCTTCCAAATCTTTAATTCTATTTCTTGAAGCCAGGGACTCATAACCAGTTCCATCCGAATTTTCCAATAGGTCTAGTTCAGATTTTATACTTTTGAGCTCCTCTTCCTCCTTTAATTTCTTCTGATGCGCCCATTCTTTTGTGGCTTGCTTCATTCTCTTAATATTGTTCGAAAAATGGGCACTTCTAATTCCCTCTTCATTAATATTGTCCATTCTCCAAGTAGCATGAAAAAGAGCTTCGTAGGATTCATCCTTCAGCCAAGATGAGTTGAATTTAAAAGGGGTTCCTGGTTTCTTTGCATCTCCTTTTAATTCCAGGAGGACCGGGAAATGATCAGAGTGACCTCCTACGCTAACCCAGTGTCTGAAAACTGAAAGAAAATCCACCAAATTCTCACAGAGAAGGAATCAGTCTAGTCTTTTGCCCACCCAATCATCTCCTAGGCGTCTGTTTCTCCAGGTTGGACGCAGTTTGATCAACGGGGCATCCACCAGGTGGGAGGAAGCAATTTTATTCATGAAAAAGACAGAGAGGGGGTCCGAGTGGGCAGCTGCGCCCCAAGATTCCGAATCCCCCAAAGAGAAATTTAGGTCTCCTCCAATGATTACGTAAGGGTGGGAGAGGCAAGAGAGACTGAAGAAGGAGTTCCAAAAACGGTGGTTTAATTAATTATTCCTAAAGGAAAATCAAATAAATAAGTATTCATTTAATTATTCCTCATGGGTTTTCTTGTTTTAACCATAAATAACTTAATAAAATATGGTTTATTAAATTATTTCTTATAGTGAAAGAAATATTACTATGGTAAAATTGGTCTTACATTGTGTACTTTGATCCATCTAATTGTAAATAGTTAGATGACCAAATTTTGGTGTAACATTTCCTTTTCAATTTAGATTGGTTTTGTTGTCATAAGGAAGGTCTCTTGTTGTCATATGAGTTGGTCTTGCTTTCTTTAGAAAAGAATCTATTGTTGTCATATCAAGTCTAGTTTTCTTTAGGAGAATTTGCAGATGGAAAGGAACTCTCTACGTGTTGCAGCCATCGCATAGAAAAGTAGTATAAATGAGGCTCAGTTGTATGCTATGAACCCGTAGACATGAAGCTATTACACTACCCTTGCATAGAATGTTGAAGCACATGTACAAAAGGCACAGTTGGCTACAAGTAGATAGGAATAAGTTACAGCAACAAGACAAAGCATTAGAAACTTAAATAGAAATTATCAAAGTTGAACTTGCAAAAATAAATCTCAAGATTTTTGTTGAAATAGATGGCACTCCTTGAATATGGTAAAATCCATAATTGTTTCCTGTAATATGTTTAACCAATAATTTTAGTAATATATATTCTTGGATAGGTTATTGGAAATGACAAGGAGTCTAAATAAATCATGAAAAATCAAAATGTCATAAAATTTACAGTTTCGTAGCAACTCCCCAGAGTTAAGGTGAATATTTTCTACGAAAATGTTGTAGCTTTTTGTGGAGGGAAAAGTAAGTAAAAATCTCATCTAAGGGAGTTTTGATGGTGTGATTTTAGCTATAAAAAATCAATTAAGACTTCATAACTTTCAGAAAGGTTAGATGGGTAGTAAAAAGGTGTTTTTTGCTATTTGCTACCAAATTTTGCTACGAAGCTCTCCAACTCTGTTTTTATGCATTATAAAGTTTTGATTAGTTTTGATTGGGCATCAGACGACAAGGAAATTATATGGGCTACAGGTCATAGGAGTGTCCACATCATCAGTCAAAGGACTCCTATTTTTCAGGAAGACATGTCATCAAGTCAACCAGGTCAGCATCCATGTGGCAACAACATAACAACCTAGTACATCAACACTCCAACACATTCAACTTTTGGTTGGATTCGATGAGGTTCACCAACAGAATTTTTTTGAACTCATAAATGAAAATACTCCTATTCATATTCAAATTCCATTAAAAAGGAAAAATCCCTACAAATTCTCAATGTGTTGTAAATCAAGTAGGATTAGGTCTCTTAGTTGTTGATCGAATCTAGCCTAGGTGGTAGATTTTGTAATGGACATCTCTCTCTATAAATATGTATCTTTTTTACTATGAAGGGGTTGATGGATGATGTGAGAAGGACACTTTCTGTCAATATTTTATCAAGTAAATGGAAATTTTGCAGCATACTATGTTTTACTACCTGAGATTCAATTTTGGCTTTATGTTTTCTTATCATGATTTTGTGTTGTTATCAATGTTCATAGCATATTAATTGCTTGGAATTCATGTCACATTGCTCTAACTTCCTTCAATTTGTTAGCTTTTACTGTAATTTTTTTTTTCACACCATTATAAAGCCAAAAATGCCTCAGATTCCATAAAGAAGTGTATTTTGTAACCTATTTTTCTCTTAACTGACTCCATGCCCAATGGTGGCAGCCATCACACTCTCTTTCACCTACAAAATCACATAAAGAAAATCAAGAGTTATCTATCTGAAATTTTGAGTTTTACATAGAGAATTTTAGAAGAGATATCCCTCTTAGACTAGAATGGCTAACTTCTAGTTAAAATTTGGTTTGAAATAGTTACTCTTGGTTGGAGGTCGACACGTCCCAATAGGTTCTGCCTAGTGATAACATTTTGGTGCGTCTGTCGGGAGTTTGAGAGCTACATTATCCTGGGTGATTCTTTTCAAAGTAGTTGAGCTCTTGAAGGTAGTAGGAGATCAAAAATTTTGAGCTTGTACTTCTACCTTGGTGACTCCACTGGCATATTCATCTTAAAGGTGGCTTCCAAGAAGATTGATATGAGGAGCAATCCAGATCCTAATCCACTATAGGTAGTTGATGATCCAGAGAAAATTCTCAGAGGAAATGGTAGCTCATCAAAATCAGGTACTCTGTATCTCTTAAGAGCTTCATCTTTGCCCTCTGGAGGTGTTCAAAGTATTTAATACATAAATTTTGATGAAAATTTTGAGCAAACACGTTTAGATCTAAATCAGAAAATGAATTAATAGAAATTGTCTTAGATCTACAAAGATTAGGGATAGACACCACATACATTGTCTCCAAATAGGATAAAGAAGGGTTTTGTGAAATTGTTACATCTGAGTTGTCATTAGAACAATATTCCCTAGATAAACTAAAAGAACTTGATCCTTTTTAATTCCTATTGAAAATAAGAGCCAGTATCCCTTTACCTGAGTGGAGTTATTTTATTTCTGAGCCGAAAGTTCCTGTAACTCAATTTCCTAAAATCACATCTTCTTTTACTGCTACCTCCCCTGTTATATTTTCTGCTAGTGCATCTATTGTCACTGCTACAATGGCATGAGTTCCTCCTCCTCGGGCCTATAGGTCCTGCTAGATATGCTCCTCTTGTTTTGCCTGCTCAACTTCGCAATCTACCACAGGGATATTATGTAGAATAAAAACCTTTGGAGGTGAGGAGGGAATCACTATAGAAAAACATGTTGACCAATTCAATGAATTTATAGACATAGAGGAGGTAGATGATGAAGATGTTAATATGAGATTGTTTGTAAAAAATTTCAATGGTGAAGTCAAAAAATGGTTTAAAGCTTAACCCTAGGAAGTTTATAGAATTGGGATCAATTAGAAGACAATTTCTTAATAAAATGGGGAAGTAAGGTGAATCTTGTTCAAGCATTGACTGAATATAACAATTTGAAGAAAGAAAGTAATGAGTCAGTGCAAGCTTTTTCAAAAAGGTTTAACAAAGTTTACAATTCCATTCCTGCTCATATAAAACCTCCCCCGGGAGCTTCCCAGTTGCATTATGCTGAAGCTTTTGATTATGATATGAAAAATGATGTTGTTAAGGTGGAATTTAACATGGCTGCAGCAAAAATTTCAAATATTGGAAAAGGAAAAGACCAACCCTCTACATCTTCAGATGTAAAATTTGACAGTATGATGAAAACCATGGAAATACTTATGGATATACTAGCACTTAGAAACAATCCTCCTGTTGTAGAACCAAAAACACAATTTAGAACTCCACATTTTAGAAGACCTCAAACTTAGCAGAGACCAAGAGAACAGAGAAACTACCCCGATCAACAAGTTAGGCCCCCTTTCCAACAAAATCTAGTAGATGAAGAAGAAATGCAGCTAGAAATTCAAGAAGACATTATACATTATTTGTATAAGGATGAAACAAGAATATTCTTAACAATAATGTAATATTCCATAATTAATTGGAATATTAAAGTTTTTTTTTCACTTAGATAGGTGAGTAAGTGGGTAGGGAGACCCATAAATCTCTTTATGAAGAATAAAACCACTTCTCATGTGAATGTTGATCATCATTTCAGCTAAATAAGGAACCTTTAGGTGTGAACAGGGGCTAGAGCATGTGGAGAGGGTCAAATTTGACTAGATCAACAACGCTTTTATAGAGATAGTGGAGGGTTCTTGGAGGACAGCGCAGTCATTTAGGAGGAGTGTTTGCATGAGAGTAACTCCTTTAATGAGTGGGACCCAGGGTGAGGAAGCTCACCAAGCATAAAAGGAAGAGGATAGAAGCATTAGAAGAGATGGATTTTGTTAAGTCCATATATTAATAGTGTGGTCCCTTATTATGTTAGTGTAGCCCCCCTTATTGTTATTTTTGTACCCCTGTAACCCCCATATTTGTATTATTGTTCCCTTACATTATTATCGCTAGGTCGGCTAGGATTACATTGTGGCCCCATGGACTCCTATATATAGAAAGGAGGTTTTTTCATTTGTATCATCCAAGAATTGTTCATTCATGTAATGTATTGGAGGTTTCCCCCTCAAAGTGGATTATTTCTAAGACTTTCATATCTCTTTTTCTTCTATTTTTGGAGCTGGTTTCACAACATTTGGTATCAGAACTTTGGATTCTAGGGTTTCGCTGCTCCAAACAGGTCATCGTGGAATGTTCACTATAAATTTTTTTCTACGAAGTTTCAGAAGCTGAAATTTTTAGGGCATGAAGCTGAAATCTGGAGGAACAATGTTGAAAAATGCCAGAGATTGGTTCGAAATATTTTTGGAGATATGATCTATGGAAGTTAGGGCTTTTTGCAAGCTCCTGAATTTCACCGAAACAGGTCATCGTAGAATTTTCACTATAAAATTTTTTCTACAAAGGTTTAGAAGCTTAAATTCTTAGAGTGCGAAACTGAAATCCTAAGGAATATCGTGGCAAAATTTATTTTTTCACAAAATTTTCGGAGATATGATCTGTGGAAGTTAGGTCTTTTTCAGGCTCCCAAATTTCATCTCAAAGAGGTGATCGTGGGAAAATCTTCATAACTCTCTCTCTGAGCATCGGATTAGAATTTTGTAAAATTTGTCTGGAATTACACAGACCATAGTTTTCAAACTATAAATTTTAGAGCTAAATGAGTAAACAGTGACACATGGCAAGTTGTACAATTTCGCTCTACTGAACCAATCCATATAGGTCATTGTGGGAGAGTGGACATAACTTTTCCTTGAAGAATCCAAATCAGGTCAGACATGTGGCATTCGAAAGAGGATTTACAGGGCCACTGCAGGGAAAATTTTCAGATATTCAAGGTCCAAAATCACAGATATAATTCAGTTTCAATATCGAGCTCCTCAAAAGCAAGAAAAAGGTGTGTATTTGGTTTTTAAAATTGCATAACGTTTGTTTGAAAAAGAAGTTTGAAGTGATTCCAAGGGCACATTTTAGAATTTTTGTTAGTATTGGGTTCTATAATTCCTCCAAAAACTAATTCCATACCCATTAATCCCTCAAAAGGCTATAATATGACACATGAAGAGGAAGAATTGCAGTATGAGATATCAAAATTATGGTACCAAGTGCAACAAATTTCAATCTTACGAAGAGCAACCGAAGATGAAATAGATGGTTTAAAAGCAGAAATGGAGGCTACGTTGGATGGTTTGAAGGATCAAATAATAGCTAATATGGATGATAAATTAGTGGGAGATCACATTGAGCATCAACAACAAGTTCTCCAACTCTCAAAGGATAACCTAACTTTGGTGCAGAATCTAATGAAACAACAGGAAGATCAACATCACATCGAAAGAAGTTCTGAAGCAGTCACAGAAACAAGAACTCGACAAGTATGATCAATTTCATAGTATCTCAGCAAGTGGAAGAACTTTATTGTAGAATATTCCACATGGGAGGATGAGAATTTTATACAGAAGCATCAAGAAATAATCAAGCGTTGAGGACAACACTTGTTTGAAGGAGAGGGGCATGTTAAGTCCCTATATTAATAGTGTAGTCCCTTATTATGTTAGTGTAGCCCCCCTTATTTTTATTGTTATACCCCTATAACCCCCATGTTTTTATTATTGTTCCCTTACATTATTATTGTTAGGTCGGCTAGGATTACATTGTGGCCCCATGGACTCCTATATATAGAAAGGAGGTTTTGTCATTTGTATCATCCGAGAATTGTTCATTCATGTAATGTATTGGAGGTTTCCCCCTAGAAGTGGATTATTTATAAGGCTTTGACATCTATTTTTCTTCTATTTTTGGAGATAGTTTCACAACAGTTTTTTATTATTTATTTTGATCTTTTTAGATCTAGATTTTTCATGTGACATATCTATGCATGCTTTTTTGGTTTAGCAGGGTCTGCAATGCTGTTTAGCACAAGGGTGTTTCTAAGCGGAAATCCCACCCTCATCCTCGGGGGACTAAGAGTGCCTACTCAGGAGAGGTTATTTTGAGCTCCATTACCACTATCTAGAATTTTTCCAAGCTTCAATCTTCATATACAACACAGTCTATTCCATATATGTGTTTTGTTGCAGGGCTGCAGTAGTGGAGGAGAAATATCTCCAATTTCTAAGCTATTTTTCGATTGGAGGGGTCATCCTTTCATCTGGGAGGCTTGTGAGTAATTTCTCAAGGCTTCATTTCATTATTTGGCATCAAACCAAGTAGCTACTATCAGCTACAACACAGTTTCCCTCAAGGACTGCGTTATTTTAGAGAGCAGCTGCAGCAGTGGGTTTATTGCCCTAGTTGGAGTTGTGTTTCCATTGAGGGGATCAGCCCTTAATTTAGGAGATGTATTGGAGGAGGATCAGCCATCTCATATATCATATCAGCCACCTCTGATTAGTAATACAGTTGCAGTGGTTATTCAGCCCAAGGGGCCATATCTGTTATTTTGTATAGTGTGTATTTTCGGAAACCTTTTCTGGGTTTTCTTGGAAATTTGTTTTGGAGCATAGATATCTAGTCTTAGCACTTTTGGAGCATTGTATCAGTAACAATATATATTTCTATCTTTCAACTGTTACTTTATCATATAAAGCACAATTATATCATTCTGGCATTTCATGTATTAGCAGCATTTCATATTTAGGTGTATTCTTTCATGGGAGGCTTGTTTGCCCAACTTGAGTGATATTTTCCTCAATAATTTTCACCTATTTTGTTTTTATATTCATAATGGAATGGCTCTATGGTTTTCACATGTCTTTATCTAGTGGTACTTCTACATAATTCCAGTTTTATGTCTTGTATTGCTTCTCTCCAAATTTTGGGATATTACACTGGTATCAGAGCATAATCTTGGCTTAGCCTATGTATTTCAGCCATTATGTCATCTAAAGAGGCTTCTCATAGAAAGGATAATATCTGCAGAAGAGATGGATACTATCAGGAGAAATGAAAGGGAAGTAGTTCTCAAGAATTCTTCTTCAAACTATGCAGGGCATTAACAGAGACATCAAAGAGATGGTGATGCAGAGATATAGATATTCTCCAAGAGGGCTTGTATCTAAAGGAAGCTCCAGTTATTCACATTATGAGTGTGAACATTCAGCTACACCATCAGATCCACAATGATGTACCATGCCTATATTATTGGCAAGAGAAGAAGGAGAAGGAGAAACACCAAAGGAGGAAACTCGTGGTGACTATATCCAAGAATATGAATCTCAGTCTAAGAGATTCAAGGAGCATCTAAAATTCCAAGAGTTTTTCCAAATCAAAGAAAATAGAAGACTCAGTAACCACAATAGAATAAAAGGGTGCATGCAACACACTTTCGGTAGATTCTTTCTACCTAATTTTGATGGGTCACCCAAGTGCACAACCAAGGCTTGGGTAAGGAAGTTAGACACATTTTTATAGCCGCATCAAGTTTCAAAAAAGTAGGCTATTAAGGTAGCAACACTACACCTTGAAGGTAAGGATTATTCCTGGTGGTTTTATGAATCGTCTTCAATGATTCATGCAAATATATCTACTTATGAAAATTTCACTAGGAGGTTAGTGAAAATATTTGATCATAAACATTCTGAAACTTCATTGGGTGAGCTAGCAAAAATAAATAAATTAGAACCCTTGCATGATTTGGAAGGATCCATGAAACCAACTCCATTTCAGAATATTGTTGAGGGGGTTAAATATTTTCAAAATTATTTTCCAAGGGCAAAAGCCCCACTTCAGCAGGAAATTTCCTCTCAGAAGGAAGACATTAGGATTCCTCCTTCAAGAGGGGATCAAGACAAAGGATCTCTTAATGATGAGGTATTCTCCAATGATGAGGAGAAGGAAGAGAAAGAGCTAGAAAGAGTCTTCAACACTGTGACAGCAGGAGGAGATCCACCACTATTTGGAGATGGAGATGAAGCAATTGCTTCAACTAGAGGAGCTCTTGTATATTTGCAAGAAGTTCCAAAGGATCTCACATATGAAGATCAGGAGAACCATGTGTTTGTATTGATGGGAAGTAATACTAAACAATGGAGTAAGTGTGTTCCAACGTTGACCATAGTTTTGGGGACATACACTATGATAGATCACTTCCTTGTTATTAAGACTCTTGACACCAATATAACATTGGGTGTGCATGGGTTGATTACATTGGAGAAGGACACCTTAGGCTGTGAGATGTTGTAGAAGGTAGGAGAAGATGAGAAGGATGGCGAACATCAAGTGATTGGGAACATACACACCCATCCATTTTAGGAGGTTTATGCAAAGAAGCAGGAGGATGATTTTCATAATGAGGGCAGAGACAAATCAGTCCATTCACATGTACATCCTGCTCTAGGCCTTGACTTTTCATTGCATGGAGGCATTCCACCAGGGAGACCCCCTGATTGGAAGATGATCAAAGAGTTCTCTCAACATGGTGTATCATTGATAGATTTGGCTAAGGAAGGAGGCTTTGGAGGAGCTAGCATGACACAAAGAACCTTTGATGGGTTCAAAGGAGGGATGAGAAATTTTCTGATATGGACATTGCCATTTCCCACTCAGCTATTTGTGCTAAAATATGATGATTCAAGAATCTGTGATGGCACAAGCATGGTGTTAAAGGGCTACTCCATAGTCTTGGGGCAAAAAATGATACTTCCACACATGAGGAAGATTTCTGGTAATGACAAGAGGTTATTGACACTCTTGCATGCATTGACCAAACTATGGAAGTTTTGGATGGACAATACCTTCCAAGAGGAGGTTGACCTCCATGTACTTCAATCTTGTCTTAGACAAGATCAGCTACAAGGGAGGCAGTAAAAGTGGGGTAGCAGTACTCCAACATGTGGCTTTGGCATTGAGCATGTCAAAGGGGATATTTATGATGTGACATGTGCTTCATTTCATATTTCAACAAGGCTTTCATTTTTGGGGAGCATAGATCCATATTGGGAGTCCCAACTATTGGTGGAATATTCCAAGAACCTCTTCACATGTAAGGTTATTGATGGGAAAGTGATAGATGGGAGATATAGAGTGGTTGATGGAGTCATTTATTTCCAAGATCTGACCTACTTGACTAGAGACTCCAAGCTCAAGGAGGAGATTCTGCATGCAGCATATGAGGCACTCTTTTCCAGGCATGTAGATTTCATTGAGACTTATCAAACCATCATGGAGGGATTATATTGGGAGGATCTCAAAGAAGTTATGCTACAACATATCAAGAGGTATGTAGCTTGTTTGATGAATGGGGAGGAGAGTAACCACCTTGCAAGGTTGTTACAGGCACTTTCCCTTTTGATGGAGAGATGGGAAGGCTCATCCATGGACCTCTTCACCAACTTGCCAACCATATATGGTAAATATTGTGTTATGATGTTTATTGATCATCTAACCATGCATGTACATTCCTTTTCCATACATTTGCAACACATTTCTCCACAAGAGAGCAAGCTTCTCTTTGGATTTCATGGTCCTTTTGGGACTACATTCAGTGATGGGGATGGCCACTTTCTAGAGGAATTTGGGCAAGAATTTTTTTGCTTGACTCATATTCAGTTAACACCTAATGTCCTTTACTATTTTCAAGCTTTTAAGAAGCTTATGGCAGCAAGAAAGTGGTTGGATGACCACTTACCATATCATGATTTGAGAGAGCTAGAAGCAGAACAACGCTGGTCTCACTTAAGAGACTATTGTCACCATCCAATATGTCATGTGACACTTAGTCCATGTTTCTTTTGGATCCCATATGGTGATGACACTCTATTCACTATATGTGGGATGGATTGGGCAAGAGAGGTTCCTAAAACTTTTAGATGAAAAAATAGCATAAAAAGGTTATCATCATGCCAAACTTGCCCAATCCATCATGCCAATTTTTAGATGCAAAAATAGCATAACTTGAGGAATAGGAATGTCCCTATAGTTTCCAATAAGAATCAACCTAAGAAAGTAGATGATCCAAAGGTTGTTGAACAGAAGAAAGAGGCTCCTGGGAAATAAATTGAAAAGGCACAACCAAATTTCAACCTAGAAAATGAGATTTCAAAAATTAAAATTGGTGTCCCCTTTGGTGAAATAATTAAGGTCATAGAATATAGAAGTCAAATTGTGAAGATGCTTAACACTCAAGGTAGACCCTTTGATACTCTAAATATGTAATAATATCACCCTACCATATTCTTAGGACCAAGAGTGGAAGATGAGAAAAATGAAGAAGTGCCACCTTTCTATGTGAGTTTAAATATTCATGATATGACATTACACAATGTTATGTTAGATTCAGGGGCATCTCACAATCTAATGCCAAAGGTCATCATGGAGAGACTGGGTTTGGACATAACCAGACCATACAAGGACTTATTCTCGTTTGATTCTAAGAGGGTTAAATGTATAGGTTTGATCAAGGATGTGGTTGTTGATCTAACTTAGGTTCATGATAAAACTATAGTGATGGACATAATTGTAGTTGATATTCCACCAAATTGCAGTATGTTGTTATATAGATCATGGCTGCCAAAATCAAGGGAACCATGCAAATGGACATGTGCTACACCATTATCCCTTTTTTTGGTGAGAAAAGGGGATTGTTTATAAAGTCTAGGATGGCATATATGGTCAATAACAAATAAAAACATAAAAATTTCTCAATTTATGTAGTGGAAAGAGAGTTAGGATCATCTATTCTTTTCAATGAAATCGTCCCTGAAACAGAAAATCAGCATGCAAAAAAAAGGCAGAAAGTTGAATAAATTGACAGAGAAGGTTGGTGGAACATGATCTTTGATGGTGCTACTAGAAGAGATGGAGCTGGTGTAGGCATTTGGATTATCAGCCCAAAATATGAAAGTAAGTTTTTCTCTTACAAACTCAATTTTGATTGTAAAAACAACATGGCAGAGTATGAAGTTTTGGTTTTGAGTTTAGAAATCTTGAAAAACTTAGGTGCTCAAAATATTTTTGTTTTGGTGATTCTGAGTTATTCATCAAACAAGTGAATGGAACCTATCAAACCAAATATGTTAGAATGAGAGCATATATATATATAATTCTTGAATTGCTGGAAAATTTGAAGAACACAGTTTTACAATAAGGTCTAGAGAGCATAATGGTATTACAGATTCCTTGGTTTTTTCAGGCAGCCTATTTAAAATTCTCTTTCATTCCAACAAGAAATATGAGATTGAAATCAGACATAGGCCAACCATTCCTGATAACATGAAAATATGGTAGGTATTTGAAAATGATCAACAAGTCAAAAAAAAATATGGAGTTGAAAGAAGATTTTGAAACCATTCAAGTTGATGAAAAAAATATGTTTGCTGAAACCAAAGCCAGTACAAAAGTCATCCAGTTAAAAAACAACTGTATTCCTAAGGGGTTGATTCCACTTGTAAAATTGTTTGACCAAAATGATGTAGCCAAGGATCCTAAGATGAAATCTGATGATGAAGAGGTTGAAATTTGTAATCTTGGTACTGCAGAAAATCCTAAGTGTGTCAAGTTGTCCAAACTCCTTTCTTTTGAGGTATAATAGAAATATGTTGATTTGATGAAGAGATAAATTGATGTCTTTGCATGGACTTATGAAGATTTGAACAAATATGATCCTAGTATCATTCAACATACAATACCAATAAAGGAAAATGAAAATCATTTCAAACAAAAGCTAAGGAGAATCAATCCATTACTTCTGCCATTGATTGAAAATGAGATTGAAAATTTTTTTGAAGAAAGTATCATTATACCATTGAGGTTTGTTTGGTGGTTGGCTAATTTGGTACATGTAAGGAAGAAAAATGGGGATATTAGGATATGTATTGATTTCAAAAACTTGAATAAAGCCTCACTTAAAGAAAACTATCCTCTTCCCAAGATGGATCACATACTGTAGAACATAGTAGGATAAAAAATGATGTCAATGTTATATGGTTTCTCATGTTATAATAAAATATTAGTGCATCTAGATTACCAAGAGAAGAGAGCTTTTACCACACCTTGGGGAACATTTATGTGTGCAAATATGCCCTTTGGACTCATGAATGCAGGGGAAACCTTTCATAGGGAAATGGAAATTGATTTTGTAGAAGAAAAATGACAAATTTGTGGTTGTATATTTGGATGAAATCACTATGTTCTCAAAGAAAGAAGAAGAACATCTCAAGCACTTGGAAAGGATTCTTCAAAAATGCAGAATTTTTTTTATTTCTCTAAACCCTTCCAAAAGCGTTTTTTCTTTGACAACAAGAAAATTATTGGGTCATATAATATCAATGGAGGGGATTAATAATGATCCAAGTAGAGTTGTTATTATTCAGCAGATAGATCTTCCCAGAAACAGTAAAGAAATTCAATCTCTTTTAGGCAAGGTGAATTTTGTAAGAAGATTCATTCCTAATTTTGTAGAAATTGTGAATCATATTACAAACATGCTTAGGAAATATTGTGATATTAAGTGGAAAACATATGCTAAAAATTATTTTGAATAAATCAAGAAGGTTATTACTCAAACTCCAGTACTCATAAACCCTTATTTTTCAAGAGAATTTTTGGTTTTTACATTTTCTTCAGAACATACCATTGCAGGAGTATTGTTGCAGAGAAAACAACAAGGTAAAGAACAACCTATCTCATTTTTCAGTAGGACACTTGGAAATTATGAATTGAAGAATAGAATTATGGATAATCAAGCTTTTTCTTTGGTGAAGGCACTTAAATATTTCAGGGTATATGTCATTGTAATATTCCCAAATGGGGAAGCAACAAAATATGAACATAAAACTGGAAATAGCAGTGAATAACATTACACCAAAATGTATGACAACCATGGAGCCATTTTATTATGTAAATCAGCATCAAATAAGTACAATAAGTGGGCACAACTCAAATAATCAAGGCAAGCAAGCGTCCCATGAATACATATGCCAAATATGAAATGCTGCTACATAGTAGAATGCCCTAGAACAAGTACAACATAGTTTTAGATGGTACACTGCTAATAGAAATGTACAATAAAATAGATCTACTAATGTATGGCTCATAAAGTGTCGGGAGTAGAGATATTTGCTCCCAAACACATTTTCAAGACAACCCAGGAAGGATTCCCTGAAATATACAAAAAAATACCAAAATACTTGAATGCAACCCTAGGGATGAATAGCAGCTGCTACTGAATAACTGGATGAAAATGGTTGTATATGATACATATAATGAATAGATCCTTCTATTGAAGGTCTAATCCTAACACTGAAGATCTCTCCCTCCAAATCAAGCACTGAAACCCCCACTGCAAATTCTCACTGAAATAATGCAGTAAAAGAGGGATATTGCGCTGTAGATGATGGGATTATGCTGGCCTGGTGCCAAGTTGTATTTCTTGGGAATCTTGACCAACTTCCCTTCTTGTTCAGCAGTCAGATTTTTGTTAATGTTTAGAGTTTTCCCCAGCTCAATTTCTACAACCTTACTATTGTACACAGAAGTAGTAGGTATTACTTGATCAGGAATGTCTTTCAGAGGATCTTCTTCTTCTTTATTGTCAAATGCTGCCTTGATCATGTGACATTGCAGATGGGATCTGATTTTTGGTTTATTAATAAAACTATTAATGATATCATCCTCTGTTTGGTATTTAAAATCAAGAGCATCTTCTATAGTTAGAGGTGATCTCATATTTTCCATAAGATATGATATAGGTTGTTTTCTTGTTTTAATTATTGATAGGCTTGGTTGGGCTAGGGGATATAAAGCTAAATTTTTGACATAGTTTCCCCTTGTTATTGTCATGTTGCCTTGTTGGCATCCAATATAAGCATCGACAGTTTCCAACCAAGGTCTACCTAGGATTAACGGGTGTCCATCTAGTCGGTTCTTTGGATTGATAACCAGGAAGTCAGTAGGGTACTCCCAGGAATCTACAGATACCATTACATCTTGTAGTGTACCTTCCGGTTTGACTACCGATTGGTCAGCCAACTCCAATAAGGTTGTTGTTGGTTGTAGCGATGTAATGCCAAGTTTTTGACATGTAGTGGTTGTTAAGATATTGATTGCTGCTCCCAAATCAACTAAGGCATTTGGAAACGATTGCCCATTGATTTGCACTGTCACTACAGGATTTCCTGGGTCTTCATATTTTATAGGTGTTTCCATTCCTGATAATAAGTCAGATAGAGTACCGACTATTTGGACAGTTGGGTTGGTGGTTTTTCTCCTCTTTGGCTTCTTTATGCATAATTCCTTAATGGTTTTTGCATATATAGGGATGTCTTGGATAGCTTGGAGGAGAGGGATTTTTATACACAAATTTTTTAATTCTCCCAGAAGATCAAAATTAGGATGTTCTAATGGGCGCGGTATGATTAATCATTCTAGGAATGGTGGAGAAGAGGTTGTTACTTGTTGTTGATTTTTTTGTTGAACCTCCTTCTCTTTTGGTAATGTTTGTTCTACAGGTAACGGATCTTCAATATGAATATTTTTGTTTCTCTCTGTTTCTACTATACGCCTGGACCGTAATTGAAGGTCATTACACTCCCTCAGTTCAGTTTCTAATTCTGGGGGTTTCATTATTTGAACAGACTGAACTGGCCTATTGTTTGGGTTTGGGTTGGGCTGGGTTGGGAGTTGCGGTTTTAAGTTGGTCTGGGGGTTTGTATAGGGAGCTGGTAGTGTAGGTTGAGAGAGAGGAATTGTTCCAACTGGCTGATTTGTAGGTCTTTGCCAGTTTGACTGCTAGGCCTGACTCTACGAAGTAGAGGGGGACCATTGTGTTGGATAAGCATTGTTTTGCCAAAATGGTGGGCAGAAAGTAAAATTTGGCCAATTAGTTTGATTTGTTTGATTTGGCCATGATGATGTAGGAAATGGCTGTTGTGACCAATTAGGGAAAGGTGGTTGATTTTGCCACATTCCATTATATTGCTGAGCATTGTATTGAGGAGGCTGAAAAGAAGAAAATGGATCAGTTAGCATACCTGATTATCGTGGCTGCCACTGTCGGCGCTGATTAAGTAGACACACCACTTCTAATTATTCTTATGCCTCCTTATAAACCGCTTTTAGGCCAGGAAGCGAGGGACATCCTTCTATGGGATGATCTTTCGTGCAAATGGCACAAACTTTGATTACATCCAATGGGCACTCTTTGTGGTTGTGTTTCTTCCTGCATCTAGGAAATAATACTACCAAATTTTTCTTTGCTTCTGCTTGCTTCTATTTGGCCTGCATAATGTCAAATTGCGTTGTTAGAGTGCCTAGTATATCTGTTTTAAAATCTTCCAGCAGGTTTCCAATCTTTGCACGAGTTACACCTTCATTGGAGGTCTTGTTGTCCCTTGTAATCATGTCGCGTTCTACTGATTTTAGCCTTGTGTTGCCCCTCGAACTCCTGATACACAAATCAATGATGTTATCGTAGCTTTCTTGATATATATCGCCTTTTCCCATAATATTCAATCTTTCAATCCATTGATCTTTCATGCCCCTAATTAATGTAGTTTTCAGCACATTATCAGGTAAGGGTAAGGATGCATAAGGAGATCTCCGAAGATTGTATTGAAACCGTTCCACATATTCTTCCAGGGTTTCATTTAGTTTTGCTGTCATTTGGAATATTTCATCTTTTAGTTCCCGAGACCTGCAATAATCTTGATATTTATTTAAAAACGCAACTTTCATTTGATCCCAATCAGTTATGACACCCCCACCTAACCCCATAAACCATCATAAGGTTGCTCCTTTTAATGTGGAAGTAAATAGTTTTAATTTTTTGGGATCGGTGGTACAATCATATCCCTTGCACAACACATCGAATTCAAACAAAAATGCATCTGGATCTTATGATTTTATGCCATGAAATGTGGGAATATGTTGAATGGGAATGGCTTTCATAGGTGCATTAACTGCAGTATCTACTATAGGATATTGCAGTGTAGAGGCTTGCTGGGGGGTTTGCTGGTTTTGATTTTGGTTCTGGGCCATTTGGTCAAAAATGTTCCAATATCCTTCTGGTATTTCAAGGGAATTCTTAGGCTGACTGGAAGGAGTGGGAATGGTCTTGATAGCACTTCCCTGGTCTGGAACAATAAGTATTCCTTGCTTTCCTACTGTTTGAGGTGATTCAGGACCTTGGTTTTGAACGAGTTTAACAACACTTCCCTTATCTGGAATACTTATTGTTTGGACTATTTGAAGAGGAGAGTTTGGTTCTTCTGCTTCTCCTGTTCCCCCTTCTCCTTCACGGAGATTACTAAAGTTCCCTCCTTGAGGAGAAATTAGGCAGGGATTTTCAATTTCTTGGGAATCTTGCTCAATTCCCACTGTTTGACTATGTATCTCAATAAAGGCTTCAGATGGTGACTCTGTAGCCTGAAGGGAACTAGTAGGTTGTCTAGATATAACTTTCCTAGGTCCTACTGACGGCTGAGATTCAGTATTTTTAAGGATTTCTTCAATAAAAGTTGTTCGCCCAAGGGTCACCGGTCCCTTAGGTTTTTCAGGTTTAGGAGGAATTTTGTTTTTCTTAGTTGGTTTATTCATTCAAGAAAACAAGCCTTCATTCCTACCTAAAGAAAGAATCTTACCTGATTCTGTTGTGAAGTGGGTTGTGAGCAAGTATGTTCCTTGCCCAGTGTGCAGGTTCTTACCTTCTGTCTTTAATACCCAATTCTTCGCGAGCAAAGGAAAATCAATTATGCATCACTCCTTTGAAATGGCATACACTCTCTCTAGAAACGGCGCCAAAATGTCGAGGCATAAAAGGCATCTTTTAAATAGCTATTTATCTCACATTAATTGTCAATTCGGGAGCGAATTTTTATTTCAAGAGTGTACTCTATCTGAGACTGCAATTAACTAAGAGTAATGCTGTGAAATATGTAGTACAATATGCTAGATACAAGAGTAAATGGATGCTTGTAAAGAAATCTAATTACAGGAACAGAAATGGAAATGCTTTGAAATCTTAACTACTCATTCTACAAAACATCAATCAGGGATACAGTAACAATAACTCATTCCCTTAGAAATCGATGCAACTGAAATCACACTAAGGAAATACAATCAATCTGGGGACTAGGAAGCAATAACCACTGTCCTCTATAGTCGATGGTCCTGTTCTTTAAACAATCAAAATGAAATCAAACTTGAACTACTTACTGATGAAAATAACTACTTCTAATAACAAGAGTCGAAAAGGAAAAGCAACTTGTAATTCCTATGTGTACACAGCAACTGTAAACAATCTATCTGAATCTACGAATCAGAAAGGAACAATAAACAGGAATGGAACAGAAAACATGAATTGAACAACAATTCTAAACTTAACACAATATTGATACTTCAATCCTGTCGACGGCTAATACTACGAAACAGTCAGTCCGAGTGAATCATAAACCAATAGAACAACAACTAGAAATGAGTATAGAACAACAAAGCTTTATAAAATATAGCAAGATAAATAAAAAAACAAATATGATTCTTGCAAATGATAGAATAGCGATGCAATTCGTTAACACTCACAACGAATCCAAATTCAATCCAACAACAATCAATCAACTCTGTAATTGTAATGAATTTAAACACAACTTTCACACAACGGTAAGCAAAGGATAGAAATACAAACAACAGGGTAATTCCACCAGGGCTGGGCCCTTAGCACCAGTGAAACACTGCTGGGTTACTTCAGAACTTGAGAGATGAAATGAAATGCGTCTTTTATATTAATCGAACATAAATTATTATAGAGACTGCTCTCTAAAGCCGAGAGTCAATAAAACACAATATTACAAAAGAATGTTTTGAATCGAGAATCTCCCCTTTAGCACTAAAGGCATTGCCTTATATATCAGAATCTAACAGAAAAGACGAGGAATAAGATGAGGCTTGAATAGCAATCCCTCAGGATCGAAGGATCCTGAGGGATTCACTTCCCTTCTTTTAGTTATCACATGATTTACTTTGACTGAAGTCGAGTTGTCCCCTGCCTTTTCTTAGCGATGCATTCAGATCTTCTTATCCTTGGTAGGATTTGGCCTAATGTTGGAGGAACAGCAGTTGCATTTGTCTCAACCTCGCCTCTGATATAGCTATTCACCTCGTCTAATTCCTGTTTTTTACAACAAAAAGAAATCTTTAGTCATATTTTTACAATAAACATAAATCTTTCCAATTCAACCATAATTCTTGTAATAAATCATCTTTCTAAGGTGAAAAGGCTTATATCTAAAGTAAAAGAATGAGAAAACACATAGTGATTTCATACCTTTTCCACTCCTCAACAGCATCCTCATATGATAAACTCCTCCAAGGAGCAAGATGTTGTCTCATCAATAAATCTCCAAGTTGCCCCTCCCAAGTATGCAAGTTAGCTTTTGGTGACCATCCCAAATAGCTATCATCATGTAGAATTAAAACACCCATGGAGGAAACAATGTGTTGTCTAGAGGCCTTCTTTAGGCATGGAATCTGAAACATGTTGGGAACTATCATTCCCATGTGAATCTCCCATCCCTAAGCTATCATCCATACAAAATGAGCCACCCTCCAAAATGATAACTCATGAAAAATCTCCTCCACCTTTGGCTCCAACAATGGAGGTGGGCTTCATAAATTAACATGGTAGACAAAATGGCCTACCCCATGCTGTCTCTCTCTCCACTTATGATAAGTGTAGAGTAGTTGTTGATTTTGGGCTGCAACAATGTTTCCCTCAAGAGGCAAGAAGAAGACTAGATCTTCAAATATCCTCTCTCTAGAGTCATGAATCATGTTGTCCCAATCCATCCCATACAAAGTGAATGGTACATAATCACCATATGGTATCCAAATCAGAAAAATGTTGAAGGTTATGTGCAAGTTTGGATGGTCCCAATGGTTTCTCTAGTGGATACAACGCATTTTTACCAACTGTTGTTTTAGAACATCATGTGGCAAGTTGTCCTCCAACAAGTTGCTAGTTGTGCATGTTTTCTCATCTACTATGAGGTAGTAAATGGCATTATATTTCAGCTGAGCATAGTAAGAATAACACCACACTTCCCCAAGGTCATGCAAAGAAGGGTTATCTCCATCACAAATGCTGGTCCTAGAATGACCTTGAAACGCAAAGATAATCTTGCCCTCTTGTGGAGCAATGTACTGTACATAGATGGTGAGAATATGCAAATACTTTATGAAATGATCAATAAGTAAAGAAATACATTTCTTACCATGCATAGTGAGTAGGCTAAAAATGAGTTCCATAGATGAGCCCTACCATGAGAATATCTACATAAAGGTTGGAAAAATTAAGGGATGCATACTCCCCTTGGAACACTCCATCAATAGATACATACTCCCAAGTGACAACATTGTTGGCCTTAGTGATAAGGCTCTTGCCACTCCATGACTCCATTATTTGACATTCCGTATGCCAAATTCATCCACCATCATGCTGTTATGTGTGGGAGTCTCCTTCCTATGTGGAAGTACCTCCTGATCCTCCAATACTGAAGGGTAACCTCTTTGCACTTTGATTGTGCCATCCCTTTCTCTTGAAATATCATGCCAAGTATGGGAGAAATTATGCCCACACTCTCCCAAGAGTAGCCAAAGCAACAATAGCTCTTATTGTCCCCTCCCACCTCCATCATGCAAATCATGAGGTGAAGATATGATGATTTACATGAAGAATGTCATATCAACACAATACACCCAAGATATTTTCTGCCATAAAATGCAAGTGCCATGCCAAGTTACACCCACCAACATACCCTTAGGAGAGGAATATGTCACATGATGGCCAAACTCTTTCAAGAGTAGCCAACGCATCCATGCATCATGCTGCCATGTGTCATAGATATGAAGTTGACTCACTAACCTCTTGCTTACCATCCATACCCCTTCATCCAAATGTGGGTGTCTCCTACCATGCTACACCTTGGTACTCCTCCATTGGAGAATACCATCCTCCCATATCAGATTTCTACCTTTGCATGCCATGGGATGTTGAAATTCAACCTCTTGGATATTCCCAAGTGAATACCACTCATCAATGACCATGTTCAATCCATAGGGATCCAAGTATGCTGAAGGCAAAGGCTTATCATTGAGCTGTGAAATTCTCATTAAGAAGGATCCATCACAACAATGAAATATAATATTCCTCTCATCAATTATCAGCCCATCCAATATCACACATGTAAAATGGTCATTAGAATGCTCTAACAATAGTTGGGCCCCCAACTCATCATTGTTGCTCAATGATAGCGCTGGTGATCTCCATAATGGTGTTTTTGTTGTCTCATGCTCATGCTCAATGCTAATCATATAATTCTGCATTGGATTGTTTAGGACAATGCTCATCCTATCCTCCAAGAATCCACACTCCAACCCCAGGAGTTGTGTGCATCTTAGTAATAAATAACTAGGGTGATTGTTTATCCCCTCTTTGAACAACTCAGGGTTGCTCAGCACAGTGATAGTCTGCTGCTCCAAATCAACAATATTCTTTGACCCTTGGTTATGCAATGGCATATTCCCACAACTCTCCATAAGATGTGATGAAATAACAGAAAGTGGAAACATATGCATACCTTGGTAAAGCTTGGGAACATCTTGTACTACTACAAGGGTTCCTTCCTCCAGTGTGATGAATTCCCCAACTATTGATGATGATGGCATGTGTTTTGAGATCTTCCATGTACTTGTATATGTATGAATACCTCCCTAATTAAGAGGGAGTGTTGAAGAATGTAACTAGGTTTGGTCTTCATATTTGTATCTGAGTCAAAAGAAAGAAAGAAAAAAATATTATTATTATTATTAAAGCATGGGTTTCATGCTTGGGTCATCATGTTTTAGGTCAATGTCCCCATTGAGGGCTTATATGTTTTATATTGAGTCATTAAAGTCATTGTCCATTTTATAAGACCATTCTTGGGCTTTTGAATCATGTAAAAAGAATTATTATTGAGTCAAATAAGTCATTTGTCACCTCCACACAAAGTTAGCCCTCACCTGTTGAAGTCAGCCTACATGAGGTTAATTTGAACTCTAGAAGAATCTATATATACAATGCAGTTCGATTCATTTGAGGCATCACTCACAAGTTCAATATTCAAGATAGATAAGCAGAAGAAGCTAAGTGTAATCATAAATCCAATGCAACCAACGTATCATCATATCAATATAAATCTGCCTACCAGTATGATTACTCATGTAGAAAATCCCAAGGCGAAGGAAGATACAATTATATGGAGGATGAAGCGGGTGGGAGGTGGGAAAATACCATGCTCATAGATGGATGATCGCGTGAGAAGAGGTAAGAAAAGGATGTATTCTAGTCCATGAGCATTAGGGGAATTTTGAGGTACAAAACGGGCCTCCTAAGAAACATGTACAACCAAAATAAAATTTATAAGAACCAATAGGATTCAAGATGATGATGTCAACCATGGGGGATGATTCACCATTTTTTAAGTAAAAGGGTAAAAATATTAAAAAATAATAAAATATTAAAACTACTATTTCAACTCGTATTTTGAACTTATCTCCCAAAGTTTTTACTCAAATTTCGAGTGGGAGTACTCGTTGGATGCAAAATTTAATTCCTCATCCAAGGAATACCCATGTTGCATACTTTCAATGGACCCTGCTACACGAAAAATGAGAAATACATGAAAAAACGTGATTGCAATCACATTTTTTCATGTATTTCTCATTTTTCGTGTAGCAGGGTCCATCGAAAGTATGCAACATGGGTACTCCTTGGATTAGGAATTAAATTTTGCATCCAACGAGTACTCCTGCTCGAAATTTGAGTAAAAACTTTGGGAGATAAGTTGAAAAAGTAGTTTTTTTCTTTTTTCCTTCTAGAATTTGATGATGTAATCAAATATTATTTTATTATTTCCACTATTATTTTATAATTTCCTTTGGAGGCCCATTTTAGACCTCAAAATTCCCCTAATGGATCCTCCCTTCTAACCAAAATATAGAGATGTCAATGATTAGGTTCATTAATTTTTATGGACGAAAACCTCAAGCATATTACTTCCATTATCATTTATGTCATATTTTATTGCCTCAACGGTGTTATGATTAATAGGAAAGGGATGTTCAAAAGTGTAACTAGGTTTAGTCTTCATAATGACTTGTAATTATGAATTTATGTAATGAAGAAGACAAATATAATAAAATGTTTTTGTAATGCTTGTCTCATGGGTTTCGCAAGCAAGGAGATTTTATTATAGGTCAAAGACTTCTTCTTGATGTATTTAGGAGTTTTTTATTTTGTCATAAATTTAATTAGATTCATGTAAATTAATTCATGTTACAATTATCAAAAGACACATTTTTGATGTAAAAGTATACTCCAAGACCTTGTCACTAGGCCTCTTGAAGTTGGCTTAAGATGTGATGAATAACTCTCCTTGATAAATTCGGCTCACACTCCTTGTATCATGTTGTCCTAGAGATGGAAGATAATCACTATATATAGAGTGACACTACTTCATTGTAGAGAATCAATATCGGTTAGGTCTACAACAAAAGGACGTGAAGTGAAGTGTGAAGAGGAGGATTGTAATAAGAGCAAGTAGGAAGACATCTCAGTAAAGAGAGGATGTTCACTATTTTGGGTCTATTACATAACTTAGAGTATCGAGGGTAATCACATCAAAGAAAAATGAGGATACAACTTCATAGAGAAGAGGATATATCTGTGTGGAGAAAAGGCTACAAGAGAATGAAGGAAGAGATAGATCTGAAGTCTCTAAGGTTCAGTCCTAAGTCTGCACCTATACATCGCATGTTTCAGTGAGACCGAGGGTTACTACTGTTATCACTCTGCCAGATTTCTAAGGCTGAAGAAGAAATACCAACAAAGGTGACCATATACCAATATTTTGGCTTGGTATCTAGCCCTACCAAACCAAAGAAGGCTCTCTCCACAAGGTCACAGCCAAGAGGGCTGGATAAATTATGATTTTAGGCAAGGTATGAAATGCAGAAGGGTTTGATTTGATTTGATTGGGTTGTTGGATGAGGATATTAGGTCAAAGAGGCTAGGTCAGGGAAAATAGGATTAGGGTTACAGTCCATTCAATGGGGCAGGGTAGGTAAGAAGGATAAAACATTAGGGTTCTTGGGATGGAATGATTCAGACAGGTGAGGAGCTAGGAAGAGCATAAAATATGAATTCTTCCTAAACTGAGAGAAGATGAACAGACTATGAAAACTTTCCCAAAACAAGCATGTGAGATTAATTCTGTTTCTATAACTTGAAAGTTATTATACAATAGAAGTGCAGTGGATTATGAAGACAACACATTCAAACATAATGAGACATAATAATAAAAAATGCTAGACAACCATACCACAGGTATCCCAAAGAAATAGGTGCAACACTTTTATTAAGCTCCTGCCAAATGATTACAATAGAGTCTGTGATCAATATAAAAACATCCAATTGATTCCAACCTGTGAAATGACTAAAAAACTACATGATATAGGCCTCAAAAAAACTCCTCCTAGCCTCAAGGGTTGAATCCATGAGAGGAGGAGCAATTCCACCAAACACTGAGTTGAATACCTAAAGTGTAGGGAGGTCCAAGTGACTCATCCCTAACTTAAGTGAACTAATTCATTACACCTCATAATGAGTTTTCATCTAATGTATTTACCCTAGGTAATAGTAAAAACATTATATTTACATCTACCTCCATCAATTACATAAGAAAAATCATAATTTTCCAAAGTGAAAATCAAAATTGCAGTAAAAAGTCAAAAAAATCAGACATTTGTCAAGGGCGCATCGCCATGTTGCAGGCAACTTTTGGAGGCCTTCCCGATGTCCAAATTAGGCTCATGATGGCTTGTTGGAAAGCATAGCCTATCTACTTTCCAGATATACCTTCATTTTTATGAATGGAGTTCGTTTTCCCTGTAAAAAAATTGATTCTCCCACAGCTGGTCAAGGGGGCAGCGCCAAGGCTTAAAAGGAGGCAGAACATTGATATTTTGAGGGTTTTTTCACCTTTTCACCTGCCAGTTGTCCACACTAAGGCTAGAAAAAAAAATTCTAGAATTTGTTTGTCATTTTTCATCTACTTGTGGTCTTCATTTGGCCAAAAAATTCCTCAAACAAGGGTGCAGCACCTAGGGCGTTGAGCCCTTGACAGTCCAGCTGTCACAAGACTATCTAGGACTGCTGAAAAACAAAAAAAATTCAAAAATTACCTCAAAAATTTTCAAAATTGGTGAAATGACTATTGATCATGTGGTTTAGGCATGGAGTGAGGCCTTAGCTAGTATGTCAAGCCTCCTTTCCTCTTCCTGCATGGTCAAGGCTTCAATTTTTGCATTGCGTCTTTAAGTGTGGCCCTTGCAATTTTGTTTTTCTTTTGGCATAGTACTTAGCCATCCTTCTCTGAATATAATTTTACTTCTTGGAATTTTTCAACAGCTTCTCAAAGCGGTTGATCCTTCCTCCCTTATGTGGCCTTCTCTCTTCCCTCTCTTATTCCTCCATGAATTCTCTTTTCTCCTCCTCCATGGTGTTTTGGTCTAGAAACCCTAGGAAGATGAATTGGGAGTGAAATGTAGGTTTAGGGAGTGGGGAATGGGATGGAAAAAATTAGGGAGATGGGGGAATGGTTTTATGAAATGAAGGAGGTGACAGGGAGTAGAAATGATATGCAATTAGGATTTAGGGAATGATACTAGGGTTTCAAACTTAAAAATAGACACTAACTCTTTAAACAAGCTCAAACACCAAAAAATTGACTTGATGATGAGAGGAATGGTGCAAATGGTAAATTAGTTAATTTTTGGAGGCTGTGGAGTACTTTGGCTAAAGTTTTGAAGGTGATAGCACAAATTTTGGAGCTCCTGAGTGTTTACAGGCAAGGGCGCAGCGCCAGTGCTAAGGGCGTAGTGCATAACCCAAGGGAGTAGCACACAATGCAAGGACGCAGTGCCAAACGCAGGGGCGCAACACCAAACCTAGGGGCACAACGCCTGACTCTGTTTTTGCAAATTTCACTTTCCTCCTTGAATTTTCATTCTTTGCTGAGGTTGCTTGATGTTGGCAAGAGCAAATGAATTTTGATTTGATGCTCTTTGGGTTCAAATACTTTGTGGGATTTGATTTTGATCTTTTTGAAACCCGCTTTTTCAATGTTTAATTTCACTTTTAAAACTTTTCAAAATATCGTTTAACTCTTTTTGTTTTCTTTGCAGATTGATCATGTTGGAGTAGGAACTCTTCATATTTTGGAATTTGATGTGTTTTGAATATGGAACTGAGTTGGCAGCGTTAAGAAATTGAATACTTATTACATATAGTGAACATAAAATAAAATAAAATTACATCTCTGTTTTTTGAAATAAAAATACATTTCAGAATGAAACTCACACTTGAAATCAAAATTACAACTTTGGAAACCATCTTTACATGCTTGCAAATCCTCTTTAGATGGTAAAGGGATATTATTTGGATCACTCTCATACTTTTTCTGAACTTACACAATGAAATGATGTATTATTTAGAACTTGAAAAATGAAAACCTAGAGACCTAATGAAGACCTTGAGTGACCAGACTTCATGGTGACCTAACTGACATAATGACATGATGAAATGGAATTCATGACTGAAGTATGCTCAGCAAGACATGAATTTGGGCTATAAAGTATAAATTTTTGAGGAGGAGTGATGTTTTTGGACTAAGACTACTATCAGTGAGTAAATTTTTTGCATGACCTAATGGAATGATTAAAAAATTATGAGTGGGACTCCTAAAATGATATGAAAAGAGTATTTTTTATCACTGAGGGCAGAATGCAAATATTGACACTAACAAATACAACAAAGAAAAGGGTTCAATCTTGGGTTGAAATAGAGCTAGATAGGTGGTAGAAAAAAGTTGAAGAAGAGGTCTCCAGAAGGCTGAAGATAGGATCGAAGGAAGTAAGGAAGAAGCATATTGTTTAAGGCTGATGTGATAGAGACCGATTTTCTCTAAAGTGTAGTGCAGTTCAGTGCAGAAAAGGAGGTTCGAAGGAGAGGCTGAAAAGAGCAAGAGAAGGATAGTGACAAGGGTCTTGGAGATATACTGTTGTCAAGGGTATTTTTCATGGTCTTGGTACTCGTCAATTGAAGATATATAAGAAGAATTACTTTCGGGTATTCCTCTCCAAGAGGGAGAGCTTTTGGCCCTGGCTTGAAGAGCCTAAACTTTGTGTCTTTTTGTTTTGATAATTGACTTGATTAAATATATAATAAGTCAACGACGATAATATCTAATTAAAATAAGCATAACAAGTTCACAAGTAATTATCAAGAAAAGGAAATTGAATTAAACACCCTAATTTCTCAACATGGTTTCTGAGCTAAGGTGCTAAAGACAAAGAAGGGAAATTCAACAAGAAGACACAAGGATCAAAATCTTCAAGGAAGTTATCAAGGATCAAAATTTTCTAGAAGGCATCAAAGCAAACAAAATGGATCTACATTGAAGATTCAATCTTCAAATCTAAGAAGTTCTTTGCTCATTCAAGAAGGAGCAATTTGCAGAAATTGGAGAAACCCTCAAGCCACTTCAAAAGGATCAAAGATCTTTCTCAAACGACCTATACATCAAGCCAAGTCAACATTGTTGAAGACATCATCAAGCCATTGTTGAAAAGTGTAACTAGGATTAGTCTTCATATTGACTATGTAATTATGTATTTATGTAAATAAGAAGACAAAGATAATAAAATGTATTTTGTTTTACTTGATGTTGGGTTGTATTAATCACGGTTAAATGACTAAAACAGTACATGCTGGAATAGGGTCCCATAAAAGCTACGAATTTTGTACAATTTTGTATATTTTTGGTATTATTTAGTCTAACATGGTTTTTGGGGTGGGTCAAAGCCCCGAATGCATTGCAATGGGTCAAGGGTAGACCAAGAGTCTGCAAACCACATTTTTCGGACCATTGGAAGTGTAGGCTAAATCGATACAAATATATGAACATTTTTGAGTCCTAAGGTAGGAAAGAATTAAGTCGGATTCTAAGTGCGAATTGTTAGATTTGTTGTTGGGTCATTTGGGTAAGGACTCCTGCTGGTTGTGTGTGTGGAGATCCTCAGTCTTGCTATGTGCAGACCCTGCTGGCTATGTGCGCAGGCTGTGTCAGATTGTATTGTGTTTTGGATGCTGATATATGCAGATATGGTTAAAGTATTTATGTGTTATCTGATCTGATGTATTACTATTGATGCGAACTATTTGGATCTGTTACAATTACTATTGTGTTATCTTTTTATGATACGAATATGTTTGTGTTATGGTATAACTATAATCTATTGATGATGTGTTATGATAATGTGTGATAATAACTACTGATACGCACATGGATGCGGAGTTATTAACTAGATATGTGCATGATAATAGCTCTGTATATTGTGATTATACTATTAACAACCCTATGAATAGATTTGTCTGGTGCAAACCTAATAGGGTGGGAACGTGGGTTTGCTTGACTTACCTACTCTCTCTCAGGGTGAGAACGTGGGTCTTCTTGACTTACCTACTCTCTCTTAGGGTGCGGAAACCTGGTTCCAGCGCCCTCCCATACTACTTTGGGTGAGAATTTTGCCCGCGCAAGTAGGTCACTGCCGAAAGGGCCAGTAGAATAGGGGTTTGTTGGAAAACCTTAACATCCGAACTTGGGTCAGGACCCCTCGAGCCAAAAAATGGTTCCATTGCCAGGACCGGGAGCATTTTTAGATAGGGATCGGGTAATGCCAAGAGAACATTGGAGACCTGAGAAGAAATAAATTAAAGAGTGGTTTGAAAAATAGGTCCAGGAATTTGCGGTAAAACAAAATTGCAGCACAAAGCTGACGACAGAGAAGTGGAAGAATAAGTACATTGTCACTGAATTCTACGAAATCTTATTTGTAACATTTACGATCGAGCTTCAAGAGTGGCTGGCAAGGCTCGTAGAGTTTCAGACGTGCTAGAAGGACGAGGGGGTCACGCAATGGACTCCAGAGTTGATTCAGTAGTTATAAAGGACTGATAATACCATCACTCGTATGGTAGATCACTAGGTGGATAGAGTGTTGGGAGAGTTTGTGACGGAATTTGTGATTGATCAATTCGTGTCCTATTCTGAGGCAGAACGAAGGTTCTTCAAGGGTTTCCGAGGTAATTTTCTGAAAACCTTGACATTAATTATTACGATACTATTGTGTGAAAAGAGAATTATGTGCAGTCAGACAGAGTGAATGAGCTCCGATCAGAGTGAGGGTACAACACGAAGTGGTAAATACTACATAACTAATCAAGAAGGAGATAGATTTTTCTATAGTCCAGTAATGGATTTGGTTGCACAGAGCCCTCCAACTACACCACCTTCAAGTCAACATAGGGGTAAGAACTCACCCGTACCTCCACCTCCATCAGAGGACGAAATGGCCTCGCACATGAAGCTACCTACCTTCAAGGGAGTAGGGGACGAAGATATGGATCGGTTCTAGTTTGTCGTAGAATCAATATGGACTATGCAAAATGTGGTCGGCGATGTAGTGAAAAGGGTGCAGCTATCCCTTTCCTTTGAAGGAAGGGCCCTGGACTAGTATATGGGATACATAGCACGACATGTGAATGAAACCATTAAAATTATTAAAGATACCCTAAAACAACAGTTCAAGAATCCTAAATCCTACTCTTAGATAGTGAATGACCTGAAAGATTTCAAGAAAGGACCCTCTAAGTCTGTATGGGAAGCTGAGAAACGGCTAAAGAAGGTAATCAGAGAAGGGGGATTTATGTATGATGACAGGCAGCACAAGGAATGGTTCATTGCTATGTTATTGCCTCACCTGTGCATACCTATGGGTCATCAAGCCATTTAATTGCAGGAAAAGTCCTTGGAGATCGCTATGAAATTGGAAGTTTCGCCAAGAGATGATACCCAATTGGGAGTGCAAAAAATACAAGGGCAGCTGGAGGCGATGCACATGGAGATCTAGAACCTTCGAAAGGACCGAGGGAAAGAAGCTAGCCCAGAAATATGGTGCATTTGATGTAGGGTATCTGGGCATACCAAGGATCAGTGTCCACTGTTAGCAGACTATCTACAGGCGGGGGGACCCAATCCGTTGCACCTAGGACCAAGTGGACCAGCGTTATGGTGTGATGATTTTCATGTAGTTGGCCTGCATGATATTAACCACTACCCTCGTATGGGTTTGTATGTCCCAAAACTGAAGCAAAAATGGTGCAGGTTTTGTCGATCAGTAGGACATGATGAGCAGAACTTTCGAACTTATGATCTAATGATAGACCGAGGAAAACTATATAGGGTACAATCCTTCTTCACCAATATCCCCCTTGGGCATTGGCAGCTCCCCAGCTAGGGGTAGGGGAGGAGGCCGAGGTGGAAGTGTAGGTAGGGGAAGAGGACAATTGATCTGCTATAACTGCGGAGAGATAGGGAACTTTATGAGGGAGTGCCCAAACCCTACAAGGCAATCTTGCAGGTACTGCAAATAGCTGGACCATGTGATTGAAGATTATCTGATCCTAATCACAAATATGTAGGAAAAGAAATAGACACCTATGTAAAATGTATAAAGGGTTAAGGCAGAACATCGAGATGAAGGACCAAGCATTAACGTCATAACACGCAACGGCATGGCCACTAGGGGAGCTGAGGAGAAAGTTGCAGCTAAGCCCCTTATCTGAAAATAAGCCATCAAACAAGAAGGTTTGGACCTACAGAAGGAAAAGGAAACCTTTGTCACAGCCCGGAAAGACTTTGCTAAGGCTGAGGCATCTACTTCTCAAGCCCCCGCAAACTCAAAGAAGAGGACAAGGTCAAACCATTTTTTCAGGAGTGTATGAAGTTGTTGTGCAACCAACAGGACATAGAAAACCTCCAAGCCCTAATAGACAGTTATGCAGAAAGAAATAATCCACCCCTAGAAGTTAAGGATGTGCACAAACTATAGAAACATAAGAAACACACTGGTAGGGAAATGCGGCAAACAACGCAAATTGGTGATTATGAAATGGATCAAGTTATTTTGGACCTAGATCATATGCGAACATACTTTCCAAGCAAACTTGGCAGTGAATGGGAGAACCTAAGTTAAAATGGTCTACTATCCAACTGTGCATGGCCAATCAGCAGAATATCATACCGTTGGGAAGGTTGTCAAAGATCGTGGTAGACATCATAGGAGTTAAGGCCTGAGCTGATTTTGAGGTCATTCAGATTGTGGAAGATGCGGATCCCTATACTGTGCTCCTAGGATTGGACTAGGCCATAGATATGGGAGGTATTATCAATTTGAAGAATAGAATCATGGTGTTTAAAAATGAAGGTACGCGGGTGATAGTACCATTAGACCCAGCGGAAGGAGAACGATATACGGAGCCAGTGCGCGATGAGGAGGATGTGGATACATCTATAATTTAAATTCACGAGACAAATATTGGATCAATCCTACGGCGAGTGGTGTACTTTGTTGGGAAAAGGACAGAGAATGTTTTTCTAACTCCGAAGGGGAGATAGAAAACTGGCAGAACTAGTTACATGATGTATCTGTGTTGCGATGTATTAGGATCACAAAGGAATTCTGATGCATCTCCTTAGAGGTAAGAGAACTGCCCTAATTTGATGGTTCTAATAGTATTAAGGAGTTTTTGCGAACATTCGAAGCTGAGGTTCCGAAAGAGTAGAGGCTATGGGCCCTTAATCTATCCATGCGCGCAACACCTGGGAGGTGGTGGGACATGCATAAGGGGGAATTCCAGGATTGGGAAGAGTGTCGGGATATGATGATCTTGCGATTCGAACCTCCGGCTTACTTGCGCATAAAGACATTCCTTGGCCCAGGGAACCTGCGCGAGCATTTCTTCGCTTGGATGGAAAAGTGGTGTGACCGAACTACAGAAGAATGGGTTCACCTGTTCATTCATGCCTTGGGACCGATTCGCATGGTACTTAGATGCAGAGCTACATCAGTGCACCCGTCACTGGGAAACATTAAAGGATGAATTTATAGGGACATTTGGGTTAATAGGGGGAATGGAGGTGCTTGACGAAGCTCTGCAGGATATAGACACCTTCGTATTTGATGAATCACACCCCTACACAGCACTTGGGGTACCAACATGGGAAACACAGATGCAGGATATTGTCAACTGCTGCAATATAGCAATAGAAGAGTGCGAAGAATATCCATGCAATGTCACTATCCCGAAGTAAGAGGGAGAGCGTGCAGTTGCTGGACCCCCACTCCAAACTGTCGATGTTACGAAGCCTTTGAAGCTGTAAGAATTCAAAATTGGCATGAAGGAGAAACCTAAGTTGGCTAAAATTGGGGATTACTGGGATGACAATACAGTAGGCAAAGTTGTCAAACTTCTCACAGAATATTAGGACTTATTCCCAACAAATTTTTTGGAGCTTAAGGGGATCACGGGGGACCTAGGGGACATGCACATCACGCTAAAACCAGATGTGCGCCCTGTGAAGCAGCAGCGTTATTGGCTGAATCCTAAGTATAATCAAAATATTAAGGAATAAATCGATAAAATGACCACTGCAGGTATCATCGAACCGATCGAACATTCGGACTGGGTAAGTCTGATGGTGGTTCAGGAGAAAAAGATGAAGGGAGAGATTTGAATCTGCGTGGAATTGTGCAAATTGAATGATGTCTGTGTGCATGATCCCTTTCCCACACTGTTCTCAGATGAAATCCTTGATAGCGTAGGAGGGCAAGAAGCATACTCATTCACTGACGGGTTCTCAGGATACCATCATATCAGAATCACACCTGAAGATCGCAACAAAACTACGTTTTCCACTGAATGGGGATCCTTCTAGTATACGTTCATGCCGTTTGGACTCAAGAATGCCCTTGCCATCTTTTCACGAGTAGTAGTCGCAGTGTTCAAGGAGTTCATACACAAATTTTTGGAGGTTTATTTTGATGATTGGACTGTCTTCGACTTAGTAAAGAAGCACGTTTTGAACCTGCACATGATGTTGGATGCCTGTATAAAGAACCATATTTCCTTGAATATCAGGAAGTGCATATTCTGTGTACCCTTCGGAATCTTTTTCGGACATATAGTCTGTCGACAGGGGTTGATGGTTGACCTTGTGAAAGTTGCAGTTATCATAAATTTGGCAGTACCTACAACTGAAAAACACCTACGTTCGATCCTTAGACACACAGGCTACTATAGAAAGTTCATTCATGGGTACGCGCTGATTAAAATTCCCATGGAAAAGCTGCTTAAGAAGAATGTTTCATTTTTTTAGGATGAAGAGTGTTAGAAGAGCTTCGAGCTACTCAAGGAAAAGATGGTCTTTGCACCTATTATCATATTTCCTGATTGGACGAAGGTATTCCATGTTAACGTAGATGCATTAGAAATCACCCTGGGAGCGGTCCTCACGCATCCTAGAGACAGAGACATTGATCACCCGATTGCATTTGCTAGTAGGAAACTCTCTGGTGCAGAACACAACTACTCCACCATGGAGCGGGAGGGACTGGCCATGGTCTATGCATTATAGAAGTATCGGCACTATCTGTTAGGAGGACACTTCAAAATGTTTGCAGATCATTCGGCTTTGAAATACCTGGTTAATAAGCCTGTGTTGGGGGGGGGAAATCTGTCGATGGCTTCTGCTGTTTCAGGAATACGACTTTGAGATCAGTGTCAAGCCAAGGAAGTTGAATGCGGGGCTGGATCACTTGTCTTGAATTGAGAGTGTAGAGGAACCGACCAGCCTGGAAGAAGGATTTCCTGACCCGCAACTGTTTTCTATTAAGGTAGTTGATGCGCACTTCGCTGACATCATTCAGTTCATGACTATAGGCATGGCACCTGTGGAGTATTTGGTACAACAGAAGAAAGAGTTGGTAACCTGTGCTGCAGATTTTACCATCATCACAGGTCATCTCTATAAGATGGGAGCAGATGAAGTGTTGCGCAGGCACATCCTGGAACATGAACAGCATGCTATCTTGGCAGAAGCCCACGACGGGGTAGCAGGAGGTCACTACACAGGGAAAGCAATGGCGCAAAAGATCTTGAGAGCTGGACTATGGTGTCCTACCTTGCATAATGACTCTAACTACTATTGTAAATCTTGCAATACATGCCAACGAATAGAAGGCCATCACATAGAGATGAAATTCTCTTTCAACCGCAAATGGCCCTGCAAGCATTTAACAAATAGGCCATCGATTTTGTGGGACCTATTAACCCACCTGGAAAGAAGACAGGTGTGTGTTACATTATAACTGCCATGGATTATGTAACCAGGTGGGCCGAAGCACAAGACCTGAAGTATTGCACTGCATATATTGTTGCGTACTTCATCTTTGAGCAGATTCTGACCAGATTTGGATGTCCAAAAATCTTGATGAGCGATAGAGGTACACACTTTATAAATGAGATAATGGAGGCCTTGACGGAATAATTCTAGATACATCATGTGAAAATCACTCTGTATCATCCTTAGGCAAACAGAGCAGTCAAATATTTTAATAAAGTCTTGGATCATGCACTAACTAAGGTCTGTAACGCCGATCGCAGTGACTGGGATGTGCGCATCCCGTCTGTTCTTTGGGCCTACTGAACCACCTGTAAGAAGTTAACAGGGAAAACACCATTTCGGATGGTCTATGGCAAGGAGGCCATTATGCCCATGTAATATATTTTTCCTAGCCTACACATTGCAGCTTTTATGAATATGGTGGAGCCTGATATCATGGAGGAGTGTTTAGCGCAGCTTGTGGCTTTGGAGGAAGACTATTTTATTGCTAATTTCCATCAGTAGGTGTAGAAGGCACGGGATAAGGCATGGCATGATCGACATATTTGTCAAAATACCTTTGCAGAGGGAAAATTAGTCATGTTATATGATAGCCAGTTTGCGAAACACCCGGAGAAGGTCTGACAGCACTGGCTCGGGCCCTATACAGTTAAAGAAATCACGAATAGTGGAGTTGTTCGGTTAACCACCCTGTGCGGCGATATGCTATCCAGCTATATCAATGGCAGCACTCAAACCATATCGGATCAAATGAATATATGGCCGGAGTAGTTGTATGAAGTGGGGCATACCCACCAAGGGAGGATGGTAACCATGGTACGCGCAGGGAGCGGCCGCAGAATTGGAAGTCCGGAGGGGTGCACCAAAGGCGCAGGGGTATGTTCAAAACGCAGCAGGTGCACTGGCCGTGCATAGGTGCGTTGGGTGAATAGGAGGTCCGTTGGGATCCCAGGGGTGCGCTGGGTGCACAAGAGGTATGAAAACTAGCCGTTGGAATAGTAAAATCAGGTAAAACGCAAAAGTTACCATTGAAAGGAGCAGGCATCCAGCATTTAATGAGGCGATTTCCGAATATTTTTTACCATTTACTTGATGGTAAGTTCCATGTGAGATTCACCCAACCGTTGATCGCCCCACGCAACTATAAAAGAAGAAGGATAGATCAAACAAGGTTTCTATATCGCCTGAATAGTTTGTACTTGGCATGTTTGTCCTTGGCAAGTTTGTGTTGTAATAGTTTCTGTGCCCAGTGCATCCCTCTCTTGTCTGAGCATCCTACACCCTCTGATAGTAGCAACCCAGAGTTCATCTTCCACGCTAGGATGAAGGCCACTAATCCTGTAGAAGCCTCAGAACCGGTGACCTCGGTGGGACAAGAATATAAGGAAGTCGTAGAAATCGAGCCAAAAGCTGAGGAAGTTATATCTACGCCGAGTTAAGAAAATAAGAAGGGGAAATAAAAATCACAGGGGTTAGGGAAACCCGCGAAATGCATCAGGGTGAAGCCCTGTACTTCCCTGCGAAATGTAAATTCCCTGCAGGCGAAACCCTAGGCAAGATCGCCCAATCCAGCAAAGCGACCTCAATCTGCATAGAAGGAGGCCCAGGTAGCCGAACCAATCAATCAGCTACCACCCTTTGTGCGGGCCCGTAAGCCCCCCACATGCACGATGAAGATTCTTGACGGCCTGCGCACCTACCTGCAGATGCCACTGACCCCAAGCGAGGTCCTCATCTTTGGCGAACCCTTTGGAAGGCTCCATGAAGTAAAATTTTATGATCATGACTTGGCCAACTTAGAGGCCTTCCCTGATTTGGCACCCGAATTATACCTTAACAGAATTCAGGAAGACGATGGGATAAAGATTTTCCCCATGCACTGGATGTGCAGATTAGCTGGGTCCGGGCTCTTGAACCTGCTAAGGATGCCGCACTTCAGCCATTACAATATCACAGACCGTCTGGCACGTCAGTTGCTCGCCCTAGTCCATGATGGCTACTTATGGATCCAGGATCGAATCCCCATCGATGCTGCGCTCATTCATCGCATTATTGGTTTTCCCATAGAAGGGCCAGACCCTCTAGAGCGCATTGGTAAGAAGTAAGAGGGGGACATTGCTGAACACGTGCGCAAAACCTACCATGTGGAGTGGAACACTCGAGGCTTCATGATCAAATCCATTAGTGACCCTGGTACACAGTTGGGTACCCTACTATTGGCATGCAAAATGATGTGAAAATTCCAGGTGGCCTCCATCCCTGCATATGTAATTCAGTTGGCAGGCCGATGCGAGAAAGGGGTCTGCTTCAATTGTTCCCGGTACTTGTGCAACGATTTCTTGGCCAATGTCTGTAAATCCCAGGAGCAGGGATGCCCTTCTTGTTATTCATGGTTGCTACTTCTCATTTCGTTGGTCGCTTGGGAAGCACCTGAGGAATCAATCCTCCCTGAGCTTACCCCAGACATGTGCAAAGGGGCTCGATATAAGAACTTGTGGGACTCTAAGGATGCGCAACGCATCGAGGACAACTAAGTATTCTGGGTATTGTTTTAGAGTGGGCTCGCATTAGCTATCAAATCTCGATCGCATCTTTCACCAGCCATCTATGATAAATATAAGAACATTGCTGCTTTCCAAGTGACTATGCATAATGTCCAAATTTGAGGCCGCAAGGATTCCGCATGGGTTTCGCTCCCCTATATGACTGTCGATGAAGAGATTGATAGGTTAGTTGTGCAATGGCCTCCTCACTGGAAGCTTGGCTTCAAAATAGGTGTGAAGGGCACTACAGGAATAAGCACCATGAAAGTTACCCTGCCTACCATCACCACAGACACTGGAGGAATGAGCAAGAGCACGGGGAAGGGTGCCAAAGCTACATCGCAGAAGGATTCATAGCCCAGTAAGAGTACGAGGAAGGGCACAGAAGCAGCAATGCAAAAGGATGCACAACAAGACCTCGGCATCGGAGGTCAGGAGGCCAGAGGTGTTGAATCCCCTTGAGGAACAAAGCGAACGGGTGACCCTGCAAAAGGACCATGGAAGAAGCAGCGCTCCCAACAACTAGAACATGATGAATCAGTTACACTAACCGAAGGGGACCTCAAGAAAATTGCGGATGCGGTTACGTTGGCTGCAGAAGAAAAATGACTGGCTCTCGAAGAGCAGCAGAGAGCTGCGGTCTACACACTTCAGGCCGAGCTCCGAGCTCTACAGTTGAAGACAGACATGCTGCAAACAAACATGGTTCAGGTACGCACAGCCTCAGCAACTAGCAGTGCATCACTTGTTACAACAGAAAGCTGCCTCTGTTCCCTACCAGGCACAGCCCTTGCAATAATTCCACCCAACTTAGGAGCGCAGGTCTAGGTGTGTGCAGAGGTACAGCTAGATCTGGCCAGGTTTTCACATGAAGCATTACAGGTTCTCCACACCTCCTTATTCGAAGAAATCCAACACAGGGATCATCGAGTGCCCCAGCAGCTCAGCGTAGCTGAGCAAACAATCGAGGAAATGAACGATGAAGTTTCCCATGTACAGTCTGCATGTACCCTCGCCACCGTGCAGCAAATGGAGCTAGAACACTTAATTAGTAGACTCTGCGTGGATGTTACAGAAGAAATCTGGCCATCGCCACCCCCCAAGCCAAGATTGTGGGGTTGGTCACAACATTAAAGGCCTCTAGGACAAAGATTCAGGTGGTCAAAATTCAAATGGAAGAGTAGATCATAGACTTGCAGGCCAAGTTGCAGACAGAGACACCGCCGGAGGTACGGGCCTAGCGAGCTGCGCTGGTTACCGCAGCTACAAATGTGATTACAGGAAAAATTTCTCAGGGTGCCCAATTATTGGAAATATCCATGTAGTTATGGACCAAGGTACAGCGATACCCTTTCCTGCGTGAAATCAACCAGGATCTGTGGCAGAAGGAAGAAGTGTTTGAGCAATTGGAAGCCACCATGCCTTCTCTCATTCCTGCTCAACGATTGGCACGACTGCAAACCAGCCACGCTTTTCAAGATGATATTTACGAACTCCACCAAAAGAAGAAGACCCTCAATGACCTCCTTAAGCCATGGGCTGATGAAGCCCTCAAGCTCTCTCAAGATATTGATGTCGTTGTTAAACAGTTGAACTAGACTCTGGAGAGCGTCACAGTTGCAACAAAAGGACAAACTTTGCAGAAGTTGGTAGAAATTTCTCAGAACACTGCTACTCAGAGTGAAGGAGTGCTACCCCCACTAGTCGAGGCGATCAAGCTGCTACAGGCGCAGGTGGAGACCCCATGGCCATAGTGACTCGGGACGAGTCACAAGATTGTGTTGGGGGACTATTGGAACAGGGTTCCCTAAAAGCTGCAAATTTTGTACAATTTTGTATATTTTTGGTATTATTTAGTTTAACACAAGGGTATTGGGGTGGTTCAAAGCCTCGAATGCATTGTAATGGGTCAAGGGTAGACTAAGAGTCCGTAAACCATGGTTTGCAGACCATTGGAAGCGTAAGCTAAATCGATACAAAGAGATGAACATTTTTGAGTCCTAAGGTAGGAAATAATTAAGTCAGATGCTAAGTGTGAATTTTTAGATCTGTTGTTGAGTCGTTTGGGTAAGGACTCCTGCTGGCTGTGTGTGCGGAGATCCTCAGTCTTACTGTGTGTAGACCCTACTGGCTGTGTCAGATTGTATTGGGTTTTGGATGCTGATATATGTGGATATGGTTAAAGTATTTTTGTGTTATTTGATCTGATGTATTACTGTTGATGCAAACTGTTGGGATCTGTTACAATTATTGTTGTGTTATCTGTTTATGCTGTGAATCTGTCTGTGTTATGGTATAACTATAATCTGTTGATGATGTGTTATGATCATGTGTGCTAATAACTACTGATATGCACGTGGATGCGGAGTTATTAACTAGATCTGTGCATGATAATAGCTCTGTATATTGCGAATATATTGTTAAAAACCCTGCAAATAGATCTGTCTGGTGTGAACCTAATAAGGTGCGAACGTGGGTCTGCTTGACTTACCTACTCTCTCAAGGTGCGGAAACCTGGTTCCAGTGCCCTCCCATACTGCTTCAGGTGAGACTCTCGCCTGCGCAAGCAGGTCACTGCCAAAAGGGCCAGTAGTATAGGGGTTTGTTGCCAAACCTTAACCTCTGAACCTGGGTGAGCACCCCTCAAGCCAACAGTACACATAAATTATCAATCCAGGGACGTACTTTATTTCAATGACAGTCACACTGTTTGTGTTGATACATCAACCAGAAGCAAATCCAAATAAAGGAAATCGTTGCTGAAGTAAATTCTAGAAAGAAATCACTCATGCAGAAATAAAATGATCTAAAATACTATGATCACACCTCAATTAATATGTCCTAGTGCGCCACACAATAGTTACCCAGCTGGTATCTCTAATCTCACATGTGTAACAACATATAAAGTACTGGAATTGAAGCAGATCTATTCACAGCTAAAACAACAACAACAACACTTCCACTGGTACATAAAGTAAACATATATATATATATATATATAAACAACTACCTTAACACTGCAATCCCTGCTAAAGAGGGGGGGCCTTCCTCCCTAGCAAGGCATAGGTAGAAAAAGAACTTAACGGAAACTAAATCAGATGATGCATGTAACAGCAACAACAAGATAACTTGTATTAATATGATCAAAATTACAGAGCCAAATAAATGTTGTTCTCTTTTAACATTTTGACCTCAAGGGTCCAAAACTATATAGTGGTTACACCTCAGAAAAACGAGGGATGGATCATTCATGAGAATCCTATGATTTTCATGTTGATCAAAATAGAATACATATGGTTACAAGTCTAACTGGAAAATTATAGATTACAATAAAAACTACCCGGAGGCTGTTATCCAAAAATGCATTACTTAATAACTTCTACAGCTATCATGATAAATCACAACTATAGGGTAACATCTAGAGGACAGATCATCATCAGGAATTGAGGATATCCAGTCAGTGGTACAGATGTAACAACAATTCGTCAGCGGGTCTATAACAGCATGGTGTAAAAGCGTCGTGGTGTAACAACTCATTATAACAACACGCCTTTAACTTCTCCTATGCACCTCATGCTCGAGATATTTTGTGCTACAAATAGCATCTAGAAAGACAACAAAAGACCATAGATCTTATCCAAACATTCATCCTCAGTTAGTCATAAAAAAGACATGATACATCATAATAATTGATGAAATGGTAGAGTAATGAAAATAAGGTGAAACAGTACAAGTTAAGATAGAATGGTAGGAAAAAGAGGCAAATATAGTCCCAATGGTTATAGTAATGAGGTAAAATAGGGGAAACAAATGTAGGAAATAAGTGTGAAACTGACACCCAACATCTCCCCCCAACTGAAGCACTTGCATGTCCTCATGAAAAATCTCATCTCTCATGGGAATATCTTCGGTGTAGGTCAGTAAGATCATAAGCACTGGTTGTATCCTCATCTGCAGACATGTACCCTTAATTAGCCATCAATTTTCGTATCTAGGACTCTGATTCATACTTTTTCAACTCATAATTACTTTGATAATCCTCAATTAGCAGCCAGATCAAAGGAAACTTGAATCTTAACCGAGCCAGGAAGCACCAAGGGTTTGTACTATCTGTGCATATTTTGGTACATGTGTAATAGCCACCACAAAATTCTAGAATGAAAATGGGTCCCCCTTCAGTATCTCAACACTACTGGCTTTTGTACGTTTCAAACACCCAGTCAAGGCTCGACTTTTCATCACTAAAAACTGATTGAGACAGAAGATCACAATTCTTCTTCTGTAGGTGGCATCAGGTTCCTTTATCCCAGGAGTACTCAAAATTATTCTAAATTCCTACCTTAACTCAACGACCCATCCTTGTTCTGCCCGGATCCATAATGCCATCCTCTCTTCATTAGTATCCATATATTTGGTGGAAAAATGCCACTCAATCTGATTCTTCATGAAGGACACAAAAGCTCGCAACTATAGATCTCCCATATAGGATAATATCGTCACCACCATTTTCATACTCACATGCTCGCAAATGATATTATGTAAGAATAACTCACACAGCAAGCTTTTCTCATAAAAATCAAAGGCATGAAAAACACCTAAGAATGTGCGAGTAGAAGAACATAGATACGGTTTTTCCTCCATAACAACTTTCATCTGGAATAGGAAGTAGCTTTCCCATAGAAAAATAGGGTAGGATGGGGAAGGCCACCAGCACCCCAGTAGATTGAGGACAAGGTCATGAAGTTTTTACTTATCCATGGTAAGGTCCTGAACCTACTGCTATAACAGCAACAGTTGTTCCTCCTACTTCTTCATAGCCTCCTTCCTCTTATGATTCTCCTGTCCTTTCTTCAACTCTTCTTTCATCCAATTTTCATGTAGGGTGGCTATCTCCCTGCGATGTTCTTTCAGCAAAATCATCCCCTCCCTAAGGGAGATTGCTTCCTATTTCCACTTTTGCGATTCGGAAATTAACAATATCTTCTCATAACTACATCCCAAGATGGGACCCGACATTCTTTTTCATTCAATATCAACATCAATAATGGGTGTAACAGCCTCTGTTGAATGGGTCTGCTCCACCTCAACTGTTGGTTCTTGTGTAACATCAGCTTCATTATTGGGTTCTTGTGTATCAGCCCCTTTGTTACCACCTAGAGTAGCCTATGTGTCCATTGTTGTTTCTTCTATAACAGCAGTGGCCTCCACAGGTTCTTTTGTATCAGCCTCTAGGTCAATTACTACAGGATGCTCTGCGTTAACTATTGGTTCTTGTGTAACAGCAGTATCCTTAGTAGGTTCTTGTGTAACAACCTCCTGCAGTTCTATTTTTGTTTCAATTGGGCTGGTGTTTTCCCCATAGACCTTATACCCTGCTGTTGTTAGTTCTTGAAAACATGTCGTGCATATAGACACCAAGATTTCCTTCCCCTCAGATTATCTTTGTTTCAATTCTTCATTTTCCTTTCTTATATTTTCAAGCTCTAAAAGCAGGACATGAGTTTCGTCCTTACCTAATGAGGAGGGTTCTCTTTCTTCTTCTATTGCTTATGATTTTGTCTGCTTTCCAGCTACGGGTGAAGGTTTTGTGGGCAAGTGAACTTTCACCTTCTGTTTCGACCGTCTATCACCAATTGGCTCATCAATAGGTTCTTTCCCAATTCTAACCTTGGGCTGAGTTTGGGTTTCAACTTCTGCCTGACTTCCTCCTGAAGTCGCGGCCTGTTTTCCCTGGCTTGTCCTCAGTCTTTTTCGCTTGAATTCTTCCCAGGTCCTTCTTTGCTGGCTTAGGGCATCTAGCACAATCAATTTGATGAGTCAGTGACTGGTAACACATGCTTCCAGATGTATTGTTGTCTTTACTGTTGTCGCCATGTGCTTAATGTTCCACAATAAGTAGAATGGAAGGTTAATTTTTTGTTGGTTCCGAAGGTGATTGAGTAGAGATAAGTGATAATTAAACACAATCGTGGATATTCCCTCACAAGTGATGTATTTGATTAAACCCAAGGCGATATCTGCCCATGGCTAAGGGAGTGATAACCTGTCAATTCCTCTCCCTTTCTTCTCAACCTTTTCTTCTCCTTCTAGGAAGTCTTTTTCGAGGGGTCATTTGTTTGTCTATTAAAACACCTTTTTCCCTCTACTGGAAATGTAGTTACTCGGGTGATTACTTCTTCAATCACCTCAATTTGCAGAACCTAGACTCGCATCTGGTTGTTATTCAAATTCTAATCAAATTCGATTGCAACCGCCTCATCCAAGCCTTCCAACTTTTGGAAATACTCAATCCATCTGACGTCTCTGAATACCTAGTAGGCTTCTAGACAGTTATACAAGGCATCCATGGAATCTAGCTCGTGTCAAACTACTGCTCCACCCATCTTGCTATTTTTTCTGAATTCGCTCTTTACTGCTCAACCCACTATAATGTCACTGCACTACTTACTTCCTCTCGGCGTCTTACTCTTCTTATCCTAGATGACGAGTTTTAAATAAGGATACAAGGCTTTCAGTCGAGGAGGGCGATGGGAGGTGACACGATTTATGTATTACGAACCGTACCTCACACAACTCTTCATAAATGTCCCCTTATGGAAAGTAATGGGTTCTAAGTACACACGCTCTTTCCGACCGGATTTAGTCATCAATGGTGATTGTGCTATTAATTGGGTGAATGCAGAGTTGATATATATTCCCCCTTGCTTTAATGGTGACGGCCGCCCACAGCCGCCACGGGAATATCATTACTTTTTCCATTAATTACCAAACCATAAATGATGATGTTACCTTTTGAATGACGTACCTGAAGCGACATGGAGGAGGATTTCGAATTCGTGGCATATTGTTTGTAGTAAAATGGCAGCCGCACTTGGCTGGCACAATTATTTCTGTCATGCGATGAAACATGAGAAATAGTGTTCGTGCTTATCGGTTGTTACATGTGTAACAGCCAAGACAACCTTCAGATTATTCTTCAAAAAACATAATGATTAGGAGAAATCAGTACAGAAAGAAAATGAAATGAATAACATCATCTTGTAAAATGTATCAGGAAGAAGGGATGATGTTTTAGGAAGGGGGGGGGCGGAAATGGGTGTAACAACTGCCACAGGAGTGGTTTTCAGCTGTTACAAATTGGTCTAATAGCGCCTCGGAAAGAGGTTTTCATAGTCAGATTTGTTATTTTTCTTTTATTATTTTATTTTATTATTATTATTTTTATGTATTTTTTATTTTTTTATTTATTTTATGTTGTTTTTTTTTAAACAGGTGTAACAGCTGCCACAAGGGTGGTTTTCCGCTTCTGCACTTATTAGAATTTCAAATTTAAGTTTGCACGGGGGAATGTTCCCCTGCTGCTGTAACATGAAGCTCAGAGTCCACGACACTATTAAAAAATGATTCCTTCTAATCGATTTGATGATATAACCTTAGACGGTGCCCATTAACTAGTAACGATGTCTTAGCACTGTTGAGGGTGACCAATTGTATAGTCCCATTGTCAAAGACCGTGTCTACTTCATAAGGACCTAGCCATCTGGTGCAAAGCTTGTCCTTGAAATCCTTGAACCCTGAGTCATACAAGAGAGCCCAATCTCCTTTCTGAAACTTCTTCTTCTTAATAAACCCATCTTCCATCTAGCTCTCTGCTATTGAATGATCTCTATCTATTGAATAGCAGCCAGCCGTTTCTCCTCCAAATCATTGAGTTGGTTCAATCTTTGTTTATGTGTTGTGCTTAAGTCTAGATTGACCTGCAATGTTTTTCTTAATGTCTTTATCTCGAACTCTATGGATAATAAAGGATTCTTACCATACACCACTTCATATGGTGAGAAGACTGTAGTATTCCTCCATGTTGTTCTGTAAGCCCACAACACCTCTGGAAGTTTCTTGGCCCAATTTCTTCGGTGCTTGGCTACTTTCTTTGTTAAGATCCCCTCAATGACTTTTTTGGTGCTTTCTACTTGACCATTTGCTTGTGGGTGATAAGGTGAATTGGTCCTGTGATGAATTCCATACTTCTGAACTAGCTTCTTGATCAAGTGATATGTGAACTGAGGCCCTCCATCCGTCACTATCTCCCTGGGTATCCTGAAGTGAACAAAGATATCTTTAAATAGGAAGTCTGAAAGAGCCTGCTCTGTAGCTCTAATTAGTTCCTTTGCTTCAACCCACTTTATGACATAGTCGGTGCAGACCAATATGTATGATTTTTGATGTGATGAAGGATTAATTAGCCCTACAAAGTCTAGGGACCATTTCTCAAATGGTTCTATCACTATCTAAGGCTATAACAACATCTTATATGATTTTATAGGTTGGCCCATCCTCTAGCAGCTATCATATCCATTCACAAACTTCTTGGCATCCTGGAATATAGTTGGCCAATAGTACCCTGTTAAGAGTACTTTGTATCCCATTCCTTTGTCAGCGAAGTGCCCTCCACAGGGTTCCTCATGGCAAGCTTTCAAGATCTCAAATACCTCATCTTCTCTAACACAACGCTTGATCTGAAATTTTGGCCCAGTGTGATAGAGATTTCCCTTTATCCAGGAGTAGGTAGCACTCTATTGTATAATCTTCCTCTTTTATTTGGAAGATAACTGATGTGGAAATTTTCCTACAGCAAGATAATTGGATATATCTTCATACCATGGTGAGTGAGTAGAGATGGAAAAAAGATATTCATATGGAAAATAATCCTCAGTGGGAGTGCAGTCATCACTTATGGTTAATCTAGAAAGAAAATCAGCAACTACATTATCCTTTCCTGGTTTATCTAAAACAGTGATATCAAATTCATGTAACAACAATAATCATTGTGTAAATCTACCATTAGTAACAAGTTTGTTCATTAAAAATCGAATTGCAGCATGGTCAGTTTGTACAAATACTTGATACCCAGTGATGTAGTGCAGAAATTTGTTGATAGCATGTAATACTACTAGGAATTCCTTTTCAGTCACTGTGTAGCTGAGTTCTGCTGGAGTTAGATTCTTACTGATGTAATAAATGGCATAAGGTTTCTTCTCCTCTAGCTGCCCTAAAACAGCACCCACAACTATGTCATATGCATCTGTGGCGATATGTAATGGAAATATCTAGTTTGGTCCTCGTAAAATAGGTGTTTCTATTACACAGTTCTTTAACTTCAGAAAGGGCTCACACTTTCCTGTCCACACAAATTTTGTATCTTTCATGAGAAAAGAAAACAGAGGAGATGAAACCTCTGAAAAATTTTCTATAAATCTCCTATAGTACCCTGCATGTCCCAAAAAAATACGTACCTCTTTTGGAGTCTTAGGAGTTGGGATTTTCAAGATTACCTCAATTTTTGCAGGATCTACCTTGATTCCATCTGCCGAAATGAAATTTCCTAGCACAATTCCCTTGGTCATCATCATGTGGCATTTTTTCGTGCTCAGAGCAACATTATTTTGTTCACAACGTTCCAGCACCTTTTCCAAATTGACTAATGTTGTCTCAAAGGCATCCCCATAGGGTGTAAAATCATCCATAAATATTTCAAGACAGTCATTCAAGAGATCAGAAAAAATACCCAATATTTCCCTCTAAAAAGTTGTTGGTGCATTACAGAGGCCAAAAGGAAGGACTCTGTATGCAAAAGTACCCCACGGGAAAGTGAAGGTTGTCTTGTCTTGGTCTTCTAGGGAAATCTGTATTTGATTATAACATTGAACCCATCCATGAATGAAAAAAAAAATTCCCAGAGAGGGTATCTAGGACCTGATCAATGAATGGTAAAGGAAAATGGTCCTTTTGAGTGGCCTTGTTAAGCTCTCTATAGTCTACATAGACTCTCAACTTGTCGTTCTTTTTCGGAACTATGACTAGCAGAGACACACACTGGCTGTCAGGAATGGGGTAGATGAAATTAACATTAAAGAGTTTCTGCAATTCTTCTTTCACTATCTGCTTAAGTGTGGGGATCATTCGGCGCTGCGGTTGTCTAATTGGTTTTTATTCCTCTTTAAGATAAATGCGGTGAGTGCATAGGCCAGGATGGATTCCTTTAATATCAATATAGTCCCATGCAAATGCCTTTTTATATTTCTATAACAGTTGTATCAACAATCTGTTTTGTTCAATAGTCAAGTTAGGATTAATGTTTAAACATTTCCCAGGTTCAATTTCAATGGGACAACTGAGAGTATGTGGAGTGGTTTTCAAATTTTCAATGATTGCATCATCTACCTCATATTCTTCCCCCAGATCTCTAATCGACGCAATAGAGATTGAATTACTAATAAAAACGTTAATGATATCATCCTATGTTTCATCCATAAAGTATTGTGCTTTTCCAAGCGTGAGGAGAGGTAGGGAAAGATTAGACTCAGGTTCAAATTCGTCCCACCAGGGACTACTCAAATCCATGTGAGGTTTTTCTAGGGGGTAAAGGTTTAGGTTCTAAGTGACCTGCCCATCCGTGATCACCATAGATTCTAACCTACATCCGATATATGCATCTGTAGTGGCTAGCCACGATCGTCCAAAGATTAAAGGATGACCCCCCAAGTTGGATTTGGTTTGTAAAATGAGAAAATCAACTGAATAATTCCAATAAGCTATAGTGATAACCACATATTTTATCATTCCCTCGGGCTTGACATGGGACCTATCTACTAATTCAAGCACGGTGGGTGTAGGTCTAAGTCCATGACGTCCTAGGGAGATAAAGAGGTCTTTAGTCACGACAGTAATGGCTACCCATAAATCAATCAAAGTGTTGGTTATGGGTTGGTCATCAATATGGACAGTCACTATAGGATTCCCTGGGCCATTATATTTAGTCAACAAAGGTTGATCAATCATGAGATAGAACAATTTCCCCATAATATGGATAGTAGCAGGGTCTTTCGATTTTTTTCAGGCTTCTTGACGCACATATCCCTCACTATTTTAGCATATATAGGTACTTCCTTAAGAGCCTATAGCAGTAGAATCCACACATACAAATTTTTTAGTTCCTTGAGGAATTCAAATTCAAGTTGTGAGGCTGGCCTAGTTTTAGTTAATCGTTGAGGGTATAGAGGATCCTAAATGTAGTTGAGTTAGCTGCCATAGATGCACCAACCTTGCTTGCATTGGGTGTTGTAGAGACAGTAGACCCTCATGAACTGGCTGTTACACGTGTAACAGTAGGTGTTGTATCAGTTGTTACATGTGTAACAGCTGCCTCAGAATCACCCATATCCTTTCTAGGTGACTCACATTATTCTTCGTTAATAATGGGAGTATGTTCAGGTCTGATTACTTTTCTCGATCGAAGCTAAACTTCGTTAAGTCCAATAGGAGTAATAAGATAAGTCTGGAAGGTAACCGAATAATCTATGCTCTGGGTTGCCTTATTATTTGGATTGGGGTTAGGTTGCACAGGTAATTGGGATCGGACAGTGGGTGTACGATTTTGAAGAGAAGGTAGTTGTAACTTTTTTTGCATTAGCAGTGCAGGGGGTACTAGACCTTGGTTGTTACCTTTCCAATTCTAGCTCCAAGGATTGGGTTGCGATGGAGGATATTGCATTGGTGGAGGGGAAGGCCACTGGTTCCATGGTGAAGGAAATTATGTTGGAGAAGGAGTAGGATATTGCCATGGATATTGCTAACTATTATAAACATTATTCCAAGGATAAAAAGAGGAAAATTCTGAAGGCATACATATAGGTCGTGGCTGCCATGGTATCTTTGATCTAATGAAATAAGAAGACTGGACATCCTCGCTTGATTCTTGAAGTATAGCCTTTAGTTTAGGCAATTCATGAAATTGATTCATAGAATGTGCCAATTCATAGATATTGCACAGGCTGACACTATTCAGTCCACATTCTCTTTCCAAATGTTTTCTTTTGCATCGGGGACAAAATATTTCTAAGGCTGCTTCAACTTATTTTTGTGCTTTCTTAACTTGCACTGTAGTGATATGGGCAGAGAGAGTGCTAAGGAGGTCAGTTTTAAAATCCTCAAATAGATTTCCGATCTCTACTCTGGTTACTCCTCCACTTGTGGAATTTTGTATCTAGATTGAAGGGTCTCAAACTGAACTTCTCCCTTTGACCAATCCTCTTGAGCTCCGCAGGAAAAGCTTCATTATTTATTCAAGCAGTTATTGCGATATGTCCCCTTTTCCCGACAGATTCAAATGCTCTAGATAGTCATCTCTTATACCTCTTAAGAATATCGGCTTCAAAATTTTCGGGGTAAGTTACTGAACTTAGACCTTTGTAAATTGTAATGGAATAGCTCCATATAGTCTTCCAAGCTCTCCTCCTCCTTTTGTGAAATTCTGAAGATATCTTCCTTCAAATCCTTGGTTCGACAGTAATCCTGATAATTAAAGAGAAAGGCCTCCCTCATGTCATTCTAGGTTTGAATCGTGCCAGCATCGAGTCTCATGAACCATCTTAATGTTGCTCCTTTCAGAGTAGCAGGAAATAATTTTAGCTTCTAGGTGTCTGAAGCGTAGTCATAACCTCTACATAGCACATCAAATTGGAACAAAAAGGTATCATGATCTTCAACAGCCATCCCTTGAAAGGATGGTATGGATGACAAAGGAATATTTTTCATAGGAGACTCGTGTCACTACTATCGGGAATTCAAAAGTAAGAGATCCATTTTTCTTGACATTCTCATCCCCCATGGCTGATTCTTCCTAATGGCATGAATTGACCTCGGAGTGTGTAGGAGATTGATAAATAAAAGGATCATGTTGTTCCACAACTATTTGTTTGACTGCACTACCAGTGTCCAAATGTTGCTCAAATAAATGTTGTTCCTCAGGTCCTTGATGCTCCCCACTAGTCTCCCCTTGTCCTTCGATTCTGAGATCCTAATCAATGATTTTGCATTGTTTTTTAAGATCTGGAGCCTTGATATCAGGAGTGGATATGTTGTTCGAAGGGTGGTGAGGTCCATACATGGAAGGCATCGATGCCTCGAGCTTTGATATAGTAGCCGCTTTCGATGGTCATGTATTCCTATTGTCTCTCTATGAAGTAGATTGTTCCTTTTCTGCCCTTGAGATCAAATCTCCAAAGAATGTCTTTCTTCCCAAGTTTGCACTTTTCTTTTCCTTCTTATGACCTGTCTTTCTTGTAGTAATGTCTTTCTTCTCAAGTATGCACTTTTCTTTTCCTTCTTACGACCCGTATTTCCTGTAGTTAGTAAAGTGGGGGGTGTTTTTGGATTCTATTATCATCCTACTGGCACACATGGACCCTATGTGTATCAATTCATCCCACAAGTGCTTCAATTTCTACAGTGGTGAGCCCGCTCAAGTCAGTTGGAGCAATGTGCAGGTTCTTACCTCTTGTCTTACCACCCAGCAATTGTATAGCTGAAGACACCCTAAAGAAAACACCCAAAAATTCACACTTCTAAGTGTCCCAGCGAGACCTTGGTGAGACCACTTAGGTATGTTAGAGCGATGTGTAGGTTCTTACCTCTCGTCTTACCACCTGGCAATTGTGTCACTAGATACATGCTAAAAAACACATGGAAATTGCACCTCTAAGTTCCCGAGTGTAGCATTGGTGAGCCCACTCAGGTATGTTAGAGCGATGCGCAGGTTCTTACCTCTCGTCTTACCGCCCAACAATTGCAGACTAGGTACACTCTATCTTATAACAAACAACTCTAGTTGATTGGATCATCACTTCCATCCCCGGCAATGGTGCCAAAATGTTGGGTTGTATTAATCATGATTAAATGACTAAAACAATACACATAAATTATCAATCTAGGGATGTCTTTTATTTCAATGACAGTCGCACTTTCTGTGCCAATACATCAACCAAAAGAAAATCCAAATAAAGAAAATTGTTGTTGAAGTAAATGCTGGAAAGAAATCACTCATGCAGAAATAAAATGATCTACAAGACTGTGATCACACCTCAATTAATCTGTCCTAGCGTGCCAGACAACAGTTACCCAGCTGGTATCTCTAATCTCACATGTGTAATAGCATATAAAGTACTGGAATTGAAGTAGATCTATTCACAGCTAAAACAGCAGCAACAACACTTCCACTAGTACATAAAGTAAACATATATATATATATATATATATATATAAACAGCTACCTTAATGTTGCAATCCCTGCTAAAGAGGATGGCCCTTCCTCCCTAGCAGGGTGCAGGTAGAGAAAGAACTTAACGGAAAATAAATTAGATAATTCATGTAACAACAACAATAGGATAACTTGTATTAATATGATCAAAATTATAGAGCCAAAGTAATGTTGTTCTCCGCTAACCTTTCGACCTCAAGGGTCCAGAACTATATAGTGGTTACACCTTAGAAAAACGAGGGATGGATCAGTCATGAGAATCCTATGATTCTCATGCTGATCAAAATAGAATACATATGGTCACAACCACTTATTAATAAAATTCTGACTGGAAAATTATAGATTACAATCAAAACCTCCAGGAGGTTGTTATCCAAAAATACAATACTTAATAACTTCTACAACTATCACGATAAATCACAACTGTATCGTAACAGCTAGAGGAGGGATCAGCATCAGGAGTTGACGTGATCCAATCAGTGGTACAGCTGTAACAATAGTTCATTAGTGGGCCTGTAACAGCATGGTGTAACAGTGTCGTGGTGTAACAGCTCACTATAACAACACACCTTTAATTGCTCCTATGCACCTCGTGCTCGAGATTTTTTGTGCTACAAATAGAATATGAAAAGACAACAAAAGACCATAGATCTTCTCCAAACATTCATCCTCAGTTAGTCATAAAAAAAGACATGATACGTCATAATAATTGATGAAATGCCAAAGTAATGAAAATAAGGTGAAACAACACAAGTTAAGATAGAATGGTAGGAAAAAGAGGCAAAAATAGTCCCAATGGTTATAGTCATGAGGTAAAATAGGGGAAACAAATGTAGGAAATAAGTGCGAAACTGACACCCAACACTTGCTTCATGGGTTTCATGAGCAAGATTTTATTTTAGGTTAATAGACTTCTTCTTGATGTCTATTATGGTTTTTTCCTCTAGGTATAAATATAATTAAGTGTCATTGTATGAAGGATCTAGTCTAGAGAAAATGCTCCAAGACCTTGCCAAAGAAATTGTGAAAGAATGGCTCTAGATAGCCCTCATTAACGCTGGAACATGTGCTCTACAAGTCAGCTTCATAAACATATATCAGATCGGCTGAATTATAGGTGCAAACAACTATATATACCCTACTAAACTGCGTAGAAAATAGAAAAGAGTGTGGACTATTCTGAGTTATATAAGTGCGGATTTCCTGAAGAAAAAGGTGGGGATTTCAGAGGACTTGTTCAGGGTTTCAAGTGCGGATATAAGGACAAAATAATTGTGGACTGTTCTGACTCTAAAGTGCGGATTTCAGAGGTGATAAGGGTTCAGATCTTAGAGGTTAAATATTTTGGATTCTCTCTATAATTTCCATAGTAAAAGGTGCAGATAAATCTAAGTTAGAAGTGTGGTCTTCTTACTGGAATTAATATCGATCTCTCTAAGACTATTGCAGCGTAAAGGAAACCTAGAATATGTGTTAATAAGTCTGAAGGAAGGATGTGGATCAGCCAGTAGAAGCTACAGACTTCATGAACAAGTAAATCTGATATATATATACACTTGGACAAGGGTTTGTTCTCTCCTCGCATAACTTAGGAAGGTTGAAGGTGTTCATAGTCTGAAGGAGATCTTCTACAAGTTCGGCCTTGGACTACTACATCTCTTATCTATACAGGAAGGCTGAGAAGTAGAAGGAGAAGCCAAGAACTTACCGACTGAGTTATATAATGTTGATGAAGTTCAGTGCAAGTTGGTGACGAAAATAAAGATCAGCGTTAGAAGAAGACTTAAAATTAGTAACAAGGTGTTAATTTTGGACAAATAGGTCCAAACTCCATGTTGTGATGCTCAGATGAAGATACCAATATTTTTATTGGGTTCCTATTTCGTAGAAGTGCAAGATCGATCTAAATATCATCTTGATCCGATGAGCAGAACATTTATTTTGAATTTATTTTTAATCTATTCAAAATATGTGCAGGTCGGCCTTAAGTTTTTACACCCCAACAAATGTGCCACACACCCTCACTGATGGATATATATTAGTCAACGTTGGAGGAAATTTTCACTCATCACATCACACATGTTTCTCTCTCCTCTTCTGATTGGTTCAAGCTACTTGGAGGCAATCTTCTGTGCACACGTGGGAGAAGGACGTTGACTTTTCTGCTGCAACTAGGGCTTCAACCGCAGGTTTGACCAGCGTTGATTTTGGCTAACACATAGTCAAACGAAGCTGAATTTTAGCACAAACTTCAATTTCTCCAGTCCATACTATTTGGCACAATAATCAAGGTCAAATATTGATCGTTGACCGTGCTGTGTTGACTTTGACTTGCTGCTGTTATGCATTGATTTTCTGGACAACGTTGACTTTATGGACAACATTGACTTTTTGGGATATGTTGACTTTCGTTGACTTGGATTTTCTGATGAGGGTGATGTGACACATACTGGGCTAGCTGACTGATAAGACTTTGTTGGTTGAAGCATCCTATTAATCGCCGTAACACACCAACACAAATATATATTTCTGGCTTGTGTTTTGTCGATCTACTGGTATGTTCTATTAGCATTTTACTTTATTGTTTATGTGATTGTTGTCTAATATTGAAGAGAAATTAAATTTTCATCAAGCATAGAACATCTACATAAATTTACATGGTATCAGAGTTGAGGTGAAGACAAAGCCCTAATTTGTAGCAATCACCAAAGAAGAGGATGGGTTCCTTAAACTACAATGGCTTCAAGGCTGATGATAAATTGACTGTGAATGATGACTTCCATGCTTGGAATATGACATTGGATCTTATGTTGGAAGACCAAGATGTCATGGACTATGTGCAGGGTCAAATCCAAGAGCCTCCATCCACTGCAAATGTTTCCGCCAAAACAAAGTATAAGAAGGGAAAGATCAAAGCAAAGTTGATGATCAGGGACTCAATTAATAAGAGTCTGGTTGCCTACATCTCTGAGCTAGGCACATCCAAAGAGATGTATGATAATTTGGTCCACATGTTCAAGGCCAAAAATGTGAATCAAGTCCTATTCTTAAAGAATCAATTGAACAATCTGAAGAAAGGCAGGGATGAGTCTGTTCAATCATACTTTCTAAAGCTGACCAAGATTGGGAACAATCTGTTGGCTATTGGGGAGACAATAGCTGATCGAGATATGGTACTCACCGCACTTGGAGGGCTCCCATCCGAATGGCATGTGTTCAACACTACCATTCTCAATAATAATGTGATACCTGACTTTGACAAAGTACTATCGAGATGCGTACAAGAAGAGACAAGGATGAAGGAGTATGAAAATGAAGGAAATTCTGCCTATGCTACTCATTATAGAAAGAAGAACTTTGGTGGTCCAAAGAACAAAGGAAGAGCAAGGGCCCAAGGAAAGAAGGGCAAGTGTTACACTTGTCATAGGCCAGGTCGTTGTGTTAGAGAATGTCCTTTCAAGAAGGATTCTCCCAATGGTGATGACAACAACAACAACCGGAGAAATGGAAATCAAAGGAACAACAAGTTCAAGGGAAAGAGGAAGGCTTCCTCCAGTGGAAATGGTCAACATTTTAAAAGGTCGAGAAATTCCAGGTATGAGTAATCAAATGTTGTTGATAAAAGAAATGAATTCATTCTTGTATCTGCCCTCTCTGCTACATCTCCACCCGACACTATGGATGCCTGGTTGATAGACAGTGGTGCCTCACAGCACATCCCTAGGTTCAAGGAAGCCCTATCTGATATAGCTGAGAAGGATACTAATCTGGAAATTATCCTTGGAGATAATACCACATATCCCATGAAAGGGACAGGGACTATGACTCTCCACTTGTCTCAAGGACAAGTCCTTCGCTTACAGGATGTACTCTATGTACCTAATTTGAAGAAGAACCTTGTGTCTATTTTGGCCATGGAAGACAAAGGTTTCAATGTGGCATTCATTCATGGAAAGGTGCGCATGTGGAATAAGAGCTTCAAGGAAGCTATCACGATTTAGTTTAGAGTTGATACACTCTAGCAGGTTGGAGGAATTCCACTAGGAGAAATGACATGTGATACTATTTGACAGACCGATAATGGCACTGAATATGAGACGAACGAGTTCAGGAACTTTTGCAGAGAAGTTGGCATCAAGAGGGAGACCACATCTGTCTATACTCCTGAGAAAAATTGCATTTCTGAATGAAAGAATAGGACCATTGTGGAAGCTTCACATGCCATGCTATGTGACCAAGGTCTACCAAATTTTCTATGGGGAGAAGCTATGAATATTGTTGTGTACATACAAAATCGATGCCCGCATTCCGCACTGGAATCCAAAACTCCCGAAGAGGATTTTACTGGTAAGAAACCTGACATCTCACATTTTAGATTTTTTGGATTTCATGTTTATTTTCATGTGCCGAAAGAGAAGAGGAGCAAGCTGGATGCTTCTAGGAAGAAGGGAATGTTTGTGGGCTACATCGAAACTTCGAAGGCCTATAAAGTCTATGTGTCTGGTCAAAGGGAAGTGGAGATACGCCACGATGTCACTTTTGACGAAGATGCTTCCCTAAGGAAAGTAGTCAATATTCCGAGATCTGAGGAAGATCATGAAGCAAGGCCTGGAAATCAAGAAGAACCGAAGGATGAGACGATGCCCGATGTTGAAGGACTGATGGACCTGATTAATCCACCTCCTTCACTAGGGAAGAGACCATCATGGCTCAGGGACAATCTTGAGGATGATGAGGGACATATGGCCCCAAGGGGGACATTCCGTGAAAGCAAGAAGCCGAGTAGATACCAAGGGTATCTAACAGCCATGAGTACAATAGTACAATCTGAGCCTAGATCTTTTTAGGACGCCGTAAAGCATCAAGTCTGGAAGGATGCTATGCACGAAGAGTATGAGTCCATAATGAATAATGATGTATGGGATGTGGTTCCAAGACCGGAGGACAAAGTATTTGTCACCTCGAAATGGCTCTACAAGATCAAGCATGGATCTAATGGAAGTGCTGAAAATTTCAAGGCAATATTCATTGCCCATGGATTCTCTCAAAAGGAAGGCATAGACTATGGTGACATATTTTCACCTGTGGCCCGATATACCACCATTCAATATATCATATCCCTTGGTGCTATGCAAGGATGGAGTCTTCATCATATGGATGTAAAGACCGTATTTTTGCATGGTGCGATAAAGGAAGAGGTATGTGAAGAGCAACCTCTGGGGTTTGAAGTCTAGGATCGGGACACTCATGTTTGCAGGTTGAAGAAATCCCTCTATGGGCTGAAGCAAGCACCCAGAGCTTGGTACAAGAGGATAGATAGCTACCTGATGAAGTGGCAGCGCTGCTAGGCCCATGTTAGCTAATCCTACTGAGTATCATCAAACTTTTAGGGGTCCTGATTTTCTTAGTGAACACCTTTCTAGACGTATGTTTTGCAGTAAACACTTTGAGTCAACACGTGGTTGATCCTCATAACATTCGCTAGGTTGGTGCCAAAAAACTCTTGAGATATGTTTAGGGCATGATATACCATGGGCTGAGATACACTACCGGGAGCATGACACTCCTTGGATATACTGATGTCGATTGGGCTGGTAGTGTGGTGGGTCGCAAGAGCACATTTGGATGTTGCTTCACACATAGATCTGCTTCGGGCAGGAAACAAAAGTCGATATCTTTGAGCACCGCTGAGGCCGAATACATTGCAGCATGTATGGCCCGTTGTGAAGTCACTTGGTTGCAAAATCTCTTCAGTGAGATGTTCGAGCATGTGCTAGATGCCACCATTATCCTTTGTGATAACCATAGGGGGATTTGTTTTTCATAGAATCTCGGGTTCCACGATCGATCCAAGCATGTTGATGGTTGGTACCACTTTATCTGGTATATGGTACAATGAGGCATAATAAGGCTCGATCATAGAGGAACTGATGAGTAGGTCGCTGATATTCTCAAAATGCCTTTGGGGAAGGTCATGTTCCTAACCTTCTGTGAGAATCTTGGAATCGTGGAACGACCCTATTCTGAGGGTATTGTTGGACTATGAGCTCTTGGAGCTCTGGGGGGCTTTGGGGATAGATTCTCGGAGCTATAAGAAACCACGGGGCTAGGCTTACCGAACCTTGTTGGTGTGCTTCTACCCCACCATTATGATGATTAAGTTGGTTTACCTCTCATTATCAGTGCCCCGTATGCATCCTACCCATTTGATTTCCGGACTCATGGGAAGTACCTCTCATTTGGCCAATGAGGTGGGAAAATATAGAGACTAGTAGCAAATACTGATGGACACATCAGATATTGTCGTACTCTCTATCTAGGATGGCACGGTTCAACCACTTAATCTAGGATCAAGTCTAGAGAGGTTTTGGACCTCCAACTAACTTCGAGTCAGTGAAACTAACTTCGGGTTAGTATATGACTCTCCTGAGTCTAAGTGAGGTTTCGGACCTCCTACTGACTTCGGTTCAGATAAACCAACTTCGAGTTGGTATGAGACTCTTTGTGAGTCCTTTAGAGGTTTCAGACCTTTGGGCTGAATCTGTCAGCTGGGAATGATGTCTTTATGACTGACCCACTTCTATTCTTAAATAAAGAAGCCAGCAAAGCAAGTTACGGTGAGATGACACACGATGTTTGGATTGTACAGGTGGATGGAGTTCTCCCTAGTTGAGAGGGAGTGTTAATTTTTGGCAACTAGGTCCAAACTCCATGTTGTGATGCTCAGATGAAGATACCAATATTTTTATTGGGTTCCTCTTTCAGAGAGGTGCAAGATCGATCTAAATATCATCTTGAGCCGATGAGAATAACATTTATTTTGAATTTATTTTTAATCTATTCAAAATATGTGCAAGTCGGCCTTAAGGTTTTACACCCCCAGCAAATGTGTCACACACCCTCACTGATGGATATATATTAATCAACGTTGGAGGACATTTTCACTCATCACATCACACATGTTTCTCTCTCCTCTTCTGATTGGTTCGAGCTACTTGGAGGCAATATTTTGTTCACACGTGGGAGAAGGACGTTGAATTTTCTGCTGCAGCTAGGGCTTCCACCGCAGGTTTGACCAGCGTTGACTTTGGTCAACGCATAGTCAAACAGAGCTAAATTTTGGCACAAACTTTGACTTTTTCATTTTGTACTATTTGGCACAAGAACCAAGGTCAAAGGTTGACCGTTGACTGTGCTACATTGACTTTGACTTGCTACTATTCTACATTGACTTTCTGGATAGCGTTGACTTGGATTGTCTGATGAGGGTGATGTGACACATACTGGGATGGCTGACTGATAAGACTTTTCTGGTTGAAGCATCCTGTTGATCGTTGTAACGCACCAACACAAATATATATTTCTTTCTTGTCTTATGTCGATCTACTAGTATGTTCTATCAACATTTTACTTTATTGTTTATGTGATTATTGTCTAATATTGAAGAGAAAGTAAAGTTGCTTCAAGCATAAAACATGTACATAAATTTACACAAGGTCTTGGATGTATTCATAGGTCAAGGATCTGAGTCTTGGTCATGGTACTTGTCATTTTAAGATCTATAAGAATAACTTCTTACAATTTTTCCTCTCTAAGAGGGAGAGGTTTTTGCCCTGGCTCGAGGAGCCTAATTGTGTGTTTCTTGTATTTTGGTAATTGACTTGATGAAAGACTAAATAAGTTAAGAAGTAAGCTCACAAGTAATTATCAAGTAATAGAATTTGAATTAATCTCTAGCCCTCCAAATTCTCTACATGGAATCAGAGCTAAGGTGCTAAACTCAAGGGCTAATTGACAAAGAGACATTCCAGGAAGAAAAATCAAATTTTGGGTGAAAATTCAAATCAGTTTGCAAGGAAGAATCTCAAGCTATTTTCGAGAAAGATCTTCATCTCATTCAAAGGATCAACCTTTCAAGAAAATAATCTTTTCCATCAAATATTTATTTTCAAGACATTGTTAGAAGAGGAAATCATCTTTTGAATATGTCATTTATCATAAAGGATCCAAGAACACCTAGATTGAAGATTTATATCTTAGAAGAACCTCCTAGCTTCTTCGTCATCATCAATGAAGCTGCAAGCCACTCTACTCAAGTAAGTATCAATCACCTTACTTAAATCTATCAAGTTGACTTATTGTAAAGAGAGCAACAAGCTGGTTGGGTCATCAAACTTTAGTGCATGGAAGAAGAGGACAAATTTGAATTTAATTGATGACGAAGTTATGGACTACATCGAAGGATCGACAATTCAACCACCAAAAGAAGATGCTCCAGCTCATGCCAAGAAAATGAAAGGAGAAATCAGAGCCCAGAGGATTCTAAAATAATCCATTAAGGGCTCACTCATCCCCTATGTATCAAAACTAAATTCTGCTAAAGAAATATATGAAAAATTGGTGGATCTATTCTCTATAAGTACTGCAGGAGAAGCAATCTCTCTGAGACAAGAACTATATAAAATCAAAATTGTCAAGGGAATAAGGAATTCCTCCATATTTTATGAGGATTTTTTAGGTAAGAAATCAACTGCAAGAACTAGGAGAAGTAATGCCTGACACTGAGATGACTACAGTGGTGTTGAATGCTCTACTAGAAGAATGGGGAAACTTCACTTCAAGTTTATACGAGAATAAAGAAGCCACACCATTCCATGATTTCTGGTCTCTATGTAAAATAGAGGAAAAAAGACTGAATGCCAAAGCTGATATAGGAACAAGTGAAGGGAATCAATCCATTGTAGCCATATACAAGAAGAAAGGAAGATTCGAAAAATTTTGTCCTCAAAATAAAAGAATAAATATGGAAAAAATATGATGCTTTGGATGAAATGAATTTGGGCATTATAAAAGAGATTTTCCTACATCTGGAAAGGACAAGAGGAAAAAGGAAGAATCCCATGTCACAGATATGAGGGAAGAACCTTATGCAAATAAATCTAAGAAAGAAGAAGTGAGGGATCTCTATTATAATTGAGATCATCTTCTCCTTTAAGTGATTTATTTTGGTTGTAAAATGGTATGATAGGAAACAATGTATATTGATAGCATCATGATAGAAGCATGGTAGGAGCTCTTGGTAAAAATCTCATGGCAAACCTCTCTGATAATAATATTGATGGACGCCAGTCATCAAGATCAAGGGTCATCAAGGAAACAGGTTTTGATTTTTTCTAATGGATTTCTCTATGAATTCACTGATTAGAAAGAAAGTAGAATGGTTTTGTCAAGAATTATATGCTACAGAATTTTGGGATGTGATGACATATTGATGAACCAGATCAAGGGAATGAAGCTCTTAATTCTAGTGAAATTTCTACAGGATTACTCAAAGGAAGAAGGTATGAGGTATATATATGTATTATATGCTTACACTGGATGATGTGAAGTCATGTCATAAGGTTGCAGGTAATGGACTTCTATATTTAGAAGTATGATCTATGGAGGAGGATCTCTCTCAATGCACTGATAGATGAAATCAACATATTATATCCTCATGTGGAATATGAGGTGGTTGTATATGAACAAGGAACTGTAAATTGGAAGTTCCTCGGAATGAAGATGTGCAGAAAGAAAGATATCATGAAGTGAAACCATGTCAAGTGGCAGTTATCATCCGGAAGCCAAGAAGATGTGACTAGAATGTCTCCTAGGAGGATATGTAGACTCTGATAGAAGTTTGGTAAAGAAGAATACCTCTAAGAAAACATATCATTAGGAGACATGTCGATCTGAATAAAGTATTTTGATGCCTACAAGAAGATGTCATGGTGAAAGATCACCACTGAGGTAACTTTTGTTTTAAAAGTTAATACGTATATGTTTATCTAGATGAATTTGTGCAGGGCTGATAATCATGAGAAAGGATGTAATATCCTTGGAGATGATTCGAAATAAAGCGGCATGGCATAAAAGGTGGACCATATATGAAAGAAAGATGAATCACTTTCTGGTATATGACATGACTCATGAATAAAAGTGATGGATGATATGTGCCCTATGGAGCTAAAGTTGAAAATTCCTTAATATCGAAATCCATGACATCGAGGGGAGGAATTCTTCATGAGTAGTTGGGTGTCTCACCATTGCTACTGTAGGTCCCTTGTAATATTCCTTAAATTTAGCTTTTAGCTAAATGGAATATTATAGATTGTTTTGTCACTAGGTAGGTGAATAAATGAGTAGGGAGGACCATAAATCTTCTTAGCAGCAATAAAAACACTTCAGGTGTGAAAGGAGACCCTCTAAGTAGCCAAATAAAGCACCTTTGAGTGTGAATAGGGGATGAAACATGTTGAATAGGTCAACTTTGACCAAACCAACAGCGTTGTTATGGAGGAGTGGACATTAAATGAGGAATAACGCAGTTTTGGAGGGAGATTGTTTGCATGGAGGAAATGACCTAATTGAGTGGGGAAAATAGTAAGGAAGCCCATAAATTATATAAGTAAATGGATGGCATCCATATTGGGATATGTTTTGGATAATTATTTTTTATGTGGTCTGTTTAGACTTCTTGCATTCTTCAGTTGTTTAGTTGAGATTGTTGTGTTGTTTAGCACTGGGTGTTCCCGAGCGGGAATCCCACCTCTTTCCTTGAGAGGCCTCTTGGAGGAGTATTGCACTTCATTTACACATTTCCGACACTCTGGCCAAGTTTCAATCTTCAACTATAACGTAGTTTCTGTTTAGATTTGTGTTGTGTTGTAGGGTGTTGCAGTGGAGGGTTGAGAAACCCACTTTCTGAGCTAGTTTTTCGTAGGAGGAATGATTCCTTTTCTTGGGAGATCATTTTGGAGGGTTCTTGAGCACATTTCAGATCTTTGGCATCAAGCAAACTTATCACCATAATTTATAGTGCAGTTTCAGGTGGGAATTGTGTTATTTTGGAGGGCAGTTTCAAAGGAGGATCTATTGGCTATTTTATAGTGTTTTCTTGTAGGTGAAGGGTTCAACCTTTCATTGGAGGAGACCCTTGAAAAGATCTACATCAGATCTACATCATTTCAGCCTTCTATTTTCATGAGCTTCAATTTGCAGTGATTCTTTAGTCCTAGGGCTATAGATCACCATTTGTATTTGTGTGTATTTCTAGAAACCCTTCCCGGGTTCTCTTGGAAAGGTGTCTAGGAGGCCAAATTTTCACTCCTAACATTATTTGAGCTATATAACAGCAGATATACACTGATCCATCTTTATGCAATATTTTATGCCCTAAAACTACATTTCCTTAGCTCATGACATTTGTATGGCAACTATTTCTCATGTATTAGCATATTCTGCTTGTAGAGGCTTGTTTTGTATTGCTTGAGTGACTTGATCCTCAAGATATTGTGCCTATAATTTTCTAATATGTTTAATAAGATGGCTGTACATTTGTCTCATATCATGGTGTGTTGATTTATTCACTGTTTTTCCATTATTGTGTTCATGTATTGCTGCTTCCCCATTTGGGAATATTACAGTGGTATCGGAGCATAATCTTGGCTCAGCCTGTGCATTCAGCTAATATGTCACCATAAGGAGAAGCTTCTCACAAGAAGAGGATATGTACAGAAAAAAAAAGACAAGACTCCATTATTTGGAGGACAAGAGGAAGAGGAGCTCTCGATGCTTCTTCTTCAAAACATGCAGAGCATCAAGGGAGATATCAAGAAGATGAGAAGGGAGATGTGTAGGGAATCTCCAATGCGGTTTGAATATGAAGAAAACCCTAGATTATTACATAATGGGTGTGAGCATGCAGCCACACATTATGATCCACGGCGCAGTTTTATGCCCAAATTTACAGCAAGAGAGATGGAGGAAGAATATGCACCAAAGGAGGAGACTTTGAGTGACTATCTTCAGGAGTATGAATCTCAATCTTGGAGATTCAAGGAGCACTTGAACTTCCAATAGTTTTTCAAACTCAAGGAGGAGAGAAGACACAAGAATCACAACAGAAGCAGAAGAGGTAGATTCTTTCTACAAAATTTTGGTGGTTCATCCAAATTCACAGCCAAGGATTGGATAGATCAACTAGACTCTTATTTTCATCTACATCAAGTTTCAGAAAAGGAAGCCTTTAGGATAGCAACGATGCATCATGAAGGTAAGGCTCATACTTGGTGGTTTTATGAATCTTCTTCATTTAATCATGCAAATATAGCTACTTATGCAATATTCACTAAGAGATTAGTGAATAGATTTTATGTAAAAAAATCTGAAACATCTTTAATTGAGCTAGCAAAACATAATCATTCAAAACCTTTGCATGAGTTGGAAAGATCCAATGCACCAAATACACTTCAAATTTTTATTTATGGGGATAAAAGTCTATATGATACCTTTCCAAGAGAAATATCCCCATTGCAGGAAGATATTTCTTCTCAAAAGGAAGACATGGAGATTCCTCCTTCAAGGGAAGACCAAGATCTAGGGTCTCTCATTGTTGATGAGGTATTCTCAAATATTGATGAGAAGGAAGAGAAGTGATAAAGTAACAGCGTTGTCACTTCAGAAGAAGAAACAACACCCCATGGGGATGGACATGAAGCTATTTCTTCAATTATAGGAGCTTTTTCATCTTTGCAAAAATTTCCCAAAGAACAACGTGTGACAGTAGTAATGGGTAGCAACACCTTGATCAAAGGAGGAGAATAAAAGGTGGATCAGCATCAAAGGATGAGGAGCATGCACCCTTGTTTATTTCAAGTGGTTTATATATAGAAGAAGGAGATTGGTTTATGCAGTGAAGGGAGGGACAAATCAGTCCACTCATCTATAAATTCTACTTCAGATTTTGATGTCTCTTTATATGGAGGCATTCCACCAGGGATTCCCCCTGATTTGAAGATGAATAAAGAGTTCTCTCAACATGGTGTAGCATTGATATATTTGGATAGGGAAGGAGCCTTTGGAGGAGATAGCATAGCGTAGAGGACCTTTTATGGGTTCAAAGGAGGGGTGAACAATTTTCTGATATAGAGATTGCTATCTCCCACTCAGCTATTTGCACTGAAAGATGATGATTCAGGAATCTATGATGACATGAGTATGGTGTCAAAGGGCTACTCCAGAAAATTATACTCCCACACATGAGGAATATTTTTGAATATGACAAGAGTTCATTGACACTCTTGCATGCATTATCAAAACTATGGAAGTTTTGGATGGAAAATACCTTCCAAGAGGAGGTGGACCTCCATGTACTTCAAGGTCTTGGGCAAGATCAGCTGCAAGGGAGGCAAAAAAAGTGGAGTAATAACATTCCAACATGTGGCTTTGGCATTGAGCATGTCAAAGAGGAGAGTTATGATGTGACAAGTGCTTCATTTCATATTTCAACAGCATTCTCATTGTTGGGGAGCCTAGATCCATATTGGGAGTCCCAACTATTGGTGGAATATTCCAAGAACCTCTTCACATGTATGGTTCTTGATGGGCAAGTGATAGATGGGAGGTATATAGTGGTTGATGGATTCATTTATTTCCATGATCGGATCTACTTGACTAGAGACTCAAAAATCAAGGATAAACTACTACATGTAGCTTATGAGATCTTGCTTTCAAATCCCATTGGTTTCATTAGAACATATCATACTATCTTGAAGAGATTCATGTGGGAAGAATTCAAAGAGGAGATGCACTATCATATGAGGAAGTGCATAGATTTTTTGGAGGGTGAGGAGAAACATAACTCTCGGGAAGCATTATCATCACCACCTCCTTACTCATTGGGTGTGAGAGGGAGCTCATCCATGATCTACCTCATTGATTTAAACCAAGTGTATGGTAAGGATTGTATTTATGAGCATCATGATATATTTACTATGTACTTGCATTTTGTTACCACTCATGTGTAGGGCATTGCTCCAAGAGGGGGCACTCTTTATTATTGGCTTCATGGGCTACTTGGGGCCATGAGCAATGATGATGTTGACCATTACCTAGAAGATTTTGGGGAGATGATGTATTCTTCCTAGTGTGCTTCATTGACACCAGACTTCATACACTTTTCCCAACCATGCAAGAAGAATGGGGCAGAAAATAAGTGGTGGGGGAAACACTTGTTATATCCTATTCTATGGCAGTTAGGAGAAAAATTGTGCTGGTTTCACATGAGGGACCATTGTCCTTCTCCTTTACTACACATGGTAGCTAGCATGACTTTGATTGTGCTTCCATATGTTGATGATTTTCTTATCTTTGTTGGGAACATGATTGGAGGGAAGGAACATTGGTTGGATGTGTCTATGGGGAATAAAATTTCCACACCTTTTATGTTTCATGCTTCAAGAGGAGCATGGGAGATGGTATGGCCACTACAATAGATCACTTGTTTCTTTATGAGGTGGGCCTTATGATTGTTTGGAGTGTTAAGGTCCCGTGATTTGGCAGATTGGTAGACCAAATGACAAGGTAACATGGAACCAGTCTTTAGAGTCTGAGGACCTAACCTTCTTGGACTCAAAGAGGGATCTCTCTATTGGGTGCAAAGGATTCGTTCTTTTTGCTCTAGGGTTTTGATTTTAAGCTAGTTGTTAAGTGTAGGGTTTGTTGATTGTTTTGGTTGGGTAAGATGGTGGAGTGAGAATTTGTCAAAGCCATTGGGATATGGATTCAAATGAAGTAAAGGGTGTCTAAATGATGAAACAGAGTGTTTTGCAGGGCTGATTTAGCAAGGTTAATGGATCCTTAAGGTGATGTATGAGGTGTAGTGAACATCAAGTTTGGGAAAGACTAAGAGGTCTTAAACATATATAGTTTAAAATTTACAACTAATGAGGTAGGGAAAACCATTAAGCTCAATGAACAATCCTTTAAACTGATAAACATCCAAGAGAAACATTCCAGTGAAACATAGAAAGCATAAGAGCTTCTAACCTTAGAAATTCACCTTAAGCTTTTGGGAAAACATATAAGATAACACAAATAACTCAATTTATGGAGAGGGAACTCCTAAACAACATATATCAAGCTATTGGGAACTCTGAAACAATTTGGTAAGCATGGACAAAGGGCAAGATCGAACGAGACCTCTTTGACTTAACCTAGCAATCAATATTCCACAGAAAGGCTTCAAGATAGGGTTTTGAAAGCTTCAAATAAGCAGGGCATACCATGAATCTTACTTTTAAACTATAATACTAACCATAAATGAACAAAAACAAGTTTTGGTGGACCTAAGAAGCAATCAATAATTCCTTAAGATGGCCAAAAGAGGAAAACATCAAAACTATAACAAACAGGAGGACTGAGGTGCCTCAAAGAACATGTCTCAACCTATACTTTTATGATTTATAGCAGCCAAGAAGAATGAAACAAAATGAGAACAAGAAAACATTAACAAGTTAAGAAGACATCACCATTCACCAAGCTATGGAATCCTACAAACAAGCTTCTCCATCATCAAGCCAAACAAGCCATTCATCCACTTCACAAAACCAATTTCTTCTCCAAGCTCATAAAACCATGTATATTGCTCTTCAAGCTCATAAAATTCCAACCAAATACATAGGGGCCTCATGCTCTATATATGGAGAAAATGAGGACTAAAAGCCTAAATGTGGTAGGAAAATGTCTAATATAGTCATAAATATCATTTATGGCCAAGAGACCATGCAAGGCCCAAGGCACATAATATCCTAAGAAATAAATGCTAAAATAACTATTTGCACCTAATTCTAGATTAATTTGCCTCAAAAAACTCAAAAATATCTATTTGAAATGAATGAGTGTGTTTTGTTGACTTTTGGTCCAAAACACAGTAGGTAGCCTCTGTGCGTAGCGCCACTTCAACAGAAAATAGGGTCTCTTGCAGCTAAGTTTTGGACCCCTTCCCAACACCGGATTTGGCTCCGTGATGGCTCGTTGGAAATCCAGATGAATCTAATTTCCAGAAATTTTTGAGTTGTGCCGATTGGATGCCATTTACCTATTCAAAAATAAATTTCCCCAACACTGCTCTGTGCGCAGTGCCTAGTCTGAAAATGAGGTAGAAAGGTCAATTTTTTTATGTTTTTTGACCTTTTGGGGGCTTGGAGGGGGGGGGGGGGGAGAATGCTCCAAATGATCTGAAAATTGGTGAGCAGACTGCTGGTGATGTGAGAAATCCAAAAATTCAAACTTTGAGAACTGAGGATGCACCAATTTTGTGCGTAGCGCCTAGGGTGCTGCGCATAGAACAAAATTTGAAAAAGACAAAATTTAATTCAAATTGCCTCAAACTTGGTGGAGAGGTCCCTCAAGAGGTCTTGGACACCTTTTGAGAAGCCTCAGTCAAAACTCCAAGTCTGTCATGCACTTTTCCCTTTTTAGGTTTTCTAGCTCCATAAGGGCCTCCTTCAATTTGGCACAAGCAAGCATGTTTTTCCTTACATAATGCTTAGTCATTTTCTTTTGTAGTGCAAGGCCTCTCTTTACCTCCTTGAAATGATTATGCTCCTCTTTGTAATAGTGTATGACATTTTGTGCCATCTCAAACTCTCTTTCCCACTCCCTAAGTTGTGCATCTTTGTCCATGAGAAGCAATCTAGTGGTCATCTCCTTGTCCTCGTTGTCACTGTCTAGATCAATGAATTGAGGCCCTTGAGAAGTCTTCTTGATCCTTTTGCTTCTCCTTACCCTTACCTGTTGCTCACCTTTGTCCATATTTTCCTTGCCTTTGTCTTTGTGCTTGATAGCTGGAGGAGAGATGGCCCTTTGCCTTTTTGAGGCAGCAAACACATCTCTTTTTCCTCTGTGGTAGGTGCATGTGAGATGAGTGATGAGGGCGCCTTGATCTTTGGTGATGTTACAAGCCTTTTCATATTTTTCATGGCTTTCATGGGTTATCTTATGCTCCATTGGGTCACTGATTTCTTGACCTTGAGCTTCATTATCATCTTCATTTCCCTCACTGTTTTCCATACTGTCTTTTTGGCCTTCAAACTGATCACTACTCTCCTCACTTGCCTCATTTTGGCTCTGTCCTTCACTGAGGTCCTCTTCTCTGTCACTTTCTACACTGTCATATTGAGTCTCTTGGTCATTTAGAGACTGATTTGTGTCGTGATAGTCATGACAGTTGTCATGACTGTCATGACTATTTCCTTGCTCATCACTGACTGTCTCATTTGTGCCACTGCCTTGGTCACGGTCTGCCCCTTCAAACTCTATTTCAGTTTCATCATATGTCTGCTCATGGTCTTCAATTTCTTCATCATCTCCCTTTGTTTCTTCATTTTCATTGTCTTCATTCATTTCATCATTGTATTCACTATCATTGTGCTCACTGTCATGCTTAAGCACATCTTCCTTTTGGTTGTCTTGTGCACTCTCTTGCTGACTGTCACCTTCATTGTTTTCTTCATAATATTCTTGGTATTCATATTGTTCATCATCAACACTCTTTTCTGCACTTGAGATTGATTTAGTGGTGTCATTACTATCATTATTTTGCTCCAATTTCTCACTTTCTTCCTCTTTTTTACTGCCATTTTCATCACTCTCCTCCATGTCATCATCATCTTCTTGTTCTTCCTCACTAGATTCTATCTTTGACTCACTGTCTTCCTTTTCTCCACTGCTATTTGTTTTTTCTTCATGGATACTGACATCATCTTCTTCCTCTGTACTACCGTCATCTTCTTTTTCTTCTTTTAACTCTGTTTCTACCTCACTGTCCTTTTCCCCTCCACTGTCATCTGTTTTTCCATTAGTGCCATTGTTATCACCTTCATTTGATGCATCAGGAGGAGAAACAGGAGGTATGTTTCCTTGTGGAGAAGGCATAGGTGGAGATGATGGAGGAGTGGAGGTAGGTGGGTGTGAAGTGGAAGGAAAATTTTGCTGAATTAAGGCTTGGGGATTTGCAAATACATCATGTGAGATAAAAACTTCCCAAGGGATTCCTTGCTCCTCCAAATGGTTTTAAAAAATCATCTTAACCAAGGAGTGGTGAAAAAGGCTTTGCATTTGGTGGGCATAACTCCTCTTCTTGACCACTGAATCCATTTTGTCAATGCTCTGGTAGAGATAGTATGGTAGGTTTAGCAATTTAGCCCTGGTGAAGTGCATTAGAAGCCTTATGTGATAAGAATAAACCCTGGAGTACCTCCCCTCACAGTTGAAGTACTTGATAATCTGCCTCATCAGTAGGGCATACCTCTCTAACAGGTGGGAGAAGGGGAAAACAGCCTTGCAGCCTTGTTGACAGCTAGGTTTGAGGTAGGGCTCATAGTAGCTCAAGTCCAATTTATTCTGTTTAAACCATCTCTCACCAATATCTGGTATTCCTGTGGCTTTAGTAATGGATTCAAATGAGAGTTCAAAATTCACTCCTGCTAGGTTGACTTGACGATTTTTTAAGCTGAGAATGAACAACCTAGTCAAGTCTGGGTGGCTTTGGACTTGTTTAACCTTCTCAAAAAACTGATAACATCCAACATCTTGAAAACATGCAAGGATAATGGGAGAAGAAGTGATTTGAATGGTTTCTAAGGGCTCAAACCTATTAACTCTTCCTCCCTTGTGCTTTGGCTTGGTAGGCCTTTGGTCTTCATCACTGCTGGTATGGATTTCTTCTTTAGACATGGTGACTAGTCAAGAACAAATAATTTTAAACTTGTTGAGAGCCTTTAGGTCTAAGGAGGGAAAATTTTTAGCAAATGAGGGCTAATATGAAGCATTCAAGGATTATTTTCAGTTTTCAAAAGCAAGTTTGTTGGCAGTGAGTGCTCTTACACCTATGACAACCTTACAAATTTTCAAACCCTGCCCTAGATGGTCAAATTTGATTTTTATGGAGACTAGGGTTTGGTCACATTAGGCCTTTTAAATACCTTCTTGATTATGAAAAACCTATTTGGAAGGTAAGGAAGGAAAACACCAACCTTGCTTTGACTATTGCAAGAGATTTGGAGGAAAAAAAATTGAATTTTAGGACCTTTTGAGCGATTTGGACCAAAGACTGTCTGTGTGTAGCACCGGGTCGAGTCGGGTCGGTAAATGGGCCTGTCGGGCCCGTCGAAGCGCAGTACTGGCATGCAAAGGTGGGCAGTCGGTTCGTTCTGGGCCTATGCGTCGCGCCCGCACAGGTGTGTAGCACCGCCCTCCTGGTGCACAGCGCAATGTAAATTTACATTGCGGCCACCTCATCTGTGTGCAACGCCAATGGCCAGGTGCATAGCGCCTCCGTTGGTGCATAGCGTCTGAGTTTTTTGACCCAACTACAGAAAAACCTTAAAAAATTACTTTCAACAGTTTTCTTCCTTTTTGCAATGAATAATATGAAGTGGGGAAGAGGTCAAGGAGACCCTTATAATCTTTTTAAAAAATGATTTCATGCCAAAACCCACTTTCCTAATGTTTATTTCCTTCTTACCTTTTTCACTGTGCCTTTTGGCTCCCTTTGGTCCTGTAGGTGGCAGAGTTAAAAATATGGCCCTTTTTGCCTTGCTGAAGCATTCTGATGTCACTCCCTTTGCTCACAAACCCTTCAACAAGCTCAAACTATGCTCTTTACCCTGATTTGTAAATATGAATGTTTTCATGATGTTTCACCATTTGCAAACAGTAGATTTGTGATTATTTGACATATTTTCCTTTGATTAACACTCTGTCATGTTTTCTCTTTAAAACAGTGAAAAACCTCCTAGTATGAAAAATCCTAGCAATAAGAATCAACAATCCCTTTAATCTTCTTGTGGGCCATCTTTGTGAAAAACATTTGGTTTGTTTGTCTTTACAAATTTTCCTGTAGGTAACCTTTTGTGACAATCCTACAGAAGTGTCACTCAGGGTTAATCTATCTCTTGTAGAATATGCTCTTGATAAAGAAACCATTTTGGAGGCTTTACTGCTCTTAAACCAGCTACATGTTTGTTCCTTTGATCAGTTTTAAAATGATGTATGTCTAGTGAGGGAGGTGAGTTATTTACACCATTTTTGTGTCTTTCCTCAGCCACTTCTGTTCTTGCAGGTGCCTACACAATTTCTTCCCTTTGATCACTCTCTCTTTTGAATTTGGACAACTCATTTTATCAATAATGAACCTATGCTTGTCATAGTTGCCTCCTTGGGAAAATTCTTCCCTCATTCTTGCCTCCTTGAACCATTTAAAAATGCCTCTAATTTTTCTTTTGAGAAGTGAAACCCTTGCATTGATATTTCTGTCCCTTTTTGTCCCTTTGGTGAAGTGGGGTACAGTGTTTCTTGTCTACCTCCTTTTATCTTCTTTAAAACCTCTGATTTTACCTTTTGAAGAGGTGGAATTAGTGCCTCTTTTCCAAACCCTAGAGGGCAGCTTGAAACTATCTGAAACCCTCTGCTGTTATGAAGGAGGTTTTTTCATCACCTTTTGACTAGTTTGTCAACTTTCCCAAACTCCTAGGTTTTAGGGCTGCTTAGGAAAAAGTAAATAGTGTTATCTTCTAAGTTCTATGAAACTTCTCAAACTCATTCATCATTTCTAAAAGTATTCAATGTGCACTTGAAGGAGTTGAGGTGGCCTTTGCTCTTGCAACCCTAGTACTGATTTATTGCTCAGTCAAAAAAGTCATAAACCTTGATTCTCATCAAACATGTGCTTGTTGCTTTCTTCTTGCTATGAATGGTATTCTTATGATGATTTTCTCATTACCTTACCTTTTCCAGGCTGATGGCCATTGTTCCTCTTGCAGAAATGTGAGCAAGGGGCAGTTGTCCCCTGCAAGATTTGTGCTTTAGACCAAAGAGCCTTCCTTGAATAACCTTTTTGATCAGTTTGGAAAAGATCACCTGTCCTTTTCTTCTTTGAATGCAGTTTATTCATACAGGAAAAACAGAGTTTGTAGGGCACCAAATCCACCCTATGACTTTTTGAAACCCTAGGTGACCTAGTGGAGGCCTTCTTGGACTTGGTTTTTGGACTGAGACCTAGAATTTGGGATCATCAAATGTAATATAGAGTTTATGATAAACTAATATATTGAAGATCCAAAATCCAATGTACCTGATTTATCTAAATAACCTACAGAGATAGTTTAAGACTATCAGATTTTAGGAGTATTTTTGGAGACACAACAAAGTTGTTTGATTGGTGGGCTTAGGTAGTAGTGGAGGGTTTTTTTAGGCAAAACAAAATAGAGGATTTGGGCCAAAGGTGCATATAGACAGAAAGAGTGACATAAGCCACTAATGGGTTTTCTGGGACTGGGTGAGCTAAGCATTGACATGATGGGATGATGAAATAGTGAAAAAAATTATCTTAAGGATAATGAAGGTAGTGAGATTTCTAGAACCCACAATGTTCATGAACTTTGTTTCTAGAAATCTAGAACCGATACTTAGTCATATTTAGATAGTGAAAATTATGGATGACTAACATGGAGCACTTGGGATATGCCTCTCATGAACAATTTGGAGGAACTTTTCTATGAAATACCATGTTGGAAGGTGATTCATTTCATTTGGATGATAGCATGGAGATGGGAGTCTCTCATTAGAAATGAGATCCCCTATGCTTGACATCACTCCTACCTTGAGGAGGCCATTGGATAGCAAGAAGTTTTCCATATAGACCTTCCATTTTCTCATGATGAGAGCCATTTTTTTTATCCACCAAAGGTCAACTTGCACATATGGGAGGAACCATTGGGAAGCATAATTGTTGTAGAATATTTGAAGAAATGGTGGAGATTATTTGATGAGGAGGCCACAAGAGGAGGAGGGGAGAATTTTTCTCAACCCTTGTAGTTGCTTGAGGACAAGCAACATTTTGGAGGGGAGGACTGTAATATTCCTAAAATTTAGCTTTTAGCTAAATGGGGTATTATAGATTTTTTTGTCACTAGGTAGGTGAATAAATGGGTAGGGAGGCCCATAAATCTTTTTAGCAACAATAAAAACACTTCAAGTGTGAAAGGAGACCCTCTAAGAAGCCAAATAAAGCACCTTTGAGTGTGAACAGGGGATGAAACATGTTGAATAGTTCAACTTTGACCAAATCAACATCGTTGTTATGGAGGAGTGGACATTAAATGAGGAATAACGCAGTTTTGGAGGGAGATTTTTTGCATCGAGGAAATTACCTAATTGAGTGGGGCCAAGAGTAAGGAAGCCCATAACTTATATAAGGAAAAGGATGGAAGCCATATGGGGATATGTTTTTTATTATTATTTTCTATGTGGTCTATTTAGACTTCTTGCATTCTTCAGCTGTTTAGTTGAGATTGATGTGATGTTTAGCACCGGGTGTTCCTGAGCGGGAATCCCACCTCTTTCCTTGAGAGGCCACTTGGAGGAGTATTTCACTTCATTTCCACATATCCGACATGCTAGCCAAGCTTCAGTTTTCAGCTACAATGTAGTTTCTATTCATATTTGTGTTGTGTTGCAGGGTGTTGCAATGGAGGGTTGAGAAACCCACTTTCTGAGCTAGTTTTTCATATGAGGAAGGATTCCTTCTCTTGGGAGATCAGTTTGGAGGGTTCTTGAGCACATTTCAAATCTTTTTCATCAGGCCAACTTATCCCCATCATTTATAGCGCAGTTTCAGCTTGGAATTGCATTATTTTGGAGGGAAATTTCAGAGGAGGATCTATTGGCTCTTTTAGAGTGTTTTCCTGTAGGTGAAGGGTCCAGCCTTTCATTGGAGGAGAGCCTTGAGGAGATCTGCATCAGATCTACATTATTTCATCCTTCTATTTTCATGAGCTTCAGTTTGCAGTGATTCTTCAGTCCTAGGGTTGTAGATCACCATTTGTATTTGTGTGCATTTCTGGAAACCCTTCCCGGGTTCTCTTGGAAAGGTGTCTAGGAGGCTAGATCTTCACTCCTAGCATTATTTGAGCTATATAATAGAAGATCTAAATTGATACATATTTATGTAGCATTTTATGCCCTAAAACAGCACTACCTTAGCTCATGACATTTGTATGGCAGTTATTTCTCATGTATTAGCATATTTTGATTGTAGAGGCTTGTTTTGTATTTCTTGAGTGACTTGATCCTCAAGATCTTGTACCTATGATTTGCTGATATGTTTAATAATATGGTTGTACATTTGTATCATATCATGGTTTGTTGATTTATTCATTGTTCTTTCCATTATTGTGTTCATGTATTGCTGCTTCCCCATTTGGGAATATTTTTTGATTGAAAGGGAGCCTCGTGATCAGTTTCTTACTTGAAATAAACTGGGTAATTCCTAAGAATGAGCTTAGATACTATTATTCATCTGTATTCTACAATATCACTAGATGACTATGGTTTTCCTATACTTTGCTGAAAATAACATTCCCTGAATATCAATTTTCAAAAATCTCGCTGCATTCATTATTTTCCATTTATCCTATTTCACTATCTCTCCTTTTGCCTCTTTCATTATCCTGATGGTCTGAAAACTCATGTTTGACCTGAAACCCTCATTCCTACCCCTTCCCCTACCTAAAACCCTATTTTCCTCACAAAACCCTCTCACTTTCGTCCTTTTTCCCTTCTTCCATTAAAACAACGTAAAAACCTATTTTTTACATTGTTTTAAACCAAAAGAAACTATGTTCGGGACCCACTCCTTTAAAAATAAAACCCTATTTTATTTGACATACCCGACCTTTTCTATATTCTAAACCCTTACGCCCACCCTCATATAACCCTGTCCCCCATGCGTAAAGCGCTTATGCTCTTTAATATACCTGGGCCCCGCTTTACAAAGACCTCGGTATTGTTCTAAACCCAAGCCCCGCACCATAATAATCCCTCCACTCTCATGTAGCCCTAGCCCTCACCTTATGATTAAGAGTTTTCACTTAAAACCACCCCAGGCCCCACTTCATACAACCACTGCTATACATTAATCACCCCTGCCATGTATATCCCCGGGTCCCCACCTTCTAACTCATCTGCGATTAGTCGAACCTCGGCCACCATTGGATCTCTGCTTCCAGATCCGACGGCCACTGCGCCTCATTGCATTCCCAACCGCCCAGCACTTAGCATCTCTGAACCTTGCGAAATGGGTGATATTACCGCATGTCCCTCCTGCCACGTGTCACTCCCGCAATGTTATCGCATCCCTTTGCCAAATATTGCCAACCTAGTCCATCATGTGTGATAAAACCACTTACCACCTCTCACCCTAACCCGAAACCATTATCCCCCATTCAAATGTGTTCAATCCCCTGATCCTCTGTGTTAAACCTTTGCAAACACTCCAAAAGCTCGAAAAGCCCAAACAAATGCATAAAACCCATAGCGCAAGTTTTAATTAACAAATTGATTTTAATGTGCAGGTGATCGAGGTCGAAAAGGCATGATTTGCATTTCTAAAGTCCAAAAATTGTTTAAATAAGCTATCTAGGTGAGGATCTTGCAACTTTGTTCACTCAAAAGGACTGGGAGCGCAAGATCAAGCAGAATCATTAGTGTATCATGACCATTGGTGGTTATTCAAACAAACCCGAAGCAGCAAGCTCTTTTCAAAAAATAGGGTACGGTAAAAAGAAGAAATTATACAGTGGCAGGCATAGATGAAAGCAAATAAAGAAAACAGTCACCAAACAATCAAAAGTAAACAGGGTTAAAAGGTTAATCAAGGATTAAAGGCAAAATGCAGAAAGATTAAAGGAAAGATAGTGAAAGAGAGATTAGAGATAAAAGGTAGAATAAGAGAGAAAACAGTAAGACAGACAGAAAGAGACAAATCTGAGTTTTAAAAGAATAAACAGAACTTAAGGAAAAATAAACCAAGAAAGACAGATTCGAATGATAAAGGCCAAATCAGCCTTTACTTCTTCCAAACCTCATTTGTGCCACCTACAGCTAAAAATCAAATAAAAGTAGCTACAGTTGTTAAAGCAGTCAGAGATCTTTTAAACAGCTCAACAGTTATTGTAAAAGTTAATGAAAAGCCATAAGATTCAAATATATCTCAAAAGTTAGCTCAGCAGTTAAGTTAAAATTTATTGTTACAGTGAGTCAGTCATAGATATTTTTCCTTGGGCCTTGCATGGTCTCAAAGGTAAAAATTACATTTACTATGTGATAACTATAGTCTTAAACCCTAGCTTAGGATCACCTCCTCATTTGCAGTTAAATATTGCATGTAATGTTCACTATTCTTGTTGGTTGGTTGGTTGGTTGTTGTTGAGCTAGTTGATTGGCTACTAAGTTGGATTTGATCAGACTATGAGTTGCAAAGATTGTTGCACTGGATTATTGTAACTATTTTGGACATTAGTAATACAAACACGTTCACAGTATTCTTGAGCTATGTTAATGGTGATGTTATCCTTCTTTGTAAATGTTTCTCTTCTGTTTTCCATATTGTCCATCTTTCCTCTGATAAAAGAACAGAAAATTTAGATTAAGATATGCTTTCTTAGCACCTTAATTATATCTGCTTCTTTCATCTTAATGTTTTCTTCTGCAAGGTATGATTATAGAATTCAGGGGTGTCCTGCTCTTTAGTTCCACCTAGCTTGTTGCCTTGAATTTTACTTAGTAGAGTCTAGTGAAAGAATTCTATGGTTTTCCCTGTCCTTTGGTTTTTCTTAAATTGTTGCTTTAAAGGCCTTCTTTGAAGTTTGATTAAAGAATTCAGGGGTAACCTGCTCTTTAGTTTCAATTACTGTAATCTTAAATGTTTTCTTTGATTGAAATTAATAGCTAGAGAATGCAGGGGTGTCCTACTCGCTAGGATTGCTAGATTGTTGTCTTAAGGTTTACTTAGTAGAGTCTAGCCAAAGAAGTCTATGGTTTTCCCTGTCCTTTGGTATTTCTTAAACATTTATCTTGAAGGATTTTCTTGTTTGAAGTATAGTTAAAGGATTCTTAATTTCCCTTTAGTTTTACTAAATTCACAACTTACTGTCATTTTATATTTCACCTAATCTAAAAATATCCACTTGATATAGTTAGCTAACACTATGAAAACCCTTGAAGAAGTGATGTACAATTAAAGCCTCCTATGACTCCATAGCCCAATGGATTAATGCTTCTCATAGTCTGTCTATTGAACTGAAACACTCAATCAATTAATCAAACAATCAAACAAAACAAGAAGTCCTAAAACTTCATAACTAGCCTAAAATCAAAAAACAAAAGCATAAAGATAAATCATTTACAAACACAAAAACACAGAGAGAGCCCTCTCTGAATCTAGGAAGGCTAGGTCCTTGGACTCCAAAGTGGTTTTATGTGGTTCCCTACAGATTTGTTCTTACCAATCTTACAAATCACGGGGAACCAACAGGTACATTCCTTATATAGGAATGAGTACATTCCCTTGTGTAATAGGTCCTCCCTGGCTGAGAGGGAGAGATAGACACGTCATTCTGGTCTTCACTTGGGAAGACAGAATGGAGGATTAGGTAATCATCTGGCATTCGATACTTTTTGAGAATTTTTTATGGCATTCAAGATAAGAGTAGCGGGGGACCGATATTCTTTGAGGGCTAGCTACCCAAGAGAAGAATAGTCCAAGAAGGTCATACTTTTGGAACACTTGGGTGGAGTATGTACCTTGGAGAGACAATGACTATGGTCTCTATAATTCATGTGTCTCGCCAGCATTTTAGCCCATTGTCTCATTGAGATATGGGGTTTTTAGTCAAGGCCTTGCACTAGGACAATGTTAGTTGATATGATGTTATACAGATGCAATTACCAATCTGATTCTTCTTATGAGATTCTTCAGGTTGAAAGTGACCATGTACTTATATGAATACCTCCTTAGTTAAGAGGGAGTGTTGAAAAGTGTAACTAGGATCAGACTTCATGTTGACTATGTAATTATGTATTTATGTAAAGAAGAAGACAAAGATAATAAAATGTATTTTGTTGTACTTGCTTCATGGGTTTCATGAGAAAGATTTTAATTTAGGTTAATAGACTTCTTCTTGATTTCTATTATGGTTTTGTCTTCTAGGTATAAATATAATTAAGAGTCATACATATGAAGGATCTAGTCTAGAGAAAATGCTCCAAGACCTTGCCAAAGAAACTGTGAAAGAATGGCTCTAGACAACCCTCATCAACGTTGGAAGATGTGCCCTACAAGTCGGATTCATAACCATATATCAGGTTGGCTATATTACCGCTTGACAGGTCGGCTCAATTACAGGTGAAAACAACTATATATACCCTATTGTACTGCGCAAAAAAACATAAAAGAGTGCAGACTGTTCTAAGTTATATAAGTGCGGATTTCCTAAAGAAAAAGGTGTGGATTTTTGAGGACTTGTTCAGGGTTTCAAGTGCAGATAGAAGGACAGAATAATTGTGGATTGTTCTAAGAATAAAGTGAGGATTTCAGAGGTGATAAGGGTGCAGATATCAGAGGCTAAAGATTGTGGATTCTCTCTGTAATTTCCACAGTAAAAGGTGCAGATAAATCTGAGTTAGAAGTGCGGTCTTCTAACCGGAAGTAATAAATATCTCTCTAAGGCTATTGCAGCGTAAAGGAAACCTGGAATATGTGTTAATAAGTCTTAATTAATGATGCGGATCAACCAGTAGAAGCTACAGACTTCAGGAACAAGTAAATCTGATATATATATATATATAGAGAGAGAGAGATATATATATATACACTTGGACAAGGGTCTATTCTCTCCTCGCATAACTTAGGAAGGTTAAGGGTGTTCACAGCGTGAAGGAATATTCTACAATTTCGGTCTTGTGCTACTACATCTCTCATCTATACAGGAAGGCCGAGAAGTAGAAGGAGAAGATAAAAACTTAGAGGCTGAGTTCTCTAATGTTGATGCAGGTCAGTGCACGTTGGTGAAGAAAAGAAATATCAGCGTTGGAAGAATACTTAGAAGCGGTAACAAGGTCTTGGAGGCATTCATAGGTCAAGGGTCTGAGTCTTGGTCATGGTACTTGTCATTTAAAGATCTATAAGAAGAATTTCTTACGGGTTTTCCTCTCCAAGAGGGAGAGGTTTTTTCCCTGGCTCAAGGAGCCTAATTGTGTGTTTCTTGTATTTTAGTAATTTACTTGATGAAAGACTAAATAAGTTAAGAAGTAAGCTCACAAGTAACTATCAAGTAACATAATTTTAATTAATGTCTAGCCCGCCAAATTCTCAACAACCACCTTGTTGAATGCATCTTCAAGCGATCCTTAATCATCAACATCATCAAGTTGATCTAGCTCCTTTTCACAACTCTTGAAGAAAGAAATCTAAGGGGGAGCTCCTGCTACTATCTACATCATCAACAAGGAAGAAACCAATAGAGGAAGAAAGCATATATTCATGTAAGTATATTTATGACTTCATCTGAATCTATCAAAATGTCTATTTGCAAAGAAAGCAACAAATTGGTTGGGGTTTCAAACTTTCTTACATGGAAGAAAAGGACAGATCTAAATCTTATTGAGAATGAAGTCATGGACGATATCAAATTGTCAACAACTAGACCTTCAAAAGAATATACTCAAGCACATGCCAAATAAATGAAGGAAGATATAAGATCCCAGAGGATTCTTATAGAATCCATAAAGGACTCTCTCATCCCCTATGTATCAAAACTAGAATCTTCAAAAGAAATATATGACAAATTGGTGGAGCTATTCTCGGCGAGTATTGCAGGGGAAGTAATATTTCTGAGACAAGAACTATACAAGTTTTATATGCCAAGAGAGGAAGGAATCACTTCATATTTTACGAATATTTCTGAAATGCGAGATCAACTGCATGAATTGGGAGAATTAATATCTGATAGAGAAATGACTACAATGGTACTGAATGCTCTACCGGGGGGATGGGGAAAATTCACTTCAAGTATCTATGGGAAGAAAGAAGCAACACCATTCCAGGATCTATGGTCTCTATTTAAGGTAGAAGAAACTAGATTGAAACCTTCAATTGAGATCTTAGTATTAGTTTCGCACCATATGCATGTTAGAGTAGGATGCATTGCATGATGATTTTTGCAATATAACTAAGATCCATTAAAAATTAATGAATCATGCACCTCAATTCATGAAAGGCCATCAAAAAAGGTAATTTTTATTTGATGTTCATTTTTTATTTTTGAACAATATCTGGATGGGCTAATACAGGGCTACCAAAAGAGAGTTGTGAATGTCACATACAACTAGTACTCATGTGGTGGGATGGAAGATCCTGAAATAAACATGATGTGGAAAAGGTAGTTGTATTAAGAAAATTCAGATATGGTCTAGCAAGATCACTTTCTGATGAAGAAAAAAGATGAAATGACTAACATGGTTCATGAAGGAAAGTGATGAATAGTCGATTCCCTACAAAGAAGTCCCAAAAGATGAAGAATCCATAATAATGAAGATGAATTTCATGACATCGAAAGGAGGAGCTCTTCATGCAGTTGAAGGTGCAATGATCTCCAGCAAAGAACTGCTACTAGAAATCAAGTCGGTGGTTAAGAGGGAGCTTGGACAAGTCCCTAGATAAGAGGGAACTTGGGTACATTGCTTTTATAGGAATAGGTACATTCTGTTGAAATATGTAACTAGGTTCGGTCATCATAATGACGTGTAATTGTGATTTTATGTAATTAATGAAAAGAAGAAAAATATAAAAAAATTTGTTATGATTGAGGCATGGGTTTCATGTGCAAGGAAATTTATTTTTAGATCAAACTCCCATTGTGAGCTATTAGGTTTGCTCATTAAGAACATACTTATCGATCAAAAGGGAACTATTACCTCAAAATAGGAACTCTAGCCCAAAAATACTCAAAAAAACATGAAAAAACGCCCCAAAAACAAAAAGTGTGTATTCCAGAACGCATTTGGTTTTTTATCAAGGTCAAATTTCAACATTTTATAAAATTATGCTACAAACGGAATTGTTTCTTGAAGATTGAAACAAAAAAAAACATTGTGTCACAATTTTGACACATTGTAACAATGGAATTAAAGACAACATATTAGGACATTGAAAAATCATAAATTTCTAAAAAAATCGATACATGATGTTAAAGATAAAAAATCATGTCTGAAGGCCTTATCATTTCCAACAATTTTCATCCATGTTCTTAAAGATAAAATATCTTGACTCTAAACAACCCTAAAATTGTAATTATTTTCAACCATTACGTAAAAGATAAAATTTCATAGCGCATAAAAACCTTAATGACAAGTTGTAAATCTTAAGTTTTCAACATACTTGAACCATGAAATTATGGAGGAATTATATGAATTAAACAATTTTTTAAAATGAACAAGTAAATGAAATACTTATTATTCCAAGAGTAATTTTAATTTTAAAGGATAAAAATATATCTCTTTTCAAATCTTAGCTTAAGACAAATTTAAATCTAATTGCAACCAAAACCTAAAAATCAACCATCAAAACAAAGTGTCCCCTTTCAATGAGGCATATAATTTTTAAAAAATTTAAGAGTATCTTATACCAAATGGTAACAATACATAATATCATGGCAATATCACTACATAGTCTAAAAATTTAACATTAATTTCTATTTTCCTTTTTACTTTTAATCAAAATATCAACATTGGTATATTGAAATAACATAAATTATTTTTGTAATTCATTGTTGAGATGTGGATATTACAAAGAGATGAATTCTTCATAATTAAAACATATAATCCAACAAACATAGAAATGCCTCATAACTTCATGAAAAATCATATGGAAGTCAAAATATTTATTTCAAGTTACCATGCAAACATCAATTACATAAAAATGTTTTAGACAGTTATTCAAAATCAACCATAGGTTCTGGCACACCATCAGAACCTACATCTTTAGATGAATGACTCGATGCAGATGAAGATTATCCATATTCTTCTCTTTCATCAACTAGTACTCCATCTAAGTCAACATGCATGCCCACCATTTCAAAGTTAAAAGTCTTGTATATCTACGACTACACTCAGTAGAGTCCCATCTCAGCAGCATTTGTTCCGGTAGCAATTTCTTCAAAATATTTATGGTCTTCAACCGAAGAGTTCCTCTCTTTGTCAAATTGAAGTCATACACAAGTATGTCAACATCCTCCAATTTTAATACATTTGTGCTTTAAACCCTTAAGAGAAGCACATGTGCTGCAAACCCCCATCCTTGTCAAAGAATCACAAGGAGAATCATTTGTGCTTTTGTAACCCTTACTCAGACGAAATTCTTCACCATCTTGATCTATGCTTTCAAATTCTTCCCTGGGAGGATTCAATTCTTCATCATCATTCTTTGAAACAGTGACTTAGAGAAAATGCATTATTCAGATATGTGCCTCTAAAATTATCATTTGCAAAAAAATCTTCATCCTCCCCTTCCTCAGTGGTTCTCTCATAATCCTTGGGATTAGGCCTAAGTGGAAGATTTGAATATGTATTCGCTAGAATTTCTCCATCCCACCCCCCCCCCTTCCTCATGGGTGCTCTCATAATCCTTAGGATTAGGAATAAGTGGATGCCTTGAATCTATATTTATTGGAAATTCTTCATCCCCCCCATTCATCAGCGGTGCTCTTATAATCGTTAGGATTAGGATGAAGTGAAAACTTTGACTCTGTAAATTCATCCCCCTCTTCATCAGTGGTGCTCGCATAATCCTTAGGATTAGGACGAAGTGGATATTTTGACACTACAAATTCTTCATTCCCCTCTTCATTAGTGATGTTGTCATAATCCTTAGGATTAGGACGAAGTGGATATTTTGACTCTGGAAATTTTTCATTCCTCTCTTCATCAGTGGTGTTAGCATAATCCTTAGGATTAGGATGAAGTGGATATTTTGACTCTAGAAAATTTTCATTCCCCTCTTCATCAGTGGTACTGGCGTAATCCTTAGGATTAGGACGGAGTGGATATTTTGACTCTGGAAATTTTTCATTCCCCTCTTCATTAGTGGTGCTTGCATAATCCTTAGGATTAAGACAAAGTGGATGTTTTGACTCTGCAAATTCTTCATTCCCCTCTTCGTCAGTGGTGTTCACATAATCCTTAGGATTAGGATGAAGTGGATATTTTGACTCTGCAAATTCTTCATTCCCCTCTTCATCTGTGGTGCTCACATAATCCTTAGGATTAGGATGAAGTGGATATTCTTCATCCCCCCTTCATCAGTGGTGCCCTCATAATCCTTAGGATTAGTACGAAGTGAAAATTTTGACTTTGGAAATTCTTCATCATGCCCTTCATCATTGGCGCTTTCATAATCCTTAGGATTAAGAGTAAGTGGAATAATTGACTCTCGATTTACAGAAATTTCTTTTTGTTGCGCCTCATCAATTATGTCCTCAGCATCCTTAGGATTACTACCAAGTCAAATTTTTGACTCTTTATTCATGGTGAACGGACTCTTGTTATATTCTTCAATCTGAATAGAGTTGTTGCGTGACGAAGATGTTGATGTTGTAGAAAGGAAAACTTCACTATCAGAAGAACTCATGGCTTTCAACAAGAATATGTTGAATGATACAAATGCCTCTTCCAATTACAATATATAGCTTAAAGACTAAAAAGTTCCCTCCAAATTCCCCCCCAAAAAAATTTCACGAAAAAATTTCCCTCCAAAATTTTCGTTTCAAATATTTCATACAAAATATTCATCTAAAATGTATTTAAAAACATTTTAATAAACTATCGGTCTTGAAATATTTCACCGTATTTTCTATTCAAAATATCCACAAAATATTCCTTTCATACATGCCTTCCAAACTAAAATAATTTTGTTATTTGAATGATTTAACATTGACTATGTTAGGGTCCTATAAATATAGGATTCATAATTTTGAATTGACTTTGATAGTCTTGTAAATATGTACATACATTGCTTTCTGCAAGTTGTTTTCCCATATTTTGAAAAGAATGAAAAAATAATAAAAGCCAAAAAGAGGGTAAAAAAGTCCTAAAAGAAATATCAAAGGACTTAGAAAAATATAGACCCCAAAAGAAAAAAGAGAAATAAAACTTGAAAGTGAGCAAGTCCAAATGCCACTACTTTTAATTTCCTGTAAAGAATAAATATTATGTGCAGAGTGTCAATAAACGCCATAATCCATGATCATTTAAACAGTTTAATCTTAACTTTTCATGTTTTAGATAGTGAATAAAGATTTTTCAAACAGTTTAAACTTGACAAATCAGTAGATAGGTAGAGAATAATGAGGAGCTCAACAGTTTAATCTGAGCCCTCAGATGAAATAAGGTAGATCTAGATAGTTTTATGCTTTGAAAAAAAATGTTTTAAGGTTGCAAGCCTAAATGCACCTACAAAATGAAGAAAAAATGTTAGAAATAAATTTGGGTAGGTAGAAAGCAGTTGGGAAATCATGTAATAAAGCATCAACGGGTAAAATCACTAATTTCCCCTTCCCTATAAGTATTCAGTATTCTGAGCTATCAGTAAAATAGGCTCAGAGCATTTCTCTGACTTTTTTTGGGACCGGACCCAAGGCTCGATGACTGGCTAGTTAAAAATATTGAGTTCTTATGTTAAACCCACATTTATCATCATTTACCCTTTATTCATACATGAAAACCCTTTTTTCCTAAGTAAAGACACATTCTTACTTAGTAAAGATAAACCCCAAATAATTAACTTCATCCCTTCAAAAGCATTCATAAAACCCTCAAAATTACATTTAACCTAAGTATTAGTAAAGGAAATATAAAGATAAGCAATGCTTGATTTTATACTATACTTAGAGATAATATGTGTTTTGTTTTTATTACACTACCCTTTCATATTAACCTTTAACATACTTGTATTAAATCCCTAAGAAATACCCTCCCATACTTATTAATTCCTTATATCTAAATACCCCAAAAAACCCACTATTATAAAGTTTTGACCAAAGTCTATTGTCCCATGTGCGCAAATAAAAACCCCAAATTATAAACCCTTTGGCCTAAAAACTAGCGTTATTGAAATATCTCGACCCTATGGTTTGAAAACTATAAAAGGTTTTAAAAACTATATAATATAATTTAACCCACCCACATATGTTTTATTAAAACATTTAACAAGTGTTTTAAATAAAAAACGTTAATCCCCGCCTATACCGTTATTAAAACATTTCATATATGTTTTAAACCATATCCCCCCGCCACATATTAACCCTTCCGCCTATGCAAAATCCTAGTCCCACCTTTCTATTTTCAATGCAACTCTCAAAACGATCACGGTCGTTCGCTTTAAACCTTTAGAGCTGACGGACAGAGGATGATATCGCATAGAAAAGATGCAAGACAGCCCGAAAGCCAAATCCATGCGAAATGGGTGGTTTCACCCATTTCTCTCCCATCCACGTGGCCTTCCCTCATTCGATCACGTTCGATGAGGTTAAAACAGCTTACCACTTGAAACCTATGCGATAACCACTCGCGGTTTTCATCCATCGCATTCCGAAACAGTCTCCCGCTGGACAAGACCTGCATTCAATGCAATTCATGCATTTTGATAAAACCTTTGTTTAAGCATTTATTCATTTATTTTTCGCATTTAACCTCTATGTTTGCTTTCCCGATTGTATAAAATTGTTAAAGCTTGTTTCCACCATTTTTATGCCCAAAACCTGTGAAACCTTTCCCCGAAGCCCGTGAAGACTGTAGAGAAGCTGCGCCTTGCTCCAGATGAACTGTTGAAGCCATCAATTCAACCAGAAACTATAAAAACCATTTCAAAGTCGATGCGTGCATCAAAACAGGTATTTTTCTCATAATTCAACCTGCAACCAAATTAAAGAAACATTTTTAAAAGAAAGAGAAGCATTTTTAAGTTAAGAAATTGACTAATTCAATTGCCAAAAAGTCCCAAAACAAGCCAAACTCTGGCAAAATTTTCCCAGAGACCCTATTTGTCTACTGCGCGCTTTTTCAAGGAAATTTATCAATTTTCCACAGTTTAGTGATCAATTTCAAGCTCTAAAAGGCCAGAAAACCTTTGCAGGTATCCTGAAACCCTCTGTAACCCTTTTCAACAGAGTTTTAGCCCATTTTTCAGTCAAAAAACTTAGAAAACCCTTGTTTTCTGTTTTAGACAAGTTTTTAAGCCCCAGAACTTCTTTGATAAACCTAATTGAGAAAAAAACCAAAAAAGAGACTCTATTTTGCCAAATTTTCCCAATTAAGCCTCTGCTATAGCAAAATTGCCTCTGCAAACTGTCTAAACTTGCAGAAGTAGACCAAAATGCTTAAGAAGCAGAGTACAAGCAATCCTGATGGTTCCAAAGTGTCAAAATCAAATCCAGTACTGTGACCACTTAAAATCCATTATCACATCCCTACAGACAGGGTTTCATTAACAATTATTTTGTTTTTCAGGTCATTAGAAAAAGGAGAATTTGGATAAAAGAATCTAATTACTAGTCAAAGATCTGTTTTACTCCAAAAGTTCACAAAGAAAATAATTTTAAATGATATTACTTAACAAAAGATTCCAGACAGCAGAACAGAAAGAATTCATTTATGCAGAGAGAGATAAATTTACAAAGTGAATAGTAAAATTAAAGTAATAATTCACAGTGACAGTGAAAATAAAATAGTCAAAGAGCATCAAAGTTAAAGTGTATCAGATGAAAGTCAGACTGAAAGTCAAATCAGAAAAAGTTACAGAGTAGTCAAGGTAAATAGTAAAATTAAATACAGAGGCAGTAAATGGTAAATAAAGATGAAAATACTTTCAACAACAATGAATTTTATCAAAGTGAAAGTAAAAACAGTTAAAATAACAATAAGGTTAAAAGATGAAAACAGAGTAAGAAGGGACATTTTTGCAGAAATTTCATGTTTAAGTCATAGTTTTGCAGAAATTATTGTGACCAATCCAAGATGAATTTTGAAAAATTGAAGGAGGTTTATGTTCTTAAGATGTCCAACTACAAAAACCTCTCTTACTTTTCTAACGGCCATTATGGGTTTGGAAATATTAAACAATATTTGAAAGCATTTTTTACAAAAACCTCCTACTAACTCATCAGTTTGCAGAGAATACTGTGGCCAATAAGAAATTTATCTTACACAATTGAAGGAGGTTTTTGTTCCTAAGAGAATCATATACAAAAACCTATCTCACGTTTTTCACAGGTATTACGGAATGAGAGATACATTCACATCTTTACAACCTATTTTTTAGACTGTGCAAAACTCTGTTTTAAACATCGTTTTGCAGAGCCTATTGTGAACACTTGAAGCTAAATTTTAGGGAACTGAGAGAGGTTTATCTCAAAAACATATTTATCTACAATAACCTCTTTCACTTTTTACATATCTATTTCAAATTGAGAAATAAAAAGGTATAATTGGACCCCAAGTTTGCATAATTGCTGGAGCAGAATGCATAAAGAAAGGAGACAGTTAGTGACTTGGATGCCTCATCATCAACTAAGAGTTGAGATCAAATTCGAATTATCCTCTTTGTCATCACCTACCCATAAAAAATAGTGCCAAATAGATGCATTAGTTTTGAGTGTCCTTTACTTAAGTTTTATTTATGTAAAACAGTTGGAGATATTTGTAAACCAATCTCGATATTTTTCAAGATATTCTAGTTTAGAATTTGTATAAATACTTCACTCTTTGAAGTATTTTGGTGGAATAAAATTGCTGGGATTGTTATAGTCATTTCTTCTTGGACTTAAAATCTTCTGTGTGTCAAAACTTTGAGTAGCAAGCTGGATCAAAGCAAATTGGCATCATACTTCAGGATTCCTGTGATGAGCTATTTGGAGTGAAGTATTTTCTTCACTTATCACTGTTTCTTTTCTCTGTTACATGCATCCATTTATGCTTATGCTAAATCTGAATGTATAACTAGGAGTATTACTACAAGAAATTTTAATAGCACCCTATTTTTAACTAGTTATCATTTATATGTTTTCCTCTAATCCCCAGTGTAGGGAACCCTTAATTGCTCCCTCATTCATTTGACCTCTCCTACTACTTCTCTTTTCCAGATTTAAGGATTCTTAAGTGCGCTTTATCCCGATCATACCACCTCACAAAAACAACTTTCCAAGATCTCCAAGGGTTATCTATCTTTCCCTGAAGACATTTGACCTTTTGCCCTTGATCCTAGTCCTATTAGCTTGATTTTGACTCCATAGCCCAATGGACAAATAGATTTCCCACTATCCATCCTTTCAAGTGATTTTTTCCCACCAAATCTACCAAAACAAAACCAAAACTGTACTTTCATAACTAGCCTAATATTCACAAATTAAAACAAAGCTAAAATTTAAAGAGAGAACCCTCTCTGAACCCTAGGAAAGCTAGATCCTAGAGTTTGAAGTAGGTTTGTGGTTACCTCGATGAGTTCTCTCTTGAACCTGGAGAAACTACTGAGTGATAACAGACTACATGTAAATATTAACTATAATAACTACATGCAAATATTAACTATTTTAACTATAATTAACTACATGTAAATATTTTTATTTTTTAATTTTAATCCCACGTCATATTCGTCTAAAATATATTTCAAAATATTTTAATAAATTGTTGGTCTTGAAATATTTCACCATACTTTCTATTCAAAATATCCACAAAATATTCCTTTCATGCATGCCTTCCAAACTAAAATAATTCTCTGATTTTGAATGATTTAACATTGACTACATGTAAATATTAATTATAATAACTAAATGCAAATATTAATTGTGTTAACTATAATGTTAACTATAATTAAATACATGTAAATATTTTTTATTTTTTATTTTAATCCCACATTATATTCGTCTAAAATATATTTCAAAATATTTTAATAAACTGTTAGCCTTAAATATTTCACCGTACTTTCTATTCAAAATATCTACAAAATATTTCTTTCATGGATGCTTTCCAAACTAAAATAATTTTCTTATTTGAATGATTTAACATTGACTACATGTAAATATTAACTAAAATATCAACTATAATAACTACATGTAAATATTAACTATTTTAACTATAATTAACTACATGTAAATATTTTTAATTTTTAATTTTAATCCTACATTCACTAAACAGTAAACCAATCACACAATATTCACTATATAATAAGAATCATTGTTTCTACTCAGCACATCACATCAAGTCTTCTTGGTTTTGTTGCAACAATTTTGTGGAGGTGTTGTGTTGGCATTGGTAACTTTGTGGAGGCGTTGCATTCGCACTGGAGGTGTTGTGTTGGCATTGATAATTTTGTGGAGGCGTTGCGTTCGCATTGGTAACAAGATTTTTTCGCATTTCAAAGGTTAGTTTTCCTTCTATTCTGTCCATTTAAAGACGAGCTTGGGGAAAAAAAAAAAATTATGGTTTTTATGTTCCAGAACTATTTTTATGGTTTTTAGGTTCGAAAACCCTAATTTTTTAACATATTTTTAGTGAAAAAAAAAAAAAAAAAAATTAAAAATAAAAATAAAATTATATATATATATATATATATAGGGCTTTTAGGACAAAAAATTTAAAAAAAAAAAATCTTTTTTAAGGTTGTTGGGTTCCTCCATGAAAGAAAAAACCAAAAAACAACCATGCACATCAAAAAAACAGTTATATTTATTCTATTTTTATTTTTTCTAAAAATACAATCGGAAAAAAAAAAATAATAATAATAATAATAATAATAAATTAATTTTTTTTATTTTAAAACATGATTTTTTTTAAATATTATTAGATTTTTTTTTTTATTTGAAGGAAAATACGCATTTGTTTTAGTTTATATTAAATTTAAATTTTTTTATTATAAAATAAAAATAAAATAAAAAAAACAATACAATTTAATTGTTAATTAATTTTAGTATTTTGCTTTTGTTTTTAAAATTCAATAAAATAAATTAAATATAGAAACATTTTATATTTAAAAATAATAATAATAATAATAATCAGTGGCTTTAATATATATATATATATATACTTTTAAATTTGTATTTGTATTTGTATTTTTTTTATTTAAAAAAAAATATATTTTAATCTTTTTTTGTTTATTGTTTTTTATAATTTTTAAATTTATTTAAAAACATTTTAAATTTATTTTTTTTAATTTAATTATTTAAATTCATATTTTATTTTATATTTAATAGAAAAATTTAATTTATAAATATATATATATATATATATATATATATATATATATATATATATATATATATATATATATATATATATATATATATATATTATTATTATTATTATTATTATTATTATTATTATCATATATGTTATTATATTTTATTTTAAAATTATTTTATTATTATATATATTATTATATTTTTTATTAAAATTTTATTTTTTTAATTTTTAATTTTATATTATTTTAATTTATATTAAAAAAAAAATTATTATTTTTTATTATCATTAATTTATATAAAATAAAAATTTTAAATAAAAATATTGCTTTTTTATTTTATTTATTTTATTTAAAAAATAAAAAATAAAAATAGTAATGGGGTCACTCGCTGAGGGCTGGAGGCTAGCAGGGCAGCCCTCCATGGCACTAGTCGGCCGGCCTCCAGCCCCCGACTGGGTGGAGGCCGGTCGGGCGGCGCCCTGGAGGGCTGCCGGCTGGGCAGCCCTCCACGGCGCCACCCGGCCGCCCTCCAACCCTCGACGAGCGACAAAACACACATTTTTATTTTTATTTTTTTTAAATATACATATAAATTGTTTTAATATATAATTTTTATTTTTATTTATTTATTTTTAAATATAAATATAAAATGTTATAATATATAATATAAATTATGATGATGATGATGATGATGATGATGATGGTTAACGTCCATTGAGACCAATCTTTGGTCTATCGGACCTAAAGAAAAGAGTTATTTAGTTTGATTTAAGATTTTATTCCTATGCTCAAAAAGCTTGGAGAGAAGCCTCCCAAGCTCACTATAATTTTATATCTAAAAGGCTAGAAGGTCAAAATATTGAAACAAAGATTATGAAATTGAGCTCTAATGTGGTTGTACGCGGGGCACTCTAAGAGGAAGTGATTTTCATCCTCGATGTTCATATTCTCACAGAGATGGCAGATCCTTTCCATCCATGGTGTTTTAGGAACTGTCCAACGACCTGTTTCACTATGGAGCTCATGAGAGTTCGCTCTAATCTTGGCTATATTAATTTTCTTCTTTGAGCTAGTTAAAACAGAGAGATAATTTTGATCTTCTAAGGTGGGGTTGATGACCTCCTTATAATACCTTAATTTTCTTTAGTAGTCGCTAGATCTTTCTCACACCACATTTTTTCTTTGAACTTAGAAGTAACAATTTTTTTAATGTTATTAATGTTTTGCAATGCAACATTCTCGTCGATCTCCCAATGGTTTAACCAGGCCCTGGTGTCTTTATACCAACCTCATTTAAGCCTTAAGTGGTTTTGGCTGGAATTTAGAGCTAGCTTAGGAAGTCTATGGTCTCCTATGCTATTGAGCTTGCACTTGTACAACAGAAGCCTAGTCATAGCTAGGCTCTCGATAGGGGAAAGACCCACTTCTATAAGGAGAATAGGATAAGGTGTATTTCTTTTAATTTTAAGATTATAAGTTATAAAATGCTTCTGGATTTTCTCAATCTTTCTCCGGGATTCTCTAGAGATGCTGCAACCCCAAATCTCACATCCATATAAGATAACAGGAGTGACTAAAGTTTCAAAGAGGAACTTCTTTCTATCCCACATTACGAGGTTTTTCGTTTTACAGTTATTTTCAAGACCAAAATAAGCTTTCCACCCCCCATTAATCCTTTTTTGAATGCTATAGTTCTAGTTGAGCTTGTGATGAATATCAATTCCTAGGTACTTGTAAGAAGACACTTCCTCCAAGTTACTATTGTCATACATAAAATTAGCGTAGGTGTCCTTCTTGGATTTGATAATCATAACTTTTGTTTTGTCAGTGTTAACAGACATACCCATGGTAGAGAAGAAATCCTTAAGAAGTCTAAGTTGCTTATCAAGATCAGATGGGCACCTTGCGAGAAGAAAAATATCATCAGCATAGAGAAGAAGGATGATGACTATCCCAGCTAAGATTGTGCCAGCACATCCTGCTTCCTCTAAACAACCTTCTAACTTGTCGATGTAAATTCCAAATAGGGTAGGGGAGAGGGGGCAACCTTTTTTAACTCTGGTATTACAGTTAATATCTTTCGACTGCCCCTCATTTCTCTTTAACTTGGCAATTACATTCTCATATAGCCTTATAGCGGCCGCTCTTAGTTCGAAAGGAACATTTATCTCTTCTAATCTATTCCATAGGTTATTTCTAGGAACTGTATCGAAAGCCTTTGTAAAGTCCACAAAGCAACATAAGAGATTGGATTTATCATTGTGGCATTCCTCCACAATGATCCTAAGCGTAACAAGGTGGTCCGTTGTTGAGTGCTGCCTTCTAAAACCTACTTGGCCTTTAGCCCGCTTACCTTCACTTTCAAGCCAAATGCTCAACTTATTTTCCAAAATAATACCATATAACTTGGCTAAGAGAGGGGGCTGATCATAATTGTCTGATAATTAGAGGGGTTTTTGTATCCCCACTTTTAAAAATATGGATAATGAGGCTCTGAGTCCAAGGTTTAGGGAACCCTTGCTTGATTGCTTGGTTGAAAAGCTTGTGGATGTGGGGGATGAGGACAGGACCTTCAATTTTTAAGATTTCTGCCTGGTAGCCTTCAATGTCTTTAGCCTTCCCATATTCCAGGCATTTAACCCCAAAATCAATGTCTTCTAATGAGAAAACTTCTTTCGTTGTGAGAAGGGTTTCAAAATCCCTGGCATTTGGAGATTCATAAAGCTTTTTAAGATAGGAATTCTAGTCGTGTAAAGCAATTTTATTATTATCTTTAGTTTTCCTAGTTAGAATCTGCCTCTAGAATTTCTTAGGAGCCACCTTAGAGAGGTGTAAGAGATTCTCTTGTCTTCTACGAATATATTGCCTTTTTTTCCTTTTAGTTAGGGCTTTGTAACTTTTTATCTTGTAAATTTTGATAGATTCATCACCAGCTTCCTTAATTGCTCTCCTCGCACTTTTACAATCTTTGTCATACCATGGGTTGGTTTTCCTATTTCTTTTATTACTTGAGACTTCAATTGAGAACTTGTTAATAGAATATGAGAGGGTTGTAGTAAAATTATGATAGAGGTCATCTATGTTGTCTATACTAGATAAAGGAATAAAATTAGTTTTTAATTCATTTAGAAAGAGACCATTTTTATTTCTATCAAAGATTAAGTTCTTTTGACTATAAGGATTATCTTCTATGGGATCTCTATGCATGAAAAAATTGAGAGTTATGAGTAAATGCCTATGATCAGAGTCAGGCTCGTGGTCGTCTAAGATGTCAAAACTTATTATTTCGTTGTATAAAGGGAGATTGGAAATAACATAGTCTACCACATTTCTGCTAAGCCCATGGATGCAGGTCATCTGGCTAGAATTGGGCCACTTCTTTAGACCATTGCAAATTATGATATCTTGAGCACTACAGAGCTTGACTAGCTCCGACCCAAACAAATTATCCCCGAGGTCTTCAGAGCTCCTTTTGTACCAGCTAGCCAAAGTAAGGTCTTTGTCTAACCAAAGAGGATTGGGGTCGGAATGATTGCTTAGAAGAATAGCTTGGTTGCTTGAAGTTTGAGCATTAAAGTCACCCACTAAAAGGATATTACCTTCATTCCTTAGGCTAGAAATATCATTCTCTAAACCATTGTAAGGACTATTTTTATCTAGATTATTTTTCTTATAGAAGTTAGAATTAATGGGGGGGAAACAACAGATTGCTATGTAGGTCTTTTTATCATTAATGTCAGTAATCTCAATCCAACTATACTGGTTGTAAGGGTCGTTTTTATAAATCCTAGCATGGGGGGAAATGTTCTTCTTAATGTAGCAAGCTATGCCCCCAATGCCTCTATGGGAGGATCTCTTGTTCCGGGTAGACCATAGTGCAAAGCCATCTATGTTAGGGACCTTAGATTCTTCGTGCTCCCAAGTTTCAACAAGCAATGTAATATCAACATCATTTGAGATCCAACTTAGTTTGGGGCCTTTGTTCCATGGAAAGCCCCGACAGTTCCAAGAAAGAATTCGGAGCATGTTGAATTGTTATTTATTACTATCTTTTTGGTTTCTATCTCGAATAATGGCTTTTCTATTTCTGATTATTGCCCATTTTCCTTCCTTCCTAGCTTCTTTTACCTTTTGAACCTCCTTTCTTAATTCTGCTTGATCTTCTGGAATGAGATCTTCATTTATAAATATTCTCGTTCCTTTTAGACTTGAGGTTTTACTAAGTATGTCATATTTATGGTTAGTAGAGCTCACCTTTATTCGGATCAACCTTCCTTTATTCTCAGTTAATTTCCCTAACCTTGTTGCTTCTGTGAGACACATGGTTTCAATTTGTAATCTATTATGTAATTCTATCTGGGCTATGGCTAAAGTATCCTCGTCTACCTCCTCTTCCAAACTGAAGATTATAAGGTTCAAGGCCCTTTTGTTACGCTCATGGTCTAATTCGATCAATTTTTTCATTTCATCTTTAATTGGTTTGATATCTAATTTACCTGCTCCACTATTTAGGGTGAGACTGTTGTTAACTTTTTCTTCTAGTTCTTTAATCATGTCCTTCATTTTAAGACTCTCTATATTATCAACATCTCCTTGCTAGGATGTTTGGTTTGTATCTTGGTTTTGTTTTTCTATGACCTACAACCTAGTCTCCATTGCCTCCACTTTATTCTCCAATAGTTCTATTTTATTTTCTATTTGTTTTTGGATCTTGTCTTCAAGAGATGTGAATTTGTTTTCCAGCATGGCTTCTAGCTAGGTTTGTAGCTTGACTTCTCTTTCTTCTCTACGTTTCTCTAAAGACTCTATATACTCATAAAGGCTCTGTAGAGTAACTGTGCTAGGTCTACCTTTGGTAATCTTTGGTAGTTGTGGTGAATTATTCATACTTGAGAATATATGAGCAAATATGTATTAGAAAAAGATAAGGAGTTTGTGCATCTGAATATCAGCTGTAATGTTCCTAATTAGCACAAGCTAATAGGAATATTCCTTTTTGTTTTCATTTTTTTGTTCAAGAATAAAATTGTAAAGGAGGACAAATTAAACTCCTAAAATAGTAAAATAAATCAATGCCCATATGAACAAGACTAAATCTGGGCTGCTTTAATGAAACTCCTTCATGTGTGAAAGGGGATTGTGACAATTGACTGGGTCAACAAGACCAAATCTACAATGCTGTCCAGATGCAATGTACCAAGATAAACAGCGCAGATCTAGTTGGAGGTTCCAAATGTGAAAGGAGCTAAATTTTGAGATGGTTTAGGGTTTTGCAAGGCTTTCATCCTATAAATGAAAGAGGATAGTAGCATGAGGGGGGTTGTTGAACATATTATCTTGGAAGGATTTGTCTGTTTAGACACTTCTCATTCTCTGGATGTTTAGCTGAGAAGAGTGTTGTTTAGCACTTGGGTGTTCCTGGTCGGGAATCCCACCTCTTTCCTTGAGAGGCCTCTTGGAAGAGTCTTGCATTTCTTGGTCCACTATCAGGCATCTGGCCAAGCTTCTTCTCCCAACTACAACTCAGATCCTATTTAGGGTTTGGTTGTCCTTGTGAGCAGCAGCAAGTGTAGGCTAGATCTATTCAGATCTAGACCATACTAGTGCCTCTTCTCAGTGAGTGAGTCTTTTATTCTCCTAGAAGAGTGTATTAGCAGTCTTAAGCTTCAGATCTACAACTTGGTATCAGGCCAAATTATACATCAAGCCTACAGCGCAGTTATCTCCCTATACTACATTATTTTGCAAGTGAAGAGTTGCAGGGTGTTTGGCAACTGTTTGGAGGAGAGATCTCTGGTGTAAAGGAGTCTTCCTTGCACTGTGGTGATCCATGAATTGGCCAACCAATCCATGTATGTTTCAGATCTGAATCATTCATTGTTGTACCTACTTCAGAATTTTTGAAGCATTCTGCAGATATGCTACAGTAGATATCAGATTTGCTGCAGTAGATCTCAGATCTACTCTGTATGCTTCATGCTTTGCTGAAAACCCCAAGGGGGATGTAAAATAGAGACAGTCTAGTGTACAAATCTGATATAGATCTAATATTTTGTACACAGATCTATCTTAGATCTGACTTGTAACCTACAGTTGTTGTTTTTCCATAATAAAATGATGTCCAGCTTGTTCAGTCATTTCCTATGGTTGCAGTACCTCATTCTTGAGGATTTCTTCATGTATTCTCTTCCTGTAAAAGAAGCTTTCTCTCTATTTCCTTCCATAATCTGATGTAATAAAATTATATTTGATATTCATGCCATATTTTACCTAAACCCTTTAGAAAATCACGCTGTATATGCTTCAGTCACTTTCTGTTGAGTTAAGTCTTGGGGATTGGGCCTTTTTTAGCTATATCGAGACCGGGAGATCTGTTTAACTTAGCTAGAGTCATTTTTTTTGTTGAAATTTGGTATGTGAGTCCCCCATTACCTAAGCTAAAATATCCCACCATCATTTCCCCATAATTTACATAAATCTCAGAAAATGACGTTTTTAGGGCTGAAATAGCTACTTTTCCCCATCTTTTGGATCATGAATCAAAATATAAGTTGCTACTGTAGTTTTTATTGGAGGCTATGTGTTTCTAACACATCATATGAGCTTATTTAACACTGCATATCCATTATTGTGTTTATATATTGTTGCATTCCTTCATTGGGCACTTTCTCAAGGTAACTAGGTGTGGGAGACCTGTTTGACCCACCTATAGTGATTTATTTTGAGCCTCCTCTTGGATTTTGGTCTTAGATACATTGATCTAAGGGATCCAGATCTTGGTCTCAAATATTGTAGCATCCATTCCTGAAAAATGCATTTTTTAGGCATGCCTTGCTGAGCAATCCCATTTGGGGATATTACAGTGGTATCAAAGCATATTTCTTGGCTCAGCCTATGAGTCTCAAGATAGAGATCAACATGATGAAAAAAATGAGCCTGCTCTCATCGGTTTTCAGATCTAGAAAGAACCTCTCCAAGGAGTTCAAGGAGATAGAAGAAGGAGAAGGGGAAGTACCATGCACTTCCTACTCTCACAAAGCAAAAGAAAAGAAGCATGGAGGACACTGGGATCATCAAATCCTGAGTGAGTACCTTGTTGAGTAAAAGTCTCAACCTAGAGCCTTCAAGGAGACTCTAGCCTTCCCACAGTTCATTCAACTGAAATAAGGGAGGAGGCCCTGCAGCAAGGGGGAGATCAAGGGCAATAGATTTCTATTATCCACTTTTGATGGGACATCTGCAGCCAGAGCTTGGGCAAGAAGACTCAGTGCATTTTTCCTACTACATCTAGTGGTAGAGAGAGAAGCAGTGGATATTGCAGCACTGCACCTGAATGGTGAAGCAAGTAATTGGTGGTTCATCCATGTGAGACATGAAAAAGTGTCCTCTTTTGCAGATTTCACTCAAAAGGTGATCAAGAGATTTGATGAAGAGAAGTCCTCACTATCTCTTGAGGAGATTTGTACCAGCACTATCACAGCCTTGGAGGAACAACCTCCAACACTTGCAGTTGAGGGAGTGTTGAAGCCTCGAAAATCGTTGCTTCAAACATTGGGGGGAAACCACCCGGTCTGAACCTTAGGACAGCTCCTTTTCCATCTGGTATGGTGGCTCCAACTGGATTTATAGGACCAGTTTCCTAATAATGAATGGATTGGTAATGGAGTGTTTGTGCAAGTGGGTAAATGGAACTAACTAACTAATTTAATTTATCTAACTTAATCTATAACTTGCAAATAATTCTAAAACTAACCCGGGTATTAAGTATGAATACGACTTAAAGATGGTTTCAATTAAACAAATAACCATGAAAATGTATTATTATTCAACAGAAAGATGCAGTATCATATAATGATAACTTTGTTTAATAAATTAAACAGAGTTAGAATAATACACCGCATTCATAATTCTATATATCATTTGCACATACTATGATAGATGAATATTTCTATATCTTCATAAATGAGATGATAAAGAAATATTTGAGGAACAAGCATATATAAATTATAGCAAATTTCAAAGAGAATACTTCACTACATAAATAAAATAACAGTAAATTGATAGAAATACCAGATTCATTTAGATATTTTCTTGATGCAAATTCGATATCCAAATCCTGCGCTTTAACTTAGAACAATCTCTAAGGTACAAAAATGCAACTCCCAAAGATAATTCACCATAAAATCATAGAATGTGATCCTTTATAAAAAATAAGATAGTCAATGGAGTATAGAAATGTATTATCCAGAGCCAAAATATTACAAATTCAGGACCCTTTTCTAAATGCATGAAAGGGGTTTAAATAGGAAATTAACAAAACAAATTATCTATAACTTATGCTAGAAACTATCATAGGAGATCCGGGAAAAGACTTGCGATATCAAATAAAACAGATTCACTGAATTTCTTCTGTATTCAATGTGCTGAGGTGGCTAATTTTAAGCATATCTTTAACTCGGTTGGATGACTCAACCTCGAATGCAACTGACTAGTGTATGTGGCATCGGATAACTCTGGAATGATGTAATTTATGGCATTAGAAAGGCATTTGATTTCCATCTGCTGACTTTGTGGTTTGATCAAATATGTCCATAGGACATCCCATGTAATTTCCTATATTTTGCTGATCTTTTGATTCCTGTTGATTATTTCCTGCTTCCATCTGTTATCAGTTTCTTTCATCCTTGGCAATTTACCTAGAGTACAATCTGAAATTAAATTAGTAGCATATAAGTTATCATTTACTAATTGTGTCAGATTTTTCATTATGGCTCTGGCCCTTGATGTAGCATGTTCTTCTTTAATCAACTGTGTATCCCATTCAGCAAACAAAATTTCTTTATGCCTTTCTTCGATCCTGGGAAGATTTGCTTTCTTTCCTTGTTCTGAGTCCTGCCATGAAATAAACTCTGAAATCTTATCATCTGCATTCTCAAATTCAATTCTGGTACTGACTGATTCATCAATAAGGGAAGATGTTATTTCACATAAAGGTTTAGCTTATGCAATTTTTGAACACAGGTCATCCAACTGCTGAGACAATAGTTTACTTGTTTCCAGAGCTTCTATTCTAAATTGGTCAATTTTAGGATAATCTTTAAATTTATCCAATCTTGTTTGAAATATTTTTTCTTGCTCTTCTTTGGAAGTTTTCTCATTTTGCAGCAGGGTCTATAGTTTGGACACCTCTTGAGACAACTGTTGTTGTTTATTCAAGGCTTGTTGATCAAGCTTCTTCTTTTCAATACTCCGTTGTTCTTCCAATTGTTTGGCTCTGAGTTTTTCTTCTTCTAACTTTTGCTCCAACTGCAATATTCTTTGTTGATCACCTGTTGTTTTCTCTTCTAGCAATGCTATCTGTAAGTCTTTTTGATTTATCATTTGATTAACTTCAGCAGCTTTATCTATAGTGGCTGCACTGTAGGCACCTGCATATTGTGATAATTTGGTAAGATCCTCTGAAGGATTTACCTCAGTATTCTTCCATACAACATTCATTAACTCAACTTGTGGAGTTGAAAATGGTCCTTGATCTACCTTCCTTCTCTTCCTTTGTTTTCTGACAACAGCCCTATGCTTAGGACTGTAAAAGATATCTAGAGGAGGAATGTCTTCAACTCTCAACACAATTTCTTCTGATGGATGTTCAGGAATGATCTCCATATCCTGATCATTTAGATTGTCAACTTGAGGATTATTTTGTTCCCCTATTTGTTGAGCGAATTGTTCATATTGACTTAGCAAATGGGGAGTAACAATAATTTCAGCAGAATTCACCACTTTGTCTATGGTTTTTTCTTTTTCAAGCTGATCATCTGGCTTATTACCTGTATCTTCTTTTTCAGTCTGGACATTACCCTTGCTGCCAATATTCTCCTTTTCTGTTTTCACATTGGGCTTGCTGCTTGTATTCTCCTTTTCTGTTTGCTCATCAATTTTTCTAGTAGACACTTCTTTTCCTACTTTGCTAGCTGTATCTTCCTTTTTCTTCTTTTCTATTTCGATACTTTCATTTTCTTGTAAAGGAATCCTTAGCTGGTCAAGAGGAACTTTCAGTAGTCTCTGAATTTTGAATTGCATGAATTTATTCATATCTTCTTTTTGAAACTTAGATTTAGCCAAGTCATAAACTTGGGAAAATTTCTCAATTGAAACAAATAAATCATCAAATTCATCAGGTTCATGCTCAAACCTAGCAATTTGAACCTGAGTTGTGAAATCGAAAACTACTTTATTTGGATCATATTGCCTGCCTGGGACATATGCCAGTTTAAGATCTCTTATTTCAAGGACTTCCTTTTCAGCATGCTTAAAATCATTCAGGGTATAGGTTCCACAATGGAAAGGGAAGTTTGGCCACATCAATTTTTTGGAATTTTTTAAAGACCTAGACATTCCTCTTTCTGTCAACTAATAAGATATTTCTTGAGCTAAAATTTTATCAGGGACATAAAGGGGCAAGATATGGGGTTCAACAATGCTTCCAAAAATTCTAATATAGGTAAAATTTTCCTCTCCAAACCAATTGCCGAATAGGGATATATCAAGCTTTGCTTTTTCAGAGAGCCGAGGAGGAAATTGATTAAAAATGATCTGGTAAATGGGTAACATAAAGCCATGGCAGATTCTATATACATGGTTCTTGAAATGAATCTTCCACAAGATTTTATGGTAAATGTGAATCGGAACAAGTTCCTGTGAAGTCCATTTCCAACCCGGAATAGGGAATTCGGAATTTAAACACAGAGTATCTAATATATAGGCACATAAATGAAATGGGGGAGTATTCACACTGTTTTTATTCTTTCTATAGTCCAGAATTACGTTTGCTATCTTATCGGAAAGAATAACTGACCAGTCCATAATTTCATAATTTATAGCAGCATGAATTAGGGGTACCATCTGAATTGAAAATCTTACAAAATTATCATTCCCGAAAAGCCTACACATCATCGCAGTAGCATAGAAATACGGGGGTGCAAGAGACTCCACGGAGTACATACCTGATGTCTCATGCTTATGCTTTTCTGGGACTCGTCTCCATTCTTTAATTGGGTCTGACTCAATTTCATTGCTTGCGATGAAATCTGCCATGAAAGCTTTGTTGTAGACCTTTTGAGGATTTGGCACATGGTACATCTCTTTGATATCTTCCACTCTAAAAGACCCAAAACTTGTTCCCACAGCTGAGACAAATGTTCTGTTTGTGATGGTGGTGTTGTCTATCACCCATCGTATTATATCATAATATGAACATATTCACCCGAGCTGCAATTCTATGCACGAAAGAATTTGCAAGTTCTTTTAGAGGACTTTTAGCATTAGAATATGAGTCTTCATCTGGTACTATTTCCTTTACCACTGTAACAGTAGGTTTTTCTGCTTCAAGAAAATTATAAATGTCTTCCCAGGAAAGCTTCCCGAGACCCTGGCATGCAGTTTCTGTAACCAACTTGATTTTAGCTGGTTTTTCTTTTGGTATTGTGGGAGTGACAGCAGTCTTTGTGGCGGAAGCAGTTCTTGCTTTCTTAAACCTATTAGACATATTTTCGTCTGGTATTATTTCGCTAGTTCGATGAACGAGAGGGTTTGATGTTCTATTGCTCTGCAAATGAGGAAAACCTTTCAGACGCGGGAAGGAATGAAGCAATGAAAATAACTTATGCGAAAAGATTTTTATTAATGATCAAAATTGATTAACTCCGTATTAAACTTAAATGTCCTTCATGAGAGTCACATTCACGCATTCATATTAGAATCGATCTACATAATTCATTTTATTTTCTAATTAATGATGATCGTACAATTGGAGATCAGCGATATTGAAATGTTAATATAAAACTTTCCTTTTAAATTTTCTGATTGTGATTGATCAATAATAATATATGCGCAGCGCAAACAGCGATAAATAAATACTGACTATTCATCGCATCAGAGGTTTCGAAAGGGAATCAAATAACATCTCATATTTTCCTCTGATTTGCAATTGTGATGATAATATATCACATCGGATATTTCCAAAGGAATTAAGTTGTAAATGATTTTCGCCAAAATTCGATTGTGATGATGGTGGGGTCCATCGCATCAGAACAAGTAAATGTGATGTTGCTTCTCCAAAATGCGACTGCGATAAATCGCATCGCATCGGAGTTTATGAAATAGACCAAATGAAGGGTATCCTTTTCGAAATATGATTGCAATAGGTTACATCGCATCAGATTTTTGCAAGACAAATTTGAAACCTTAAGACCCTACCGATTTGTGATTGCGATTTACTTTATCGCATCGGGATTTTTAACATGAATATTTCTATGCTTTGTGCCGATGCGATATAAGAATTGATAGTTCATCGGATCGGAAAAATTCAATGTCACATTTGTTCACTTGTATTTGATATATGTGATATGCGATATATGACTTTTAAACAATGAATCTTTTTATTGTTTTATTTAAAATGATCAGATTTCCTCAAAGTCTTTTATTTTTATCTAAAAAATAAAGGGGACCTATTTCTAAACAAATTTTATTCTAAAAATTTTAAATGGGGAGGGTTGTTGTACCGTACAAAAATTGGTGATTCACTGGAAGAAACAGTTATCTCTGAAAAAATAAAATGAACACTATATCTTAAGTAAGTAAAAAATTTAAAGATGATGAAAACTATCTAAGAGAAATTTAAATAAAATCTAACTCTGAAAAAGAATAAAAATCACTTACAATTTCTTTCTAATTCCTCAAAAATAAAAACATTTTTTGGTTTTCTCAAGCCTTGATTGGTTGATAATAATAAAGTAAGGGGCCTTTCCAATTTTAGTTTTTGTAATATACTCTATTGTCATAGGCATTGCCTCTGCTGCCCGCAAATGTTTATAGTCTCGACAGGGTTACCTTTTAACCATCAACCATTCATTGTCCCATCCAACTAATATCATGACTCTTTAAAAGATAAATTCATAAGACATATTATCTCATGCTTTTCTCTTTTATTTATTTTTTAATTTAAAAGCCATTGTTTTGGTTTGGTAGCCAGTTAATAACAATGCCAATCACTAGTTGTAATTAAACTGAACAAGCTCGCTCGTGATGAGACCCCTTGTCTTATAATTATAAGCCATTACCCTGTTTTGGTATGCAGTATTGGTAATGTCAGTTTTATTACTTCTTATGATCATGGTAAGCAGGCCCATGATGAGACCCCTTATCTCTTAATTTTTACATATAATTTCTTAGAATTACATTCTAAAAAATCACAACCTTAATGGATGGGGTGAACTGATTTTTTCCTTAAGAATCAATGGATGACAATTTTAGAGTTTTGAATGCCAAAGCTTGAAAAATTCTCTACTTATTATGGATAACCTTTCTTTGCTCAATAAACTTATAATTATTTACAATTTTCTCAAGGTTTCAAAAGATTTTGCAAATGTTTAAACAAATTTTCAAAGTTTAATATTTTTTTTTTAACTACCCAAAGATTGTAATCATTTCCTTAAAAATTCTTGTTTACATAAAATAAGTATTTATAATATTTTCTCGAAGATATTTTCAAATAGTAAAAATCCAATTAAAGACTATTAACAACCTTATTTAAAAAATAAACAAAATTGCAAAAAGGAATATGTACAAGTAAGAAGGGGTTACCTTCTTAAGAAAATAATTTTTCAAGACAAGCCCATTCACAGGAAGAGATTCTCTCTTTCCTGTTAAATCTTGCAATATGAATGTTGATGAGCCTGTCTTTTCAGCAATCTAAAATGCTCCAAGCCACATTTTTTGAAATTTGGTATGCTTACCCTTATCTTCATGTGCTTTGTCCCATTTCAGAACAAGATCACCAATTTGCAAAGTTTTGGATCCGATGGAACTTGAATCAAAAGAAGATTTTACAAGTTGTTGGTGTTTAGCATGAATGTTTTTTGCTTTCTCTCTATCTTCTTCTAATTTAAGAATTTGATCAAATCTCAATTGAACAGACGATGAAGGATTCTCTTCAATGAATTGAACTAGGGCTAAAGATGGAAGAATTAGGTTTGATGGTATTACAACTTCTTTTCCATAGACTAGATTAAAAGGTGAAGTACCTATTGAAACCTTATGAGTTATGCGATCAGCCCATATTGCAAAAATTAAAGATTTATGTCAGTTCTTTTGACTTTGATCAATTGTTATTTTGATGATTTTGATAAGATTTTTATTTGTTGATTTAGCTAAACCATTACCTTGTGGATAAGAATTTGTTGAATATTTCAATTTGAAACCTCTTTTGATTGAAAATTCCATTATACTGTTTCCAGCAAAATAAGATGCATTGTCAAAAACAAGAGCGTTAGGTACACCGAACCTGGTAATGATGAATTGATCAATGAATTCAATGATTGCATCAGAATTAGCTACCTTTAAAGGACTTGCTTCTACCCACTTTGTAAAGTAATGTGTTTCTGTAAGTATGTATCTGTGTTGTTTGGATGAATGTGGAACAATTTCTCCAATAATATCAAGTCCCCATTGTTCAAATGGTTGCTCAATGTTTACTGGTTGTAAAGGAAAGGCCGGTTTCCTTTGTATTCCACTAGCAGTTTAACAAACCTCACATTTCCTTACATAATCATGTGCATCTCTGAACAAGGTAGGCCAATAGTAACCAGCATGGATTATTTTGTGAGCTGTGGTATCACCTCCAAAATGTCCACCTGCTGGTCCATCATGTAATTCCTGCAACACTTTGTGTGCTTCAGATTTTTCAAGACATCTTAATAAAATTGAATCACAATTTCTTCTGAATAACACATCATTAATGATTTCAAAGTGTTTATCTTTTAATATTAAAGCACGCTTGTTCTTATAGCTGAGATTAGAAGGAGCATACCCATTTTTTAAGTAAAAGATCATATCAACATATTGAGATTCAGAATCCATAATACTTATCTGATTTACTTGAACAGTATTATCTTGATCTTGATGCTCTGGTATGTTGGAAGCTCCAGCTAACAATCTACAAAAACCTTGTCCTCTAACAATTTTAGCTGGCTTAATATAAATATCATACTCTTGTAGAGATGTTACCCAATTAGCTCTCTTTTCTCCTACTTCCTTTTGTATTAACAATTGTCTCACTGCAGAGAATGGGACAATAATCTTTGTATGTGTTTTTAGGAGAAAGGGTCTAAAATGTTTGATTGATTTAAATACAGCAAAGGTTTGTTTTCTACATCGGAGTAGTTGAGTTTGGCTCCTTGCAAATTTGAGCTAAAGAAATAGATTGGTGCTTCTTCTTGTTGATCATTAGGTTGTGTTAAAACAGCAGCATAGGATGTTTCAGTAGCCAAAGTATACGGAATAATTTTTTTATAAAAATCAGGAGTATTCAATGTAGGTGCATTAATGATTGCCTGTTTGATTAAATCAAAGGCTTCTTTTTCTTTATGTAACCATTTGAAGACTGAATTTTTCTTAATCATATTCTGCAAAGGTAAAACTATTTGAGAAAAATCAGGAATAAATATTTTGACAAAATTGATCTGTCCCAAAAATGATTGCATGGATTTCTTGTTATGTGGTAAAGAAAGATCAGAAATTTCTTTTACTCTATCAAGATCAATATATATTCCATCCTTAGACACAAAAAATCCTAGGAGTTTTCTTTCACTGAGAGCAAAGAAGGATTTCTTTGGATTTAGAGAAATGCCAAATCTTCTACATCATTCAAATATCTATTTAAAATCATGCAGATGATTAGCTCTTTTCTTTGAAAATATGGCTATGTCATCAAGATAAATAACAACTGATCTATTAATCAAACCCTTGAATGCTATATCCATGGCTCTCTGGAAAGTAGCTCCTGCATTTATCAGACCAAAAGGCATCTTTTGGTAGGCATAAGTTCCCCATTTGGTTCTGAAAGTAGTTTTCAACCTATCATCTGGATATACCAATATTTGGTTATATCCTAAAAAACCATCAAGAAAAGACATGAGTTCAGAACCAGCTACCTTTTGAAGTATTTGTTCCATCGTTGGCAATGGGAAGTTATCCTTTTGACATGCCTTATTCAGATTTCTAAAATCAATACAGATTCTGATATCTCCATTCTTCTTCCTTACAATAACCATGTTTGATACCCAACTAGAATGTCTTACAGGAAAAATAATTTTTGCCTTCAAAATTTTGTTCAATTCTGATTTGATTTGTCCTTCCAGATTGGGGTGAATTTTTCTTAACTTCTGTTGTATTGGCTTTACATCAGAAAGCATTGGAATAGTATTTTGGATAACAGAAGTATCATAAGTTTTAAAATCCTCATAATTCCAAGCAAAGACATTTTTGTACTTATTCAGAAGTCTGATGAAAGCTGACCTTTCCTCTGATGTTAAATCGAGTCCTAAATTAACAATCTATGGTTTAGACTCAGTACCAAGATTTACTAATTCAAACTTCAAAGTAGAAATTTGAAATTTAGCATTAGTAACCTTTTTGAATCTATATTCGATATCATATAAGTCTTCAAGTTTGACTATAGATTTGGGAATATGATTTTCATTGTCTTTTGATGTGTTTTGAAGATCATGATCACTTTCATCAAGGATTTGGCCATCATAAGATTTTTCTGAAGTCAAGAAATTTAAGATATCTTCATCATGATAAAATACTCTCCAATCGGTAACATTATCTGGCACAGAAGGTCTAAAGATTAATTCAACTAAAAACCTATCTGGACTATAATCTTCAGCTGGGAGGAGCTTGGAAGCAACATTAGCTAACAAATCAGCTATTGAATTCTGAGTTCTCGGAATAGAAAAAATGTTGAATGCTAAGAATTGAGTGGTAAGATCTTGCACAAGAGATTTGTAATGTTTAAGATGATCTGAAAGACAATGGATAGTGTTTCTTATTTGTCTGATAACAATTTCAGAATCACCATACACTTTCAGATACTTAACATTCAATCCTATTGATTTATAAAGCCCTTGGATTAAGGCTTCATATTCTGCAGTGTTATTCGTACACTCAAATTCTAATCTACATGATAGCATAGTTTTTTCCCCATCTGGATCAACTAAAATGCATCCTGCTCCTGCACCATCATTGGATTTTGATCCATCAAAATACAAAGACCAAAATAGAGACTTATCTATAGGTTTATCTATAGATTGATCAGAAACATTAACAATTCTTGAAGAATCAGTTTGTGAAAAATTTTCAATTTGCGAAACAAAATTATTTACAGAAAAAGGTGATTGTGGTGCTGTGAAATTTCCAATAAATGATTTAGCAGAATAACCTCCGAGAATGTTGTTATTAAAAGCTACAGGTTCATTTTCTTGTTTAAATTCAGTTACAGTATGCATCATGTGTTTTTCTCTCTCAACCTTGATTTGATTTGGTTTCCCTTTGTAAGGAAGCCACATGTGAGAATAATCATTGGCAATGTAACCATTAAGCTTTGCAGACCAATCCTTGCTCAATATTAATCCATAAAACTCGGGAATATCTGCAATCAGTATATCAATTCTCTGGACTATCGTGGGATCAGAGGCTAACCTAATGGTGACTAAATTAATTTCTCCCACAACTTGAACTTTAGTTCGATCTAATTGAAAAATATGAACCGTAGATTTCTGGGGTTTGATGTTTAATTTTGAGCAGACTGAAGTAGGCATTATGTTAGATGATGCTCCTAAATCTATTAAGAAATTATGAAAATTCTTATTATAGATTTCATAAGTCAAAAGAAAAGGGGGTGTCTGAGAATTTGATCTTTCTCCAATAAGAACAGTATCAGTAACATCTACTTTATCTGGTGGCTTACCTGATCCTTTGGCTGCTTCGGCAACAACACCACTTGGTAGAAGAGCAATAGGTGTTGCATTTAATTCTTTCAATAACAGCTTCTGTTGATATTTAAGTTTGCTGAGTTCATGTAGAGAGATATTCGCTCTGGTTTTCTTCATGTCTTCAAAAATTTTATAATCCATAGGATATGATACCAACAGAGTCTTAGATGTTGTTGTAGGAGGTTTAGAAGATGATGGTTGATTTTGAGTAGGAGAAGAGGAATTTTTCTTTACAGGGGTTTTGTCTTTAGTATTCAAAGTTGAACTTTTTTTCTTTGGAATTGTTTAGACAGGTTCTGCTGTAGATTTAATTCTTGTACTTACAGGCATGGCTTCTTGTTCTTTTTCACTGTATGAATTAGGAAGAATGAAATCCCACATCCCATGTAATTCATCTATTTCTTCTTCTTCATCTTCTTCTAGATTGGACTCTGCATTGGATATTGAATTGGGTGGTTTAGATTCAGTTTTCTGATTCCTTTTGAAATTTCTGAATGACCTTTTGGTAGAATTTTCTGCCACTTGTTTTTTGATTTCGATCATCTCATTAGACAAATTCTTTAGAACTTTCTGTAAACCTTCCATGTCATAAGGATCCCTGGGTTTCTTCTTCTTGGAATCATCTTTAAAGCTAACCTTTTTGGATTTTTTGTCTTCAATAGCATTCTTGTTATCCAAAGCAACAATCCATCTTTCAACTGCAATTGCTTCTTTCATGTTTTCAGCCAAAGTAGGTTTAGCAGCTCTATCTACAAAAATTGCTATATTTGAGGGCAAATCTGTTATATACCATTCACTTCTGACTTGCTCACTAGGTTTTGAGGTTGTGGAAATTTTATTTAAAATTTTTTTGAATCAGGAATTAAAATATTTAATGGGTTCTTTGGGATCTGCTCTCAAATTAGAGAGATCATTGATTAAAGTCGCTATTGATCTGTCATCTCCAAATTTGGTTAAGAAATGTTCCTAGAAAATGTCCCAACTTGTAATAGATCCCGATGGTAGTGAAAAATACTAGGATCCTGCTGACCTTTATAAAGTATAAGGGAATAACCTAACCACAACATCTTCATGTTCTACTGCATTTAAATTTACAAATAACATAAAGTTATTAATGTGTTCTTCTGCTTGTATACCAAGGTTAGGACTAAATTTTGGCAGCCATTTTTCAGGATGATCTGGAAAATCATGCAAAGGTGTAGGCATTTCAACAGCCCCTGGATTAGTCCATGGTCTTTGTGCCATTGTTGGGATAAAAATTGAGGGACTTGAAGAAACAACTGGGGTTTGAGTAGAGGTTGTTGGAATAACTATGTTCTTCTGGGTTTGAGTCTGGGAAGCAGATGAGTGGGTTTGCGATGAAGAAATGATATCACTACCTGATTCTGAGGATGTTTTTCTGGTCTTAACTCGACTCGGTAAAGGAAATTCCTTTGGACGAATACCAATTTTTTCACTTTGTTACCTAGTGGGAGGTCTCGATGAAACAAATTGTGAAGTAACACTACTTTTGGATAATTCAGACTCTTCTAATGATAATGAGAACCCTTTGTTAGAAAATTTATATATTATGGAGCAATGCAACACATAAAATATGTGACAAATACAAGCCCACAAAACACATAAAACCAGAGAGACACAGATATACGTGGTTCACCCAGTTTGGGCTACGTCTACCCCGAAGAGCCAGTCCTTCCTTTCTATTATCCAGAAAAAAAATGAAGAGACAAAACCTACAGCAGACCTGCTGTAATATCCTTTGTTCTCTCTCACAGTCTCCCTCTCTATTTCTCGCTCCGAGAATACACATACAATACATAGCCGCAATACAATACCCTCATAAAAGCGAGGGGTTGCCTTCTAGGGAAAAAAACCATAAACTAAACATAAATTCTACCGTCAGATCATCCGCCTATGAATGGCCCAGATTTACTAGAAATTACTATACTTTTACAAGGAAATCTTACATCTGTTTTTAGCTTCGGGGGCGCTGCCCCCGAAACCCCTACCAGGGGGGGGCACCGAAAAGCGTTGCCACCCCCCCCTGGACCCCCCATGGCAACGATTAATTACGGGCTGCGTTGCCGCCCCTTTTAAGGTACAGGGGTCCAATGTTGTGATACAAAGTAAACAAGATAATCAGGCTCCACACCCAACAATCTCCCACTTGGAGACTGATTCCACCGCTGCTTCATTTGCTGGAAAATGACTCCTCTTTGGACCTGGTTGTTCCTCATCTTCATCGTCATCCTTGAAGACCAATTGAAACTGAGCACATTCTCAGTTTCTCCCTGGTTACAACTTGTGTTAGCATATCTACAGGATTCTAGCTAGTGTGTATCTTTTCCAGCTTCAACTCTCCATCTTCCAATATTGACCGTATGAAATGGTACTTGATATGTATGTGTTTAGTCCTGGAATGAAATGTTGAGTTCTTTGCAAGATGAATGGAACTTTGGCTATCACTGTATAACATGCCCATATCATGCTTCTTACCCAATTCATCCATAATCCTTTGTAACCAAATCATTTCTTTACTAGCCTCTATAGCAGCAACATATTCTGCTTCTATTGTTAAAAGTGCAACAATACTTTGGATTTTTGAAACCCAACTGACAGTTGTTCCACCTACTGTAAATACATATCCTGTAGTGCTCCTCCTGTTATCTCTGTCACCTACCATATCTGCATCAACATATCCGTGTAGAGCAATGTTTGAACCACCAAAGCATAATGCTTGATTTGTTGTACCTCTCAAATATCTGAGAATCCATTTTACTGCCATCCAATGTTCTTTTCTTGGACTTTTCATGTACCTTCTTACAACTCCCATTGCATGTGCAATATCAGGCCTTGTGCAGACCATTGCATACATTAAGCTTCCAACTACTGATGCATATGGAACTTTAGACATACATTTCATTTCTTCGTGGGTCTTGGGGCACATCTTCTTACTAAGTTTGAAATGGCTAGCAAAAGGTGTACTAACTGGTTTTGCATTCTGCATATTAAATCTTTTCAACACCTTTTCTATGTACTCATTCTGAGACAGTGTTAATTTGCAATTTTTCCTGTCTCTAGTTATCCTCATACCACAGATTTATTTGTAGTCTTTGGGTCCTTCATTAAAATGAATCGGCTAATTTTCTTTGAGCATATTTATTTCTATTGACCCTCGCAATGTGTTGTGTCATCTATATGTCAAATAATATAATATGTTTTCCATCATTTTTCCTTTTTTAGACAAAGACAATGATCGCAGTGACACTAGTATAACCTTGTTCCTGCATAAACTTGTCAAATTTTGTATACTATCGTCTTTGGAGCCCGTTTTGGGTTCAGTTAGCTCTTTTCAATTTCATACACCAAATTTTTCTTTCCCTTTTACTCTCATATCCTTCTCGTTGCTTCTATGGTTGTCTCTTCTACAAATTCTGCTTTGAGAAATGTTGTCTTTACATCTAACTGTTCAAGATGTAAATCTTCCTCTGCTACAAGACTTAAGATAGTTCTGATTGAATTCATCTTAACAACAGGAGAAAATATTTCATCAAAATCAATACCTTTCTTTTGTGCAAACCCCTTCACCACAAGTCTAGCTTTGTACCTCTGTTTTCCTCCATCTTCTTCCTTCAGCCTGTAAACCCATTTATTCTGCAATGTAGTTTTACCTGCAGGCAACCTGACTAAGTCCCAAGTCCGGTTATGCATTAAGGAGTCCATCTCTTCTTCCATGGCTAGCTCCCACTTCTTCCTGCTTTCAACCTGCATTGCTTCTTCATAACATTCAGGTTCACCAGAATCAGTCAACAACAAATAATATAATGAAGGAGAGTATCGTTCAGGGGGTCTACTTATCCTGGTAGATCTTCTAACACCACTTTCAGGTGTTTGAGGTGCATGTTGCTGTTGTGGTGGTTGCTGCTGCTGTGGTTGTTGATTATTATTATTTTTAGGCACCTTTACTTTTTCATTTATCTCATCAAGAACCGTGTATTCCTTGCTTTCTTTTTCCTGTTTCTTTTCCTGCAGCTGATTCTTATACAAGACCTTTTCATTGAATATTACGTCTTTTCTCCTAATGATTTTGTGATTTTCATAATCATATAAGCGATAACCAAAATCATTAGCACCATATCCAATAAAGGTACATTTCTTTGATTTTGCCTCAAGCTTTGTTCTATTTTCTTTATTAATATGGACAAAGGCCTCACAACCAAAAGGCTTTAAAAAAGAGTAGTTCACCTTTTTACCTGTCCATGCTTCCTCTGGAATACCACCATCCAAGGAACTTGAAGGCCCTCTATTTATTAGATAAACAGCAGTATCTACAGCATCTGCCCAAAATTGTAAAGGCAATCCTGCATGCAATCTCATGCTCCTTGCACGCTCCATGATTATTCTGTTCATTCTTTCTGACACACCATTTTCTTGTGGTGTTCTTGGAACTGTCTTCTCTCTGCGAATTCCATGCTCTGAACAGTACCTATCAAACTCTTGCTGCAATATTCACCTCCATTGTCTGATCTGAGACACTTCAACTTCTTTCCTGTCTCAATCCCAACCAAAGCTATCCATTTCTTGAAAGTATCAAATACATCAAATTTATTCTGAATACAATAAATCCATGTTTTTATAGTTGCATCATCAGTAAAAGTAACATAATAACGAGAGCCACCAAGAGATGATACCTAAACAGGTCCCCATACATCTGTATGCACAAGCTCCAATTTTTCGCTCTTCTTTTCTTTCCCAACTCTGAGAAATCTGACTCTCTTCTGTTTTCCATAAATGCAATTCTCACATAAATCCAAATCAACATTCTTCAAACCCTATGAGAGGCACCCTTGAGTGAAGAACCTTCACACCCTTCTCACTCATGTGTCCGACGCTATGATTCCATAATGACCAGACCGCTTCTCCTAAAGCAGTTACTGGTCAGATGAAATACCATTGCATAAATACAATGCACCAACATTTTCGCCTTTTGCTATTACCATCGCTCCTTTGGTGACCTTCCAAGTTTTATCTGTGAATGTTGTCACACAACCTTTACTGCCTAACTGCCATGTTGAAATCAGATTTTTCTTCAAATCTGGAACATGCCTTACCTCCTTTAGTAGCCGTTGGTTTCCATTCTGTTGTTTTACAAGAACTTTACCCATTCTAACAATTTTACAGGGTTTATCATCACCACCAAAACAAACTTGTCCAAAATCTCCTTGAACATAGTCATGAAAATATTTCTTATCAGGTGTGGCATGGAATGAAGCCCCTGAATCTACAACCCAAGAATCAGTAACATTTTCGAAAGAAAGAATCAAAGCATCTTGTAGCACATCACATGTCACATTTGCTTCATGATTGTTTTCTTGATGTGCATCTCCTTCTTTTCCCTTCCAAGATCTACAACCTTTCTTTAGGTGTCCTCTCTTTCCGCATTTCCAGCACACTATCCCCGATCTGGACTTGGATCTGCCTTTCCTTGATTTAATGTGATATCCGGAGCTCTTTCCTCTTTCCATTCTTCTTCCCCTAGACTCTACACTCAAAGCATTACCCGATGTCTCACCGGAGCTTTTACGTCGCATTTCCTCGCTAAGGATAGCACCGAAAACATCATCAAACTTTAAAGTACTAGATCCAGAGGCAGAGTTACTAATGGCCATAACTAAACCATTCCAGCTTTCTGGCAATGAACACAGAAATAAAAGAGCCCTAACTTCATCATCAAATTTTACCCCTACATAACTTAGCTGACTGGTAACTATATTAAAATCATTTAAATGGTCTGCAACAGATCCACCTTCCGACATCTTCATATTAAATAGTATTTTCATAATAAATACCTTGTTTGAGGTCGAGGGTTTTTCATATAATTTCACCAACGTCTGCATCAAACCCTCTGTTGTTGTTTCCTTCAAAATATTGAAGGCGACTGATGCCGCAAGGCACAACCGCACTGTTCCGAGTGCCTTTCTATCGAGAATGTTCCATTCCGTGTCTGTCATGGCTGTCAGCTTCTTTGTTTTTCCGCTCAATGGTAGGTACAGATCTTTCTGATACAAATAATCTTCCATTTGCATCTTCCACAGCGGGAAGTTTTGGCCGTTAAATTTCTCGACCCTAAACTTTCCATCTTCCACCATTGCTCCCACTCAAACCAGGAACCCTTCTTTCCTGCGAGTTTATCAGCCAAATATACCTTCAGCTCTGATACCAGTTGTTAGAAAAATTATATATTATGGAGCAATGCAACACATAAAATATGCGAAAAATACAAGCCCACAAAACACATAAAACTAGAGAGACACAGATATACATGGTTCACCCAGTTTGGGCTACGTCCACCCCGAACAGCCAGTCCTTCCTTTCTATTATCCAGCAAAAAAATTAAGAGACAAAACCTACAGCAGATCCGCTGTAATATCCTATGTTCTCTCTCACAGTCTCCCTCTTTGTTTCTCGCTCCGAGAATACACATACAATACACAGCCGCAATACAATACCCTGTATAAAGCGAGAAGCTTTCTAGGCAAACCCTAAACTAAACATAAATTCTACCATCAGATCATCCGCCTATGAATGGCCCAGATTGAGGGCTAGGGGGGGCTCCGAAAAGCATTGTCGCCCCCCCTTGGACCCCCCACGACAGCGATTAATTACGGGCGGCGTTGCCACCCCTTTTAAGGTACAGGGGTCCAATGCTATGATACAATGTAAACAAGATAATCATGCTCCACACCCAACACCCTTGGAGTTTATGAACTAAATCTTTTATTTCAGGGGACTCAGGAGTTTGATTTTCTGACAAATCTGAAGCTTTGGTAGTGGGTGTATTGATGTTCTTCTCAATTTCTTCCCTACTGATTTGAGATGTAGAGGAAATTGAAGAAGGTGATGAGGGCGAATTGCTCTTAGAATGGCCTGTAGATTTGGATTTACTTGCCATTCATAGCTTAGGCCCTCCTTCTAGCGCCAAAAATGTTGAAGCCTCGAAAATCGTTGCTTCAAACATTAGGGGAAAACCACCCAGTCCGGACCTTAGGACAGCTCCTTTTCTGTTTAGTATGGTGGCTCCAACTGGATTTATAGGACCAGTTTCCTAATAATGAATGGATTGGTAATGGAGTGTTTGTGCAAGTGGGTAAATGGAACTAACTAACTAATTTAATTTATCTAACTTAATCTATAACTTGCAAATAATTCTAAAACTAACCCAGGTATTAACTATGAATACGACTTAAAGATGGTTTCAATTAAACAAATAACCATGAAAATGTATTATTATTCAACAGAAAGATGTAGTATCATATAATGATAACTCTGTTTAAGAAATTAAACAGATTTAGAATAACACATCGCATTCATAATTCTATATATCATTTGCACATACTATGACAGATGAACATTTCTATATCTTCAGAAATGAGATGATCAAGAAATATTTGAGGAACAAGCATATATAAATGATAGCAAATTTCAAAGAGAATACTTCACTACATAAAGAAAATAACAGTAAATTGATAGAAATACCAGATTCATTTAGATATTTTCTTGATGCAAATTCGATATCCAAATCCTGCGCTTTAACTTAGAACAATCTCTAAGGTACAGAAATGCAACTCCCAAAGATAATTCACCATAAAATCACAGAATGTGATCCTTTATAAAAAATAAGATAGTCAATGGAGTACATAAATGTATTATCTAGAGCCAAAATATTACAAATTTAGGACCCCTTTCTAAATGCATGAAAGGGGTTTAAATAGGAAATTAACAAAACAAATTATCTATAACTTATGCTAGAAACTATCATCGGAGATCCGGGAAAAGACTTGCTATATCAAATAAAACAGATTCACTGAATTTATTCTGTATTCAATGTGCTGAGGTGGCAGATTTTAAGCATATCTTTACTTTCGGTTGGATGACTCAGCCTCGAATGCAACTGACTAGTGTATGTGGCATCGGATAACTTTGGAATGATATAATTTATGGCATTAGAAAGGCATTTGATTTCCATCTGTTGACTTTGTGGTTTGATCAAATATGTCCATAGGACATCCCATGTAATTTCCTGTATTTTGTTGATCTTTTGATTCCTGTTGATTATTTCCTGCTTCCATCTGTTATCAGTTTCTTTCATCCTTGGAAATTTACCTGGAGTACAATCTGAAATTAAATTAGTATCATATAAGATATGATTTACTAATTGTGTCAAATTGTTCATTATGGTTGTGGCCCTTGATGTAGCACATTCTTCTTTAATCAAATGTGTATCCCATTCAACAAACAAAATTTATTTATGCATTTCTTCAATCCTGGGAAGATTTTCTTTCTTTCCTTGTTCTAAGTCCTGCCATGAAATAAACTCTGAAATCTTATCATCTGCATTCTCAAATTCAATTCTGGTACTGACTGATTCATCAATAAGGGAAGATGTTATTTCACATAAAGGTTCAGCTTGTGCAATTTTTGAACACAGGTCATCCAACTGCTGAGACAATAGTTTACTTGTTTCTAGAGCTTCTGTTCTAAATTGGTCAATTTTAGGATAATCTTTAAATTTATCCAATCTTGTTTGAAATATTTTTTCTTGCTCTTCTTTGGCATTTTTCTCATTTCACAACAAGGTCTGTAGTTTGGACACCTCTTGAGACAACTATTGTTGTTTATTCAAGGCTTGTTGATCAAGCTTCTTCTTTTCAATACTCAGTTGTTCTTCCAATTGTTTGGCTCTAAGTTTTTCTTCTTCTAACCGCTGCTCCAAGTGCAATATTCTTTGTTGATCACCTGTTGTTTTCTCTTCTAGCAATGCTATTTGAAAGTATTTTTGCTTTATCATTTGATTGACTTCAGCAGCTTTATCTATAGTGGCTGCAATGTAGGCACTTGCATATTGTGATAATTTAGTAAGATCCTCTGAAGGATTTACCTCGGTATTCTTCCATACAACATTCATTAACTCAACTTGTGGAGTTGAAAATGGTCCTTGATCTGCCTTCCTTCTCTTCCTTTGTTTTCTGACAACAGCCCTATGCTTAGGACTGTAAAAGATATCCAGAGGAGGAATGTCTTCAACTCTCAACACAATTTCTTCTGATGGATGTTCAAGAATGTCCATATCTTGATCATTCAGATTGTGAACTTGAGGATTATTTTGTTCCCCTATTTGCTGAGCGAATTGTTCATATTGACTTAGAAAATGGGGAGTAACAATAATTTCAGCAGAATTCACCACTTTGTTTGTGGTTTTTTCTCTTTCAAGCTGATCATCTGGCTTATTACCTGCATCTTCTTTTTCATTCTGGACATTAGCCTTGCTACCAATATTCTCCTTTTCTATTTGCACATTGGGCTTGCTACTTGTATTCTCCTTTTCTGTTTGCTCATCAATTTTGCTAGTAGACACTTCTTTTCCTGCTTTGCTAGTTGTATCTTCCTTTTTCTTCTTTTCTATTTCCATACTTTCATTTTCTTGTAAAGGAATCCTTAGCTGGTCAAGAGGAACTTTCAGTAGTCTCTGACTTCTGAATTGCATGAATTTATTCATATCTTCTTGTTTAAACTTAGATTTAGCCAAGTCATAAACTTGGGAAAATTTCTCAATTGAAACAAATAAATCATCAAATTCATCAGGTTCATGCTCAAACCTAGCAATTTGAACCTGAGTTGTGAAATCGAAAGCTACTTTATTTGGATCATATTTCCTGCCTGGGACAGATGCAAGTTTAAGATCTCTTATTTTAAGGACTTCCTTTTCAGCATGCTTAAAATCATTTAGGGTATAGGTTCCACAATGGAAAGGGAAGGTTGGCCACATCAATTTTTTGGAATTCTTTAAAGACCTAGACATTCCTCTTTCTGTCAACTGATAAGATATTTCTTGAGCTAAAATTTTATCAGGGACATAAAGGGGCAAGATATGGGGTTCAACAATTCTTCCACAAATTCTAATATAGGTAAACTTTTCCTCTCCAAACCAATTGTCGATTAGGGATATATCAAGCTTTGCTTTTTCAAAGAGCCGAGGAGGAAATTGATTAAAAATGATATGGTAAATGGGTAACATAAAACCATGGAAGATTCTATATACATGGTTCTTGAAATGAACCTTCCACAAGAGTTTATTGTAAATGTGAATCGGAACAGGTTCATGTGAAGTCCATTTCTAACCTAGAATAGGGAATTCGGAATTTAAACACATAGAATATAAGATATAGGCACAGAAATGAAATGGGGGAGTATTCACACTATTTTTATTCTTTCTATAGTCCAGAATTCTGTTCGCCATCTTATCGGAAAGAATAACTAACCAATCCATAATTTCATAATTTATAGCAGCATGAATTAGGGGTACCATCTAAATTGAAAATCTTGCAGAATTATCATTCCCGAAAAGCCTACACATCATCGCAGCAACATAGCAATATGGGGGTGCAAGAGACTCCACTGAGTACATACCTGATGTCTCATGCTTATGCTTTTCTAGGGCTCGTCTCCATTCTTTAATTGGGTCTGACTCAATTTCATTGCTTGCGGTGAAATCTGCTATGAAATCTTTGTTGTAGACCTTGTGAGGATTTGGCAGATGGTACATCGCTTTGATATCTTCCGCTCTAAAAGACCCAAAACTTGTTCCCACAGCTGAGACAAATGTTCTGTTTGTGATGGTGGTGTTGTCTATCACCCATCGTATTATATCATAATATGAGAACATACTCGCCCGAGCTGCAATTCTATGCAGAAAATAATTTGCAAGTTATTTTAGAGGACTTTTAGCATCAAAATATGAGTCTTCATCTGGTACTATTTCCTTTACCACTGTAACAGTAGGTTTTTCTGCTTCAAGCAAATTATAAACGTCTTCCCACGAAAGCTTCCCGAGACCCTAGCATGCAGTATCTATAACCAGCTTGATTTTAGCTAGTTTTTCTTTTGGTATTGTGGGAGTGACAGTAGTCTTTGTGGTGGCAGCAGTTCTTGCTTTCTTAAACTTCTTAGACATATTTTCGTCTGGTATTGTTTCGCTAGTTCGATGAACAAGAGGGTTTGATGTTCTATTGCTCTGCAAATGAGGAAAACCTTTCAGACGCGGGAAGGAATGAAGCAATGAAAATAACTTATGCGAAAAGATTTTTATGAATGATCAAAATTGATTAACTCCGTATTAAACTTAAATTTCCTTCATGAGAGTCACATTCACGTATTCATATTAGAATCGATCAACATAATTCGTTTGATTTTCTAATTAATGATGATCGTACAATTGGAGATCGGCGATATTGAAATGTTAATATAAAACTTTCCTTTTGAATTTTATGATTGCGACTGATCAATAATAATATATGCGCAGCGCAAACAGCGATAAATAAAGACTGACTATTCATCACATCGGAGGTTTCGAAAGGGAATCAAATAACATCTCATATTTTGCTCCGATTTGTGATTGCAACGATAATATATCACATCGGATATTTCCAAAGGAATTAAGTTGTAAATGATTTTCGCCGAAATGCGATTGCAATGATGGTGGGTTCCATCGCATCGGAACAAGTAAATGTGATGTTGCTTCTCCAAAATGAAATTGTGATAAATCGCATCGCATCGGAGTTTATGAAATAGACCGAATTAAGGGTATCCTTTTCGAAATGTGATTGCGATAGGTTACATCGCATCGGAGTTTTGCAAAACAAAAGTGAAACCTTAAGACCTACCAATTTGCGATTGTGATTTACTTAATTATCGCATTGGGATTTTTAACATGAATACTTCTATGCTTTGTGCCGATGCGATATAAGACTTGATAGTTCATCGGATCAGAAAAAATCAATGTCACATTTGTTCACTTGTATTTGATATATGTGATATGCGATATATGACTTTTAAACAATGAATCTTTTTATTGTTTTATTTAAAATAATCGGATTTCCTCAAAGTATTTTATTTTTATCTAAAAAAGAAAGGGGACCTATTTCTAAACAAATTTTATTCTAAAATTTTTAAATGGGGAGGGTTGTTATACCGTACAACAAGGAGTCAACATTGTAGAAGAAGGAACTCTTGCAGCCATACAAGATGTTCCCAAAGCCTATCAAGGTATGATTGAGTTTCCACCTTCTATTATTGCAACAAACCTTTTTGACGATTGTGGAAACCTGATGTTGCATGACCTAGAATCATCACTTAATGCTAATTTAGAGCAGCAGAGTTGCACTGCGTTGTCCAAGAGCAACAGTAAAGAAAATAGGACCCATTCCTCATGGGAGCATTCAAATGGAAGCTTCATTCATGAAGCAGTGGAAGAAGAAGTGGTAGATGGTAGACATATTGAAGTGAGAAATCCTTTCTCCTTTCTATATGACCCTTTCTCAATGAGCACTACCCAGTTCAAAGAGAAACTTCTACCTACAGAATATCCAGAGCCTTATTGGTTTTGGAAGGCCATTGATGAGCAGGAGATCTCATGGAGAGATTTCATTGGAAGTGCACTTCAACACATCATGGAGTGCAAGGTTCTTCAACAGTTTGAGGAGGTCTTTCCCTTCTCACACTTGGATCATCATGGATTCAAGGAGGAGAAGATAGAATATGGAGGACATCTTCGGATGGATAACGTCTCTCATGATTGTGTTAGACACTTCTTGAGCCATACACATCATGATGGGAGTTTTTTTCCTACCACCTATTTGGGTCCTTATGGGATCAAATTGATCCTTGAGAAGATTGGATTTCAAAATCCCATGAAGTGTAGAAATCTAATTTGGGATGATGGTAGCTCTCATGGGAGGAGTACCAAGATGGAGGAGATGTGGCAGGATGCTGGCATCATTGAGCATCAAAGAGTATGGATGCATGGTGTTGATGTGACATTCATATCATTCATTATGCCTTCATCACATGACTTGTATGATGAGAGCATGAGGAGGCAGCAAACACTTGTGTTGTTGGGGTTGTACCTGAGAGAGCAAGGGTAGATTTTCTCTCACATGTTGGATGATGTTGCAGGAGTAGGAGATGGCACTATCATTGTGCAAAGGGGCTACTCCTTGGCTTTTGATGATCAGGAAGTACTTCCATTTTGGGAGGAATTTCCAAATTGCAGCAACATTGTTGGAGGAGTCTTTGACAAGGATCATGTCAAAGAAATGAGCTATGTGGAGTTGGGGCAGCCAAGGGACTCTATGCAAGAGTCATTTCAGCCATCTCTTCCTTCTTTTGAAAGAGGAGAAATGTTCATGCACAACTCCATGTGTATGAGTAATTTTGATGGTAAATAATATGTTCATGTAAAGCAAGTTTATTTTTCCTTTTGTACATGTTCTTTTACCATTTGTATGCAGGCCATGACTCCTAAAAGGAGCAATGTATCATGTAAATGTCATGGAAATTGTTGGGCCACTAAGAGTGCTGAATTTGGCCACTCCCTTGATGTGCAAAGGGAGATTTATTTTCATGATGGGTGCTTCCCAAAGGCACCAAATATATCTCACATTTTCTGTAATAGTGAGATGACTTGGGCAGCAAGTAAGTGGTGGGAAAACCACTTACCACATCTTGGTTTGATGCAGGCAGGGGATGCTCTGCGCTGGTTCCACATGCGGGACTATGATCCACCTCCATGTACACATATTTATGTTTACTTGTACATTGTCTTGATCCCCTATATTGATGATGTGCTTGTACTTTTCATGGGGATGAATGGAGGAAGGAGGGGAGGCATGCATGTGCCCTATGGGATGACTAAAATCCCTATACTTCATGTTTTTTATTTCAGGGAGGGCATTGGGAAAACCATGGTTATTTCATGTGATTCATTGTTTCCTTATGGGAGGAGCTGGTTGCATCTCATGAGGACATTATTGGGACAAGTCATGAATGGATGGTTTGGTGATCACTTAGCTTATGAGAGAATCTTATCTTTTGCTTGTGACACCAATGGAGGAGGAGATGAGTTGCAGCACTCACCTTATCAGTTGCTTGAGGACAAGAAACATTTTGGAGGGGATGACTCTAATATTCCTAATTATCCCAAGCTAATAGGAATATTCCTTTTTGTTTTCATTTTCTTGTTCAAGAATAAAATTGTAAAGGAGGACAAATTAAACTCCTAAAACAATAAAATAAATCAATACCCATATGAACAAGGCTAAATCTGGGCTTCTTTAATGAAACTCCTTCATGTGTGAAAGGGGACTGTGGCAATTGACTGGGTCAATAGGACCAAATCTACAGCATTGTCCAGATGCAATGTACCAAGATAAACAGCGCAGATCTTGTTGGAGGTTCCAAATGTGAAAGGAGCTAAACCTTGAGATGGTTTGGGGTTTGCAAGGCTTTCATCCTATAAATGAAAGAGGAGAGCAGCATGAGGGGGGTTGTTGAACATATTATCTTGGAAGGATTTGTCTGTTTAGACACTTCTCATTCTCTGGTTGTTTAGCTAAGAATAGTGTTGTTTAGCACTTGGGTGTTCCTAGTCGAGAATCACACCTCTTTCCTTGAGAGGCCTCTTGGAAGAGTCTTGCATTTCTTGGTCCACTATCAGGAATTTGGCCAAGCTTCTTCTCCCAACTACAACTCAGATCCTGTTGAGGGTTTGGTTGTCCTTGTGAGAAGCAGCAAGTGGAAGCTAGATCTATTCAGATCTAGACCATACTAGTGCCTCTTCTCAGTGAGTGAGTCTTTTATCTCCTGGAAGAGTGTATTAGCAGTCTTAAGCTTCAGATCTAAAACTTGGCATCAGGCCAAAGTCTGCATCAAGCCTACAGCATATTTATCTCCCTATACTGCATTATTTTGCAAGTGAAGAGTTGCAGGGTGTTTGGCAACTGTTTGGAGGAGAGATCTCTGGTGTAAAGGAGTCTTCCTTGCACTATGGTGATCCATGGATTGGCCAACCAATCCATGTATGTTTCAGATATGAACTATTCATTGTTGTACCTACTTCATCATTTCTGAATCATTCTGCAGATCTACTGCAGTAGATCTCAGATCTACTCTCTGTGCTTCATGTTTTGTTGAAAACCCCAAGGGGGATGTAAAATAGAGACAGTCTAGTGTATAGATCTGATATAGATCTAATATTTTGTACACATATCTAACTTGTAACCTACAGCTGTTGTTTTTCCATAATAAAATGTTGTCCAGCTTGTTCAGTCATTTCCTATGGTTGTACCTCATTCTTGAGGATTTCTTCATGTATTCTCTTCCTGTAAAAGAAGCTTTCTCTCTATTTCCTTCCATAATCTGATGTAATAAACTTAGATCTGATATTCATGCCATATCGCACCTAAACCCTTTAGAAAATCATGCTGTATGTGCTTCAGTCACTTTCTATTGAGTTAAGTCTTGGGGATTAGGCCTTTTTGAGCTATATCGAGACCGAGAGATCTGTTTAACTTAGCTAGAGTCATTTGTTTTTGCTGAAATTTTGTATGTGAGTCCCCCATGACCTAAGCTAAAGGATACCACCATATTTTCCCCCTAATTTTACACAAATCTCAGAAAATGACGTTTTTAGGGCTGAAATAGCTGCTTTTCCCCATCTTTTGGATCATGAATCAGAATATAAGTTGTTGCTGTAGTTTTTATTGGATGCTATGTGTTTTTAACACATCATATGAGCTTATTTAACGCTGCATATCCATTATTGTGTTTATATAATCTTGCAGTCCTTCATTGGGCACTTTCTCAAGGCAACTAGGTGTGGGAGACTTGTTTGACCCACCTAGAGTGATTTATTTTGAGCCTCCTCTTGGATTTCGGTCTTAGATACATTGATCTAAGGGATCCAAGTCCTGGTTTCAAATCCTGTAGCAGCCATTCCTGAAAAATGTATTTTTCAGGCATGCCTTGCCGAGCAATCCCATTTGGGGATATTACATCAGCAAACCGGATAGCTGACCTTTAATCAAGAAAATTCACCGCAAAATTTCACCACGAACCCAAGTATTAATGGAGAAAATTCACTGCAGAATTTTCTCTACATACCCAAGTATTAATGTAGAAAATTTTCACCGCAGAATTTACCGCGGACCCAAGTATTAATGTAGAAAATTTTCACCGCAAAATTCATCGCATAATTTTCACCACAGAATTCACCGCAGACCCAAGTATTGTTTTTAAATATATAATATTATTTTATTTTATTTTTAAATATATATAATTTTTAATATATAAGTTTAAAAAAAATTATAAAATATAATTTTAATATTGTTTTAATATAAAATTTAAATTTTAAAATTCATGTATCAGAAATTTTCTGTAAAAATCACATATAAGAAATTTGTGTCGACACATTTCGAACCAGCCAGTGTGGTTCATGGTCCTGATGATGAACCACACTGGCTGGTTCGAAACACGTCGACACAAATTTCTTATATGTGATTTTTACCGAAAATTTCTGATACATATTTTATGGATCACAGAAGCCAAATTCCTAATATTTTAAAATTCATTTTATATTTATAATTATAAACTAAAATATAATTTTAAAATTTTAAAATTATTTGTATTTAAAATTTTAAAAATTTTAAAAATCGTTTATATTTAAATATTTTAAAATAAAATATTAAAATTTTAAAATATAATATAACATTTTAAGTTTTAAAATATAAATTTTAAATTTTAAAATATATGCTTTAATTATATTAATTATATTTAAAATTTTAAAATTTAATTTATTAAGTTTATATTTAATAAGACAAAACAATTAAAATTAAAACATAAAATTAACATTATTTTTTTTTTATTTTTTTTATTTAAAACAATAATAATAATAGTAATAATAACTTAATTTTAACATTCATTATTTGTGTTTTTTTTTAAATATTAAACATAAACTTAAGTTTGAAATTAATTTTTGTTTTATACAATTTAAAACAAATTTTATTTTTTTTATAAAATGTATTAAAAAAATATTATACATATATATATGATTTTTAATATTTTGTTTTTAAATGAAAATATATATATATATAAGTTTATTTTCAATTTATTTAGTTTTACAAATAAATTTTGTTTTTTTTTTAATTTATTTTATATACATTATTTTTTGATAAATTTTAAATTTATATTGACAAACTTTTTTAAAAAATTGATTAACTAAGTTATGTGTTTTCTCATTAACTAATATATATATTTCTTTTTATTAGGAAAATGGCATCAAAAAAGATTTATGTGAATGTTTCTGCACCTAAAACAAAAACTCCCAAATCTAAAGTTGCAGTTGGATGCACTATGGATACTGCTAGACGCAATAAGGACATTGTTGCACACACTAATAAAATTCAAGCAAGTGGCCCACCAGGTTCATTAAAGTTTATTTCTGAATGGAAGAACACAGAGGAAATAAATAAAACTGATTTTTCATGGTATCTTGAAGACAATGAAATGGAAGTTGATATACATATCTATCTTATTTGTGGTATGATTGACTTAAACATGAATCATATCAAGTGATGGGCAAAGTACGAGACATATGTATGGTGTCGAATACAAACATTATCTATGTTCTTGTAAGGATGGCTAATAAACATGACAAGGTTAGATATCGTCTATCAAAGGTCAAGTATGACACAAATGAAATATCTACAAAGTTGTGTGCAGAAATCTCAAGCAACATTGCAAATAACATTGTAAGTATGCTTATTTATATTTCTGCTATGCATTATTGTAAGGATCATTCAAATTTTTATAAATTATTGATCATTGACATGTTTTATTTTGTTTCATATTATTTTGTTGCGGATCTTTCAAACATGTTTGAGGGTATTTATTATATGGAGCCAAATGTTATGACTGTGATTAACACTTTCCACACAGACAAAGAAGAGGAAAGGAGAATGAAGCAAAGATCAATAGCTCGTGACATTGCAATAGTACAAAGAGGGGATCAACCAAGAGTCACTAAGGTGGGTCAATCTAGTAAACATAAACATGTTTCTTTTGAAGATGTGGAACATGAAACTCAAAATTATGATAGAATTAGTGAGGAGGAGATTAGAACTCTTGTGAAAAAAGGAGAAAACAAATCAGACACCAAAAAAAAAAAGGCCAAAGATGTCTCTCTTTTACCTGATGATGAAGAGCTTGTTTATAAAAAACTTATATGTTAACCAATAAGAAGAGGAAATCAAATCTTGGTCAACCTATAAAAGTCATGAGCAGCAGTGAAGAACAAACTGAAAGCTATAAAGGAAGCATAGAAATCATAACCCCAGGTGTTGAGTTAGAGGATGGTATTATTAAAACAAAACAAAATGTCATTCGATATGAGTTGAGGAAGAATAAATTAATTTATGGTGGCCAAACATTTGAGCTTAATGTCAGCCAATTTTATAGGCCAGATGAAGGACAATCTTAATATCAAATTAGAAAGGCCCATCACCTAGATGTACATAATCTTAAAACATTGTTCAGGTTCAATCCATATGTGCATGTGGTGGATTATGTGGTTCTTGTTGATCCACGTCGGGTTCCCAACAAACAAGCATTTGACAAGACAAAATGTTTCGATTATAAATATTATGTAATTTGAGGGAACCATTCAGTAGAGGCTAAAGACAGTTGATTGAGGAATATATCAATAACTATCTTTTTCAAACAGTGAAATTCATCATTTACGTTGGTTTAAAAAAAAAAGAATCAAAGTTATTTGCATGGGATCATAATGCAGATAATGAGTACAGCATGAAAATGACTTTCATCCAGAGGGTCAGATTTATTTATAATGAATTCGTAGAAAAATGTGGTGGGGATAAGGCACAACTTAGTCTAACATTTCGAAAGGAATGTTTAATGGAAACAGGGTATCAAATTGATGAAAAAATTAAAGCAAAAGATGGAAAAATGCATTCAACTATATTCAAAAGCATGGATAACATTTTTCAGCTGGCATTAGAACTAGGAAGATATGGGATTTGATTGATGATATTTTTTAGCAGTGGGAGAATATTTTCATAAAAAATCAGAAGGTTAAAAAGAGTAAACCCATAATATGTACCAACAGTAAGACAGGTCCTGAAATGAAGCAACTTCCAGAGGATATGACTATCACAACTTGGAGAACAATGCAAAGAGTGAAGGATGAGAAACTAGTCAAATCAATACGATCTTGTGTAAAGTCGAGTGAATTATCAATGGATGAAATGTGGGTAGAATTTCAAAAATAATTTTCTTGAATTATTTCTTATTTTCCTTTCATTATAATTTTATTTTAAATAAAACATAATGTTGTTGGTAAAATTTGTTATACATGTCACTATTTTAACAGTTTTAACTTTATTTATTTAGTGAGAAGATTTTTATGAAAATACAAGAACATGTGGTTAAAATGTTGAATGAAGACAGTTGGGATGATGTTGTGCGTCACTACCCAGAATCAAGTTCTACATCAACACTTAAAGATTTTTATATTGCATTCAATAAGGTATGTTGATTTATACATTCATTTTATTCATATTTAAACTATTTTTATTTTATTACTTATACATGTATATTTTTATGTCATTAAAGATGTCAAAGAAAGATGGAAATGGAGTACCAGATACTTTCAAAAGATTTATTGAAAAAATTAAGTTGGAAAAGATGAGAAAGAAGTGTCTTATGAATGTTGAACTTGACCCTACTCTTAATCATTTCATTTGGAATGGGCTCGACAATATCCAATATCAAATAATACAAGGTGACTGTGAAGACATTGCAAAACTAATACCTAAAAGGGAATATGCCCTAGTTATTACATATATTCCTCATGGTTTCAATTTCTCAGACATTGAATATGATAGTGAACCATATACTTATCAAGCTTTTAGTAAAGTGGTTACGGGTTTTCCAGAAGTGACAATGTCACCACTTTGGAGATTTATGACATTTCATTCAAACACACAATTTTCAATGTTATTAACAAGCTTCAAGGGAAAAACAAACTAAAGGATGCAACTTACATGGTAAGACTTTGAAATTGTATGTTTGATTACTGTTAAATTTTTTTATTTATGTACAATTTAATTGAACTTTTACTATGTTATGTTACAAGCAGAAGTCAAATATTGTTTTTTCCGAAGATCAGCCTATTATAAATGATTGTGAGTTCAATTATGTTGAATGTTGGACGAAAGAGGATAGCTATAAGCATATTCTTATGAATTGAGTAGATGGGAAGTGTCATAGTCAAGTATTGGTTCATGATGCAGTTGTAAGAAAACTAACATATGAGGATAAAGATGCAAAAGGAGATATAGTTAACATTTATCAGAAACCACAAGCATTGATTAACTATCTTATAAATCTATGTTCAAATGAAGGAGATTAGGTTTTGGATTTATTCTGAGGTTCAGGTAAGTTTTATTATACAAATTTGAATTTAAATATTTTATTTTTTACTTTTTATATGTTTATACTAATTTTATTATTTATTTCTTTTGTGCTTGATGATTAGGTACAACACTAGCATGTTGCCTACAAAAAGGAAGAAATTGAATTGCCATTGAGAAAGACCCAGTGCAATGAAAATTTATTCAACAAAGAATTAATGCTCTTCAATTTCTTCCAGATGTGAGGCAAGAAGTTCATTTGAGGAAAGGGGATTTTAATGAATCATGTGTGGAAAAAAAAGTAAAGGAAACTCAACCACCATTATATGGAATGATTGGAATAGGACACTTTGGAATATTTGCACACATGAAAGATCCATTAGAAGATGACAATGAACAAAATGAAGGAGAAAATGTTGCGGAAGAAGATGTTAATGATGTTCTAGAAGATGTTGAACATGGATTAGTTGATATTCTTGATGATCTTTATGTTATGCTTGCAAATAAAGCTCAGTTTTGAGATCTATTAATCAGTTTTACTTGTAATGTTTAGACTTTGATATTTTATGAGAAGAATCCTTATTTTTTGCAAAAACATATGTGATTACTATTATTTTTTGACATAAAACTCAATAAAAATGTTATTTTCTTAAGTTTTTTTGTTAAGATTTTCCCAAAAAAAATACTTTATTTAACATGATTTTTTTAACAAAAAGTCTCTAAAAGTGTATTTTTTGCATTTTATTTATATTGAAAATGTGTAATTTTTGTCATATGGTTCAAAATATTGGTTTTTTAGCGAAAATTATTTGATGTGCATTGAAATATTAATTAACAATACATAAACACATAGAAAATATAAACTTTATAATATTGACCCTTTTTTAAATTTTTTATCTATGTGAAAAATGAAGATTTCATTACAAATTTTTATTTAAAAAATAATAATTTTTTTCTTTTTAAAACACAAGTACATAAATGCACTTAAAAATAAACAGCTCAAGGAAGAAGAATACATTAGAAAATGTATAGTTTCAAAATCAATCCTCTAAAAAAAAGTGGGTGATGATACACCACCACTATTCAAAATCGACATAAAAAGCATCACATAAAAAAAATAAAAAATAAAAATAAAGTGCCAAAAACATGCTCCAAAAAAAAAGGTGATTCTGCATCACCACTTTTCAAAATCGGGTGTTTTTCTTGCTACCTCAAAAAGGTAGGTACCAGTTCAGTTACCTATTTGATCAGTTACTACGTTTAAGTCATAAAGTTTAGAGAGTCAATGTCATGTGTTGAAGACACATTTAGGCATGTTACATATTGTAAAAGGAGAAATTGTTTGAGTCATTAACCCTCCAAGACCTTGCCAAAGGCATATATTCAAGTTGGCCTTCCAAAAGAGATAAAGATTATTCTAGAAGGAGATGTCAGCCTAGTCACAAGTGCAAGTCAGCTTATTATATATGGACAGACCACTATATATAGAAGAACTCAGCATCACTTTAAGACCATTCGATCAAGCATCCAAGATAGTGAAGGAAGTGCAAGAAACACCAAAGAATAATCTCATCACCAAGCGGATAAAGGTTTGATCATAATCGAGTTATTCATTATCTATTTTGGGCTAATATACTTCACACATGCGAGGAAAATTAGTGCCATATGTTGGAGAAGAAGTTGAGGCTAGTATTGTCATCCTAGAGGTCGAATTAAGGAAGAAGACAAGGTATCCATCAAGTCAAATTGCAAAAGGAAGTCATACTATCCAAGAAAATGGAATCAAGGTACAAAATTGGTGGAGATACCCTCACATGTATTGCAACTAGGGTTTTTTAAGAGGTCGAGAATTGCAGGTCTAATCCAAGAGGCCGAAATCTGAAGGGTAGCCGAGATCCAAAGGGAAGCAAGCAGTTTGAATTGCGTTGAATCAAGGAAGAAAAATTTCTCGAAGAAATATTGTGACTTGGTCTTGGAGAGGTTGTTAGGTCAAGGGTCTTGGTCTTGGAATTTGTCAATTGAATATTCTATAAGAAGAATAATTCGTTTGGGTTTTCCTCTCAATTTAGAGAGGTTTTAGCCCTAGTTGATTACATACATCTTGTTTCTCTTGTCTCATTATTGTTTATAGTTTGGTACTTGTTTGATGAAGAAGAAAAATATAATAATATGATTCAAAGAAGAACCTAATCTAAAGAAGTAAAAATTATTCACAAGCAGTTATCATTGTAAGAGAAATCACCTAATTCCTATGCCCTAGATTTATCAACATGGTATTAGAGCTAAGGTGACAAGTTAAGGAAGGGAAAATCCATAAGAGATACTAAAGCATCAAAGACCGAAGTTCTAGAAGATCATCTCATCCTCAACGCATTTTGAAGTCAAGAAGGAAGTTTCAAAACCCTAGATCAATCAGAGAAGAAGTATACACTAGAAGCATTCTTGGGATCCTCTACTCAAGTTGGAGAGATATATCCAAGAGAAGCAAGATCAAGAAGGTTATCATCATCATCAAAATATCTAAGGTGATCTCCCTCTCTTTGGAGTCAAGGATCACTGAAGAAAACCATCTTCATCAAGAAGTTTTTTGTCACCTATACCATCATCATATTCGAGAAGGCAACATATCAAAGGAGCATCTTCACAAGTAAGTACATTTATGTCTACATCTAAATCTGTCAAAGTGTATTTTTTCAAGGAAAGCAACAAGTTGGTCAGGGCTTCAAATTTTCAAGCATGGAAGAAGAGGACAGATCTGAACCTCATAGAAAATGTGAGGTCATGGAACATGTCAAGGGCTCATTCATCAAACCTCCAAAAGAATATGCTCAAGCACTTGAAAGGTATATGAAAGGGGAATTGTGGGCTCAAAGGATTCTCATGGAATCCATCAAGGATCCCCTCATTCCCTATGTATCAAAATTAGAAACATCAAAAGAAATATATGACAAACTTGTAGAGTTGTTCTCTGTAAGCACTACAGGTGAAGTAATCTCGTTAAGGCAAGAACTCTAAAAGATGAAGATATCAAAAGAAGAAGGAATAACCTCATACTTTATGAGGATATCTGAAATAAGAGATTAACTACAAGAATTGGGAGAGATAGTGTCTGACATAGAAATGAATACCATAATACTCAATGCACTACCAGAATAATGGGGCAACTTCTCATCAAGTATCTATGGGAAAAAAGGATGCTACTCCATTCAATAAACTATGGTCACTATGAAAATTTGAAGAAACTAGGTTGAAGGCAAAGTCTGATGTAGGATCAAATGAGAAAACTCAGGCATGTGTTGTTATGGCAAAGAGAAAAGGGAAGTTTGGGAAATTCGGTCCTCAAAAAAGAAAGAATAACATGGCAAAGGTTCAATGTTATTAATGTCAAGAATACGGGAACTACAAAAGGGATTATCATAAGCTCAAAAGGACAACAAAAAAAGAGGAAGGGAAGAAGCCCATACCACTGAAGATGTGGAAGAAGCTTAAAATAAGAAATCCAAGAAGGAGGAAGTAAAATATCTCTACTATGATTGAGATAGTCTTCCTTGCCCAGTTCTTTTCAAGTTTCTATTTCAAATTTTATGTTGTAAAGTATGACCATCATGGTAGGAATCATTAGATGTAGAAATTTATTAATATTGATGTATTACCAGATTCTCCTGATCTAACAAATTAGGCTTATGTTAAATACAGAATCCTTCCACTTAATTCTTTGCGGAAATTAAATCACCAATTGCAAAACTCATGAAGAAAATCAATCGCACATAAACACAGTTGTTTAACGAGAAATTTTAAAGCTAAAAACCCCAACTATCATATATTATGTATATCAAAGGAATCATTTAATAATATCATACAAAGCTTAGTACATCAAGCTCTCAGTACAATCAACAATCATTACACACTGTCATGCAGAAATTTGCATATCTATGCACGAATTTCTTGCCTCCTGACAGCCTGCCTCCACTACGCAATCCCTGCTAAAGAATACACCTAAATTAATTCGAATTGGCCTTGCCTTGACTGTGCAATCCTCATTGGCATCTCCAATGTGTGTCATATGTATTGAATGCATCACTATAGTCACAACAGATAGTCCATCTCATCCTTTCACCTATCTCTCCACTGGGTCTCCACTAGAACTGACATGCAAGTAGTTAACTGTTGTATTTTTTAAATTGCAAGTGAGTCTCTAGTTATGAATTAATTAAATAATTAATTCACTAAACTCTCACTAGTGTATCTTTCAGTTAGACTAGATACAACTAGCTCAACTGAGTTTAACTCACTTAACTGAGTTAAACCAAATAACAACTCCTATAACTACTCTTCCAACTCTGTCATAACTTTTCCACTTTAGTTCTAACTGAGTCCTCCATGCATGCGTCACCAAAAACCCTAGGAATTGCATAATTCCTTCAGCTCACTGATTTTCCATATCTGTTCACTAAAATAAAATTCTCCAAGAGAATAAGTTGATATTTATTGTTGGATTATTATTAAGGGCTAATAATAATTGACATGCATCTATATTTAGATTGACAATCTATAAATAGACTTCGCCCAATATTCTAAAAATAGAATTTCATCTGTTTTTCACATTTGATCAACCATCTAAAAATAGCATCCTGAAACTTATAGAATATGCTTACCATGTCTAAAAATAGACATACACGTAAAAATAGCCTGCGGGCCCCACTTAGTGAAGGTGCTTACTTTTCACTAAGCTCATCATCTTGTTGAATCTCAACACTACCTCTCAACAAGATAGGGATTATCCTTCACCCCGATACTGCCTCTATGGTACTCTAATTTGCTCTTGCTGAGCGCCTTCATCAAAATATCTACATCCTGATCTTCCGTAGGAATGTACTGAAGCAACATGATATTCCGTTGCACACAATATCTGATATGATGATACCAGATATCAATATGTTTAGATCTATCATGAAACATAGGATTAATTAAGAGTTTAATGCAACTTTGATTATCACAATGTATCATTGTAGGATCTAAATGAGAACCGAACAAACCAACCAGGATCTTCCTCATCCAGATAGCCTCACATGCAGCTTGACTTGCTGCCATGTATTCTGCTTCCGCTGAAATGAGTGCCACGGATATTTGTTTCTTGTTGTACTAAGAAACTATTATAGATCTGATACTGAAAACCCCTCCTGATGTGCTCTTTCTGTCCATTGGGTTGCCTTCCCAATCTGCATCCATGAAGCCATGCAACTTCACCTCACCCGTATGTTTGTACCATAAACCATACTCAGATGTGCCCCTAAGATACCTCAGGACATGCTTGCCTACCTTCCAAAAGAGCTTGGTAGGCTTAACCATCGCTTGTGAAAGTTGGTTCACCGCATAGAATATGTCTGGTCTTGTATTAACTAAATACATGAATGAACCCACCAACTGTCGATAAACAGTGGCATCCACTACCTATGCTGATGTAGCATCCTCTTTCCTCCAATTTCCTGGAAGAGGATGTTGGCTCGAGGGGTCCTGACCCAGGTTTGGAGGTGAAGGTTTGCCAACAAACCCCTATACTACTGGCCCTTTCGGCAGTGACTCGCTTGCGCAGGTCAAATTCTCACCCGAAGCAGTATGGGAGGGTGCTGGAACAAGGTTTTCGCACCCTGAGAGAGAGTAGGTAATAACGTAGGCCCACAATTATTAGATCTACACAAAGGGGTGATTCACAGGGTTCCAGAACGTAACCAGACTATAGTTCCTATCAAATCTTCTCGAGCAGGTTCGCGTCCACGTGCGTATCATCAATTACAACCATAAAACAGCATAATCGCAGCCAATATTACCAACACAGATATTTTGCGTTCATTAACAGAGATGCAATCAGTGAGTGCAACAACAGTCGTATCACAATGATATACTAAGTGTAGATACTTTAATATTACAAAGATAAAACAGATGAGTTCATAGCTTAAGCAGACAATCTTAGTTCACATTAATCATAACAGAACAGATCCAGACAACATCATAAGATCCAGCAATACTTCACATATATTACTTATCAAAAATCCTCTTACATTCCCCAAATACCACCTGCTCACACAGCCAGCAGGGTCCGAACACAGCAGGACAGAGGATCTCCACGCACATAGCCAGCAGTAGTCCTAACCCAAAAAACCCAACCCTAGATCTAGCAATTCGTACTTCGGATCAATCTCTATTCATTTCTTGTCTACCTATTCAAAAAGGTTCAACTATTTATACTACTTTAGCCTACGCATCCAATGGTCCGCAAACTGTGGTTTGCAAACTCTTGGTTTATCCTTGACCCGCTTAAAATACATTAGGGGCTTTGACCCACCCTAAAACCCCTGAATTAGACTAAATATAATCAAAAATATACAAATGGACCAGATTCCCAGCTTCGTAGGAGACCCTGTTCCAATAGTCCCCCAACACAATCTTGTGACTCATCCTGAGTCACTGAGATGGTGGGGTCTCCACCTGCACCTGCACAGCTATTCCTGCCATATAGTCATTTGATTCTATACGGTTTGAGCCGACTACCATTGACGTAGCCTGAGAGCATATCACCGCGTATGGTAGCTAGCCTAACAGCTCTGCCATCCGTGACTTCCTTAACGGTGTAGGGACCAAGCCAATGTTATCGGAACTTCCCTGGATGCTTTGCAAACTGGCTCTCGTATAAGAGGACCAATGCGCCCTCTGAAAATGTCTTTTGGAAAATATGTCGATCATGCCAGGCTTTATCGCAGGCCTTCAAAACCTGCTAATGGAAATTAGTGAGAAACTGATCTTCCTCCAAAGCCATAAGCTGTGCTAATCGCTCCTCCATGATGCCAAGTTCTGCCATGTTCGTAAATGTTGCGATACGCAAACTAGGAACAATATACTCCATTGGCATAACGGCCTCTTTACCATAAACCATCTTGAATGGGGTCTTCCATGTTAGCTTCTTGCAGGTTGTTCGATAGGCCCAAAGAACTGATGGGAGGCACACGTCCCAATCGTTGTGATCAGCGTTGCATACCTTTGTCAGTTCTTGCTCCAAGATTTTGTTAAAAGCTTCAACCATGTCGTTTATCTGTCGGTGATATGGTGTGCTCTTCGCATGATGGATCCGTAAATCCTCAGTCAAAGCTTGGATTTTTTCATTAACGAAGTGAATACCCCTGTCGCTCATGAGGATCTTCGAGCATCCAAATCTGGTCAGGATTTGCTCAAAGATGAAATGTGCAGCGGTCTCCGCAGTGCAATACTTTACTGCTTGTGCTTCAGCCCACCTGGTTACATAATCAGTGGCATTAATAATGTAGCGCACACCCATCTTCTTCCCTGGTGGGTTGATAGGTCCTATGAAATCGATGGCCCATTTCTCAAATGCTTGAAGAGCCATTTGTGGTTGAAGGGGAATTTCATATATGTGGGATGGCCTCCCTATTCGTTGGCACATATCGCAGGCCTTACAATAAACGTGAGCATCACTATGCAGGGTTGGCCACCATAACCCAGTTCTCAAGATCTTTTGCGTCGTTTCTTTCCCTGCGTAGTGACCCCCTGCTACTCCGTCATGAGCTTCTGCCAAGATAGCATGCCTTTCATGCTCCAAAACATATATCCACAATACTTCATCAGCTCCCATCTTATATAAATGCCCTGCGATGATGGTAAAATCTGTGGCCCGGGTGACTAATTATTTCTTCTATTGTACCGATTACTCTGGAGATGCCTTCCCAGTAGTCAAGAACTGAATGATATCCGCGAAGTGTGCATCCACTACCTTAATAGTAGATAGATGTGCATCAGGCAATCCATCCTCCAAGTTGGTTGGCTCCTCGCCACTCTCAATTCGGGACAAGCGATCTGGCCCAGCATTCAACTTTCCCGGCTTGATGATGATTTCAAAGTCATACTCCTGAAATAGTAGTAGCTATCAGCAGATTTCGCCCCCCCCAACATAGGCTTATTTACCAGGTACTTCAAGGCTGAATGGTCGGTGAACATTTTGAAGTGTCCTCCTAACAATTAATGCCGATATTTCTACAAATCATACACCATGACCAATCCCTCCCACTCTGTAGTGGAGTAGTTTCGTTCCACACTAGAGATTTTCCTACTCGCAAAGGCAACCGGATGGTCAATATCTCCTTCTCCCGACTGCATAAGGATAGCCCTGAGAGCAATGCCTGACGCATCGATGTGAACATGAAATACCTTCTCCCAATCAGGAAAGACGAGAATAGGCGCCGAGACCATCTTTTCTTTAAGTAACTCAAATCTCTTTTGACACTCGTCATTCCAAAAGAACGAAACATCCTTCTTGAGCAATTTCTCCATAGGAGCCGTAATAAGTACATAGCCTTGAATGAATTTCCTGTAGTAGCCCATGTTTCCAAGGATCAAGCGCAACTATTTCTCCATTGTTGGTACTGGCAAGTTTATGATAACTACAATTTTGGCAGGATCCACCATCAGCCCTTGTAGGCAAACTATGTGGCCGAGCAAGATTCTGAAGGGTACGCAGAAGATACATTTCTTGATATTTAGGGAAATCTGGTTTTGGCAGGTGTCCAACATCATGCACAAGTTTGATACATGCGTCTTTCCAGGCCGAAGACAGTCCAATCATCGAAATACACTTCTAGGAATTTGTGGATGAATTCCTTGAATACTGCGACAACGACTAGCGAGAAGATAGTAGGGGAATTCTTGAGCCCAAACGGCATGACAGTATACTAAAAATATCCCCACTCAGTGGAGAACATGGTTTTGTTGCGGTCCTCAGGTGTGATTCTGATCTGATGGTATCTTGAGAACCTGTCTGTGAAGGAGTATACTTCCTGCCCTCCCACGCTGTCCAAAATTTCATCTAAGAATGGTGTGGGGAATGGATCATGAACGCAGGCATCATTCAACTTGTGCAAGTCCACACAAATCTGAATCTCCCCCTTAGTTTTTTTCTCCTGAACGACCATTGGGCTGACCCAGTCTGACTGCTCAACAGGTTCGATGATACCTACAGTGGTCATTTTATCGAGTTCTTCCTTGACCTTCTGCTTATACTTGGGATTCAACTTATAGGTTCACTGCTTTACGGGGTGTGAATCTGGTTTGAGAGTGATATGTAGGACCCCTAAGTCCCCCGTGATCCCCTTCAGCTCCAAAAACTTTGTTGGGAACAAGTCCTAGTATTCTGTGAGTAATTCAGCCACTTTTCCTACTGTATCCTCATCCCAATAGTCCCCAATCTTAGCCAAATTAGGGTGTTCTTCCATCCCAATATTGACTTCTCGTAGCTTGAGAGGCTTAGTGACCTCTACCTCTTGTAGTGGAGGTCCTGCAATGGCACGCTCCCCTTCCAATTCTGGGATAGAGACAGACCGCGGATCATCTTCACCTTCTTCTCTGGCCAAGTTGTGGCAGTTGACAATATCCTGCATCTGTGTTTCCCATGTCGGTGCCCCGAATACTACAGGGGACCTAGATTTTCCAAACACAAATGTATCTATATCCTGTAGAGCTTCTTCAAGCGCCTCTAAACCCCCTATCAGTTTGAATGTCCCTATGAAGTCATCCTTCAGAATTTCCCAATGGCAGGTGTGGTGATGGAGTTCTGCATCCAAGTACCAGGCAGTAGGGATTGGACCCAACATATGAATGAACAATTGGATCCATTCTTCTATATTTCGGTCGCCCCACGTCTTCATCCAAGTAACCAAGTGCTTACATGGATCCCCTGGGCCAAGGAACGTCTTGCCCCATATCTCCGCCGAAGGTTCAAATCGCAAGAGCATCATGTCCCGGCAGCCCTCCCAGTCCTGGAATGCCCCCTTATGCGTATCCCACCATCGTGCAGGTGTAGCCCGCATAGCTAGATTAAGAGCCCATAACCTTCATTCTCTGGGAACCTCGGCTTCGAATTTTTGCAAAAATTCCTTAATATTACCAAACCCATCAAAATAGGGTAAATCTCTTTCCTCTGAGGAAATGCAGTGGAAGTCCTTTGTGACCCAAAGATATCATAGCGCGGAGACATCATGCAACCAATTTTTCTAGTTCTCCATCTCCCCGTCGGAGTCAAAGAATCATTCACTGTCCTTTTCCCAGCATAGTACACCATCCGCCGTGGGGTTGATCCAATCTTCATCCCACGCAGTCAACTTATAAATGTGATCTACATCTTCTTCATCTCGCACCTGCTCGGTATATCGTTCACCTTCTGCAGGATCTAATGGTACTATCACCCTTGTATCGTTATTTTCAGACACCATGCTTCTCTTCTTCAAATTAATGACACCTCCCATATCTATGGCCCAGTCTAACCCTAAGAGCGTAGGGTAGGGATTTGCATCTTCTACAATATGAATTACTTCAAAATCATCTTGGACCTTGACCCCTGCAATATCTACCACAATCTTTGACAGTCTCCCGAAGGGTATGATCTTCTGCGGATTGGCCATACGCAACTAGATAGTGGACCACTCCAACTTAGGTTCTCCTATCCGTTGCCATGTTTGTTTCGGTAGTACATTCGCATCTACCCCCAGGTCCAAAATAACCTGATCCATTTCGTAGTCACCGACCTGTGCTGTCAACCGCATCTCCCTATCGGTGCATTTCTTATATTTGTCTAGTTTATGCACATCCTTGATTTCTGGGGATAGGCTAGGCCGCACTGTGCAGCTATCTATTAGGGCCTGAAGGTTCTTCACAGCCTTTGGTTTGCGCAGCAGCTTCATACATGCCTGCAAAAATGGTTTGACCTCCCCATTTTCCTTGAGGATCGCAGGTGCCTGAGAGGTAGATGCCTCTACCTCAGCAAATTCTTTGTGATCTACGACAAATGTTTCTTTTTCCTTTTTTAGATCCAAACCTCCCTATTTGATAATTGCTTGTCGGATCAGAGGTTCAATCATAGATTTCAACCTAGATCCCCTAGCTGCCATCCCACCGCGTGTTACGATATTCACGCTTGGATCTTTGTCTCACAGTTCAGCCTTAACCCTCTGCACATTCTGCGTAGGTGTCGGCTGCTTCTCCTACAATTTTTCTATCAAGGTATGACAGTCTTCAATCGCATGGTCCAGTTGTCTGCAATACTGATAGGACTACCTCGTAGGGTTCAGGCAGTCCCTTGCAAAGTGTCCTACTTCTCCACAGTTATAACAGATTAGTTTCCCTCATCCCTGACCTACGCTACCACCTCTTCCTCCTCCCTTGCCCCTGGCTGGGGAGCCACCTATGCTCGAGAGGGATCTTGGCGAGGACGGATCCGACTATACCCTATATATATTCCCTCGATCGATCATCAAATCATTCGTCTGACAGTTCTGTTCATCATGTCCTACAGACCTGCAGAACCTACACCATTGTTGCTTTACCTCTAGGACATACGCAGCAAGGCAGGGGACACTGCAACACTGCAACGTGACAATCATCGCACCATAGTGGCGGCCTGTTTGACCCTGCAAGTTCCCTAGGGCACAATGGGCTAGGTCCCCCAGCCTGCATATAGTCCCTTAACAGAGGACAGTTATCCTTGGTGTGACCGTTCATCCTGCATCGTATGCACCATCTTTCAGGGCTAGCCTCTTCTCCTCACTCCTTTCACAAGTTCTGGATCTCCATGTGCATCACCTCCAATTGTCCTTAGATATGTTGGACGCCCAGTTGGGTATCATCTCTGGGCGCAGCTTCTAACTTCATAGTGCCCTCCAAGGATTTTTCCTGTGATTCGAAAGTTTGGTAACCCATAGGTATGCGCAAGTGAGGCAGCAACATAGTGATGAAACATTCACTGTGTTGTCTATCATCATACTGAAATCCTCCTTTCCTGATCACCTTCTTCTGTTGCTGATCGACCTCCCACACAGACTCAGAAGGCCCTTGCTTGAAATCCTTTAGGTCCACCACTAGTTGCAAGTAGGACTTAGGCTTCTTGAATTGTTGTTTTAAGGCATTCTTAATCTCTTCAATGGTTGTGTTCACGTGTTGGCTAATGTATCCCATGTACCAGTCCAAATCTCTTCCTTCAAAGGCAAGGGATAGTTGTGCCCTTTTCACCGCATCACTAGCTATGTTCTGTGCAGTCCATACGGATCCTGCGACAAACCAGAACTGATCCATGTCTTCATCTCCCACACCCTTAGAGGTAGATAGCTTCATGTGCGCAACCATGTCATCTTCCGGCGGTGGCGGAGGTGTAGATGAGTTCTTTCCCCTATGCTGGTTCGAAAGTGGTGTGGCTGGAGGACTCTACACAGCCGCTTCTCTTACCGTACTGTGGACAGATCTATCTCCTTCTTGGTTGGTCTGATAGTATTTGCTACTTCATGTTGTACTCCCATCTAGATCAAAGGTCATTCACTCGGTGTGGCTACACAGAATACTCTTTTTTCACAGTAATATCTTGATCAGTAATGGAAAGGTTTTCAGAAACTTACCCTGGAAACCCTTGAAAAACCTTCGCTCCGCTTCAGAATAGGAGACGAATTGATTGCAGTTGTTACAGAGATCTCATAGATCTCCGTGAATTTATACTTGTTCTTCCACCCTTCAGTGGTCAACTTCTTACTTCAGTTTCCTTCTCATCGATTTCTTTTCCTTCAGGTCTTCTGATACGGCCTTGGCATTACTCGACCCCTCTCAAAATGCTCTTGGTCCCGGCAACAAAACCATTTTTTGGCTTGAGGGGTCCTGACCCAGGTTCAGAGGTGAAGGTTTGCCAACAAACCCCCATAATACTGGCCCTTTCGGCAGTGACCTGCTTGTGCAGGTCAAAGTCTCACCCGAAGCAGTATGGGAGGGTGTTGGAACCAAGTTTCTACACCCTGAGAGAGAGTAGGTAATAACGCAGGCCTGCAATTATCAGATCTACACAAAGGGGTGATTTTCAGGGTTCCAGAACGTAACTAGACTATAGTTCCTATCAGATCTGCTCGAGAAGGTTCGCATCCACGTGCGTATCATCAATTACAACCATAAAACAACATAATCGCAGCCAATATTACCAACACAGATAGTTTGCGTTCATTAACAGAGATGCAATCAGTGAGTGCAACAACAATCATATCACAGGGATATACTAAGTTCAGATACTTTCATATTACAGAGATAAAATAAACAAGTTCGCAGCATAAGCAGACAATCTTAGTTCACATTAATCATAACAGAACAGATCCAGACAACATCATAAGTTCCACTAATACTTCACATATATTACTTATCAAAAATCCTCTTACATTCCCCAAATACCACCTGTGCACAGAGCCAGCAGCGTCTGCACACAGCAGGACAGAGGATCTCCGCGCACATAGCCAGCAGGAGTCCTAACCCAAACAACCCAACCCAAGATCTAGCAATTCGTACTTCGCATCAATCTCTATTCATTTCTTGTCTATCTACTCAAAAAGGTTCAATTGTTTATACTAATTTAGCCTACGCATCCAATGGTCCACAAACTATGGTTTTCAGACTCTTGGTCTACCCTTGACCCGCTTACAATGCACTAGGGGCTTTGACCCACCCCAAAACCCCTACGTTAGACTAAATATAATCAAAAATATACAAAATGGACCAGATTCACAACTTTGTAGGAGACCCTATTCCAACAAAGGAGTATCCATGGGCTTGCAATCCTCCATGTGAAACTTACCAAGTATCTCTCGAGCACACTTTCCTTGAGACACAAATACCTTCTCGCTCATATTTGAATTCACAAACAATGGAGTTCCAAATCCTCTATCTCAAACTCCTTTGCAAGATCTGCCTTGCATGAGTGTATCAACTGCTCATCACCCGTTAGTATTAAATCATCAACATAAAGAACAATGATTAAAATATTACCCTCCACCACAATTTGGTACAGGTTTGCATCCGCCTCACTCTTAGTGAAGCCAAGTCCATTGAAATAGCTGTCAATTCGAGTGTACCAATCACGTGGTGCTTGCTTCATCCCATACAGTGCTCTTTTGAGTCTGCACACATCTAACTCATTGCTGAAGATCTCAAATCCTTCAGGTTGCTCAATGTACACTTCTTCCTCAATGATCCCATTAAGGAACAGAGTCTTCACATCCATCTGATGAATGTGCCCACCCATCTGCGCTGAGAGAGCAAGGATGGTCCTTATGGAAGAATATTTTGCGACAGGTGCAAAGGTTTCTTCATAATCAATCCCCTCAATCTGTGAGAGGCCTCGGGCAACAAATCTTGCCTTATACTTCTCGACGCTCCCATCAGCAGCTTGCTTTACCTTGTAGATCCATATTTATCCTACAACTGACTTATCCACTGGCCTTGGAACGATCTCCTAAGCATTGTTTCTAACAATGGATTCATACTCCTCCACCATGGCATCTACCCATGTGGGCTCCTGTGTTGCTCCTTCAAAAGAATATGGCTCTGTCACGATACACTTGTTAGTCATCAGTAAATTTTACCTGTTTAGATGACTAAATGCTTATCCTAGATTTCTAGAAACAAAATTCAAGAATCTTGTGAGTTCTAGAAATCTCACTGCCTTCATTATCTTTATGATTAAATTTTCACTATTCCACTGCTTTATCAAGTCATGGCCAATCTCTCACTCCCAGAAAACCAAATCATGGACTTATGTCCCTCATTCTCATTATGTTTGCCACCTCTGACTTTACCACTCTATTTCTGGTTGTCTAAACCTTCTATCTTTACACCTTGGTTTGCCAAATAGCCTAAACCTTTTTCCCCTACTCACCAAGTGCCTCTAGAAGTGATGATTTTAAATTCCCTTTCTAATATTTTTAGATAAATCAAAGATTTTAGTTTCTTGGATGGAAATGCATAAAAAGTTGTCAAAACCCTGTTTACATCTCCAAACCCTGATTCCAGTTTTCAGTCAAACACATAATCCAAAATATATCCCAATAGGTAATTATAGGGTCTCCTAGGTTATGCATTGTTTTTATTTCCTAAAACTCGCTATTTTTTCATGTGCTCAAAGGTAAAATCAAATGAAAAGAAGGTGAGCTCATGAATGTCCAAAGGGTGTCAAAAGACCTTCAAGGAAAGACCTCCTAGATCAGAGCAAAGAGTCTGCAAAAGGAAAGTTTTCCCATGTTAAAGCATTTCTACAGGAATGCTTTATGATGGTTATCAGCAGAACAGATGCAAAGTGAGAAGCCTAACTCACCAATGACATCCACATCAGAAGACAAACAACATGTATGAGTTTACAACAAGTATCAGTGGTTTCATGACCAATTTTTTGTAAGGTGTTGACCAGCAAGAGGTCCATGTCAAAAGGTTAAAAAGGACAGAAATGCATTAGCACCATCAAACAAAAAACCAAAGTTTCTAGGAATGATAAATGAGGAAAGGAAAAGGGCCTTTGAAAGCTATACATCTAGAAAGGTAGGCAAAAGTGACCTAAAGGTCATTATACTCCATCAATGTGACAGAATGTTTTCAGAAGACATTTGAAAGAAGGCCCCCATGGTTGAAATAAGATAGAAGAGGTTTTTTATTTGTCACTACAACCAAAGGGATAAAATTATGAAGAGTATCAGTGGTGTTGTAACTAATTGGCACAACAGGTGTTGCCCAGTTAGGGATCCATGCAAGAGATCGCAAAGACAAAGATGCAACAACATCACATAACATAAATTGAAGATTTATTTTGAGAAACCTCCTTAATGATAAAAAGCATATTTTTCAAGGGTAATGTCAGACGGTCACCTCTATGGCTTGTCAAAACAATATTTTTCACTACAGCAAAGGACAAGTTGTAGAGAGTATTAGTGTGAAGGCTGCTTGAGCTCCTCAAGAATAGTCACAGGTTTACAAAATAATCACAAAAAGGGGGAAAGAAGCTAAAAGTCAAATAAGGAATCAAATAGAGCCTAAGTGCTACTGTTGAGGGTTTAAAAGTGCCAAACTCCAAAGGAAGTGTAAGGATCAAAAACACTGCTTTTATCACACCACCAGAAAGCAGAAATGGCCAAAAGAAGGTAATGATAAAATTGACCAAAAAGGCTAAGGTTGTTGTATAGGACAAATTCATCATGCTTCTAAAAAAATCAGTGGCCAAAAAGAGAATGAAATCACTTCTTAAGAGATCACCCACAAAGACCACTTTATTGCTCAAAAAGTTACCTGCTGCACAAGAGAAAAGAAGATATCAGTGGAGGTAAAAGAAATAAAACCAAAAGTAAACCTTAGTCATAGTGGGTTTTTATTTTTAATTCTTCAAAGGTATAAAAAGCACCACAAGCATCATCTCTCAAATGCCATTTGGTTATTTGCAAAAAGAGTTGAGGGTTTTTCGGGTTTTCAGGGTTTCTGGCAGAGTTTTCAGGTGAAAATTTGTTGCGATGTGCTCCTGAGAGGCCGCGCTACGCGCCTGTGCATGCTGCCTATGCTTTTCTCCAAAGAGCGCTGTGCACCTGTATAAACAGCATCGTGCAGATGCCGCCCAACTCGTTCAGGCCTGCACAACCTGTTGCTGCGCTCCTAGGCATGCAAAGGCTTCCTGACCCGTTCAAGCCTACACGACAGCCCGCCCGACACCCTGTTGCTGTGCTGCTAGGCGTGCAGAGGCCGCCCAACCGGTTTAGGCCTACACGACAGCCCACCCAGCGCCACACCTGATGCACTCTTGTGCATTCAGCAGCTGCTCAGGAGGACCCGACACTGCATGCAGAGGTGCATGCGTTGTGCTCCTGTGCGTGCAGGGCTAACAAGAAGACATTGCACCTCGTGTAGAGGCTGCCCAGTGCTAAAATTGTTGCACTCCTGTGCGTACAGGGCTACTAGGAGAACCCGACACTGTGTGCAGGAGGCACCCGACTGTCCATTCACACCTTGCCCGTGCTGCGCTCCGGTATTTACTTTAGCTGTGAAGTTTTGAGAGGTATTTAGATTTTTTCCCTACCTTTTCATACTATCTAAAGGTAAAAATATAGAGAAATATGAAAGGTAAACTTAAAGGGAATGTGTAAAAACCCTAAGGAAGGAGGAAAACACCTAATTCCCTGCTAACAACTCCCTTGTTCAAAGGACGCCCATCCATTTACATGCTAAGATCACACTGAGGCCCAAATTGTTTTCCTTCATTCTTCCTTCCCCTTCATTTGCAGTCACCACCTATCTCATTCTCATCTCACTTTCCCTCTCCATATCATCTCCCAAGTAGATCAGGGTTTGTTTTCAAATACAAGGGTAAAAGACAAAATTCCTAGAGAAGGCAGTGTTGACAGTGGCGAGAGAGGCCAAAGGCCTAGAGAATAGCAGAGGAAGGGTGGGAAAGCAAATAGGTTTGAACCTATAAACATTAAAGAATTGATAGCCTCTCCTACTATAGTTTCATATTTCCAAGAAGTAGGATTCTATGAGTTCTGTGAGAAAGTGCAGAGAGTCCAAACTCACCCTCAATTGACCAAAATTTGTGTCCTTAACCTCCATGACCACTATGTACATCTAGTTATTGTGAATTTTGAGTTGACCACCAATGCAATCTCTATGGCCACTAGAATACCTTGCATGGGGGAAAAATGGTTCAAACAGGTGTATCTGGACCTAAGCCATTATCATCCCTTCTTAAAACCAAGTTGCCACGCTGATTGCAAAACCATTTTCCCCTTTTCTCATTTGTTGGACAGATATGCTCCTTTAATTAAGATCATTATGAAATACTTCACCTGTGAGGGTAGGTTTTCTAGGATCTATTCCTACCACATAAGACTACTCATGCATTTTACTAAGGCCAAACTGCTCCATTTTCCCTACTACCTTTGTAAAAGTATTGATAAAATGTCATCCATTGTGAAAAAAAGGCCTCCCTCCCAAAAAATTTCAAGTCTTTTCCACCATTCCCTCATCAAAATGATTGTCTTACACCAATTGGAGGAACAAGGCATCCCATGGGAAGTTTTCATCGCCCATGGTGTTTTCACAAGTCCACAGCCCCTTCCTCTACGAAGTTTACCATGATCATCTCAACTTCCTCCTCCCACACCTCCATCACCCTCCACTGACCATGATTCATCCTCTTCACATGAATCCTCTCCCCAAACAAACATCCCTCTTTCACCTTCCCCTAAAGCCTCAGAACATGAAGAAAGCAGTGACAAGGAGGAACATGACAATCAAGAAGAAAATGGCAGTCAAGGAGAAGAAAAAAGTGATGAAGAGGAGGAAAGTGAAAATGATGGAGAAGATACCAAGGAATTTGAAGAGGAGGTAGATGAAAGTGGTAAAGAAGACAGTGACAAAAGCAGTGGGTTAATGATAAAGAAGGTAACAAAGAAGATAGTGATGACAAAGAGGAAGAAAACAATGACCAAGATGAACATGGCAGTCATGAAGAAAGTGATGACAAAGAGGAAGATGTAAATGAAGAAAGTGATTACAAAGAGGAAGATGTAAGTGAAGAAAGTGATGAAAAAGAGGAAGATGTAAGTGAAGAAAGTGATGAAAAAGAGGAAGATGTAAGTGAAAAAAGTGATGAGGAAGAAGACAAAGAAGAAATTGTTGATGAAGAAGAAAGTAGTGACAAAGGCAGTGAAATAAAAATTAAAGAAGAAGGCAAAGGCAGTGAACTAGATGAGGATAAGGAAATAAATGACAGCCCAAGGACAGAGGCATATTTTGATGAGAAAAATGATGAGGGTAAAGAAGAAAACAGTGAGCCCAATAGCAGTGATAAAAGGAGCAGTGACAAAGATAAATATAGCAGTTAAGAAGAAACAGAGTTTGAAGGTAATTGCAGTGGGAAAAAGAGTGAATACAGTGGGCATATAAGTGTGGGTATAGACACACATAATGAGGCAGAAAATGACAATCATGGTGAAGAAGAAGATCATGACAGTGCTCATGAACAAAGAAGTGATAATGAAGAAACAAATTCTGAGGGCAAAGACAGTAGGCATAGCAAAGATGAAGAAAACAATGAAGATGCCTCTAGCAGTGACCCACAGAAAATGCAAGCAGTGATAAAGAGGCAAAATTTGAAAGTGAGTACAGTGGGCAAAATCATGAAGAGGAGGACAGTCATGAAGATATAGGTGTACAAATAAATGATGAAGACACTCTAATATTGCAAATATAGAGGATGACAATCATGAAGATCTTGACAGTGATACTAGCATGAGAGAAAATGAAAATGCCTCTCAAGAAGGAAATCAAGGGCAAAGTGAGAAGACACACATATAGAGATCATCAATGAGAAGACAAACAGCCCTAAGGTCACCAATGATCAAGGTATTCAAATGAAACTTGTTGCAACTTGTACTCTCACTTACCAAAGAGGATCAAGGCAAGTGTTTGTTGCCTCTAAGAGGCAAGGGACCTTGCCATCTACTTCAGCACAACCATTGGACAAAGGTAAGCAAAAAGTGAAAGAAGAAGAGGAATATCATGAAAAATAAAGAGAGTTTGAACTCATTCACATAAACAATGATGATGAGAATGAAACAAGAATTTCAAACTCCCTCCTCCAAGAAAAGAATGCACAAATCAAGGACTTGGAGGATGAATTAGAAAGAGAAAAGTATGTCATTCACTTTTATCAGATGAAAAACAAGAAAATGAGTGCCCAACAAGTCATCCATTAAACAAGAACACTCAGGTACTGGAAAGAGGCTCAAAGGGCCCAGGTGAAGTTGGCAGAATTCATGGGCACTTATGAGGAGAGTAGTGATGAGGAAGGTCAAACTAGAAGGAGACCTAGAATTATGGGTCTAAGGAAAGCATTGGCAAAGCAAAGAGAAGAATAATCAGCCCAAGCGGAACAACTTTCTCTCCAAGAACTCCTTGCACTAGAAATTGAACATGATAGGGAATCATGGCTTGAGAGGGCTAACATACACCTTGAAACCAAGCTGGAGAGGGCCAATAGAGACTTGGATCTACAAAGAAGAATGGCTAAGCATTATGCTCAAAGAGACCAATTTGCAAGGCAAGAAATCAAAAGGGCCAAAATTGATATCCAAGCAATAAAGGAGGAAAAGGACCAAGCTAGACTTGGTATTTTGGCTCAAGCTTCTCTACAGGTCTCCCAGGACCCATGAGGCACTTATCTACCAAATTTGGGAGAAATTGGATAATTTTTTTTTTTTTGCAAATTTTGAGGCTAGGAGCACAGCACACCTGGTGCTACGCTCTTTTTCAGGGAATCTTCAAAGGAAAGGCTTGAATTTTTGGATTCCTCATCATGAAATGATCATGCTCACCAATTTTTAGATCAATTGGAGTTGTTTTGGTCCTCCACAAGGGTCAAAAACACCTAATTTTTCACCATTCTGCCTGCTTTTCAAGACATGTGTTGCGCTCCTACCAGTCTCGGAATTTTCACTTTTTGGATAGGTTTCAGAGGTCATATCAGAAAACCAAGGATAGATATGGGAATTATACTTCAATTTATTTCCAACAAGCCATCATGGAGCCATATCCGACATCGTGAAGGCCTTCAAAACATTGTTGTAAGAAGACCCATTTTTTCTATTACTATGCTACGCTCCTGGCATGCAAATTCAAATTTGACACACAGTGCTACGCTCCTGTGGTTGACAAGTCAGAATGTGCATTTGGAAAGTTTTTTTAGGCTTGTCAAAGCCTAAAGGTCAATTTAATTGCTAAAATTGGCCGGAAAGATATTTATTTTAGATATTTTTGTGCCTTGGGCCTTGCAAGGCCTCAAGGACAATGTAGATACTTCTGATTAGCCAATAGACTTCTAGATGTTCTATTAGGCTTTCCTCCTCCTTGCTTGTTATATAAGGCATGAGGATTCATTTTAATGGTGGGCTTTGATGTGTTTAAGATCAATACATGGTTTTTGGAAGTTGAAGAACAATTTAGTGTTGTGGATCTTGTGGATGATTTGTCTTGGTTGATAATGATGAAGGCTTGCTTACAGGATTACTGAGTTTAGTTAATGGTTATGTATCTCTTATTTTTCCATTTTTTTCTTGTTTATCATATGTCCATCTTTCTATATTTCAATAGCTCAGAAGAGTATAGGATGAGAAATGTTTTTTGAGGCACCTCAGTCCTCCTGTTTGCTAGTGTCTTCATGTTTTCCTCTACTGGGTTAGTTTAAGGAATTCTTAGTTGATCCTTAGGCCCACCGAAGTTTTTCTATTTCATTATTGGATTAATATGCTAGTTTACAAACATGATTCATGGTAAGCCCTGCATGTTTTATGCTATCTAAACTCTGTCTTGAAATATCTCTTTGATGTATTGATTGATCAGGTTAAGCCAAAGAGGTCTTGTTTCGATCTTGCCCTTTGTATATTCTTATCAGTTTGCCTAAAATTTCTTTATAGTTTAATGAATGATGTTTAGGCATTCCCTCTTCATTAATTGATGCTATTTGTCTCTTATATGTTTTCAAATCTTGAAAGTAGAATCATTGAAGTTAGATAAGTTGTCTTACTTTATTTGTTCCACTAGATTGTATATCTTGAATGTGTATTTGTTTAAAGTATTTTCATTGAGTAAACGGTGTGCCCTATCTCATGACTAGTATATTTTTCTTATCAATATTTAATACCTCTCTGTTCATAGGTATTTAACAAAGGATTCTTAACTGCCCTTTGCCCTACCTTGGTTCCCAAACTTAATGTCCATTTCACCTCACATATAAACTTTAAAGATCCATTAACTACACTAGATTTTCCCTATGATGTACCCCAATTAATTATTGAGATATCAATGACTTCATAGACACCATAGCCCAATTGATTTTATAACCTCTCACTCCACCTATCCTACTTGATCATCTTACCCCAACCAAAACAAACAACAAACCTATACTTAACAACTAGCCTAAAATCACACACTTAAAGTGAACAAGTTCACATCCTTCGCATAAATAGAGAGAGCCCTCTCTGAGTCTAGGAAGGCTAGGTCCTAGGACTCCAAAGACTGGTCTAATGTTACCCTGTGCATTTTTTCTACCAATCTGCTAAATCACCGGACACCAACAACACTTACTCATAAGAGCCATGTATCCAGTAAATTGGTCAGATGATTGTCTCTATCTGCGCTGTGATGTAGGGACTCCTACATTCTGTGCCGCATCAAGCTTCAGTCTCTCAGCTTCTATGGTACTCTTTCTGCCTGTTCTGATGTTTGGTTCTACATGAGTGGACTCCTCCACTCCATGAATCTCCTCCTATGGCTGATCCACATCTAAAGGCTCATCTTTGGGAACAAGTAGCTCCCCCTCTACATGCAAGTGTGGCTCCCTCTCAAGCGACAACTTCATGGCTTTCACCTCATTGAATTTTATATCTCGTCACACCACAGTCATTTTACTGTTTGGAAAATACACACGATAATTATGAGGTGTTTCTGTGTACCCCACACATATCCCAGCTTCTGCAGTCGGCTCCAGATTCTTCCTATCATCCTTTGTCACATGAATGTAAACAGATGAGCCAAAAATATTCAAATGAGAAATATCAGGCTTCTTACCAATAAAAGCTTCTTCAGGTGTACTCATGCCAAGTACTCTATGAGGACAACGGTTTTGCACATAAACCATAGTGTTGCATGCTCCACCAACAAGTGCATCGGTAGGCCCTGGTCATGCAGCATAGCTCGTGCAGCACCCACGATCATTCTGTTCTTCCTCTCCCCGACCCCATTCTGATGTGGGTTATGAGGCGCTATGAGAACTCTTAAAATTCCTTATTTGCTACAGAATTCTTTGAATTCGTTAGAAATATATTCACCACCATTATCGCTCCGCAAAGCCTTCACTTGCTTCCCCGACTCCTTCTCCACCAATGCTTTAAACTCACAGAAATTTGAGAATGTTTCGCTCTTCTTTTGTATGAATAAGATCCAGCATCTACGAGAATAGTCATCAACAAATATAACGTAGTACCTGTGTTTTTCTATTGAAGAAACCGAGAAAGGTCCACACACGTCTGTGTGAATTCTCTCCAGGATCACCGAAGCACGGTTCTCCTTCTCATGAAATGTGGTCTTCACAAACTTACCCATAGTACATCCCTTGCACTAATCTGAATTCACAAGAGTACCCTTGGGAAGTCTAGTAGAAATCTGTTGCAAAATCTTCAAGGAGCCATGGTGAAGATGGCCCAATCTCCTATGCCATAATTCACCCTCATCCCGGCTCACCACTTCTTCTGCTTTTCCCATCATTGTAGCGCAGCCATCTAACTCTAGCTTGTAGATATTCTTAACTCGAATCCCTATCCTCTTGGGTTTATCCGTTGCTTTATGTTGCAGGAAAGCTTTTCCCTCGCTAAAAACATCATAACCTTTGTCCTCCAACATAGCGACCGAGACCAAGTTCTTATTCAGAACTGGAACATGCATAACATCTTTCGACAAAAATGTTTTACCTGAATCCCTCTCAAATTTAATGGTTCCAATGCCAATCACACTATATCTACCATCGTCGCCCATCTCTATATGCATTTGGAGATCCTTCTCCTCCAAGTCACTAAACAACTCCTAGTCTCTCGTTATATGGAAGGAAGCACCACTATCAAGATACCACATCGATCCCATTGCGCTTGAAACCAAGCATGCGATCAAGGAGAAATCAAGTTCAAATTACGAGGCTAAGGCCTCACCCGCTGCAGCTCCAACAGCCTTCTTTTTCTTCTTTTTCTGTGGGCAGTTAGTGGCAAGATGCCCATGTTCGTGACAGTGAAAACACTTCACTTTGGACAAATCCAGCTTCTTGCCTTTAGCCTCGGATTTTGGATGGGATTTCTTCCCCTTCCCTCTCCTTTATTTGGCAGCCAAAGAAAAATTCTCTTCATCATCATTCTTTGATGAAGAGCCATCCCTGGTATTCTGCCTTATCTCCCCCTGCACAAGATCCGACCAAAGTCGCTCCCAATCTGGCAGTTTCTCCCGTCCATTGATAGAGTCTTCATAGATATGCCAACTCTTTGGAAGCCCAAGGAGAGCCAAGCTCACCAAGTCATCATCCACAACTGTAATTCCCACACTCCCCAACTCATCCCTACATTGGACAAACTTCGTGAGATATTCTGGAATATTGTCGCCCTTCTACATTTTGATTTTTCTAAGCTTATCTTTTAGCGCCAACTTCCTATGGTCGTTGCTGCTTTGGAAAATATCTATCAAAGCCTTCCACATTGCAAATGGAGTGGCTTTCCCATGAAGGCTTGACACAATATGGTATTTCACACCTTCCAACAGAATTCTTCTTGTCTTCGCTACCTTTTTTTTCCATGCGTCAAGTCCTGCAGCATCGCTAGAAGTAGGCTTAGGAACATCGCTACCGATGAACTCCTTCAGTTCATTATCTTCAAGCACCGCCTCCATCCTATCCTTCTAGAATATGTAATTCGAGTTATCCTCAAGGGCATACTCCAATCGCAACCCATTGAAAGACATTTCAATGAATACTTAATTGTCACACCAAGAAATTTCTGCAACAAATTCAAATTGTCCACAAGCACAAAACTCATCACCTCTTCACAATTGCAATCTCCGGTGATTAAAATTGCTTCGATACCATGTAGAAATTTATTAATACTGATGTATTACCGGATTCTCCTGATCTAACAAATTAATCTTATGTTAAATTCATAATCCTTCCACTTAATTCTTTGCGGAAATTAAATCGCCAATTGCAAAACTCATGAAGAAAATCAATCGCACATAAACACAGTTGTTTAACGGGAAAGCTTAAAGCTAAAAACCCCAACTATCATATATTATGTATATCAATGGAATCATGTAATAATCTCATACAAATATTAGTACATCAAGCTCTCAGTACAATCAACAATCATTACACACTGTCATGCAGAAATTTTCATATCTATGCATCAATTTCTTTCCTCTTGACAGCCTACCTCCACTACGCAATCCCTGCTAAATAAGACCCATGAATGAATTTGAATTGGCCTTGCCTTGACTGCGCAATCCTCATTGGCATTTTCAATGTGTGTCAGATTCATTGAATGCATCACTATAGTCACAACAAATAGTCCATCTCACCCTTTCACCTATCTCTCCACTGGGTCTCCACTGGAACTGACATGCAAGTAGTTAATTGTGGTATTTTTTCAGTTGCAAGTGAGTATCTAGTTATGAATTAATTAAATAATTAATTCACTAAACTCTCACTAGTATATCTTTTAGTTAGACTAGATACAACTAGCTCAACTGAGTTTAACTCACTTAACTGAGTTAAACTAAATAACAACTCCTGTAACTACTCTTCCAACTCTGTCATAACTTTTCCACTTTAGTTCTAACTGAGTCCTCCATGCATGAGTCACCAATAAACCTAGGAATTGTGTAATTCCTTCAACCCACTAATTTTCCAAATCTGTTCACTGAAATAAAGTGTTCCAAGAGAATAAGTTGATATTTATTGTCAGATTATTATTAAGGGCTAATAATAATCGACATGCATCTATCTTTATATTGACGATCTATAAATAGACTTCGCCCAATATTCTAATAATAGAATTTCATCTATTTTTCACATTTGATCAACCATCTAAAAATAGCATCTTGCAACTTATATAATATGCTCACCATGTCTAAAAATATACATACACCTAAAAATAGCCTGTGAGCCCTACTTAGTGAAGGTGCTTACTTTTCACTAAGCTCATCATATTGTTGAATCTCAACATTAGAAACATGAGAGGATGCATCATGTTAGGAGATGGCATCATAGAAGCATACCATTGAAAGCAAGTGCTTGTAACATCATCATAAAGAAGCATAAAAGATAGATGGCATAGAAGCATGTGATAGAAGGATGTAGCTCCTGGTAGCCTCATTAAAACCATAAGGAGGACTTATGGGTAAAATAAAGTCATTTAGTATAGACCTCATCATACATCATTCTGTAAATGTGTAATGTTCCAAAATTTTCCGACAATAATTTGGAACATTAATTTTTGTTGGTTTCACTTAGGAGGAGAATAAGTGGGTAAGGAGGCCCATGCATAATATTATTCTCAATAAAATCCCTCATAATATGAAAGGGGGTCATCTTTGGAGTTTTTTTGCACACCCTCATGTGTGAACAAGGTTATTTGCAAGGAGGCTTGGTTAAGTTTGACCAAGTCAATAGCGCTACCATAAGAGGAGTGGCTTACTTAGGAAGCCAGTGCAGTGTGAATGAGGAAAGGGATATTTGGTGGAGGAAAACCTAATGGATGGGGCCCATGAAGGAAGAGCTTTCATTTTTTTTAAAGGAGGACAAGGCAACCATTGTTTCTCATGCTTGTATTATTCATCTCATTGCCTAGTTAGACAATTTGAGCATTCTTTGCTGCTTAGCAAGAATTGCCAGAGGAATTCCTATTTAGGATTCCTTCTCCTTCTTGAGAGGTCTCTTGAGGGATTTTTCTTCGTTTTCCTCACATCCAGGCTTGAGGCCAAGCATCCTCCATCAAGACAGCATTATTTTTGCAACATAATAACACTGTGTTGCTGGGTGTTGCAGTGAGGGTTCACTACACCATCCCCTTCAGCTATTTTTTAGAGAAGGAGTCCCTCTTTCCTTTGGGATATCAGTTTCAAGGAATCCCAGAGCTTATTTCAGATTTTTTCATCAAGGCCAACTCATTCCATAGCCCTACAGTGCAGTTCCATCCAGTGACTGCGTTATTTTGAGAGGAGCATTTACAGTGGGGATCTTGCAGAGTATTGGAGGGAGTGATCTTTGGTGAAGGGATCAGCCTTTCACTTGAAATATCCATTGGAGGAGGCACATTCAGTTTGAGCATTAGATTCATCCATCTCCATCCAGTTCTATTCCTGAGTTGCTGCAGAAACCCAGCAACTCCGTCATTTCTGTGGAATTTCCATTTTGTATGTTTTGCAGCCAATCCTTTTAGGGATTGTGCATTATTGTTCCTAGGGGTTGAGATATTGCTCCCCCTATTGTATTTGAGCCATACATTGACATATTTGTGTATTTACACTTTTATGCAGCAGTTTCCCTTCATAGATTGCGGAGCCATAGCTTGAGCATACATATGTAGCAGGGGTTTTGTCATGGTTTATGTGCTTGTTTCTTGAGGTTGAGTATTGCCTATCTTGAGTGACCTTTTCTCTCAAGATCTTGTACTCTATTGTTGCTGCTATTATTTAATTAAATAGCTATGGATTTCTCTCACATTTATATGAGTCGAGTGTTGACTTGTGCACCATTATTGTGTTTACATATTGCTGGGTCTCCAACTTTAGAATATCTGGAGATATTCTCATTGTTGTAGCATTTTCCTAAAAAAGGAACATTACAGTGGTATCGGAGCATGATCTTTGGCTCAGCCTATGGCTTCAATCCAAAGTGTTGAATCCTTGAAGGAGGGATATTTCAAAATCTTTAGACAAAGTCTACAGATGGCCAGGTAGCCTCTAGATCTCATCTTTTTTCAAAGGTGACATATCCAGTAAATGCCCCTGCAGTCAATATCTGGAATAGAATTTTGATATTCCTAACAAGGGCACTCGACAGCAGTATCAGAGAGAGAGAGAGAAGATGAAGGCTCCATTTTATGGAGAGAAAGAGGGAGATAAGCTTGCAAGGCTTCTTCCAAGATCCATACTGAGCATTCATGAAGAATTTGAGGAGATAATGAGGGAGATTTGTACAGGATCTCCAAGAGGGTTTGAAACTAAGTCAAACTCTAGATTTTCTTGTACGGGATGTGAGCATGCAGCTACACCCTATGGTATACAACGCAGTCACATGGCCAGTCTTTCCATGAGAGAAGAAGAAGGAGAATAAATGCCGAATAAAGGAACTCTTAGAGGTTTCTTTCATGAATATGAATCTCAAACTCAGAAGTTTAGAGATCATATTACTTTTCCAGAGTTTTGCAAGATTATGGTGAGGAGGAGAAAGCAGCATGATGAGGATAGATTTCTTCTATCTATCTTTGATGGTTCCCCTACTTGTTCAGCCAGGGCTTGGATAGAAGAGCTAGACACCTTTTTGCAGCAGCATCAGATTTCCGAAGATGAAGCCATCAGAGTAGCGGCACTGCACTTGGGAGGTAAGTTCTATGCATGGTGGTTATTTGAGTCATTTACTTTGAAAAATGAAAATACCTCTTCCTATTCAATGTTCATTAGAACTTTGATGAAGAGATTTGGTAGAAGGAATTTTGAAACACATGTGGAGGAAACAAACACATTCAGACAAACAAAACCCTTGCATGTGATGAAGAAAACCATAGACTCGGGATCACTTCAGAAAGCTATGAATAAGGTTGATGTCTTGCATAATGCTTTAGTAGAGGCAAGATCTTCATTCTTGGCACAAAGAGGCAAGTAGATCCCTTTTCCAAAAGAGGATCCAACCATTGGAGGGTTGCCCACTAATGTTGAGGAAGCTGAGGGCAATAGCACTGTCATTTCTAGATTTGATCTAGTACCTCATGCAGAGGAAGGAGGAGCTATTGCTCCAACTAGAGGAATTCTTGCAGATTTTCAAGGGAGTTCCCAGGATCTCATTCATGGAGGTCCAAGCACAATCAATGAGCAGCATGGTTATGTAGCATTGCAGCTGGAAGAAGGCAGAAGGGAGGAAGAGCAAAATCAGGTGATGAGAAGCACACACCCTTCTCTATTTCAGAGAGCCAATGAAAAAAGGAGGAAGACTGTATTGCGTTGTGAGAGCGAGGGCAAGATTTCCCAACTATATGTGCAGTCCACTCTTTACATAGATGTCTCACTGCATAGAGGCATTCCACCAGGGAGGCCACCTGATCTATCATTGATGAGAGACATTTTGTCTTTGGATTCACCGCTCTTGGATTTTGGAGAGGTGAATAGTTTTGAGGAGAACTTTGGCATGGGGGATATCAAAGTAGCAAACAGCAGCATGAGGAGAGCTACACATGCCCTATCACCAGCATTGTCACTTAAGAGGATTGATCCTTACTAGAGATCTCAGCTCTTAGTTGAGTACTCTAAGGATCTTGATGCATGCATGATTCTAGATTACCTGGGTAGAGATGATGAGTATATGATGGATGATATAGTCATCTATTCCCATGGCAGAGTCTTCTTGACTAAAGATTCTAGTCTCGAGGAGAACTTGTTGCATGCAGCACAGGAGGACTTATTTTCCATGCATTTTGCCGCATATCTTGGCTTGGTAGAGGAGTTCATTTGGGAGGGCATCCAGCAAGACATACATCAGCATATGGAGAGATGCAGATCCCAGATGATGATGGAGGAGATGTCACAGCCACCTTCCTACTCATTGGGAGTAAGGGAGAATTTTGAATTGAGCCATTTCAGCTCAAATCTTCTAGTGCATGATGAAGAAAGTACAATTCCACCTTATGTTTTGTACGTCTTGTCTTTTTATGAGCAGCATATTGTACCAAGAAGGATTATTCCTTCTTGCATATTTTTTCATGATGTACTTGAAGCCATTTGTAGCATGAAGATTGGTTATCTCATTGGTGGTTTGTGGGGAAAGCCACATGATTTTTGGTGTGCACCATTGACACCTTTTTGTACTTCCATGTTTATATCTTGTAACATGATTGTGGCAGCAAACAAGTGGTTGGGAGAGCACTTGTTTTTGTTTGATTTGATGCAGGTAGGGCATGCACTGCGTTGGTTCCTTGTGTGGGACCTTGATCCACTTTCCGGTTGTCATGTGACAACTTGTTTCTATTGGTTTTTGCTTCCATGTATTGCTGATATGTATATGTTCATGGGAGGCTTTATTGGAGAGTGGGCTTGAGATTAAGGATTCCCATTGGAAGCATGATTCTCCTTACTATACATGTTGCAGATTTCAGGAGAAACCATGGGCCAACCATGAGGGCCACATTACATTTCTTTTCTTCTTGTGGGAAAAACCACTTGAAGAGCTTAAGGAGGCACTCCATGGGACATGAGGAGTTGGAGGAGTTTGCACAGTCAACTCTTTTTCCTTTGAGAATGAGGGGAGACTCATCTATGAGCCACTCCATTTATATGAGAAAAACATATGGTGAGATTATTTTTTATTTTCATGATGATTTATCTATATATATGCATCTCTTAACCTTATATGTGCAGGGATTTGCTCAAAGAAGGATCATTCTTCCTTCTAGATTTGATGGTCTACATAAGGCCATTGTTCATGATCACTCCCTAAGGGGATATGGGGAGGAGATTTCTTGGAGACAACATGCTCACATTGCACATTACATCTTTTACCTTCTCCAGGAGATTGAGGCAGCAAGTAGATGGTGGGGAGGCCACCCATCATTTCATTTTCTATGGTAGTGGAGAGTCAAAATGCGTTGGCTTCATTGGAGGGACCATTGTACTTCTCCTTTACTTCACATGGCAGCCAACATGATTCTCCTTATGGTTCCCTTGGTTGATATTGCTAGAGCTTATTTTGGGAGCATGATTGGAGGAGAGACACATTGGGTGAATGTGTCCTTGAAGGGAGAAATTCCTCACACCTTTTGCACTACATGTTCTAAGGGGAACATGGGACATGATATGGTTACCTTAACAACACATTTTTCACTTTATGAGGTGAGACATATGTTGGAGGAGCTTCCATATTTTGATGATTTCCAACTCATCATATATGGAGATACTTGGGCCAGCATGATTTGCAGCGTTGGAGGAGAGATCCTTGGGGATATTGTCTTCATCTTGCCACTTGAGGGAAAGTATTTTGCAGCTCAAGATCAACACTCTCTCTACACTTATCATGAGTGGAGATATGGACAACGTGGGGTAGGCTACATTGTCTACCATGAGTAGATTTTCATCCCACCTACTTTGCCGAAACCAAAGGTGGAGGATAGTTTCCATGAGTTTCCTAGTTGAGAGGTGGCTTATTTTGCATGGCTCATAGCTTGGAGATGGAGGATCCACAAGAGGAAGATATTCCTCAAACACTTTATAGACTCCATGCCTTGAGAGGAGGCTTTCCAATTCTATCATTGCAGTTGCTTGAGGACAAGCAACATTTGGGAGGGGAGGACTGTAATGTTCCAAAATTTTCCGACAATAATTTGGAACATTAATTTTTGCTGATTTCACTTAGGAGGAGAATAATTGGGTAAGGAGGCCCATGCATAATATTATTCTCAATAAAATCCCTCATAATATGAAAGGGGATCATCTTTGGATCTGGTTTGCACACCCTCATGTGTGAACAAGGTTATTTGCAAGGAGCCTTGGTTAAGTTTGACCAAGTCAACAGTGCTGCCATAAGAGGAGTGGCTTACTTAGGAAGCCAGCCCAGTGTGAATGAGGAAAGGGATATTTGGTGGATGAAACCCTAGTGGATGGGGCCCATGGAGGAAGAGCTTTCATTTGTTGAAAAGGAGGACAAGGCAACCATTGTTTCTCATGCTTGTATTATTCATCTCATTTTCTAGTTAGACAATTTGAGCATTCTTTGTTGCTTAGCAAGAATTGCCGAAGGAATTCCTGTTTAGGATTTCCTCTCCTTCTTGAGAGGTATCTTGAGGGATTATTCTTCATTTTCCTCACATCTAGGCTTAAGGCCAAGCATCCTCCATCAAGACAGCGTTATTTCTGCAGCAAAATAACACTGTGTTGCTGGGTGTTGCAGTGAGGGTTCACTACACCATCCCCTTCAGCTATTTTTTAGAGGAGGAGTCCCTCTTTCCTTTGGGATATCAGTTTGGAGGCATTTCGGAGCTTATTGCAGATTTTGGCATCAAAGCCAACTCATTCCATAGCCCTACAATGTAGTTCCATCCAGTGACTGCGTTATTTTGAGAGGAGCATTTGCAGTGGGGCTCTTGCAGAGTATTGGAGGGAGTGATCTTTGGTGAAGGGATCAGCCTTTCACTTGAAAGATCCATTGGAGGAGGCACATTCAGTTTGAGCATCAGATTCAGCCATCTCCATCTAGTTCTATTCCTGAGTTGCTGCAGCAACCCAGCAACTCCGGCATTTTTGTGGAATTGCCATTTTGTATGTTTTGCAGTCAATCCTTTTAGGGATTGTGCATTATTGTTCCCAGGGGTTGAGATATTTCTCCCCCTATTTTATTTGAGACATACATTGACATATTTGTGTATTGACACTTTTATGCAGCAGTTTCCCTTCATAGACTGCGCAGTCATAGCTTGAGCATACATATGTAGCAGGGGTTTTGTCTTGGTTTATGTGCTTGTTTCTTGAGGCTGAGTATTGCCTATCTTGAGTGACCTTTTTCCTCAAGATATTTTACTCTATTGTTGCTGCTATTATTTAATGACATAGCTATGGATTTCTCTCACATTTAAATGAGTTGAGTGTTGAATGCTGCACCATTATTGTGTTTACATGTTTCTGGGTCTCCAACTTTAGAATATCTGGAGATATTCTCATTGTTGTATCATTTTCCTAAAAAGGGAACATTACAAAATGTTCCAAAATTTTAGCCTCCAAGCTAAATGGAACATTAGAGTTAGCAGCAACTCTAACCGGTAAATAAATGGGTAGAAAAGCCCATAAGTCTCCTAAGGAGGATAAAAAAACTCCAAGTGTGAAATGATACATTCTTTCTAGCCTAATAAAACACCTCCATGTGTGAACAAGGTTAAAATGAAGCTGCTTTGACTAAGTCAACAGCGTAGTTTTAGTGGAGGAGGAATCCTAGGATGAATAACACAATTTTGGAGGGAGATGTAACTTGGGTTAGAAGTAACCTAATTGAGTGGGGCCAAGGGCAAGAAAACTCATGTCTTATATAAGGAAGAGGATGGCAGCATTATTCATCATGTTGTAGATTAGTATTCTTGGTTGCCAAGAATTGTTGTTGCTTTACTGCTTAGCAAAGCTACACTGTTGTTTAGCATTGGGTGTTCCCGAGCGAGAATCCCACCTCTTTCCTTTGAGGAGCTCATTGGGAGAGTTTGTATTCATCATTCCACATCAGGTTTTTAGGCCAAGCTTCAGCCATCTTCATCAGCACAACTTTTCCAGAGATTATGTAGTGTTGTTGGGTGCAGCAGTGGAAGGGATTGGAATCCCGGCTTCTGAGCTAGTTTCTCATTGGAGGAAGCTTTCCTTCACTTGAGAGATCTGTTTGGAGAGCCCTAGGACTTATTTCAGATCGGTGGTATCAAACCACACATTTCTCATACCCTCCTAGTGTTATTTCTACTAGGGAGTGTGTTATTTTGGAGGGAGTGATCATTGCATGGTTTGGTGGCTCCGTTGCAGTGTTTCCTTGTGATTGAGAGGTTCATCCTTTCATGGGAGGAAGCCCTTGAGGGTTCTAAATCATATCAGATATATTTCCAGACTTCTATTCTCTTGGGCTTTAGTTTTTCATTGATTATTTAGTAATTTTTTGAAGATCACATTTGTATGCAGAGTATTTGACAAGAAACCCTTGTCGGGTTCTCTTGTATTTTGTATGAGGAGACTAGATCTCTGTACTTCATAATTATTCATTAATATATGATTAAATCTATTTTTCTCCCATATTTTTATGTTAAAACCCTCTTTATACTGTGCAATCCATTGATGCAGCAACTCTGGTAAAATGTAGTTTGGGGTTTTTAGTCATTTTCAACTACTCTAGTGTGGGAGATCTGTTTAACCCACATATTTTCATTTCTTTCTAATATCCTCTTGTATTTAGATTCTAGATGGATGTATCTATGGGATCCAAGTGATAATTTCACTATTTTATTGCATATGTTGCTGGAAATGCGTTTTTCATGCATGATTTATGAGCAATCCTGAAAAAGGAATATTACAGTGGTATCAAAGCATGATCTCTGGCTAAGCCTGTGAGATCCAGATATCAGAAGAAGGAGAGATGGAAAAATTCTGGAAAGCTTCAGTATGTGACAGAAGAAAGGAATACAATCTTACACAGCTTCTTCCAAAATCTATGCAGAGCTTTCAAGAAGAGCTGAAGAAAATGAGATTGGAGATGGGATCTCCAAAGGAGGTTGAATCTAGAGCTGAATCTAGATTTTCATATGTTGAGAGTGAGAATGCAGCTACACACCATAATGCACAGCAGATTCAAGTGCCCAGAGCTATCTTGAGATGGATGGGAGGAGGAAAAATGTCTAAGAGGAGAACTCTTAGTGATTTGTTGCAAGAGTATGAATCTCAAACTGAGAGGTTTAGAGATCATATTCATTTCCAGGAGTTTTTCAAGATCCAGGTGGAGAAGAGCAAGCAGCAGGATGCAGATAGGTTTCTGCTATCTACTTTTTCCGGATCACCTATATGTTCAGTTGGAGCTTGGGTGAAGGAGCTAGATTCCTATTTGCAGCTGCACCACATTTCCGAAGGTGAAGCCATCAGAGTTGCAGCGCTGAATTTCAGAGGTAAGGCTCATGCATGGTGGATTTTTGAATCTTATTCCTTAAATAATGCCAACACTTTCTCTTATGCAAGATTCATAGAAACTTTTATGGGAAGGTTTGGTGAAAAACTCCCTAAGGCACATGAGCAAGAGAAACTTGAGAAAACAAAACCCTTGCATGTGATGAAGGAAAATCCACTTCAGAAAACCATGGGAGAAGTAGAAATCTTGCATTACACATTGCTGGAAGCAGAGCCTCCAGTCCATATTATTGGACAAGAGGGCATAGGGCTCTCTTTTTCACAAGAGGATCCAACTATTGAGATGTTGCCCACACACATTGAGGAAGATAAGGGAAACAGCGCTGTCACATCTAGAGCACATCCAGTGCCTCATGCAGAGGAGGGAGGAGCGCATGCTCCAACAGGAGGGATTCTTGTGCCTTTGCAAGAAGTTCCCTAGGATCTTATACATGAAGTTCCAAGCACAATCAGTGAGCAGCATGATTGTGCAGCATTGCAGCTGGAAGGAGGAGGAAGGGAAGAAGACCAGCATCATTTGATGAGAGGTACACACCCTTCTCTATTTCAGAGAGCCAATGCAAGGAAGATGTAGACTGTATTGCGTAGTGAGAGCAAGGGCAAGGTTGCCCAACCATATGAGCAGTCTACTCTTGACACTGATGTCTCACTATATGGAGGCATTCCACCTGGGAGGCCACCAAATCTATAGTTGATGAGAGATATCTTGTCTTTGGGTTCACCACTCTTGGATTTTTGAGAGGTGAAGAGTTTGGAGGAGAAATTTGGCATGGGGGATGTCAGAGTAGCAGGCAGCAGCATGAGTGGAACTTCACATGCCAGATCACCAGCGCTATCACTGAGGAGGATTGATCCTTATTGGAGATCTCAGCTCTTGGTAGAATTCTCCAAGGATCTTAGTGCATGCATGATTCTTGATGACCGAGATGGAGATGAGAGATACATGGTGGATGATGTGGTCATCTATTTCTATGGCAGGATCTTCTTGACTAGATCTTTTGTTCTCAGGGAGAAACTGCTACATGCAAGACATGAGGACTTCTCTTCTATGCACTTTGATGCATATTTCCATTTCATGTAGGAGTTCACTTGGGAGGGCATTCAGCATGACATATTTCAACATATGGAGAGATGCATAGCCCGGATGGTGATAGAGAGGAGGACACAGCCACCTTCCTACTCATTGGGAGTGAGGAAGAATTTCCAGTTGAGCCATTTCAGCTCAAGACCTCAAGTACATAATGGAGGAGGTATAATTTCATATTTTGTATTGTACTTCTTTTCCTTATTTCAACAACATGATGTAACAAGAAGATCATCTCTTCTTGCATATTGTATGATGATGATGTACTTGCAGCTACTTGTAGCATTAATTTTGGTTATCCTTTTGATGGTCTGTGGGGGAAGCCACATGTTTCTTGGTGTGCACCATTAACACCATATTGTACTTTCATGTTTTCATCTTATGAGATTATTGTGGCAGCAAACAAGTAGCTGGAAAAGCACTTGTTATTTCTTATTTTGATGCAGGTAAAGGATGCACTGCGCTGGTTCCATGAGTGGAACTGTAATTCACTCTCTGGTTGTCATTTAGTAACTTTCTCTTATTGTATTTTTCTTCCATGTATTGCGGATATGTTTTTGCTCAAGGGAAGCTTTGTATGGAGAGAGAAGCCAATTGGATGGCATGACACCCATATGATAGAGCAGCAAAAGCCTTGTTAGTATGGGGCATCATACAAATTGATCATCATGATCTCACTTCGTAGCTTGTATGAGGGAGAAAAGAGGAAACAGCAGAAATTTTTGTTGCTATGGTTGCACTTGGGAGAGTATGAGAAAAATTCTTCCCATACTTTTCATGATATTTCTGAAGAGAAGGAAGGCACATTCATGGTGCAAGGAGGCTACCCTTCAGTGTTGGAGGATCATGAGAGACTTCCATGTTGGAAGATGATCTTCTTACATAGCAGCATGATGGTGGATGGATTTGGCATGTGGAATGTCAAAGGGATGAGTCATGGAGCCTTATTCTTAAGGCCTACAGCGATGTCACATGGGAGTGTGTTCTTATTGATGAAGTGTTCCAAAGAGTATTTGATCCCTTCTTTTTGCATATTTTTGTGAGGTAATCCTCATAGGGGAGCTTATACATGGACCTCACTTTTAGCCTACTCACTATTTATGGTAGGGAATGCATTTCTATACTTTTTTATTACTCCATTGAGTATTTGTACCTTCCCACCATGTTTGAACAATGCATTTCTCCTCAAAAAAGCAACAGTATTTTTGGGTTTTATGGTCACTTTAGGGCCAATGTTTATGATGATATTAGCCCATATATACATGAATTTGGGCAAGTGTATTGTTATTTTATCCATGTACAACTGATAGACATTGATGCTTACTTCCCCATGTTGGGAGAACAGACATATACAGATTGTAACTTGTTGCAGGACCACTTGCCATATGAAATTCTCAAGCAGCAGTTGGGGGGACTACGTAATATCCACTTGGAAAACCTTTGGCACCATCCAAAATTGCACCTAAATTTCAGCCATTTTCTGATTTGGAGTCCAAATGGTGATGATGTGCCGTTCATCTTGGATGGAATGGTTTGGGTTGACATGTCTTATGATTTTGGAGGAAGAGTCATTGGAGGCTCAATATTCTTCTTGCCATTGGAGGGCAATCATGTTTCAGCCCAAGATCAGCATACCCTCTACACTTATCATGAGTGGAGAGGAGGACAACATGGGATAGGCCCTCTTTCCTATCATGTTCCCTTATTCAGCCCACCTACATTTCAGGAGCACAAGGTGGAGGAGACTTTTCATGAGTTACCATGTTGGAGGGTGACTCACTTCATTTGGATGATAGCATGGGTGAGAGAGGCACTCATTCACCATGTTGGTCATCACTCCTACTCTATCGAGGCCATGAGACAGCTAGCAGGTTTCCATTCACACTTTCCACCTTTGATTGATGCAGACACCTTGGTTTTGCACACTTGGGAGGAAGCATTGGATGACAGTATATTTGCAGATTCTCTTGATGCGGTGATGGAGGCCATTGATGGAGGCCACATGAGGAAGAGGGGAGATATTTTTCTCTCCTTATGCATTTTCTTGAGGACAAGCAAATATTTTGGAGGGGAGGACTATAATGTTCCAAAATTTTAGCCTCCAAGCTAAATGGAAAATTAGAGTTAGCAGCAGCTCTAACCGATAAATAAATGGGTAGAAAAGCCCATAAGTATCCTAAGGAGGATAAAAACACTCCAAGTGTGAAAGGAGACATTATTTCTAGCCTAATAAAACACCTCCATGTGTGAACAAGGTTAAAATGAAGCTGCTTTGACTAAGTCAACAACGCAGTTTTAGTGGAGGAGGAATCCTAGGATGAATAACGCAATTTTGGAGGGAGATGTAACTTGGGTTAGAAGTAACCTAATTGAGTGGGGCCAAGGGCAAGAAAACTCATGTCTTATATAAGTAAGAGGATTGCAGCATTATTCATCATGTTGTAGATTATTATTCTTGGCTGCCAAGAATTGTTGCTGCTTTGCTGCTTAGCAAAGCTACAGTGTTGTTTAGCACTGGGTGTTCCTGGGCGGGAATCCCACCTCTTTCCTTTGAGGAGTTCATTGGGAGAGTTTGTATTCATCATTCCACATCAGGTTTTTAGGCCAAGATTCAGCCATCTTCATCAGCACAACTTTGCCAGAGATTATGTAGTGTTGCTGGGTGCAGCAGTGGAAGGGATTGGAATCCCGGCTTCTGAGCTAGTTTCTCATTGGAGGAAGCTTTCCTTCACCTGAGAGATCTATTTGGAGAGCCCTAGGACTTATTTCAGATCAGTGATATCATACCACACATTTCTCATACCCTCCCAGCGTTTTTTCTGCTAGGGAGTGCGTTATTTTGGAGGCAGTGATCATTGCATGGTTTGGTGGCTCCGTTGCAGTGTTTCCTTGTGATTGAGAGGTTCATCCTTTCATGGGAGGAAGCCCTTGAGGGTTCTAAATCATATCAGATATATTTCCAGCCTTCTATTCTCTTGGGCTTCAGTGTTTCAGTGATTATTCAGTAATTTTCTAAAGATCACATTTGTATGCAGAGTATTTGACAAGAAACCCTTGTCGGGTTCTCTTGTATTTTGTATGAGGAGACTAGATCTCTGTACTTCAGAATTATTCATTAATATATGAGTATATCTATTTTTCTCCCATATTTTTATGTTAAAACCCTCTTTAGACTGCGCAGTCCATTGATGCAGCAACTCCGGTAAAATGCAGTTTGGGGTTTTTAGTCATTTTCAGCTACTCTAGTGTGGGAGATTTTTTTAACCCACCTAGTTTCATTTCTTTCTGATATCCTCTTGTATTTAGATGCTAGATGGATGTATCTACAGGATCCAAGTGATTATTTCACTATTTTATTGCATGTGTTTCTAGAAATACGTTTTTCATGCATGGTTTATGAGCAATCCTGAAAAAGGAATATTACACATTCAAAAGGAGAATTTACAAGATGGGGATGATCAAGATCCTCCATTTGAATCTTCATTGGAAGTTTCACCTACTGGAAGAAGCAGGCGTCTTTCCAGGAATTCCAACTTGTATGGGATTCATGGGATGATGGTATGATGTCAAAAGAAGTGAAGCTAGTGCAACCAACAAGAATTACAAGGCTGATATGGCTAATGAAATTATCACTTCTTCTTGACTAAATGCATTCCATAATTGATGGAACGTATTAATGCTTACACTACGCCCATCTAGGAGCAGCCTCTTAGCCTTCACCATATCAGCCTTGTACTTCTTGTTATGATATATGGATGAAATATGCATTAAAGCATATTTCACATATTGCTTCCCAGGAAATTTCAATCATAGTTCCTTCATCTTTTTCAACCACCTCATATTCCATATGAGGACATATTGTGTTGATTTCATCTAGTCAATATGTGAGCCATGCCTTCATTCATCCTTTTAACGAAAGAGATCCCTTTCTTTTGATCATACTCACGTGGTAGATTATTCTCCCATGCTCGCTGCAACTATATGATGACATGAATTAATCTATCAACCATATTCATAAATACCTCTTTTCTCCTTTTTCTCATCTAGACTTCTTCAACAACTTCTTTTGATAGTACTTCAACCATCTCGACATGTTTCATTCCTTTGTCCTCGTACCATCATTCTCCCAAACAATGAATCCCATCCAAGGTGGAATTCTTAGCGAGACGCCTGCTTCTTCCAAGATATGAACCTTCAAATGAAGAATCCAACGAAGGATATTGATTATCCTAATCCTGTAAATGCTCCTTTCCACTAATGTATGATGAGTTCTATACTAGATGACTTTCTTCTACTTGCAAGTACTACTTTTTATTTCAATGAGGTTTCCAAGAGCTACTTCCTTTTAATGATGATTGTCATAGAATTCTACTTTAGCTATCTTTAAAGCTTATTTTGATGATTTCATGAGCTCTTGCTTCAATTGTATGCTATTATGATGCCATCTCCTAATATGATGCATCCTATCATGATTCTAATGCTTCCTACCATGATAGCTATACTTTACAAAAATTGAAAAAGAACTAGGTGGAGAATATTATCTCAATCATAGTAGAGATCTTTTTCTTCCTCCTTTGATTTCTTCTTTTCAGATTCTTCCACTTCTTCAATGACATGGGCTTCTTCCCTTCCTCTTTTGTTGTTGTCCTTCTTGAGTTTGGGGCAATCTCTCTTGTAGTGCCCATATTCTTGTCAACGATAGCATTAGACCTTGGCCATATTCTTCTTCTTTTTTAGGACCAAACTTCCCAAACTTCCCTTTTCTCTTAGTCATGGCAGCAAATGCTTGCGCTTGCTCATTTGATCCTACATCGCTTTTTGCCTTCAACCCGGTTTCTTCAATTTTGCATAATGATCAAATCTCATTGAATGGGATAGATTCCTTCTTTCCATAGATGCTTGATGTAAATTTGCCCCATTCCTCTGGTAGTGTATTGAGCACTATGGTAGTCATTTCCTTATCATACTTTATTTCTTCCAATTCTTGTAGTTAGTCTCTTATTCCTGATACCCTCATAAAGTATGAGGCTATTCCATCTTATTTTCATATCTTCATATTGTAGAGTTCTTGTCTTAACTATATCACTTCTCCAACAATACTTGCGGAGAACAATTATGTTAACTTCTCATATATCTATTTTGATGTCTCCAATTTTGATGGATTTTATAAGAATCCTTTGAGTCCTTACTTCCCCTTTCATATAATTTGCATGAGATTGAGCTTATTCCTTTGGAGGTTTAGTAATTGAACCCTTAACATGATCAACGACTTCATTTTCTATGAGGATCAAATCAATCCTCTTCTTCCATGCAAGAAAGTTTGATGACCCAACCATTTGTTTCTTTCATTGCAAAATGAAGTCATTTTGATGATTTAGATGCAGACATAAAGATACTTACTTGTGAAGATACTCCTTGATGATAATATCTTCAACTTTTTGCCTTCCTAATTTCGATGATGATGATAATGATAGAAGAATTCTTCTTGATGAAGATATTTTCCTTCAAAAGTGATCCTTCAAAGAGGGAGAGATCACCTTGGTTCCTTGATGCTGATGAGGACATCTTCTCCAGATTCCATTGGATGTGTAAACTTAAAGATGCTTCAAAGTCCTTCTTTTAGTGAAGGTATGGTTTTTGAGATCTTCTCCTCCTTGAGGTGATGATTGTGCGAGGTTTCCAAGAATGTTTTAATTGTAAAATATTTCTTTGAACGAGCTAGGGTTTTTAGGTCTTATTTAGTAACTTCCTTCAAGATGATGATGTAATTATTTTACTTGTAGAGACTTTGAGATGAGTGGTCCTTCTAGATGATTGACGCTCTTAATGCTATTCTAGTGCTTTGACCCTTGATGATTGATGCTCTTGATGATATTCTAGTGCTTCGGCCCATGAGTGTACTTTTTTAAGCTGCCCTTCCTTGACTTGTTACCTTAGCTCTGATACCATGTTGAGAAATCTAGGGGCAACAAGTGTAGGTGATTTCTCTTATTGATAACTGCTTGTGATGTATTTTTAGTTCACTTATTTTACTTCTTCTTGCACTTGTTTATTATTAGTATTTTCTTCATCAAACAATTATAAAATCGTAAAGAACAATAAGACAAATGGCACAAGATATAGGTGATCAACCAAACCCAAAACCTCTCCAAATCTGAGAGGAAAACCCACAAGAATTATTCTTCTTATAGAATCTTCAATTGAAAAATTCCAAGACCTAGACCCTTGACCAAAAAATCCTCCAAGACCAAGTCAAACCTTGCCTCTTTTAGATCAAATCAGAGTAAAACTCTTCTTGATGATGCTGCAATATCTCATTCATTCTTGACCTTCGAACTTGCAATGCTCATTTGAAATTCTCGGCCTCTCTTCCTACAACTCTCAGCGTCCTGTAGTTGACTGTGATTTTTACACGTATTATAGGAATAGGGAAAGTTTATCCCTTATTCTTATTCGCTAGTCCTCCTTCTTCCTAGGGAGATCGATCCTTCTAAACAGCCCTTATTGACACCAATAATTAATTCTTTGATGGTACTGCAACTTGGCTTCCCAGTATTATGTTGAAGCCCTAATTTCTTTGTACGTGTGGAGAGTATTAGCCCATAAACAACCCCAAAAATTCGACTTTCTCTTCCTCCTTCATCCTCTTCTTCTTCGCACTCATTTTATTTCTTGTGATCGAACTTGAGTGTATCTTTGTTGTGTCTTCAAGGTGAGGTCGAAGTCTCCTTTATATAGGCTTCACAACCATGTTTTGGGTTGACTTGCAACTATCTCTAGGCCGACTTAATGCTTGTGTAGGCCGCTTGTTCTTTGGATTGTGACTTGGTCTTGGAGGGTGAATTTGACTCAAATAAATTATTTTTACAATATGTAACATGCCCAAATGGGTCTTTCATACATGACAATGACTCATAAGCTCTAGAAGCTCTCAATGGGAGCTTGACCTATAAAATAAATTGATCTTGAGCATAAAACCCATGCCTCAAGAATAATAATAAATTTTATTTATTTTTTCATTAAATACATAAAATCGTGATTACATATGTCATTATGAAGACCCAACTTAGTTACATATTTCAACAATTATTTTGGTGTTGCTTGGAATCATGCTACTTGTCTGAATTCCTGCATTACGTCTGGCCTAGAAGTTATTACATATAAAAGACTACCAATCAAAGATCTATACATTCCCTGATCTGCATCTATGGATGAATCATCGATGCTCAACTTGAAACATGTCAAATTCGAAATTCTTGCTTGACATACTATACTTCATACAAACTGTTACTTTTGTTTCTATCTGCAATATGGATTAACTTTTCCCGTCATTGAAACTGTCCATAATATTCCTTTATGTCAACTTGTCAATGATTGATTTTCAAATGTGCCATTGTTGTTTCTTAGACTCCACCTCTTCAATATTCAGGGAGTCATCATGTTGGATCCTTCAAAATAATGTACCACCCAACTCTTTGGCTAGATCATCTTCAACCTTTCCATTGTCTAGTGTACTTGTTTCTACCATCAAGATCATTTACCTTTACAAAGCTTGGAAGAAGTATTGTTGAAACTTTCTTATTTTATTGATTTTCTTGCATTTGTTGTCCTTATTTATACCTGATGTTAGGGTTGTCTTGCATGGATCATTCCATATTGTGCCTGAAATCTCGAGCTATGTGCCCATAGTTATGGCATTTGTAACATTCATATGACGTAAACTTCCTATTGTCAAAGTCATGGTGAAACCTGACTTGTGATCTCACAAACTTGCTTCTAGGGTTTTTATTCCAATGATAATATCTTTGACAATTTTACCTGTTATAAGTTTGAAAATCACTAGCCATATGTCCCAAGTTAGCACATGAAAAACAATAACCATTAAACGAATTTGCGTATCTAAATGAGTTATCTTGTCTAAATGGTCTTTTGTATTCACTCCTTCTTGGATGAGGAACTGTCTCTTAACTACTTCTTGGGATTGCGTCAATTTTAATTTTCTTTTGTCCTTCATTTTGATTTGGCCTTTGACTGCTCGTGAACTCATCCAATGCTCTAGAGCTACTTTCAAGGTTTTGTTGGAAATTTCCCCTTTTTGCTTCAATTCGTAGAGAGACTATTTTGGATTCCAGTTCTTCCCTTGCCTCGTTGCTTTCTTTTAACTCGTTCTTAAGTGTTTCTTCAATTCTTTTAGCTTCTTCTAAATTTAATCTCAGGGTAATGATTTCTTCTTCATTCCTTTTCTTGAGGTTCTTGGTGTGTTCTTTTACATCCTTCAATTCAGCTTCTAGAGAATTAACATTTTTCCTTTTTGCTTTGAGTTATTTTATAACTCTGACAACTTCGTTTTGAAATTCGATTTCAGTCATTTCTTCTTCTTCTTCAAGTGCTTTGTTATGCTTAGCCATAAATAATACTATTTCTTTGATTTCTTCATCACTGTCACTTTCTTCTTCAGATGAGGAGCTATCTTTCTCAGAGAAGAATTTTTTCTTAAACCCTTTCTCCTTACCTTGCTTGTTGAAATTTCTTTGCCCCTTCTTTCCTTTCATAAATGCTTCATTCTTATGAGGGAACTTAGCAACAAAATGACCAATCTCATCACAATCAAAACATAATAATGGAATTTTTCCTATGTACTTACCTGTTCCTCTTTTCATATTCCTCATAATGTGCACAAATTCTTCATCTGCATGTTCTTCTTCTTCTTCTTCCTCTTTGCAACAAATAGATCTAAGTTTGGATGAATCCATATGAATCCAAGTCATTTATACACAAATAAAAAATAAAAAAATCATTTACATATCATGCAAGGGTGCACATAACCAAAATAGCATCGAGTGCAGTCCATCTTGGAACTGGAAATACATCAACAAATAGGCTCTGCATGGCCTCTAGAATCCAAAAAAAATCAGGCTACAACAAATACGTACATATCATTAAAATCATTTCCTATATTGGGATCTTTGTCATCAATATAACCCTATAAGCATTAAAATAAGATAGAAAAAACATGGCATGTCAAGTCAAGATTTTGTTTGAGTGATGGGTACATTTTTAGTAGAGTCATGATTGAGGAGTGGACCAACGACCAATGCCACTAACGTCAAAGTACATGGAGGCCTTGGTGCTTTTGATTAAATACAAGCTCCATACCCTTGTACATGACAAAATCCAATGAAACATTGCAATCCCCCAAATCCCAAAATCCTGAAAAACAGTTAATTCTACTGGATTTTAAGTGAGATCTAAAATTATAATTTCTCCATATGAAATCCAATGAGGTTGGAACCACTCTTAAACATATTGGGTCATTTCATGGTAATGTTAAAAATTTAAGTAAAATGATAAAATATCCTTTTACTTTAAGAATTTAACATTACCATGAATTACATAGAAATACTAGGGATTCATGCTTGAATATTCAATATTAGGTTGGCCTAGGGGTGAATTAGAATTAGACAAACCAAATGGAAAAAAAAAAAAAATTAAGTTGGTTTACACAGACACGGATCGGACAAAACTGACTGGTTCAGTGAAATAGTTTGGTTCAGTACCAAACTGGCTGATTCCATTATGGAACCGACCAATACGATATTGAACCAGCCTATTTCGGTTCCGAAGATCGAACCAGACTGATTTTGGTGCCAAACTGGTCGGCCCTACCAGTTCCAATGGTTCTGGGCCGGTTTTGATAACATTGGTTGAATTGCAACAGTGGTATTGATAGATAGGGTTTGACAAAGATATGCATATGTCCTAAGCAGGTTTGTTGAGACAAGGGTTGTGCTTGACAAATTTATTTATGCTACTAGCATTTAGGCAGAGAAAGTTTATATAGCTAGTTATAATTGTGAGTTAGCAGTGACAGTAGTGGTTGAGCAATCTATATTATTCTTCAATTATTTTTCAGGGTGGTAGGGTGGTGCATGGCGGAGATTGGAGTCTCCTTCAGGTTGGAGCCGAAGAACACTTCAAGGCGACAGGGTGGTGCTAGGGCAGGTTGGAGCCTGTCCAGAGTGTTGGAGCATCCTTTCAGTTAAAGCTGATAAAAACAACACGTTGGAGAGTACTTATGATGGGAGGTGTTAAACTATGGCATTGGAGCATCCTTCCACTTGGAGATGGTAAACCAGGGCATTGGATCGTCCTTCCACTTGGAGCTGGTAAACCAGGTCATTGAACCATCCCTTTGATTGGAGTTGATAAATCAGGGCGTTGGAGCATCGTTTCAATTAGAGCTAATAAATAATGAGGTTGGAGCCTCCTTCCAGTTGTAGCTGGAGAATCTCAGAAGTTGGAGCTTCTTATTGATGTAAATTTTGAAGACCTATATTAAGAAGCGTTCGGTGGTTTTTCTCTCAGAAGGGTTTCTGCCTAAAAATCTTATGTGTACTGTCTTTGATGTTGCGCATTGTTGAATGGTGTTGTTAACTGTTTCTGTATTATCAAATGTTAATTTTAGTTAATGCTCTAAAGATTAAAAATTAACTAATTGAAGTGAAATATTGATTCACCCCCCTCTCAGTATTTGCAAGTTCCAACGCAAAGAATGCTAGATTTTTCTTTTACACAAAATTTCAATGCAATTCCTATCTAAAGAGTAATGACACATCAAAGATCAATTGGTTTTTAGCAATATTGTACATAAACCCTAGCCCTAACCCTAAATATCTAGGAATAATTAAGAGAGAAGAAGGATAAATTAAAAATTTATTTAAAAATAAGGTTTGATTAACAACATCTAAATCAATGCCTTGTTCTAAATGAGAAAATGGAGTCTTCTAGGGAAAATCCAATGAGAATGGTTTTGTTGAAGTGGGAGGGATGACTAGGGCATCCACATACAAACCCTAGCAACTTCCTTGTGAGTGTTGATTTGGGGTAGCATCGGATAAAGATAACCCATAAATTTTTTGGAGAAATTTCACCCGGATTGTATTTTATTAAGAGAATTAATTATTTTAAAGTGACCCTAATTCTAAACTTAGGAAAATAAAATAATTAAAGTGAATTAATAGAATATGGGTGTGAATGTTCTAGAAAAAGCAGATCAATTCAAAATGTAATCTTAGCCGTTGATTGGAGATCTAATCTCAGTCATTGAAGTCTCAACGAGAAGACTATAAAGAAGGCTTGAGGGTACTTTGGAAAAATAAAATTTTCTGAAGTGAACAGTGCTTAGAGGAAAACTTTGATCGAGATATTCTCACACAGTTGAGGGGCAAAGATAGTTTTGGTCGTAGGATCTTCTTCGGGGCCAAGAATACTCAGAAAAGTGGCAAACAAAGATGCAGAGGAGGCATCGCAGTGCCAAGAGAGCGTGACACAGAACGCAGAGAGGGTGACGCAGGGCCACGGAGGCCACACACAGAGGCAGCACCATCTTCCTTAGCAGTAATCCGAGATTTTGCTAGGAGATTGGGATTCTGAGATGGAAGGTCTAGAATCGAGTTTCCTGAGATTATTTTGATCCAACTAAGGAGGTGATGCAAACCTCCAGAGTTCCCCATGCAGACCCACGCAATTACTGCGCAGAGGCAGTGCAGACGGTGTTGGGGGTTCATCGTTTCAGCTACCGGATCAGTCGGGACTTGCAGTGTAGAGTGAGGTAATCTCACAAATTTATTCTTCCGAGTGATATTCTCTGTACTGAATTTCCAACAAGGCATCCATAGATTGTATTCAGAAATAACTGCTGCTTAATAATAAAACCTTTAGATCTGCTGCATCGGTTTTCCCGCATTGGGTTTTTTCGGGGACGTTTGTCCAGAAACAACGTTGTCCTGTGTGATATTCTTTTATTTTTCTCAGTTTCTTGTTTTGAGTCTTGAAATATTTAATTAATTAAGTGAAGGTTGCAGTAGTAAGTTGCTTCAGTATTTTCAGTAGAACACTGTAAATAACTTGTTCATTAAATAATAAGTAGGTGAAGTATTTTCAGTTGGCTGCAGTAGAATTCAAGACTTGGAATTTTCACATGGTATTAGAGCATTGTAGGGGAGACAAGAAGAGTAGATCCAACATTGAGCAGGAGGATGAATAGCTGCAAAAGGCAGAAGTTCGAATCCCAAAGGGATTACGTAGTCTAGGCCAGGAGGGTTTAATTTCGAGGAAATTCTCTCTCTCTGAGTGAGTAGACAGAGAGGAAGGACTTCCAGATCGAGATGATTTTCCAAGCTAGAGGGAGCAGCGTAGAGCCTTAGTGTAGAGCTAGTGGGACGCAGTTTTTTCTGCAGGTAATTTGTTGGGCAGAAAGTTGTCAGAAGAGAGAGAAGAAACACAGTGAGGGGATTTTCTTCCTCAGGGAATTCCTAGTCGGGGAATTCTATTTTGCGAGATCTGAGAAAAAAATCTGGGTGGTTGATTTACCATCTCCAACAAGGAGTGCGTAAGTGATTCCATCACTACGCAGAGGAGAAAGAGAGGGAGCAGATTCGACATTTTACTTTAGGCATAAATGGTAGCTCACGGGCTTCGAGATCAGGACCAGTTGGAGGGAGCCTCCAACTACGTGATATGGAAGGAAATAATCAAATGCCTTCTAGATGAATACAATCTCAAGATTTTTGTGGAGAATACGATAGTTGTCCCTACAGATCTAGATCAGAACAAGAAGTACAAGGTTGATATGGTGAAGGCTAAGAGGTTGCTCCTAGATGGGTGTTGGGGAAGCATTAATATGTTCCAGCAATTATGGAATGCATGTAGTCAAGAAGAAGTGAGAGTTTCATTAGTAACCAACATTGACATTTAGAAAAATAAGGCATGGATGAGGTCTTGTACTTTAAAACAATGTTGTAATAGTACAATGTAAATGAAGATAGAGGCATGACGCCCTTTCATCTTCATGATGTCTCTCTCTCTCTCTCCCTCTCTCTCTCTCTCTCTCTCTCTCTCTCTCTCTCTCTCTCTCTCTCTCTCTCTCTCTCTCTCTCTCGCTATATATATATATATATCCTTATCCTTTACTATCACTTCATGAATGAGGAAAGCAACAATTAGTCAAGCATGACATAGTCCAGCTTTAAATCATAGCAATCCATTTATAAATCTTTTAACAAAAAACCACTTTAACTTGCAAACACAAAGACTTTCGATGAGTAAAACACTCAACCATGGAATTTCACACACACACCATGGTAGTTTACTAAGTATTGTTAAACATATTATACACAACACTATCCACAAGCCATAACGACCTTTACACAACATATATTCAAGATATTCACACATACATATGATGGAAGTCACACATAGCCACAATTAGTTGATCATGTCAACAATCAAACATAAGCATATACGTAGCTTGCCCTTCAAGAGCATATCGAAATTATAAGGATTCCAAAGTCCCTTTCAATCATGAGAATCATTCACAAACCTTCATATTTAAAAACACATGAATACATATCATCATTGACAATGTTGATAAAGCCATGCCATGCAACCACATTGTTCATTATTCACATTGCACTAACATGAAAAATATACAAGTAAGAAACATATTATTAGTTGATGACTAACAACTGAGGGAGGGACTTTGACCCTCCACCCAACCATAGGTCGACTGCATTCCAATATTTATTGTAGCTGACCACCCCGAGCTAGATTCAAAGTCTGAGGAGTAAGTGCTCAAGGGAATTTAAACCGATGCCAATCAATCTGATCTCTCAAGAGTCCATAGACCACCCTATCTCCACCCACTTATTTTAGGATTATATCCTCAATTTTCTCCACCTATTCAGCGAAGAATCCAGAGCACAATGATGTCTATCTGCTAATCCTACAAATATTAGAAACACCTAGAGTATTCCCTCTAACTACCAAGAATCTAGAGTACATTGTGTTCCACCCATTCCACCTCACAGGACTCCAGAATGCACAATGTCTCCACCTACTTCTTCTCTTATCTTCTTTGTTATGTAGGTATGTAAAACACATAACAATTCCAACCCAATAAAATTGTAGGTATCGAGACTACGACGTGCCTCCACCTACATGATCTTTCTCTTACATCAATGTTTCTCATAATGTTTCCTTCCATGAGTTCACCTCACAAATCCCGTATGCCTACCCTAGCATACTCCCTGTGTGTTAACTCGGTCCAATATACACTCTCACTAACTAAGACCGACCGATCAATAATCCAACCTCACAACGACATACCACTCGTCATTCCTTTCGAATGCCCAAACTCTTAGATCTATCAAGACTCACCTAAGTCTGACCTGATTACAAGGCGATTTCAACCTTAACAACTAGAATGAATTTCTAGGTTTCCTTCAAACGTTCAAGAGTTTGACCAAGCTTCCCATGATAACTTGGTTTTTCTCGAAACACAAACACAAACACTAGAATATATCTTAAAGTTGAGCACAAGAACTCAAGTGCTGACCATTAATATAATGCAATCACAAAGGCACAAGTCCAACTATGAGTAGACCATGAGAATCATTCATAAACCATCATATTGCAAAACACATGACTACATATCCTCATTAACAGTGTCGATAAAATCCATTGCCATGCAACCACATTGTTCCTTATTCACATTGCACTAACATAATAAATATACAAGTAAGCAACTTATCTTATTAATTGATGACTCACAACTAAGGGAGGGACTTCAACTCTCCACCCAACCATAGGTCGATTGCATTGCAATATTTCTTGCAGCTGACCACCCCCAAGCCAAACTAAAATCTTGCGGTGCAAATTCTCAAGGGAATTTAAACTGATGCCAATCAATCTGATCTTTGAAGAGTCCATAAACAACCCTATCTCCACCCACTTAGTTTAGGATTATATCCTCAAGTGTGTCCACCTATTCACCCAAGAATCCATAGCACACTGATGTCCATACGTTAATCCTGTAGATATTAGAAACACCTAGAGTCTTCCCTTTGCCTATAAGGAATCCAAAGTACATTGTGTTTGTTGGGCCAGAATTGTAATCCAAAGATAAATTACGCTTCCCTAGACAGGTGTTAGTCTAGAACAACAGGTGAAATACTATACTACCATTTCTCCTAACTCAGAACAGATACACAGAGAGGATTGGAGGCTTACTTGTTTCAGTCGCTTCCAAATGGCTCCTTTCTGTCGCTTCCACTACAGCTTCAAATTCAAGCGGTTTGTGAGTTGAATGCTTCCTACAAGAAAGAACATTGAAACAGTAGAAGATGCAATAATATAGATATCTATTCAAGCTAGTTAGCTAAATCAGTTAAGCATAAACTACATTCATCAACCAAGATCTTACAATATGGAAAATCAAAGTAAACATAGATGCATGTAGGGAAAAATAAGAAGTACTCTTTATTGATGATAGAAGGAGAGGTTACAACCTAGTGACTGATTTGAAGTGACCTTCCAGCAAATTTCACAAGTCTCATCACAGCATAAATCTCCCCAGCAGTAGCTCCACAAATCAAACTCTCAATTGAAAATTCTCCAGCATTTCTCGACTCAAATTCTTCCTTCTCAAACACTTAGATCTGTGTTCAATTTATAGATGAACTGTAGGTTATTTTGCAATCAATAGCTTTCCAAAAATAGGCAATACATGTTTCCATTCATGTAGATTTCAAATGGACACTTGGATCCGAAGCTTGACACATGTGAACTCTTCTAGAAGGCACTGGCCAAGTGGAGATTCTGAAACAATGAGAATTTCGCTCCCAATGTGACCAACGCACCTTTGAATATCGGGAAGTGCTTTGCAGAGCAACCTTGCATGGGGCTACCTGCATATGCAACGCACTTATGCCCCTTAGAGCCTACGTTGGTGAGCTTTCATATGTTAAATAATAAGCTTCAAACCATGGAAACCTTTGCTTGATGAAAGTCTTGCTTGATTTGTCTTGTTTTATGTCTTAGGGCATATAGAAACTGAGATGATAGGGAATGATAGACCCTTGATCATCGGTCCTGGAGATGACGCCCAGTTAACTAGGGCATTGGGAATGGTGCCCAAATTGACCTATAACAATTGCCCCCTAAAGCATGAGATCCAAATAAGAAGAACATTTGATTGAGATGCTTTACACTGTGATGAGCCTAGAAACAAAGCGGAATGGTCACCTACATCAATCTTAAAATACATTACATCATGATATATCCTATGTTGATCATAATTGCTGAAGATAGGCATTCCCATAGTCATCACATAAAACAATCTAATAACATGTACATAATTCAGAAAGTCGTCTACATTGGAATGTTGCCCAGATATAGATACGCCTACAGATATAGGCCCATGTTTGGATGAAAATCTATATGTAAGGTCACCGTACAGATGATGTGTACAACAATCCTAAAATCGCAGCCTGGATGGCTGAAACTAGATCTAGGGTCTTCTTATCTCATTCACTTGATCATTCGGGTACAAGTCTAGCCATGCGAATATATGATTTGTCGTCGAACATGGAAAGACATCGTTTGATTACCAGCCAATATGTGAGTTGTTAACCAACGCGAGAGAACCACCATTAATGTCAATGGCCCTCAAGGTACTGCAGTACATTTCTTAAGGCGTGAATAGATGATTTGATGTCGAACGCCAAACAAAATCTTTCGATCAAAGGTCCGGAAGTGAGGATCTTGTTGATGTTGTAACAAGCCTCATGGTACTGGAATCTGATGTTTCTAAGTGAACTCCCTGGATATTTATTTGTTGTGGACAAGAAGTCACCTTATTGAAAAATTGGAGTTACTGATTTCGGAGACAAGGGTATGACTTGATATAGAAATTTTTGGGGATGACGGTCATGAAAATGAAGGTTTACGAGTATTGCAAATGGATGAGTTTTTAATCACTGGATGACTTCTCTTGAACATATCGGCGACACTGTGATGAGTTGGCAGCATTGACCCAAAACCGAAGTGAAGGTATGATGAACCATAGGTGTGAATGAACTGTCAAGATGATTACCCAACCCAAACAGTCACAAACATGGAGTGAAAGAAGTGTCATGTTCAAGAGCGACTTGCTACCAAAAAGAAACTTTACTTGCTTTTCCCAAATTTTCCCTGGTCATTTGTCGACCGGTACCTCTTTATTTTTTGACAAGCTTGAGGCAGATAACATTTTCTTGATCTATAATTCAACCCTTCGAGTGAATAAAGTATCGCTATTTAATAATTTAACGAGTCTAGTGATGAATGAAACTCGATTCTTGCCATGATCGACAAGCCCGTCGCTATTTTATGTTTTAACGAGCTTAACGACAGTGATAGCCTAGTGCTTTTTCATATTTAGAGAGTCTATAAAAGAGGACGAAAGAGAACTCCAAAAGTACTTTTTCGTAAATTTGTCTCTCAGATCTGAAAAAAGTGTAAAATAATATCTGAAAGAACCTCTTTGGTCATGTTTAACCAAGGTATTCCTTTTTCATAAATAATCCATCTCAATCCGGAAAAGGGTTAAACTTATACTGAGTAGATATCAATTCATTTACTTTAACAAGCTCGAAATGACAAGTGCTCGACAATCTTTTCACATTATCAGAGTCTGAAAAGAGCTGAAAGAAGACTCCAGGGGTTCCTTTTTCACTATTATCGAAGCTCGAAAAAAAGATAACAGTGCGCTTCAAATCCTTTTTTATTTTTAACAAAGCTCGAAAAATAAGGATAAAAAGCATGCTTTGTGGTCAAGTCTTTCTTTGAAATAAATCTGCACAACTAATATGTTTGTCAGTTGTATTTCTTGTTCAGAACAACATCAAATGGATTAAAAATACCTGTTTCATGATAAAAACATAATAAAACTATAGTCATAGCAATAAATTTAACTTGCAATCAATTAAATGGTTATATAAAGTAGTTTCACTATTCATTTTTACCATTCCATAGTTACCATTTTCATTTTGGAGCTCTGAACCTGATTTTTCCCCCGAACTTCAGTCATTGATTGCGGTTGTTTCTGTGGACGTATTTCATCTTTGTTTGATCCAGGTTAGTAGCATGAACCTCCTCTTTCTTTCAGTATTCATTTCATTCCCATTACTTGCAAAATTTTAGGGTTTTAAGGACCCTAGGGTAAATTCTGCCGAAAATTGAGGGCAACGCTCCCTTGAACATCGTAACCTGTGTTGCATAGCAGGTACAGTGAAGGGTACCTTCATATGCAATGCACTGTCTCAACCCAGGGAGTGCATTGGGCGCAGTTCAAGTTTTTTATTTTTCATGATGTGTCCAAAATTTGCCTAGTTTTTTTGCAATGAATGGTATCTAATGGATCTTATGGTTGATTTTCAGGTTTCCATCAGATTATAATGACGATTACATGGAGAGAAAGAGAACATGAAGAAAAAGATATGATTGCCTTGAATGATCTGAGTATTGTAAGAGCTTTAAGAGATTGCGGGCTACTTAATTACTTCAAATTGTTGGGAATGAGGAAAAAAATAGAACTCCTAGAGTTCCTTGTTCGAGCATGGGATCCGGAGATAGAGGAATTTCACATAAAAAATCAAGTTGTCCATAACAGTTGAGGATGTGTATTTTCTCACAGGTTTGTCGAGGAGAGGTTTGCCCATTTCTCTCATAGAGACAGTGACGGATTATGTTATGCAGTATTGTTATCCAGGTCAAAACCTAGCAAAGATGGAAAAATAAAAATTTGGGATGTTAGGGATTTTCCTTTGAGAACCATCCTATTCACAATCGCTAAACTTGTTGGCACCGTTACACTCCATGTAGAGAACCAGTCGTATATGCAGTATGCGTTAGAGTGTTTAGAGCCAGCAGTCTTCAACTGGTCTGAAGCTGTTCTATCTCAAATAAAGGAACAACTGAATAAAGAAAAGGGGGGAAGGAAGAAAAATTTCAGTTATGGTTCCATCCTTATCTCCTTCGCTTTAGAACGGATTCCACTGATGTAGCCACAACATGTAACATTGGATATATCTAGTCCTAGAGATCCTCGAATGCAGAGATGGGTAGAACTCATGGGTCGGCATGTAGGACAATCTACCATTGTGTTCTCGACTGCATTCTTCACCTGGTTCCGGCAACATATTGTCGCCATCGATGAGTATGCATATGTAGGCATTGACTTCCGAGGAGATCCAGATCTAGTTTTACCAGAAGGCGCTTAGTGGGGTGCAATAGGTAAGAATGATTTGACCATATTTTTTGATTTTTATAAGGTTTATACAATTTTTTTGTGTTTTGATTTCTTTCCAAGACTAAACTAAATGTTTAATGTAATGCAGATATTGGTCACGTTCAACCAGTAGAGGAACCATATCATAAAGCGGATGCGCCAACAGAGAGGGTTGTCGGGAGAGCAGCTGAGACTCTAGTTGAACTCCAGCAGCACATAGAGGGGTTGACCTTCGGGATTCTGGATTGCCATATCGAAGAGCTTCCCATGCGACTGCAGCGACACACAATTGGGGTTCCTAGCCGTTGGATGTGGTTGCTTCGTAGGATTGCTAGATCTATAGCGTGTTACCATGAGCACCACTAGTTTACTTGTGATTTTTGCATACATTTTTAGGTCAAATGACCAACGTGTCTTGGGCACAAATTTTGTAAAAAACCTATAACTATATATCTATATGTTTTCAGAGTTTTTCCTATGTTTAATGTGCAATCCTATTCAATGATGTGAATGTTTTCTTTACCTATGTCGCAAATTTCTATCTAAAACTTGATTAGCTAATGAATCAGTTAAAGTGTTCAAATTTCTGGAAATTTTTTGATATTGAATGAAATCAAAATGTCTCTCCAAAAGTTGAACTCTTAGGAACAATCTAAGAAGTGTTGGATTTCTAACCGTATAAATACTAGTAAGTTGTAGTACCACAAGTTGTGAGTCTAACCTTATGATTATCCGGTTAATACCAAAGGAAATGGCATCAGAGAGAAGTTCGATCAACGCGCTATATTCAGCGATATTATTCGTCGATATACCGATGCAAATCCCTTGAAAACTCAGTAACTCATTTTTCGGAGCGAAAATGGACCATGCTGCAGAGGATAGATTATGCGTACTACGGCTAGCACCATCAGCATATCCAACAAATGGTTCCGAAGATTTAGTCATCTGCAATGAAATGTAAAGCGGATTACTAACGTCAAGAAAACTCTTTAAAAAACAAATTAAGATAGTGAATGCAAATCAACAGCATATAAACAATATAATACAAAAAATTACTATGCTTATGATTAAGCATATTAACGTTTCAAATACAACCCATTTCTAGGTTGTGCCAATGGAATCCCATCTTAATCAACTAACTCGTAGGCACCTTTAGCAAGAAATATTTTGACAATATAGGGGCCATGCCATAATGGCTGAAATTTCCCTGTACCTATTACATCAGCTTCTTGGTCATAAAAAAGGACCAAGTCGCCCTCTAAGAAGATGCGAGGCTGGACACTTTTTTCGTATTACGCCTTTATACGTCTCTTATGCGCTTCGTTGGCCAATTGGGCTTTATGACGCATTTCATCTAGATGGATGAGCTTAAGAAGATGCGCTTCTTCTTCTGAGGTGTCAGGTAACAAGTCTATCGCGATTTTTAACAACGACTGGTAAGATAGCTTTTGAGGTGTTAGATTGGTAAGATAGCTTCTAGACCATACACTAATTGAAAATGAGTGAATCTGGTCGCGTTTCTCACCGAGGTTCTATACACCCACAAGGCGGAGTACAGGATCAAGTTCCAATTCCTTTTACGGACTCCTATCATTCGTTGAAGCATTCGTTTAAGAATTTTTTTAATAGCCTCAACTTGTCCATTTGATTGTGGATAATAAGGAGTACAATTATCATGTGACAATCCTAACTTGGCTGTCAATTTAGACATCATATGGTTGCGAAAATTCTTCCCATGATCCTTAACTATAGCCTATGGGACCCCAAACCATGCAATAACATGATTGAAGAAAAACAATGCAGTTTTTTGTCCTGTGTTATTGAATGTAGGCATCGCTTCGGCCCATTTGGTAAAATAGTCGACCGCAACAATAATATAACCATGCCCCCCAAACGAAGGAGGGTTACAGATCATGAAGTTAATACCCCATTTCGTAAATGGTCCAGCAGAGACAACAGGATGCATTGGCGCTGGCAGTTTGCGGATTTTACAATCATAAATCTGGCATGCATGACAACTTCTGACTGCGAGGATACAATCTCAAAAAATAGTAGGCCAAAAGTAACCGACGCGGAGTATCTTCTGTGCGGTAGCATATCGAGATAAATTTCCACCACAATCCCCAGCATGGAAATCATTTAATACTTTTTCGGCCTCCTCATAAGTGAGGCACCTCCTTAAAATGGTATCGAAACCACGATGATAAAGTGTATCGCCGACGATCAGATAATCTTTTGCTTGGTATCGAATACGTTGTTGATCAGAGCGAGAGGTATTAGGTCGAAAATTTTGGGTTTGGAGATAAATGATGAAATCTTTATACCAGGGATCATATGATCTGATCAGAAACAGAGACTCATCTGGAATAGATGGTTTCGACGTAGTTGCAGTACTATCAGAGGGAAGGTCATAGAGAAGCTCAGCCAAAACTAAAGACTTCTTTGATTTGGATTTTATGAATTCCAAATCAAATTCCTACAAAATGACGATCCATTTTGAATATTTTCCCCCCATCAATTGACGTGATAATATGTAAGTCATGGGGTTGCAATCCGAAACTATTGTTGTTTTTCAGAGCAGGATATAATGGCGAAATCTTTGGACAGCTTGCACAGCTGCCATGGCAATCTTTTCCATGTACGAGTACTTAACTTTTGTATCATTGAGATTACGACTCAAATAATATATCGGATGTTCAATTCCATCTTCTACTTGGACCAAAACCATAGCAATGGTCATTTCAGCCATGGCAATATATAGGAAATAATCATTTTGATAATTTGGAGGATACATTAATGACGATCGGACAAGATGGTCCTTGACAGCATCAAAAGAATCTTGCGCAACTTGGTCCCAATGGAAGGGAACCCCCTTTTTCAATAATCGATTAAATCCTTTCGCCATTTCGGCGTAGTTTGGAATGAACCTTCTCAAGAATTTGCCTTTTCCTTGAAGTTTCTGTATCTGAAGTAGACTTGATGGTGCAGGAAAATCAAGAATGGCATGTACCTTCAGTTGGTCTATTCAAATTCCTTCTTTTGAAACTACAAATCCGAGCAATCAACCAGAACCAACACAAACACACACATTTATGCAGATTGAGGCGTATCTTGTAATGTCGGTAGCGTAAGAAAATGGCTCTCAAATGCATCGGGTGATCAGTCCGTTTTCGTGAATGCGTTGGTAAATCATCTAGATATGGTTGAACAATGTGCTTGATGTCATTGAAATCATAATCCATTTCTCTCTGAAAAGTTTCCCCAGCGTTCTTTAAACCAAACGGAAGTTTCCTATATGCGAATGTGCCCCAGGGATAGATGAATGTTGTCTTATGTTGGTCATCTGGGTGGATATTGATTTGATTGTAGCCGGAAAATCCATTCATGAACGAAAAAATTTCACATCCAGCACAATCGTCAATAATCTGGTCGATAAAGGGAGAAGGATAGTTGTCTTTTGGACAAGCCTGATTAACATCTCGATAATCGACGCACACTCTAATTGTTCCTTGTTTTTTCATAACAGGAACGATATTGGAAACCCACTCAGTAAGCGGAATAGGGTAAATGAAACCAGCATGCAAAAGTTTTTCAACTTATGCTTTGATGGCAGCGGCTTTCTTTGGATGAACAGGATGAAGCCGTTGATGCACTGGTTTGACATCAGGATACATATTAATAGTGTGTTCAACTATACTAGTATCTATGCCTGGAATTTCCTCGTAAGACCAAGTGAATACGTCACGAAATTCATGAAAAAGAGAGCGATATGAATCAAGTTCTAATGGAGAACAAGATACACCGAAATTAATATTTTCTACAACGCCAGGTTTACTCGAAATATCAATAGAAATAGTTTCGTCAATATTAGATAAATGCTGCTCAGATTCAATTGCATTAATCAGAAAATAATTCGAAAAGAAAGTTTGAATGGATGGTTGATATAGTTCACTAAGATTATTTTCTTCATAATCAAGAAGATGGGACGATGATGATAATCTTCCCATGGTTCTCCTTCTTCCATCATAGCTTCCAAAATATTTTCATCTGTCAAAAATTTTGAGGAAAATGGATCAGATGGAGTTCCAAAATCTAATGAACAATCAACCCAAACACTCGGCGACGCTGATTTCATATTTTCCGCACAAGCCAAATAGATTGATTTCTATTGTAGCTCAATAGGGTTGAGCGGTAAAATATCATCCAACGTAGAAATATCAGAATCACCTGTACTCTTCCTTAAGCCAGATTGAGTGGAAGAGATCATGTAAAAGGTCTCTATGCTTGCAATTTCTGTCGACATCATGGGCGGCAGTAATGCAAAGGTTCCCATAAGAGTGGCATCCTTTAAGCTTCCTACACCAATGTTCTGTATTTATAGTTGGGGTAAGTGAATATATGGAACGCTTCCAGTTACCTGCGAAGCAGAGGCAAAAAGGATAATTGATTAATGACTGTGATTGTACCTTTATGTGGAAAGGAAATCATTCTAAAGTATGTAGAAACAATGGCAGTCATCGCATATACCCATGGTCTTCCGAGTAAAATATTATAGTCAAGGGGTCCGTCAACAACCTCAACATCAATACTTACTTTTTTGCCCCCTAATTCAACTTGCAAATTATTGATAATACCACAAGGTTTATATGTTCTTCCATCAAAATCCTTCAACGTCGTTGATGATTGCGATAATTGCGGCGAGCCAAGTGATTTCCAACAGTTTAGAGACATAATTCACGTAGATGCTCCCTCATCAATAATAATGCGATGAACAAGGTGATTGAGAACATTTACTTGGATGGAGAATGCCAATTTTGTTGGTAGCTGTGGCACATAGCTTGTATGATTAAAAACGACAAGATTAGAATCAGTCGGATCAAGTCCACCAATGGTTGAAAATAAAGCCTGCTTCTGGGAGGGACAATTTTGTAATACCTCAAGAGCAGACATAGCGGAAGGGGATTGAGCCAAATCTTCAACTATATTATAATTTTGTGCAGCTCTTGCTCAAGGATTATATGTCGATTTATGAATTACTCCCTTTGGTGGCTTAATCATCAATTCAGAAATAATAGGAGGTGGTACCGATTCATTAGATAGATTCGTTGTCGAGGTAGTAGGTTGATCAGTGGTCAGGCTACCATAGTATTTATTCCGCGTCGACACCAAAATATCTTGTGAAGGTTTTGTGGTGGATAACATTAACACTTGGGAACTAGGAGCTGGATCCGTAGCAACCAAATTTGTGTCTGGATTTGGGAATGGGTCTATCAACACAGCTGATGCATGAGAATTCTTGATGATTTTTGAGACTTCAGCACGGTGAGGACAATCCCTAACAAAATTTTCCTCGCTACATATTATGCATGGATAATGAGGTTTCTGTGGTCCTGATGGTTGTTCAGATGATCGTTCCTGCAGGTTAGAAGTTTGCTTTTTCTTTGATTTCCCATTTTTATTACTTCTTGGTTGCTTATCACTTTTGCCTTTGTCAAATGACACGGCATTAATTTCGGAAGTAGGAGCAGGATCAGATGCAGTAGTGTTGTGTGTGTTTGCAGTGCCCATCAAGTTGTATCCGGCATGAGAGTCCTTTATTTGAGGAGGAACATTGAAATTAGATCGCAGTGCATTTCATATTTTTTCATAGAGCGTGCCAGACTGAGTATAAATCAAGTCTAAATATTGGGCACGAGCGATAACTTGCTCTTTTGTGATGATGCCACCTTTAGCCACATCCTCAGTTATAGATGGTAATAGGGACTTAATGAACCATTCAGCAAGGAGTTGATCAGGAACAAATGTCTTAACCATTCGTCGACGGCGACACTACTCATGAATATGATCTGAAATGTGAGTAGCATTACTCTGTTTGAAGTTGGTCAAGAGTTTCGTTCCAGTTTCGCATCTGATCGGTAACTGGAAATGGGTCAAAAAAAGCAATAGCTAAGGCAGTGAAATTTTCGAAAGAAGCTCTAGGTAATTCAATGTACCATTTAGCTGCCGGACCTGTGAGCATTCATTGGAAAAGACGTAATCGAAAAGAATCATCATTTAGAGAATTTGATGAACACCATAAATGATAAGTCATAACATGAGTTGATGGATCTTCTCCATGGTTTCCATTGAATTTAGAAATATCAGAGGGTAATTTATGAGGTATCACCGACCACCAAGGAGCATAATTGATAGGATCGTTGGTTAACCAGTTTAAATCTAGTAATTCCAAGGTTGCAACAAAATGCAACTGTCTATTAAGGTCAGGTTGAGCATAGCCAGGATAAGGTGGAATTTCTTGGGCAACAGGTCTCTGAGCACCAGCATTTAAGATTTGATGTTGGTAACCCAGATAGGGGTTGTTTTGCATAGCAAATGCTTGAGAGTTCTGTTGACCAAAACTTGGATATGATACTTGTTGAAATGAAGTCTGATGGATTTGTGCCTGTGGCTACCAAGGATTCTGTCCACCAATTTTATAACCCAAATTAGTGTAAGTTGGATTCGGTTGATATGTATAACTAGATTGTGTTTGTGACACCCCATAAAATGGTACACCAGCTTGTGAATAAATAATTCCTGATATAGGTTGTTGTAAATTAACCAAAGGATTTTGAGTCTATGGACCCAAAATTTGATGATATTGAGTTGAAGAGCTCACCTGATAAGGTTGATGTACAATATTTTGATTCTGTAACATGGGTATATATGTATTAACAAGTGGTAATGAAGTGGGTGTAACAGGTTGAATTGGTTTATAGGATTGGAGAACCGTTTGTGGTTGGATAGGCAGAGTAGGCTGCCATTGACAAACATTCATGTCAACATTAGTTTGACCAAAATGTGACTGAGTACTATCGTATTGGGTGACCATAGGTTTCCCCCCAGCATAAGGAGGATAATAAGACAGAAAATATTGTTCCCCAAATGCTGGGAGTCCAGTTGATATGGTACTTAAAGGAATTGACCCATAAGGACCGACTTGATATTGCCCTAATGATGTGTGTAATGATTCAATTCATTCAGTGCTAACTATAGGACTACCAGTTAAAACACCAGATGATGACATTGGTAAAGACCATGGTCTTGAAGACTGACCAGAGAAAGTGCCAGACAATTATTTGTAGCATGTTGGGACCGAAGGGCCACCATGCAAATATGACTCTGGTGAGGTTGTGAACATCGATGGAGTAGTGAGGGTAGGAGCTAACATAATTGGAATAGCAGACCCAACCGCAGATGTTGGTTCAGGCATGGTTGTATGACCAAATGTATACTCTCTGAAATCAACAGGAGATTGAATGGAAATGGGATCAACAAAAGCAGATGGAAACGATTGAGGAAAAGACTGGTACAGGTAAAAGTCTCCCCCAAAGTGGGTTTGACTTAAAGGTGTATTAGGTTGTGGGATTTCTTCAATCACAATTAAACCAGGAGGAAGAACTTCACCGTCAGGCCCAAAATATATTTTAGATGGTTGATTGTGTGATATAGGACTTTCAATGCCTACAGATATTTGTGTAGTGACCAAGGTAGGAACAACTTCAGGTTGTTCAGGATTCAGATTTTCTAGCAAAGAAGAGACAGGATCTGGATCAATTTGTGATTGAACAACGTCGGGTCCAAGAGGTATGGTCTCAGCGATTGAATGGATCGTGACCATGAGTAGCTGTGAAGACTCCGTTTCGACAACAGTAAACAAACCGAGATGTGTGGAAACAATTTAAGCTAACTCTGGTTTAAATGATGATGTTTCACCAGAGGTACGAATTGTACTTGATTCGGCAGATCGTGATCGCCTTCACCTACCAGAAGTAACTTCCGGCAGTAAAGGTGGTTTTAAAGCTAATCTTCATGAACGACGAGGAATAGGATTGTGTTCTTCCACGATTACTGATTTATTTTAACCAAAAACAAATAAACAAAAAGAGGGTAATTCTAGGCAAAAGGGTTTACCAAGAAACTATGAACTATAGAATACCTCTTGTCGAACCAAGAAGTACGGGCAGGTAATCTCCCCGAATGTTGTGTTTGGTGTATCACAATTTCAGGGTGGCCGACTCGGTTCACTATGGATGGATAGCACTTAAAAGTTGTCCTCCCAAATATACCCAAAGGTATGTGGAGGCCCAAGTCCGTATTAACACTGTCTGATGTGAAACCACACAGTGAGAGCACCCCTTTATACTTATCGTACTGTAGCACCACCCGATATTACCTGAGAGTATGTGGAAGAGCTACGATATACTTACGTACGTGGAGTGAGGTATCACACTCAGAATGTATTGCAGACAAGTTAACGACAGTTGCTATGTTTTACAACGCCGAAACATGTCTCTAGACAAGACCTTCTAAATGTTATCGTTAATGTTCCAAAGCGTTGTTAAGTAAATTGAGATTTATTTTATGTTGATCTTGCTTAATAATTTTCCTTTCAGGTTCACCATGATGATGTATATAAAATTCCTAAAATGCAAGCTAAGAATGATAAACAAACTTTCACTTTCAGCTTTTTCAATGAAGAACCTAGCTACTAATGTAAGAGAACGCTAGTTTTTTTGAAAGAGAGAAAATAATTTGTGAGCAAACAAAACAATGAACAAAAACAAAATCAATGAATCACAAACTAAACTCAGATTTCCTAATGTTCCTTTTGCAAAAACACACAATCCTACATGCAAATGCAAGTTTTTCTTTTCAGTTTCCTTAATGTTATGAATGCAGAAAAGAAACTAGGTGCACTAGATCAATAATCGAAATGATTTTTAATTTCGAGAAACGAAGAATACAAACAACAATTTCTCCTATCAAGGAAATGAATATTTTACGACAATTTCCTATTTCGAAAGCAAAATATTCTTAATGCGACCATGAAAAATACTTTGAAATCAACTTGTCAATGATAAAGAAAAAAATTTCTAAACAAACATTGAACAAATTTTCAACCAAAAGAGGAAGAAGTATATAGAGTCACTGGTCAATTGAGCATCAAAATTTTTAGAAAATAGCAGCAAACATAACTGAAGCAAGTTACAAAGTCAGATTCAAGGGAATTTGGTCCCTTTCAAGAGCCAACGCAATCTCCAAGGGGAGACAGTGCTCTACAACGCAGGCTTCGAAGGGAGACAATGCTCTGCAAAGCATTGTGCCCTAACTAAAGGTGCGTTGGGCACAGTAAACAAAGAAAAAGCTACTGTTTGGCTCACTGTCTTTGCAAATTAAGGTCTGAAAAAGTCTAAACTTTCTGTGAAATGGCTACTGGGTGGATTTAGAAATCAAATCAGAGACTAAAACACCTAGAACTAAGAGAAATTCTCCCCAGTATGGTCGCTACTTTATTGGGCCAGAATTGTAATCTACGGATAAATTACGCTTCCCTAGACAGGTGTTAGTCTAGAACAACAGGTGAAAGACTATACTACCATTTCTCCTAACTTAGAACAGATACACAGAGAGGATTGGAGGCTTACTTGTTTCAGTCTCTTCCAAATGGCTCCTTTCTGTCGCTTCCACTACAGCTTCAAATTCAAGTGGTTTGTGGGATGAATGCTTCCTGCAAGAAAGAACACTGAAACAGCAGAAGATGTAATAATATCGATATCTATTCAAGCTAGTTAGCTAAATCAGTTAAGCATAAACTACATTCATCAACCAAGATCTTACAATATGGAAAATCAAAGTAAACATAGATGCATGTAGGGAAAAACAAGAAGTACTCTTTATTGATGATAGAAGGAGAGGTTACAACCTAGTGACTGATTTGAAGTGACCTTCCAGCAAAGTTCCCAAGTCTCATCACGGGATAAATCTCCCCAGCAGTAGCTCCACAAATCAAACTCTCAATTGAAAATTCTCCAGCATTTCTCTACTCAAATTCCTCCTTCTCAAACACTTAGATCTGTGTTCAATTTATAGATGAATTGTAGGTTGTTTTGCAATCAATATCTTTCCAAAAATAGGAAAGACATGTTTCCATTCATGTAGATGTCAAATGGACACTTGGATCTGAAGCTTGACACATGCGAACTCTTCTAGAAGGCACTGGCCAAGTGGAGATTTCGGAACAATGAGAATTTCGCTCCCAATGTGACCAACGCACCTTTGAATGTCGGAAGTGCTTTGCAGAGCAGCCTTGCATGGGGCTACCTGCATATGCAATGCACTTAGGCCCCTTAGAGCCTGTGTTGGTGAGCTTTCATATGTTAAATAATAAGCTTCAAACCATGGAAACCTTTGCTTGATGAAAGTCTTGCTTGATTTGTCTTGTTTTCTGTCTTAGGGCATATAGCAACTGAGATGATAGGGAATGATAGACCCTTGATCATCAGTCCTGGAGATGATGCCCAGTTAACCAGGTCATTGGGAATGGTGCCCAAATTGACCTATAACAGTGTTCCACCTGCTCCACCTTGCAGGACTCCATAATGCACAATATCTCTACCTACTTCTCTTATATTATTTGTTATGTAGGGATGTAAACCACATAATAGTTCTAACCCACAAAACTAGTAGGTATTGAGACTATGATGTGCCCCCATCCATGTGCAAATATTATTATTTTCCTCTTGTCTCTTTTCTCCACTAATCCCCTTGTGGCTTCTTGCGTGTTGACCACATACTGCAACCTACGAGGAAAAATAGAGGGGGTATGGGCTTGCCCTCCATTCAGGAAGCCATACTCCACCTCCCTGCCTGGCATGCAGGCCACTTAAACCTAGTTAGAAGGCTAGTAGAAATTAAATGAATAGCCTTGACTTAACCAATTCACAATAAACTCCTCCTCAAACCTCTGAATCTTCGTCCACTCCTCTCAAACCATTCATTGTGTTTACATTTCCACAATATTTACATGAATTACAATTCAAAATGATAATTACAAGACGGGTAGCCAAAAGGGTTGTCACACTTAGTATTTTGACTTGATTCTCTATGAGTGAGTTTGGGTTTTTATATTTCCATGCCTTGACAATGCTTGGGAGGTCGAGAGCATCCAACTCCATTTCTTCAGTGCCCTCATTATTGTGTGAAAACTTAGAATCTTTCTCTGGGGGTTCCTAAGGATCCAAATTCAGGGGTTGTCAAGAGGTAACAAGAGGAACCTAGATATGGTAGTGTTTCATGGCCTTTTTTTGTAAATAATGTGTTTCATTTATTTTGTAGAAATGATGATGTATTTTCCCATCACTTGCAATGCAACAATGATTTCTTTGGCCTTGTATTAATAGTTGGGGTATTATTGATTCCATTTTGATGTAAGCTTGACCACCGCGTATGTGCTATAAACTCGTGACGAGTATGGAATGCTTGGGTCATAGTTGGTCATAATTTGAGCATGTAATTTGCAGGAGATTGTACTACAATTTTGCAAGGGATGTAGGTGTCGGTTCATCGCTTATGGCTTCGAAGGAGAAAGATGAAGGAGAAGGAAGGGTGACCTTTCATGAAACTTGTGGTGCAAACATAGTACACAACAGTTGCAGATTCTTGTTGATGCTTTTGGAGGACCAAAATCTCCTCAGTGAGGAGGAATGATCCAGGTGTATCCAAAGACACACGGGAAAAAGAGGGCATATGAAAGCTCAAAAATAAAAATGACTGAAACATGGCAAACTCAATTTCTAGTTGAAGATCTTGTCGTCCTGATCACAGCGGTGTGAATGGTTTGTCAAACCAAGTTTGTATGCGAAAGTTAGAGCTGGTAAAAGTTCTAAGGTTGACTGGATGACTTGACAAGTTAAGTAGGACGCAATTTCGCAGAAATCCGGCCACCGGATTTCGACTAGCTCCAGCCAGATTCTAGGCGAATTTGTGGAATCGTTAAAAAGACTCCTTCAGTCAAAAATCGTTGGAATTAAAAGTGTATAGTTGGTTATAAAATAATATAAAAATATAAAAATTGGAGGGCGGGCCATGACCCCTGCCCCCCCCCCCCAAACCAACATAACAAAACATTTTAAAAGGGTCAGCGGCCATGACCCCGCCGGACCTGCTCCATATGCCACCGCATATATATACAACATATATATAAATACATATGTAAAACGTAACATTCGAGGTAAATCAAATTCCGATGACGGCGGGGGTCGAACCCGCCTGGCCCACATATCTGGCCCCCGACCAGGTAGAACCACCAAACAAACACCATGCCATATTTAACACACGCCCAACCAAGAAAACAATGCAACAGTGACTATGTTGAGGGGTCTGGATTTGATCCCCTGACCTCTCCTCCTCCGTCGAACAACCTCACCATTGCACCACCAACGGTGGCTTTGTAAACTCAACCCAATGTTTTATTATTTAAACCCATTTATTCAGTGTGCAGGCAGAGCAGGTTGGAGCGGGCATGGAATTCGAGACATTATTATTTTATGCAGGTTGAACCTTGAACCAGTGTGTAGAGGTAGTGGAAGCATGATTGAGCCTAATTTTCGGAGGGGCCAAATTTTCTCAGTGTCCAAATTGGACAAATTTTATATGGATTTTACACCTCTTGGTGACACGAACCTAATGACGGTGTTAGTTTCTGCAATAGAGGTCTTGATTTTTCGGCCATTTTCCAACATGAGATCACGGTGTCACATTTCAGTATGTGGACAGTTGATTTCACGCCATTCGACGCCACATTTGCGATGGTGCATTTAGATCCAGCGATTGAGCAACTAATTCTTCAGCCAGCATTAGAGTTGAGGTATATGAAGTGTTGTTGCCATGTACTTCATTGATTATTGTTGTAGGATGCTTTATGTCATGTCAATTCCTGCTTGATGTATGATGTGAATTCTTCATGTTTTTTTTTTGTTGTTGATTCTTGTTGATGTAAGATGTGGAATATTTATGTTTATTTGATGAGGTGTGTATTTATGGTGATTTATGTTGTGAGATCCCTTTTTTTTCCTTGATGGAAAGATACTCTTTGTCACCATGGGTGAAGTTATCATGCTAATAGGAGGTTTGTATGAGTGAGATTTCCCTGCAGCGGAACGTATCGTGGAGTGGCTTTTCCACTCATGTTGAGGGCTCCTTTCCTTGTATGACAAGTCAACAACATCCATGTACATCATCACATTTTCCAACACCAAATGAAGCAGCCAACACCATCGAGACACCAAGGCCTGGAGACGTAGTCCACACTAGATGAACTCCGTTATTAAACCTCTCTCTTTTTTGTTGTGTGATTTTTGACATGGTTCCTCTTGATTATATCTGCATATGTGTTCATTAATGCTTTTGATAAAATGTAATTCTAACACATCAACCAAAGTAAAAGGTATTGGTTAAAAGGGTATTAGAAATTTACCATGATCAAGCCTTAACCATGCTTAATTAGTGTGCTAAATCCCACTTAACTCAATGAAATTTTAATTAGCGGACCTCAAAATTAGGCGAACTACCATTTCTAGTTACAGTTAGCTACTATAAGGCCTGATATAGTGGGGAAAATGAAAAGGCCATAAATTTTGCATTTTTCGACCAATTTAGGCTTAGAAAGATGCTAGTTGACCATTTTGAGCCATTCTGGACTCATTGGAATAGGTTACAGGAGAAAAAGAGCATTGTAAATAGGTCAATTTGAAAATTTTAGCATAATATAGAGGCCCGAGCCATGGAAGCTGTACCAAGGAGATGTAGCCCGGGAGGGGTGAACTCCTTCATCAATTACCTGTGTTAATGTTACGTATGGTGATGTTCTATACTTTATTTTTTATTGTTCAAATTTGTTTTTTATGTTAAATTGTTCACTAAATTGACATAAAAATCACTCATGAGACTCTATAATTTGTAAGAAGACTTGAACCCTTAAGCACACATAAGACATTGAATTCATAATCTAAAAGAGTAATTAGCACAGCAACACTAACATACTCCATTCAGATCATTTTTTGTATCATAGCTTGGGTTCATTAGGTTTTGTTTTGCAAGAAGGGATCTAGTTTTTTGCAAGTTTGTGTCATGCTTACAAGGTTAAAACTCAAAAGAAGAGAAGGGAAGTTGGTTGAGAGCCCTGCAATTGGGTGAACAGGAAGAAGGGAAAGGTTTCCAAAGTCTTCAACACTAGCACATCCTCAAGTTGAATTTGAGTCTTCAGTGAGCATGTCTCATGAAGGAGAACCTATCATGTCAGAAGATGAGAGAGCATTTAGGAAGGCATTATTTGATATGACTGAGATGGTTAAATTCCTCTATGAGGAAAGGAATGCAAGGATGCAAGGAGAGATTTCAAGGCCTCCAAGAGGAGAGGGCTCTCCAGGAGGAGGAGGCTATGGAGATGGTAAGAAGCCACCATCCACTCCACCATCATCCTCACCACCATCTTCACCTTCCTCATCATCATCTTCCACTACCACAACTCTTCCATTTGTTCATACACATACTTCAAAATTAGTTGGTAAATCACCTTTTCTTAAACTTGATATTAAGTTTTGGCTTCCAATGTATTATGGCAAAGTGAATGCAGAGAAGCTCGATAATTGGATTCGTCAACTGGAGGTTTATTTCAGAATTCATAACCTTCAAGAAGGTGACATAAAGATTCAATTGTCTTCCTTGAGAATGGAGGGATCAACACTTGTATGGTGGGAAGCAAAGACACAAGAGGAGATTAAGAAACATGGTAAGATCTCAATGTCTTGGTCAAATTTTATTGCTGCCATTAAAAGGAAATCCTATCCTCTAGCTTACATGCAAAAATCTATTATGAGTTGGCATTAATTTTAGACAATTGAAAGGTCAAAGTGTGCAAGATTATACTCATAAATTTAGAAGAAGAGATCTTATCTTAGGAGTTGATTTGTATAACCAAGAAATTGTGTTGAAGTACATAGGTGGATTTCATAGTTACCTGAAAAATACCATCATCGTGTTTAATCCCACTAGTTTAGATAAGGTTTGTATGCAAGCTACACACCTTGAGGCAAGAGGGAAAAATGTACAAGATGAGGGTAAAAATAAATAATTCAAGGGTGGTGAAAAAGGAAAGGGTTTCAAGGGTAAACAAAAGAAAAATGCATCCATTAAGAAATAAGGGGAGAAAAATACATGTACTCACTGTTCCAAAGAGGGCATGATGAAGCCCACGATTCGAAACTTCATCCAGAATTGAGGGCTAAGAAATTCAACAATAAGGGGAAACAAAAGACAATTGCTACCACACAACAGAATCTTGGATCTGATTCAAGAGATGAGACTAAAATTGCAGCCATGATCACAAAGGGAAAATAAGCCATAGAAAGTACTACTTCCTCAAATTGTCACAATAATACTCCAAATGAAGAAACAAGAATAGAGTTGTTTCATGTAAGAGTGATCTTGAAACATACAAAAATTAGCACACTATTTGATAGTGGGTCTCAAGCGAAATTTCTCCGAAGACTTAGTCAAGAGGTTGAATCTTGAAACCTTACCTCATCATAATCCATACCCATTGGGTTGGATAACCAAAGATACAAATCTACAGGTTACAAGAAAATCCATATTCTGTTTTGCAATTAGTGCAAATTTTATTGATGAAGTTGAGTTAGATGTTATACCGCTTGACATATCTGGAATTGTTTTAGGTAGCCCATATCTCTATGACATGAAAGAATTCTTCTATTTCCATGATAACAAGTACCACTTGTTCAAAGATGGGGTGGAATATAGCTCATCGCAAAAATCTAAACCTCTCTTTGGTTAATTTTGGGCAAATTAAGAGACTAGTTAACTCAAGCAAAAACTTTGTGCTTCTCATGATCAAACAAAATAATGATAAGGATTTTGAATCTTTTGAAGGTTTTGATGATAGATTAAAATATTATTTGTTTGATGTGGTAAGTCATCATGGAGAGATGTTTCAAGAGCCAAAGGGGTTACCTCCTAAGAAGGGAATCCAACATGAGATACAACTACAGCAAGATGTTCCACTCCCTAACATTGGCATGTATCGCATGTCGATAATGGAAAGCGCATAAATAACAAATAAAATCCAAGAATTTTTAAATAAAGGTATCATTCATCCATCTACCTCGTTGTGTGGTTCACTGATTGTATTGGTACCCGAGAAGGATGGAGCATGGCGCATGTGTTTGGATTTCTAAACACTCAACAAAATCACAATAAAGAATCGATATTGGCTCCCAAGGATTGATGATTTGCTTGATCAACTGAGGTATGCAAATTATTTCACTTAGTTGGATTTAAGAAGTGGTTATCATCAAGTTAGCATAGTTGAGGAGGACATATAGAAGACCGTAATTAAAACTAAACAAGGATTGTTTGAGTAGCTTGTTATGCGTTTTGGTCTTTGCAATGCTCCAGCTACTTTCATGAGAGTTATGAATGATTTATTAAGACCATTTCTAGATGAGTTTGTCATTTTATACTTATATGATATTTTTATATTCAATTAATCACGATAATAGCATGTCATGCATGTGAACAAGGTGCTTGATGTCTTGAGAAAAATACGCTTGTTTTTTAAGATGTTGAAATGTGAATTTGGTAAAAATTCTTTAGTGTATTTGGGACATATTATTGGAGGAGGTGAGCTGAAGATAGACCCCTCTAAAGTTGAGGTCATTGTGAATTGGCCTACACCCAAATCAGTCACGGAGGTAAGAATTTTTCTAGGAGAAGCACATTATTGGAGGAAATTCATTGCTAATGTTTCCTCTATTGTATCTCTATTACATGCATTAATGAGTGTTAAGAAAGTCTTCTAGTGGGGAGGCAATTAGCAAAAAGCATTTAATTTGAAGCAAAATATATGCTCAGCTCCAATATTAGCATTGACGGACTTGAGACAACGCTTTGAGATTAAGATAGATGCAAGTGACTATGACATGGGCGCAATCCTTTTACAACATGGTAAGCCTATTTCATTACATTCAAAAAAAATTAATGGTGCAGTGATCAATTATCCTACATGTGACAAGGAGATGTATGCGTTGGTACAAATTGTGAAGAAATGGAAACATTATTTGATGGGAAAGGAAACCATCATTCACATCGATCACCAATTGTTGCAATACTTGCAATCACAAACCAAATTGCAGCAGTCAAGGAACTTTCGATGGATGGTATTCTTGCAACAATTCCACTTGGTTATTAGGTATAAGAAAGGCATATACAACAAGGTTGTTGATATGCTTTCTAGGCCTATTATAAATGCAGCTACTTTACTCAAGAATAATTTTGTTTTACATGAAAGTTACATTGAACAATATGTTGCTGACAATGACTTTCAAGATGTTTATGCAAACTTCAGTCAAGGTCGCCAAGTTGAGGAATTAGATTATCATGTTCATAATAACTTGTTGTATCATTTGGGCAATCTTTGTATTCCACAAGGTGAGAGAGTGAATGTCATAATGGAAGCACACACTTCTCTTATTGCGAGACATTTTGGTGTAAGCAAAACAGTAGAAAATATTTAGAGGTATTTTTATTGGCCTTGGATTCTTGAAAGTGTGTCACGTTTTATTAAAGGATGTTCTTTATGTGCAGTCAATAAGCCCAGTAATAGGAAGCTAGGATTGTACACACCACTTCTGGTTCCTTCACGTCCATGGGAGAGTATCTCAATGGATTTTGTAGGAGGTATTCCTTTGTCAAAAAGAGGTCATGATTGTTTGTATCTAGTTGTGGATAGGTTCAGCAAAATGTGTATTTTGATGCCATGTAAAAAGAAAATTACAGCTGTGTTAGGGTCCTATAAATATAGGATTCATAATTTTGAATTGACTTTTGATAGTCTTGTAAAATATGTACATACCATGCTTTCTGCAAGTTGTTTTCCCATATTTTGAAAAAACTAAAAAAAATCAAAAATCAAAAAGAGGGTAAAAAGTCCTAAAAGAAAGATCAAAGGACTCAAAAAATATACAGACCCAAAAATAAAATAAAATAAAAAACATGAAAATAAAACATGAAAGTGTGCAAGTCAAAATGCCACTACTTTTTACTTTTTGCAAATGGTTATGGTAGAGTGTCAATAAATGCCATAATCCATGATGAGTTAAATTATTTAAACTTGACTTGTCATGTTTTCAATTTCCATGTTTTAGATAGTGAATAATTTTTTGTCAAACAGTTTAATCCTGAAAAAATCAGTAGATAAGTAGAGAATATTGAGGAGCTCATCAGTTTAATCTGAGCCCTCAGATGAAATAAGGTAAAATTAGATATTTATGCTTTCAAAAGAATAAATGTTTCAAGGTTGCAAGCCTAAATGCACCTACTAAAAGGAAGAAAAAATGTTAGAGTAATGTTGGGTAGGTAGAAAGAAGTGGGAAAAAGCATGTAATATTCATCACCAGGAAAAAATCGTTAATTTCCCTTCCCCTATAAGTATTCAGTATTCTATACTACTAGTCAAAAAGGCTCAGAGCATTTCTTTGACTTTTGTTGGGACCAGACCCAAGGCTCGATGACTGGATAGTTGAAAATGTTGATTTCTTATGATTAAAATCCCCTTTACCATTATTTATCCCTCATTCATACAGTTTAACTCATTTTCATAAGTAAAGATTCATTCTTACTTAATGAAACATAAAACCCCATTTGATTAACTCAGAAACATACAAAAACCCTCAAAAATACTTTATCCTAAGTAAATTGGTGAAATGATTAAATGAAAAGCTTTGCTTTATTTATTCACTTTACTTGGTCATTTAGTGTATTTTTGTGTATTCCATTTCCCCGTGTCATATTAACTTTTGACTTATAGTATTAATTCCCTAAAAATACCTTGTCCTATCTATATAATTCCCTTTATCTAAAATACCCCCTAAAACCCACTATTATAAAGATTTTGGACCAAAGTTATTATCCACATGTCAAAATAAAACCCAAATAAAGCACCCTTTGGTCTAAAACTAACTTTAAATAAACACCCCGCCCTATAGCTTTTAAACCATTCAATAGGTTTAAAACTATATAATAAAATAAAAAATTGCTCTAACATGTTTATTCGGGCATATTGCAAAGTGTTTTGAATAAAACATATTACCGCTCATCAGCATTTTAGCCTAAGTTTCTGAAAGATATTTTATCATTTTATAAGGTTAGAAATCTTGGAAGCGCCTGCTTACTAAACAATGTTATCCCTTCCCACATGATTTTAACCCCTAGCTTATTTTTCCTGTTATATAAAGCCCCACACTTTACATAAATTAACCCCAGTTACTCACTTAACCTTGCTTGACAAGCCTATTTCCCCCTCTATATAACCATTTTTTCTTTATATATGCAACATGCCACATATACATTTAACCCCCATTATATTCCTTTAACCATCCTTATATCCGCCATTATATCGAAACCTTGGTTAAAAAGTCATGTTTTATAAAGGTTTTAAACTTTAAACACCCGCTTATACATTAAAACCCAGTCCCACCATCCCTTTTGGCCGCATCTTCCAAGATAATCTTTTCCTTTCACTCCCATACTCCAAATACGACGGGGAAAGATCAATATCGCACCCAAAAAATGATCATTCGCCCAAGAGAAAAACGGACGCGAAATGGGTTATTACACCCTTTCCGCCTCCCATGACGTGGTGAAAATCTATTGGATCGCGTTCGTTTCAACAAAAACCACTTACTGCTGGAAATGAATGGGATAACCACTGTTGGTTTCGCTATTTGAACTTGAAACCGCTCCCTCCCTGACGCGACTTACATTGAATGTCAGTTAATGTGATCAAACGAATATGTTTAAACCTTTGTAAAAGCCATTTTATTGTTTAAAATTGCTCATTCAACCCTTTCGTATTATCTTCCGACTGATATAAGCACTGGGTAAACCTTTTTAAACATTCGATTGCCCTTTTATTTCCCGAACCTCTAAATTTGACCAGAATTTACCTATGAAGACTGTTAAAGGATTGTTCACCGCTCCAGAAGATTGTCGAAGACAACGTTTCAACCAAGAACCTATAGAAAACCCTTTTTACAGTCAAATACTTGCACTTAAAGGTATTTTTCGAAGAATTCAAGCCTGCAAATTGATTTCGAACAGTCTTTGAGAGCCCATCCTCTAAATTTTAAAATTGACCAAAGAAAAAGTGCCTAAAATCACAAAAAATAGGCCAAACCCTTGCAAAATTTTCCCAGGAAACCCTGCTTTCCTCTGCGCCCTTTTTCAAAGCAAATTTGCTCAAATTTCACAGTTTAAGGATTAAATTTAAAGATCTGAAAGGCTAAAACCTATGAATATACATTAAAACCCTATTTCTCAGTCAAACCAACTCAGAAAACCACTGTTTTCTGTTTTAGGCCAGTTTTTCATCCTCAAATAAACCAAATTGAGAAAAAAGCCCAAAAGATCCATCCTCAGCCTAAAAACTACTCAAATTCCTCTCTGTTTGATATAAAAAACTCCTGCAAACAGTCTAATCTTGTCGTGGTTATCCGAAATGACTAAGAAACAGAGCACAAGCAAACCTGTTAGATCCAAAAACACTTAAATCTGAAGGATCTAAAGCCCCTAAACCTACCCCAGTCATCTCTGCCAAATCTGCTGCAACAGTAAATCCCCTCCAACCACCTGTAGTTGTTGTAGAAAGCCTCCCTTTGACTGATGTTGACTACAAAATTGTTGATCCTGTTGTAGAATTCAACCTCTTGGATATACACAATTGGTGTTATGAAAAGTACCTGGACAAGGATGAAATACCCATTTGGAAGACTCATTTGCCCAAATATATAGTTCCATTAACCTATCCTGGCCAAGATCTTATCAGGTTATTTCAAAAATATTATGAACCAGATCAAAGGGCCATAGTCAATGCTGATAGAGAAATCCTTTTCACCATCACAGCAGAGTTAGTAAACCAGATGCTTCAATTACAGTTTGATCTTCAATCAATTCCCTTGTCTATAAAAGCTTTGACCCAGTTGTACTTAGGCCTTTACTTCCCTAAGAAGTTCATTATATTTCAAAACTTTATGCCTTCCCATGTTGACATTCCTAAAATAAACCCTCCTTATTCCACTGCTAAATTCCCTGAAGGGTCTAGACATATCATCTCTATGCTCTCCTTTATACTTGGATACTTTACAGATGGACACACTGATGAGTCCATTCTAGGTTTCTTGTCCACCTTGTCTCCAGGCCAACCTCCATCAGTCATTTTTTACTTTGCTGGTTTCATAGCCAACAATATCCATCATCAGCTAATAAAATTACCCACTGAAGGAGTTTTTAGATACTCATCCTATCTATTTCACTTATTTTTATTCTTTCAAGCTGATAAATTTCCTATTGCATTACAAAAGATGGAATTAGAGGGTAAGCCTCTATTATTATCTTCTGGACTTCCTTGCTCAAGAAAGAGGGTAGTGATTTCACCTACACATATTTTTCAGGCATTTTTCTACGTCCAGCAATGAACATTTTGAATAAAGGAGAACATCCCAGAATCAATGAGGAAATGAAAAGAATCCTACAACTTTCATAACAGATTAAAGTGGGAGATTGGTATCTCTATGAGAAGTATACAGAGTTAAGAATTTTTGGATCCAACTTATTACCTTATAATTTGCCTAGATATATGAGCATGAGAATTTTTTCACTAAAGTATTTGAGACAAATTCTCAATTCTGATTCTATTAACTTCCTGGCTGCTAGAAAAAAGACTCAATTTAAGTTAAAGAATCAGGTTGGTCCCTTTATCATAAACCACAGAGGCAGAAAAAGAAATCACAAAGAGATTAGCATAATTTAAATTTCAAGAAATTTTTCCATGGAACTATGATCCTCAAGGGATCCTAAGCAGTCTAAGGGTAAACTGAAAATTGACTCCCTTCATACATGAGCTTAAGCCTGAGATTGAGAAATTTTCCAACCAAGTTGAGTGGCTAGAAAATACACTGATAGATACAGCAAGTAATACAGGGACAGCAGGAAAAATGGATACAGCACAGGCTCTAGAACTTGTAAAACAACCAGAGACATCAGCAAAAAGAATTAGAGAGGAAGGAGCCTATACAGCAGAAACAACTACAGAAACAAAATTCACACTGATCTATAATAAGAGGCTTAAACTTAGTTCACTTGACAAAGAGAAAGTAACAATTGATGTTGATGAGACAGATGCTCCAGTAACCAATGATGATATAGCCACAACTATAATCAATGAAACACTTATGGAAATAGAAAAGGAATCAACAGGAAATCAGAATGATACCCAAATGATTAAGAATCAGCATAATATGGAGGCCTCTTCCTCACAAACAGTTGAGGAAAATGATTTAGACATCAAAGAGAAATACAAGCAGATAAAGCAGAAGAATGAGGAGATCAAAACAGAGATATATTCTCAATTCCTCAAACAGAAGACTGGAAATAAAAATAGGCTATTATCAGCCTTTGATTATTCTAGTAACAAGATGATCATGTCATTTCTACAACCTACTACCTCCACACCTAAAACAGCAGTAGATTATAAGAAGGTGGACCTTGAGGTTGATACAAAAATTGTCCATGAGCTAGATCAAATTGAATTTCACAGAAAAAGCTCAGAGATGCTTTATTCTACAATAGCAACTAAGGCAATGACTGCAAATAAGCTATAGAACACCATCATTAATATGCAGGATCAGATGAAGATAGACAAGGCATCTTTATATGCCAAGGATCTAAGGATTAAGGCCTTAGAGGAATTAGTTTTACAGGTGGGATATGATCCCTCAAACATTCAAGCAATAGAACTATTAATAAAGAAAAAGAATGATGACATAGCAGCTTTGAGGAAACATCTCAGGCTTCCTCAAAGTGAGCATCCACAAACCAAGGAAATCCTTCAAGATCAGAGTGAGAAAGAAGAAATGACGAACCTCATTCTTAAACTGGCTGCTCAAATCAAAGATATGGAGACCCAAATGGACCACCCTGTCAAAGAAAAAGGGACTGTAAAAGAACAGGAGACTCCTATAATTCCTACAGTTATTCCAGTAATAACTACAGCAGTGCCCTCCACTTTAGGAGAAAAACTAGCACCAAAAGAACCACTAGAAACTGCAGTGCCAGTGATTTCAGCTACTACTTTAGCAACAAACTCTTCTACTACACATGTTCAACAAATATATGAAGCAGGACAGATTGTTAAAGCTATGGAGTAAATGTCTTTGAAAACTAATGAAATCAACAACCTAAAGAAGATGATTGATAATCTTGAAGCTATAAATAAGATAGCTCTGATAAATGCTAAAACCCATGAACAGAAAGCAATCATATTGGGAGAACAGATCAAGAATTTACAAAAAGAGCTAAGTTTCACTGAGTAGATTTCATTTGTAAAAAATCATCTCTGGACTAACATAATTGAAGCCATTCATAATCAATGGCCTTCAATTCAGGTTATATATGAGCAGAGAGATTTATTATTAGTAGCTCAGGCAGAGATTCAAAAGACCAAGGATGAGTTAACTGATAAGCCTGCTCAGGCTTTAAAACCCATCACATTCTTGAACAGCAAGAACAGGGCAGAACTGGAAGAATTACAGGTATTGGACAGAACAGAAACAATCTTACGGATTAAAAAGGTTGTAACTAAGAAGAATTTGATGAACAATCTGGAAGATAAATGTGAATCAATGAACATTGCCATAACAAAGTTTATGGTAAAATACACAAACTTAAGACAGAGGGGCCTACCAGACATCCATGTTTTTAATGAAAAACTAATGCCCTAGAAATATTATGATAAAAATATCAAGGAATTTGCTAAGGAACAAATCAAAAAACCATTACCACAAGGCACTCCCACAAGAAAAGTCCTCCTTCAGCATTTTGAAGATCTGTTCTTTTTACAACATGAGATTAAACATCTATTTGTTTTCAAGCCCACTTTTGCTAAATACACAGAGTTTGATGAAAATTTTAGGAAGCTGAAGAATGTTCAAATTCCCAAGGCAGAATAGTGGCAAGCATTTACTGATTTGATGTAATAATAATAGGTAAAACAGTGAAGGAAGATTACCTTGAAAAACAGTCAAAAAGAACAGTGAAATAAAAAGACAGTCTGCTGATTTTACTGCAAAAGACATATTTTTACAGCAGTAAACAGTGATCTAATAGTCAAAGTGTATCATCAGTAAAGAGTATCAGGTAAATAGTATCAGATGAAATGGTGTCAGCGAAGGCAATTCAAAAGCCTGACATTTTCTAGCAGCCAGCAAGCAGGACAGCTAGTCAATCAAAAGATCCTTGTTAGATAAAACAGTTCTATTTATTTTGGATAAGAGGACAGCTTGCTGATTTGTTAAGCAGTTGTCCCTCTTATTATGTAAAGATATTTTCTTTTTCCTAAAGATATTCTTAGATGTCTCCTAGGATATTTGTAATTACATTTTGTATAAATTCTTCTACATTAAAATTATTCAGTGTGGAATAAAATTGTTGGACTTTACTATAGACATTTTTGCTAAACATTGGAGGCTATTGTGTGTTTGATTTCAAAGTAGCAGAATGGACAAGCTGACTGGAATCATAATTCAAGATCCCTATGATAAGCTTATGAGTGAAGTACTTACTACTTGTCACTATTTCTTTTTCTAAGTTTCATGCATTCATTATATGTTTCTTCTATCTGAATGTGTAACTAGGAGTATTACTACAGGATTAGTCAAGTGCTCCATGTCTTTAACTAGTTGCCATTTTAATTTTTTCTTCTGATTTCCAATGTTGATAATTCTTAATTTCTCTCACTCCCGTTTTACCTCTGCCTTCTACTTCCATTTTCCGAATCAAGGGATCCTTAAGTGCCCTTTATCCCGATCATATCGCCTAACAAAAAACCACTTTCCCAAATCTTTGAGGGTTATCTATCTTGCCCTAAATACATTTGTACCTTTTTGGTCTTGATTTCTAGTGTTGCTAGCTTGATTTAGACTCCATAGCCCAATGGACAAGTATATTTCTCTCTATCTTACCTCCAAGTTATTTTTTCCCCACCAAACCCTTTAAACCAAATCCAAATTGTACTTTCATAACTAGCCTAATATTATTAATCAAAACAAAGATAAATCTTAAAGAGAGAGCCCTCTTTGAACCCTAAAAAGGCTAGATCCTAGAGTTTGAAGTAGGTTTGTGGTTACCTTTAGTGTTTTTTGACTAAAAACTCAAATCCCACAACTTAAGAAATTACTAGAGTGATAACAAGCTTAACAAACAACTCATCTTTTCTTTCAAAATGTTTGCGTTCATTTTGGGTTGCCTGCATCTATTGTAAGTGATCGAGATTCTCTATGGGCACTAAGTTGAATAATATTACAACCTTTCAACCGCAAACAGATGGTCAAACCGAGGTGGTTAATAGAAAAATCATTCATCTTCTTATAGGATATTGCAGCAAACATCCTAAATTTTGGGATGAACATTTGCATTGCATTCAACATGCTTACATCCGTGCCAAACATTCTTCTACTTAAACATCGCCATTTGAGGCATGTCTTGGTTACTTGCCAAAGTTTCCATTGGATTTCATATTTGGGAAAGATGTAGCTATCGATGGACATAGCGACATAGATAAAGAAAATAAATCCATTGAGAAAATTCAGTTGATTCATCAAACAGTGCAAGAAAAACTAGAGAAAAGTCAAGGCAAGTACAAGGCGAGGCATGAAAAACATCGGGTGGATCACAAGTTTCAAGTTGGAGATGAAGTTTGGCTTCACATTAGCAAGGAAAGGCTTCAAGGAGAAGGAAAATAGTTGAAACCAATCTGTTATGGTCCTTTCAAATTTCTGGAAAAGATTGGTAACAATGCCTTCAAGCTTGATTTGCCTTCATACATGCAAATTTATTCAGTTGTTAATGTTGAAAATTTGAGATTGTATGAGCCTCCTTTGGTTGAAGATCGAGGAGAGAATGTTCAGCTGCCATCTATTGAATATTTTTCTCCATATTTCTTTTTTGAGCTTCAACAAGACACCATACTTGACAGGAGGACAAGGACATCAACAAGAGCAAGTGTCGGCTATCTTCGAGTGGGGCTTAAAGGAAAAAATCCTTCAAAGGCCAAATGGATTGAAATTGGGAAGGTGAGGGAATTGTACCCTCACCTGTTCAGCAACTGAATATGATATTTTGGGGTCCAAAAGCTTCTAGTGGGGAGGAATGATCAGGGGCTCAGTTTTATGCTCAAAAATCAAAGTTCTCAGATTGTCTTCGAACCTGAACGACCACATAATGCTTGCCGTTTTGAATCAACCTCACTTTGTTTCATGAAAAATAGTCGTTGTATGCTCCCGAAGAATGACTTCTATCGACTTTGCTAAACAGGTAAATTTAAAAAAAAAAATGACAGTCAAATGCCCAATCAGCAGTCCGTACTGCTGGCATGGCATGCTGACTATGTAGGGTCATTGTTTGGCATTTTCTGTAGGCAAATGGTATACTTCCAAATGGAAGCATGGCACTGGTCTGATTGGAGGGTGGTGTGTCAAAGTTTCATTGGTTGAATTCAGGGCCAAACGGGTGAGGACATGTGGTGCAGCCTGGGGTCGTCACGTGCCCCCCCAAGGTCAAAATGTGTTGTAAAATTTTTGGTCAAATTCCAGGTGGAGGCTTCGAGGTACGACCTCGCGACCTCTCGCCACACAAAGCCACAACCTACCTTTCCACTTACACCATAGTCCTTACAATACATGGGCTTCAACTTATATTTGAATTAAACTATGTGTAAAGGAAAGGGTAAAGTGGGGCCAGCCCCAATCCATAAGACCATATGCCATGACCGCCAGTTGGAGCTCTAGACCTTAAGCGGAGTTTAAGTTTTGTACCACGATTATTAACCTTTAAACTTCTTTATTATGTGTTAATCCAATCTTAAGTGTGGATTAAGATAAGCACGGAATAGTGCCTTAACCACGCTTAATTAGTGCGCTAACTTCCACTTAACTTAATGGCATTTTAATTGGAAAACCTCTAAATTCAGCTAACTGCCTGTTCTAGTTACAGTTAGCTAGTTTAGGGCCTCAAATAGTGGGGAAATTTGAAAAGGCCATAACTTTTCCATTTTTCGACCAATTCAGGCTTAGAAAAACCTAGATGACCATTTTGAACCATTTTGGACTCATTGGATCAGGTTACAGGAGAAAAAGATCATTGTAAATAGATCAATTTGACAATTTGAGCATAATATAGAGGCCTAGGCCATGGAAGCTGGACCAAGGAGATGTAGCCCAAGAGGGGTGAACTCCTTCATCAAATACCTATGTTAATGTTATGTATGGTGATGTTCTATACTTTATTTGTTGTTTAGCTTTGTTTTTTTATGTTAAATTGTTCACTAAATTGACATAAAAATCACTCATGAGACTTGATAATGTGCAAGAATAATTGAACCCTTAAGCACACATAAGACATTGAATTCATAATCTGAAAGAGTAATTAGAACAAAAACACTAAAATACTCCATTCAGATAAAATATTCACTTATCAAGGCCTAGGCAACCACCAATGTGGGTAGTCTCCCTGTCCCAAGGCTTTCTTGCATGGGGTAGTCATTAGACTATTACAACCTAGTAGCCATCTAGAATGTTATACTTACTCATGCATGGAGTCTTATGGCCAAGTACCCATCTGGCATCCTCCATTGCACTACTGATGGATCCTTATAGTCAAGGTCTCAATTATGACTTGATCCCATGAGATAATTAGTGTCATGTGTCGCAAATTCCTTCCTGACAATCTTCTTCCTTAGCTCCCGACTCCATGATTCCACCTGTGTCACAACATTTAACTCCCTATGAGACATACTAAAAATCTCAAACTAAAAGTTTCAATTGCCTAGTCCTTAGTTCATCCAAAATCTTGATCTCATAAGCATAAGACAATAGTCATGTCATTGCCCCCCTTGAAGGTGTTGCTGATTTTTCATGGTGGCTTCGGTCTAACACCATGCCAACACTTTTCCTAAAACGTGATCTTTCAGTTGGCCAATATTTTTCAGTCACAACAATCTAAAGTGACTTTAGAATCGTTACACCCACAAAAATTTTGTCACTTCAATTAAATTCAAAGACATTGAAATGACATTGTGCGTCGCATTTTTACCAATTATTTTACAATGCACTTAAATATTACTCTAGTAAACCAATAAGTGATAACTAAGAAACGCATGTCTCTAAAATCATTAGCATTTTAATTCTTTATTTCGTTCAGTCATGCACTGCAAAATCCATTGCTATATTTCATACCGAAGGCTTCCTTCCTTCAACATACCACTTCCTAGTATCCATGCAAAACATGCACTAATTTGAAACAAAAATGTTCAAATTCAACTGAAGGAATTCTTACCCAATTCCTTTATTTTTACCTCTTTACCTAAGCTCATTTCTTACCTCATTTACTTGGCTATCATTATCAATGCTTTCAACTGAAGCCTTTTGAAGGGTCCGACAAGGAATCCATTAAGTATCCTCACTGTGTTACCCAATACATGGTAAGTACAATTTATATTCATATGATTCACACAATGATCATATTTAAAGATGAATCACTTATCTTACTACAATGATGGTTCTCAGCTAATGTCCTTTCAAACCAATTAGTATCCTCATATCTTTATTTTTCACCTTCCCATATTTCTCACATTCATGGAAGATAAAATGCACATATATACATACATATTTTAGCCATGCATAATTTTAGTTAAGGGAGCTTCCTTCTTATGTTATTTTCATAGTTGCCATGTCACTATCCATTTAGTTCATATGGACCCAACTAGTCCATCTAGTTGTTTTTTCATCTTCTTCTGCCTTCCACTACCATTTATCTTATGCATGATATCTAATCAGGTCCTTGCTCTTCCAAATGGGTTTTATTCACCTCTTCCCCAAAGCCCATTTTCTTCCCTTCCCACGCCCAAAAAACCAACCAAGGTTGAACCACAAAAGGTAAGAAGAAAGAACGAAAACAAAGAAGAACCACAATGGAAATACATGACAAAATACAAAGCAACATGGCCATGTTGAAATTCAACAAACAAAACAACAAGGAAATATGAAGCCAACAATGTCAACAAACATGTAAAACATTCCCATCATTCATTAGCCCGCAACAACTTAATCCCTTGAGTTATGGTGATCAGTGTATCCTTCACCATTACATATATATATATACATACAAAATTTTAGACCAATTATTTTCCAAGTTTTATAGGAAACTCAAAATTATAGCACCCCTCTATCTAATCCAAGAAGGGACCTTTCACTATCTCAGGGAATTTGAGGGGATGCTCCCTCATCTATTTTTATATTAAAAATAGTTGGTTCACGTGCTTGGAATTCACCTGAACTACTCATCTTATTCTTTCATAGTCTATTAAGGCAGTAGCTTCACGAATCCCATGGGGAAGGTCAAGTTCCTAACCTTCCGTGAGAAGCTTGGAATCGTGGAAATACCATATTCTGAGGGTCCTGCTTGAGTTGGACTATGAGCTCTGGGAGCTCCAAGGGGCTTGGGGATAGCTTCTTGGAGCTATAACCACATACGGGGCTAGGCTTTCCGAACCTTGTTGTGCTTCTACCCCACCATTATGATATTGAGTTGGTTCGCCTCTCTCTGATCTGTGCCCTACACGCATCCTACCCATGGAGTTTTGGACTCATGGGAAGTACCTCTCATTTGGACAATGAGGTGGGAAAAGTGGATAGATACCAATATCGAGACCGATGGACACATTGGAGATTGTTGTACGCTCTATGTCTATGATGGCACGTGTCCAAAACCTTGATCTGGGATCAAGTATGATGAGGGTTTTTTACCTCTAAACTGACTTCAGGTTAGTAGGAGACTCTTTTGAGTCCAAGAGAGGTTTTTACCTCTAAGCTGACTTTGGGTCAGCTTTGTGTGATGTTTTTGTGACTCACCTTTTCTTTTATGTGAAATAAAGAGCCAGCAAATCAAGTTATGGCAGGATGACGCATGATCTTTGGTGAAAGTACATGATGGTATTGATGGATGGCACTTGTGGATAGATGGAGTTCTCCCTAGTTGAGAGGGAGTGTTAATTTTGGGAAACTAGCTCCAAACTCCATGCTGCACTGCTCATATGACGATGGTCATATTTTTGTTGGATTCCTATTTCGGAGAGGTGCAAGACTGATCTAAAGATCATCTTGATCGGATGAGCAAAACATTTATTTTCCACATGTACAAGGTCAGCCAGATTTTTAATGTAGGCTCACATGCCTAATAGATGTGTCATACACCCTCATTGATGGATGTAAATTGGAGAGACTTGGAGGTCATTTTCTCATCAACTCATCACACATTCTCTCATTGTGATTTTATTGGTTCGATTTCAATTTCCCAATATAATACTGAGCATGTGTACTGTGGCATCTCAAAAGACTTCCATGGGTCTTATTTTTTGCCTCTAGGATGCTTTAATGATGTACACTAAGTTCTCTGCCTTTTTTGAGCCCAACCTATTCCTTTTTACTGAATGGATAAATACATAAGTACTCCAATTCCTCTCACAAGATGAAGAGCTAGCTACCTGGAATATTAGGGGAAGCCATTTAAATTAATTAAAAAATTTAAATAAAAAAACTAAAATGAAAATTTTAAAATTAATACAAAAATTTAATTGAGAAATTTCAAATTTCAAATAAGATAAGGAACTCCAAACTAGCTATCTGTCCAAGTAACCGTATGGAAAATTGTTGCAAGTCAAGAGCATCAACACCATGAAGCCACCACCAATCAATTGGATACTTCTTCTTGTGTCTATCTGCCAAAGATGCATGTGAACCAAAGACACCTTGGCCATGTGAAAGTTGTGCAAACTGAGATCGTATGTCAGAGGCTTCTTCTATACTACAATAAATTTTCTTGAAAACAGCCAAGAATCCTTTGAACACATCTCTATCTTGGGAAGAAGGCCTCCTTCCTGTTGTAGGATCATACCATTTTGGATTAGCTGCATAAGCTACCATATGAAGAGGGGTGTTCATTTTATTCCAACGCCCATGTACAAATTCTTTCAGTTGTGGCCATAAAGTAGGATCCTTCCTATCTGTGACGGTTTGGATTCTCTCATACATGGAGTCCATGTTCTCATAAATCTCACCTAAACATGGACCATCTGTATCTGCATAGTAGATCACATCACAAATTGGTTCTATAATTTCCACAACAAATTTGGCATCAACCCAAAAAGTATCATCCAAAATCAACCTCTTCACCTCCAAAGCTGCATCTGAGGTAGATAACCTCCACTGGTCCCACATGTTGCTGATAATTGTGCCAGATAAAGCTTCCTTCATCTGCACAAGCTGCCTAAGTAAAATGTAGTAAGTTGCAAATCTGGTATCTGCTAGTTTAAGAAGCTCCATTTTGGCATGCTTGCGGTAAATGGCTTTTGATTGATGATGGTTGCAATAAACATTTGAATTTTGCAGCCATTTTCAATTAATGCTTGAACCCATTCAATTTTCCCAATGTCCTTCAATGCATTATTCAAAGAATGCACTGCACATGGTGTCCAAAAAATATGCCTGGGTACATCAAGGACAAAATTAAAATATTAATAAATCAAAATTTTATTGTTTAAAATTATAAAACAAAACAAAATTATACTCAAAATATAAAATGTAATTCATATAATTTAAATATAAAATTTAAATAAATCATTCTTGAAATTTTAAACTTGTCACTTACTTGTACTCCTTCTGAACCATTGTCCATGTTGCTTTGCACACTAGGGTTGCATTAGTAATAACTTGAACAACATTCTATGGTCCCACCTCTGCAATGGCATCACATAATTGGTCTTTCAAGAACATAGTGTTCTTTTCTTGACCAGAACAATTAATGGCCCTAAGAAAATAAGGACCAGACATGGAAGAATTGATGATGTTTATCAATGGACGATTCCTACCATCATGAACTATCATGAAATAGAAGAAGATGAAGCTAGCACTGTCATCCTAGAGGTCGAATTAAGGAAGAAGAAAAGGTATCGATCAAGATGAATTTCATAAGAAAGTCACATTATCCAAGCGAAGGGAATCAAGGTACAAAATTGGCAGAGATACCCTAACATGTGTTGCAACTAGGGTTTCTGAAGAGGCCGAGAATTCCAAGTTTGATCCAAGAGACTGAAATCTGAAGGGTAGTCGAGATCAGTGTTGCATGAAATTCCCCCCCACCCCCCCAAGGATCCAAACTAGGAATCGTGTCCCGTACGGATCCATGCGGGATCTGCAGTTCGAAAATCCTTCCTTCTTTTTGTTTGAAGATTGTTGTGAATTTTATGAACATTTCATTCAATACCTCAAAAATTATTTTAGTGATGAAGAGTGTATGAATGATGAAATCATAGAGGCCCTTTATGAATATTCATCCCAACAGCGAACAATAGTTTCTTCCTTGGCTGAAAATGAAACAGAACACGATCCTAATGACGAAGAAAGTCAATCAGTTTTTCCATGAGATCATTCATTCCTTGGATCTTACATCAAGAAGAAACGTGTCAAAATGATATTTTTGAAAATGCATGTATGGAAATATGAAGTAGTGAACCATTTCATGATGATGATCAATCAATAGTTTCTATTTCAGTCATAAAAGAAGAGAAAATTACTTCAGATTCTTTGGAAATTATAGAAAGTATTCAAGATCTCACATCTCTTGAAAACACAGAATCAGAAAATTTAGAAGGTCTAGACAATGTTCTTGTTGAATCATGTGAATAATCATCCTTAGTCACTCATGTTCTACAAGACATGGTTGGTGACCAAGAGATTCTTGGAGTTCTCATGACCTCCCATTCGAGTAGCTTCACACACTTCTTCGAGAGATCGCGTCCCAGTTAGAGCCAGATGTTACCCACCACTTTGTGGGTGATATCCCTAGGATAAATTTTTTCTCCAAGATGGTCCTCAGCCGGCAGCCAGCAACCCCCTGCAGCCACCAACTAGCTCGATGTGCCATTTCACTACCACCTAAGCCAGCCATGTGTTCCCTCACCCATCTGTCATGATCATATGTTTAAAGGTGGGACTCCCGAACCAAAAGGTATGTCTTTTCATTTGGTAATTGAGTATTGGGTTTACTTATCATGGAGACTTTTTGGCATGGATTAATGGGGGGATTCGACAGAATGAATGGGTTTAGTTTGTGCTCCTATCCCCTTGACCTATTTTGGATGCTACCCTTGGATCTTAGTCCTATGGGATCTCCTTTATTGACCATTTGGTTTTAGCGTGGTATTACTGGGGAAACCCTGATTTTGGTTTTGTGGTCCCGCTCCCTATTCTGTATATATCGCTCCCCCTCAAACCATTATAAACCCATTCATCATCTTTCCCACCTGGGTCCACATTTCTTCACTAAGTCCACATAGGGTTAACCTCCCCTTTCCCTTGCCCCCACCTTGGGTCAGGATTGGAACGATGCCCCAGAGGTTGAAGCAACTAAAAATTAAAATTAAAATCATAAATGGCCACATTCAACAGGAAAATGTACCACGTGATGCAAAATATGGTCGGGACAAGCATATTTAGCACCTCGGCAAAAGCCAATGCATGAGCTCTACCCCATACCCATGGCCATCACCTTGGTTCCATAGGCCCTAGATGAGCCTCTTTTATCATTGAGGAACTTATGACTGTCCCAACCCCTAAAGGGAAATGAACCGCCCAACCTAAAAGGGGGTATCCACGGTTATATCTTACACATCATGCTCTTATCCTTTGAGCCCCGATTAGTTAATTAGAGAAAAAATAGAAAAGGAAAAATGCATATAAAGAAGGGTGGAAAAATAAAGGTCGGGGCACCTCATGTACCACGATTTCTCCATCCTATACATTATAAACCCAGGTGTGGGCTTCCCCATTTCTAGCTGCCCTTATACCCCAATGTATGGCCCAGGATTGCCCCTTTCATTCCCTATTCCATCTACCTCTTTATCACGTTCCACCACCATTTGAAAGGTGTACCTTGGACATAATATCCCCTCTAAAGGCATAAGCCACCTAATAAGGTACTTGGTTAAGGCCCTTTGGAGCTTGGAGACATTAGCACAAGCCAAAGCCCACTACGGAAGGCCATGCCATTATGAAGGGTCCAATTGTTGTCCATGGTTTGTAAGCTATCTTACTCGATTACTTTAATGACTTGTTGTGCTGGAATGCTAGGGGACACATTAGATCTTATGCAGGATTACAGATGGTGCCCATCCTGAGTTTGGTCTCCCTATATAGGGTCCTAACACTCCTGAGGGCTACATTGGCACATGTATTGAGTGTGTAGAAATCCATGGGCCTCCACAGTCATAGAAAACACTCCATGGATCCACAGAGATGTTCAGAGATTGCTCGATATTCACCTATTGGACAAGGAAGATGCACCTGGTACACCATGCCCAGTCGGCCCCACAGTTGCATCATACACTTGGCAGGTGCCCCCAGACTTGTATGTTGATGTGGCATCATTTATTCCATCATCTAAGCCCTTACAGATGGTCTATAGGAATCTTCGACTTACTTGGCGACATGTGAGGTTATTGGTGTGCCCCCACACCCACTGAGAGCACCACAGGTTTATTTCTTGGAGAACAAGGGGCCACCTCCTTTTCCATCACTTTTTAGGGTCTTATTCATCATTATGGAACTTATGGACCTCATCAGGCCTCCTGGAGGTCCCAAGGATATGCAATATTAATCATTTTACCTCTTGAGAGGCTTATTATTTTATTTGTGAACTAGTTTGGTGGGCTTGTCACCAAAAATTAGTTACTTTGCACATTATTTTATTCAGGGGGCTAATGTAGGCCCAATTAGGTAATTCGAACTCATAATTACTGTGTAAATAGGAGTGATTTGAACTCATTTTGTATCATCACTTTATTTGGATCATTCTCTCTCTTGAGAACTTTGCATTTCCTACATGGAGGACGAATTGGAGCATGGATGAATTTTGATGTTTCAATTGGGTTTTCTTATCCTGGAGCTTCTTTACTAGCAAATGTATTGATGGTTGGATATATTCTCTTACATGTAAGTACGATATTGATCCTATTTTCTTTTACTTTGTTGCATACAATGATCGTGGGCTTTTCACTATTTTAGGGCGAATTGTTGCATGCATTTACTGCTTCACTATGGAATTATGTTTTTATATAGAATATATCTATGTATGGGCCATGTTTTTTGAATGAATTGTCCTAGATATCGAAGTTATCTTGACAAGCCATCTTAACTTGCAAACGAAGTATAAATTCTTTAATGTCACTTACTCTTTTTTCCCTAATGTTGGACGAAGTTTCCCTTAGAGCCTCCTTGAGCTAGAAACGAGATCCTTCTTCATAATTCTCCTTGTCTCCATATCCCCAAAAGGAATTAGGCACTGATCCATCATAAGGTGGTCACATTAAAACCTCTTTTTCCCCTTTGACATCTCTCTTATAGGTCTAGCCACGTTGGGCCACCTAGAGCATCATTTTCCCAACAAAGTAGCCATAGAAAAAGTTCGATCTCCTAGCCCCTATTGTGTTGGTGTGTCCTCAAGGTCTCCTCGAAATTTGAAGAAATTTCGACAGTGAGATTGCAAGATATCCCAAGCCCTAGCTCTGAGATCAAAATTTTCCCAGGTGTTCCCTAGGCTAGAACCTCATAGGATCAATTTAGCACTTTCAAGAGAAAATTCTTGTCTTGATCCTTTCCCCCTCCTTGTTTAGGTTAATATTATCATTGGTTGGTAAACTCCCTCCCCTTAACCTATGCTGGATCCACTTGGCCCAGTGTGGTCCCATTACTTATCAAAGACAATTCATCAAGGAAAACTTGGGAATCCAAGTTGTGCAAGGATTTTAGGGATTGGGAAACTCCTTTACAAGTCATATTCCCTTAACCTAGCCCTTAAATCCTCACCTACTTCTCCTAGAACACCTTGTACCTTGCTTAAAGAACAAGCAAGATCCATTCTTAATCTTATTCTAGGGAAAGGATCATTGAGGTCATTTAACATCTATTTGTTGATCCATCCTTCACAAGTGAATTCCTATATACCGGTTCTCCTCCCATCGGTGAAATTCCATAAAGAGTATGGAGCCTTAGCTGAGGTGACAGTGGACTAAGTCTCCATCATTTCCCTTGACCTAGCAGTTGCCCCTTTAGGAGTCCCTTTTAGGTCCCCTGCTAGTTTGAATGGTAACAAGCCCTGACTCAGAGATGTGGATATAGGGTGTCAATCCCAATGACCAATAACAATCAACCCAAAAAATCAATGTGAATTTAAGGGAAGGATATAAAGTGGTAAATATGGATTGCCTTGGGCACATACTTTCAATTTATGCCTCTTGTTAGTGCCCCTCCTAAATAGTGGAAGAAAAAGGGCCTCAAGGGAGGTCACACTAGACTAGGGGAAAAGGCTAATCTCCCAGGTAGAATATGGAAAAAAGGGTATAATCAAGAGCATTCAATCATTAAGCTTGACTTGTGATCCATATTACTATGCCCTAAATAATAAATGAAAGCACATGATTATATAAATGATTAGTATACCTTCTAATAGATGACCCACCTTCCTTCAAGAAGTATGCTACATGGGAGATAGCATTAACAGGAGCATAGGTGGAGAGCTATAAAGTAAAGTTATCCAGGAGGATCTTGCATTAGTTCAGTGAAGATCAGTTCAGTCTTCGGTTCTTATATTTCTCCAATTTTTCTGATGAGGGTCTTCATTTGGTTAGGTTTATAAGGTAAGCCTAAGTGGTGTAATGTTGTATCTAGGTTGGGTGTTTAATACTAATACCTATGTCCTAAACCTATGGTCCTAATCCTAAAACCTAGCGCATGACATATAACAAAGTTAAAACCTATGTAATAACCCATGATATATGTTTCGGAACTATATGTATAAAACCCTTTCGAAAATATATATATGTTAAAACTATGGTATAAAACATATCAGCAGTTAACCATCGAAGTTAACCGTAGTGGAGGGGCAGTCTTAATCGTTGCAGTACTTAGCATGTGAACACAGTCAGGGTTTACACGCAGATGAAAGGTTAATGCACAGTTGCAGGAAGACCGTTGGAGTTGACTGCAACCGTCGGGTGTGTTGTCACATGGACAGTTGACTCCCAGTCAGCCCGAAGCCATCGGACCTAACCCGTGAGGTGGCAGTCCGCGGTTAGTCCACTGCCCTGTCACATGTCAAACAATTCGTCAATGAATTGATAATCATATCCTTTGGACCTTTAAGAAAGGTATAAACTTGGTTCTAACAACTTGCTCCAATGGGGATGTTGTCTCCCCATGAGGCAGTTAAGAACATGTAGACCCTGTGCCTGATATATTGTGTTGCTCCCAAGCTTTACCCGAAACTTGTAATATGATTCTTACTCTGAAACTGAAACCACTATACACACTGAAAAACACAATTTCACACTACAAAATCAAAACTAAATGTTGAAACTAAAGTTGAAGACTGAAATACTTGTCCCAACAAGCTTATTGCAAACTACTTCCTACTTTATCTTGCTAAGACCAACCTTTGAATCAAGTAATTATAGATTTCAAATTTAGCTAATCAAGCAAATGACTATTTGATTTCTTTTTACTCTCACCTGCTTGAAAAAGAAATAAAAAATTTAAAACAAATAACTCAAACTTAATATACCTTTATCATGAAGAGAAATTACACATGAATATACCTTTATCATGAAGAGAACAAAGCTTATGGTTTAAGACATACCTTTGAGTCGTTTCTTAACAAACCTTGTAGGACATAAATTTCAATAGAACTTTTATCATGCTTTGTCTTGTGAGGTCTCCTCCATAACCCTTGAGTATTCATCAAGCCTTTCATAAACAAGGAAAATATCAAAACAAATGTTATTAGCATCTAATACAAAAACATCTAGATAAGAGAGGGAAATCAAATATAAAAAGATTAATACAAGGAGTAAGATACTTATCTTTGGAGAATGGTGAGGGCTCCCTCTCAATCCAATCTAGAGGGATACCTATAGCTTTTTCAAAACAAGTCAAAAATGTTTTTCCAAAGCACGTTAAACCTAAAAATACTAGAAATCAAAGCATAAATGAAAAACATCAAAACTTAGAGTTGAGGACTTATTAGTGTAAGTCCTTTATTTTCGAATCTTTGGCCTTGTTCTTCTTTGGAGATCCTTCTTCGGCAACAATTGCTTGATCCCTGTTTCTATTTTTATTCCTAGGATTGTCAAGACAATCATTTTTATTGTGACCAATATTGTGACAATTGTAGCATTCTATCTTGGATAGGTCTACCTTCCTTCTTGTCCCTTTAGATTTCTTGAAGGTTCCTTTGTTCTTGTGATGAGCGGAGTATGCATTTGAAATCTTCTCTTCTTCATTCTCCTTGTTGATTACTAATGAAATTCTCACTTCTTCTTGACTACATGCTTCCACTATTGTATGATTTTGATATAGTTAATTTCATGCTTCTATATATGTATGTGGTTGTACTTGTTGTTTAATTTGTGCACATACATAATCTTAAAGATGTTGAATGTATTCATAAGTAAAGTTCACTTGATTGGCAAGCATGATAAATGAAGTTATATGAATGATGATTATCAAGATGTCTCTGATAAGAAGGATGTAAGCCATTAAATATTCTTTGATATCATCTAAAGTATTTGATCTCCCTAAGTTAATAGGGAGCCTAAATAAAAGAAAGATCATATCTCCCAAGTTGAGGGACGACATATTATAGTCATGATGGATACCTTGAAGAAGAAATCAAAGAATGTATATTGAGGTGCTGGAATATGTTGATGCATGTGAAGTAGGAAAGGAAGTTGTATGATTGAGGAATCTTCTGTCAATATTTGTTTGGGAAGCCTCTAAGTCTTACTGTGATAAATTAAGAAGCAACATCAAGATGTCTGAAGACCCCGAAGGTTGTGTTTACTTATGTGTATTTGAAATATTATTACTGATTGGGGTTGTATTTATACAGGTAAATCCCTCAGAGTTTTTGTAGCATGTTTTACATGCTTGTTGTTACCGTTATGTTTAACTGGGAGAGATTTGTTACTGATCTGTTTGATTGGGTGATATTTGTTGTCACCAATTTGAATAATCAGGAGCCTTGAGGCTTTGTGTGTAATACACATTTCCTGGGAGGACATTTGGTCATCCTGTGTGTTGATGTCTAGTTCCCGAAGTAGGGAGGGTGGCGTTGGTCATAGAGCTCTGACCTTGCATTACGCACATGTATCCCTGGGTTGATGGTTAGCAAGTGAGGCTGGTGGTACCTAGAGTGGTTGAAATCTTTAGTCCATCTTAGCCCCACCCAGATATATTTCCCTAGTTAGGAATATAGTCCATGGCACCATGGGTGCCTAAACTCTTCATGAACCTGGATAGATTTCCCTAGTCAGGAATCTAGTCCATGGCATCGTGAGTGCCTAAACTCTTCATAGTTCATGTGTTTTGATATCTTCCATGTACTTGTATATGTATAAATACATCCCTAATTAAGAGGGAGTGTTGAAGAATGTAACTAGGTTCGGTCTTCATATTTGTATCTGAGTCAAAAGAAAGAAAGAAAGAAAATTATTATTATTATTATTATTATTATTAAAGCATGGGTTTCATGCTTGGGTCATCATGTTTTAGGTCAAAGTCCCCATTGAGGACTTATAGGTTTTATATTGAGTCATTAAAGTAATTTTCCATTTTATGAGACCATTCTTGGGCTTTTGAATCGTGTAAAAAGAATTATTGTTGAGTCAAATAATTCATTTGTCACCTCCACACCAGTCGGCCCTCACCTGTTGAATTCGGGCTACATGAGGTTAATTCAAACTCTAGAAGAATCTATATATACAATCCAGTTCGATTCATTTGAGGCATCACTCACAAGTTCAATATTCAAGATAGAGAATCAGAAGAAGCTAAGTGTAATCATAAGGCCAGTGCAACCAACGTATCATCATAAAAATATAAATCTGCTTACCAGTATGATTACTCATAGCAAATCCCAAAGCGAATGCAAATAAAATTATATGGAGGATGAAGCGGGTGGGAGGTGGGAAAATACGATGCCCACAAATGGATGATCACGTGAGAAGAGGTAAGAAAAGGATGTATTCTAGTCCATGAGATCCTCCCTTCTAACCAAAATATAGAGATGTCAATGATTAGGCTCATTAATTTTTATGGATGGAAAGCTCAAGCATATTACTTCCATTATCATTTATGTCATATTTTATTGCCTCAACAGTGCTATGATTAGTAGGAAAGGGATGTTCAAAAGTGTAACTAGGTTCGGTCTTCATAATGACTTGTAATTATGAATTTATGTAATGAAGAAGACAAATATAATAAAAAAAAATTGTAATGCTTGTCTCATGGGTTTCGTGAGCAAGGCGATTTTATTATAGGTCAAAGACTTCTTCTTGATGTCTTTAGGAGTTTGTCATTTTTTCATAAATTTAATTAGAGTCATGTACATGAAGTCATGTTACACTTATCAAAAGACACATTTTTGATGTAAAAGTATACTCCAAGACCTTGTCACTAAGCCTCTTGAAGTCGCTTAAGATGTGATGAATAACTCTCCTTGATAAAGTCGGCTCACACTCCTTGTATCATGTCAGCCTAGAGATCGAAGACAATCACTATATATAGAGTGACACTACCTAATTGTAGAGCATCAATCTCGGTTAGGTCTACAACAAAAGGATGTGAAGCGAAGTGCGAAGAGGAGGACTGTAATAAGAGCGAGCAGGAAGACATCTCAGTAAAGAAAGGGTGTTCTATGTTTTGGGTCTATTATATAACTCAAAGTGTCGAGGGTAATCACATTGAAGAAAAAGGAGGATACAACTGCGTAGAGAAGAGGATATATTTGTGTGGAGAAAAGGCTACAAGAGAATGAAGGAAGAGACAGATCTGAAGTCTCTAATGTTCGGTCCTAAGTCTACACCTATACATCGCATGTTTCAATGAGATCAAGGGTTACTATTGTTATCACTCCACCAAATTTCTAAGGCTGAAGAAGAAATACCAACATAGGTAACCATATACCAATATTTTGGCTTGGTATCTAGCCCTACCAAACCGGAGAGGGCTCTCTCCACAAGGTCACAGCCAAGAGGGCTGGATAAATTAGGGTTTTAGGCAAGGTATGAAATGCAAAAGGGTTTGATTTGGTTTGATTGGGTTGCTGGATGAGGATATTAGGTCAAAGAGGTTAGGTCAGGGAAAATAGGATTACGGTTACATTCCATTCAATGGGGAAAGGTAGGTAAGAATGATAGCACATTAGGGTTCTTGGGATGGAATGATTCAGACAAGTGAGGAGCTAGGAAGAGCATAAAATATGAATTCTTCCTAAACTTAGAGAAGATGAACAAACTATGAAAACTTTCCCAAAACAAAGCATGTGAGATGAATTTTGTTTCTCTAACTTGAAAGTGATTATACAATATAAGTGCAATGGATTATTAAGACAACACATTCAAACATAATGAGACATAATAAGAAACAATTCTAGACAACCATACCACAGGTGTCCCAAAGAAATAGCTACAACACTTTTATTAAGCTCCTGCCAAAATGATTAGAATAGAGTCTCTGATCAATATGCCAACATCCAACTAATTCCAACCTGTGAAATGACTGTAAAATTACATGATATAGGCCTCAAAAAAACACCTCCTAGCCTCAAGGGTTGAATCCATGAGAAGAGGAGCAGTTCCACCAAAAACTGAGCTTAATACCTAGAGTGTAGGGAGGTCCAAGTGACTCATCCCTAACTTAAGTGAAATGACTCATTACACCTCATAATGAGTTTTCATCTAATGTATTTACCCTAGGTAATAGTAAAAACATAATATTTACATTTACCTCCATCAATTACATAAGTAAAATCATCATTTTCCAAACTGAAAATCAAAATTTTCGTAAAAACTAAGAAAAGTAGACATTTGTCAAGGGCATAGCGCCATGTTGCAGGCCTTCCTGGTGTCCAAATTAGGCTCATGATGGCTTGTTGGAATGCATATCCTATCTAATTTCTAGATCTACCTTCATTTTTCTGAATGGAGTTCGTTTTCCCTGTCAAAAAAAAAAAGTGATTCTCCTACAGTTGGTCAAGGGGGCAGCGCCAAGGCAGAAAAGGAGGCAGAACATTGATATTTTGAGGGTTTTTTCACCTTTTCACCTGCCAGTTGTCCAAACTAAGCCTAGAAACATTGTTTTCTGGAATGTATTTTTCATTTTTCATCTGCTTGTGGTCTTCATTTGGCCAAAAATTTCCTCAAACAAGGACGTAGAGCCTAGGGCGTTGAGCCCTTGACAGTCCAGTTGTCATAAGACTATCTAGGATTGCTGAAAAACACAAAAATTGCAAAAATTACCTCAAAAATTTTCAAAATTGGTGAAATGACTATTGATCATGTGGTTTAGGCATGGAGTGAGGCCTCAGCTAGTATTTCAAGCCTCCTTTCCTCTTCTTGCATGGTCAAGGCTTCAATTTTTGCATTGGCTCTTTAAGCTTGGCCCTTGCAATTTTTTTTTTCTTTTGGCATAGTACTTATCCATCCTTCTCTCAATATCATTGTCCTTCTTGGCCTTTTTCAACAACTTCTCAAATTGGTTGATCCTTCCTCCCTTATGTGGCCTTCTCTCTTCCCTCTTTTCTTCCTCCATGAATTCTCTTTTCTCCTCCTCCATGGTGTTTTGGTCTAGAAACCCTAGGAAGATGAATTGGGAGTGAAATGTAGGTTTATGGAGTGGGGAATTGGATGGAAAAAATTAGGGAGATGGGGGAATGGGTTATGAAATTAGGGAGGTGATAGGGAGTAGAAATGATATGCAATTAGGATTTAGGGAATGATACTAGGGTTTCAAACTTAAAAATAGACACCAACTCTTTAAACAAGCTCAAACACCAACAAATTGAATTGATGATGAGAGGAATGGTGCAAATGGTAACATAGTTAATTTATGGAGGCTGTGGAATACTTTGGATGAAGTTTTGAAGGTGATAGCACACGTTTTGGAGCTCTTAAGTGTTTGCAGGCAAGGGCGTTGCGTCAGTGCTAAGGGTGTAACGCATAACCCAAGGGCGTAGCACACAATGCAAGGACGCAGCACCAAATGTAGGGGTGCAACACCAAACCTATGGGCACAATGCCTGACTCTGTTTTTGCAAATTTCACTTTCCTCCTTGAATTTTCATGCTTTTCTGAGGTTGGTTGATGTTGGCAAGAGCAAATGAATTTTGATTTGATGCTCTTTGGGTTCAAATACTTTGTGGGATTTGATTTTGATCTTTTTGAACCCACTTTTGCAATGTTTAATTTCACTTTTAAAACTTTTCAAAATACCTTTTAACTCTTTTTGTTTTCTTTGCAGATTGATCATGTTGGAGTAGGAACTCTTCATATTTTGGAATTTGATGTGTTTTGAATATGGAACTGAGTTGGCAGCTTTAAGAAATTGAGTACTTATTACATATAGTGAATGTTAGGTCTCTGTAATTTTAGCAGATTGGTGAGACTAAAACTGCAGAAACAACATCGTTTCAACCAACTTTGGGATTCTAGGATCTAGCCCTCCTGAATCCAGAGAGGGATCTCTCCAATATGTACAAATATGGATTTGTCTTTGAAGTTTCGGGTGATGATATTAGGCTAGTTATGAAGACCAAGGGTTTTGTTTGTTTTTTGGATGATTGAGCATGAATGTTACTTGAGGGGAAAGTTCTAAGTGCAAAAGTTTCAAAAGTGAGAAGTTGCAAGAAAATAGAACAGTTTTGGCTGATAGATAGATATAATGTTGGTTTTTAGTCCATTGGGCTATGGAGTCATATCTGGCCTTTAATTGAACAACAACATCAAGAGTGATCCAAGGGGCAATTCATCTATACCACAAGATTATTGAGATTAAAATGATGGAACGGAAACAATAAAGTGTTGGAGGGGTGGAAACTGATAATAATTTCTCAAGGGATTTATAGTCAGTCCAAACAAGAAAAGCCTCTTAAGTAACTGTTTAAAACCAACCAAGGACAGGGCTAACCATAGACTTCTTGGGCAAGTTCGTATTAAAGCAGCTTAATTGACAAACAATCCAGTAATCCACATAATTACTTTCAGAAAGTATGAAAACACGTAAGAGAAACACAATGTAACCTAAGATCAGATAAGGTACTTTTAAACCTAGCCTGCTTTCAGTCAACACCAAGGGAAACTTTCAGAATCTGCCTTTGGAGAAAAGAATCTAGGAATCAGGGCAAACCATATCTTCTCTAGTCTAGCTTTAATAGCAAATAATGGAAATCACATTCAAGAACAATGTTTAAGCAAACAGAAGGACGAGGGAACGCCAACATTCCTAACTGTTTAAACTGTATTGAATCATTCTTAAATAAACAATTATGAGGAAAACATTAAGATAAAGATTTCTCAGCCAGAGAAGGTTACTGATATACAGTAGATCCTAACCCTGTTTAAACTGTTCTTTATAGTGGAAAATGAACAATATGGCATACATAGAAGGAAAAACAATTAACAAAGAAAGAAGCACTTCACCAGTAATATAGACCAGGATCCCAAGGAAAAGCTTGTTATTGATGTCAAACCAGTTACAATCTTCAAGTCCAATGTTTCAGTTCAGCAATCATCTTCACTATTTAGCCTAACTAATCTATCACAAGCAGAGCTCCAAGGGCCAGTGAACACTATTTACAATCAGGAGTTTAGGCTCAAATGTATTTCAAAGCTCTGTAAGCAACTCAACCAACAATTTCTCATCTTCTACTGAAGTATTTATAGAAGACTGAGGGGGAAAAGATCTGAGATAAGATCTCTTAAGACAATAAATACAGATTCAAGACTTCTCGGCCCTTTGAGGGGCTCGATGGAGAAGTTTACAGGTGGATCACTGTATTAACTATTTTACAATAAATATTAAAGCTCGGTGGGAGCTTTATTTGACTTTGAGGTTCTGCGTAATACGGGAGTAACTCTGCAGATATTTGTTGCATTTAAGTTCCTTGCAGTAGTAATTCCCTGGCTGTGCTAGACGCGAATATCTGACTTTCTTCAATAACTTCGGCCTCTGTTTGGAAAGGTTTGAGGTAACAGGTGGCTCTGTGGTAGATGAGGAATCAATTCGCCTCAAATAAGGCGGTGGAGGCCTTTCTGTCTATTAAACACTTATAATGTTCTTTTAATTTTGTTTTAATTCTGGGAATTAGGCTTTTGATAAGCATTCTTAGCCATAATTCCAAAATCTGTCTTCAATATTCATTCTGTTGTGCTATGTCTTCAAAACTGATACTCTTTAAACTGTTTTTTTTTAATAAAACAGTGTCTTGTCGATGTGCAGGTTGCGTCGGGCTTCTAAAGGCATCAATGCCCATGAAACATTGATACAACGTTGAATCCAACCCTGTGAATAGCTTTCTTACATGAATCGAAGGCACGGGAATCATCATTCCCGGCCTTCGGCCTTTAAATAATGGAAGACCATTTAAATCCTGCATAAAACACAAAACAATTAAGAAATCCTCCATTTTTAGGTTTAGATTGCTTCAGATGGCAAGGAAAGGAGCGTAGCTGTTGGATGGCATCATCCGACAGTTGGGATCACAATCGCAAAATAGGAGCGGGGGGTAATCGCAATCAGGAGAAAAATAATTGCGATGCGATCGGAGGAGCAGGCGCGAACGGAGGGAAGTGCGATGGTGTGATCAATCGCATAACAAATATTTGCGATGGATAATCGGAACAAGAACATAACATGCGATTGCGATATTGCGATCGGGCGGATTTGCGATGAATCGCCGCGTAGATTTTTGCGATGAGCACTTTAAATAAATCGCAATTTGGAGCGATTGCGATTTGCGATAAGCACCTTAACCTGTTAGCAAGTGGTTCCATTGTGTGGGTGTATGGAAGAAAAGGGGTTAAATACTTAGCCTACGGGCTTAAGTCCAACATTTATGAAAAAATGTGTTTTTAAATGATTTTCAAAGGAAATGGAGGGTTCCGGTAAGGTTAAAGAGTGAGTCTTTAACTTTATAAGAGTGATTTCCATGAAGGGGAGAAGAGGAATCATGAAAACAAAGGGGATTTTATGGAGAAAAAGGGAAACAAATGGAGGTCAGTTAAGAGTGGTAGAAAAGGGAAAATGATGGTTTCTCAACAGTATTTTCTCATGAAATTAGCAGAATTTCAGAGCATGAAATGGAAATAGTAAATGAAGATTTCGGACAGAGGCATGAGGCCTTCAAGGAGTCTTCAAGAGCCAACAATTTTTAGTGATAAAATTTGTTCCTTGGAGGCTCAAAAAGTCTTAGCCACCTTTTGGTATAACAAAATATTATAGGTGGCTAACAGTGGCTCCACTTGGGGATGGTGCCTTCTTGAAGGCATCAAGAATTCAGACTTGATTAATCTGGGAGGCTGACTTGTGCCTGATCCATTGGGCTGCTCTTCATTTGCTAGATGATCTTGCTTTGCTCTGAAAAATAGTATCAGTTAGGAAAGAATACTGGACTTCATCAATACAACTTTCTACCTACCCAATCCTACTGATCTAACATTTTTTCTTCATCAGAGTGCACTTGGATTGGAAAACTCTTTTCACAACATTTTATTCTTTTGAAAGCATAAAAACTAATCTAATTCTACTCCTTATTTCTCCCTGAACTCAGATTAAACAGTTGAGCTCAGATATTTCTCTACCTAATCTACTGTCTGTTGGGATTAAACTGTCCAACAGACTTTCATTCTCTAAATTCTACAACAGAAATTTAAAAACAGCCAAGTCAAGATTAAGCTATTTGACTTGCTGTGATCTATGGCATAAAAACAAGTTTCACAGATTTTTATTTGCAGAAAACTAAAATCAAAATGGAAGGCTTAAGATCTGAAAATTTCTCATCATGGCCTTCTGTTTTCTACACAGCTCTGTTTTTGCTTTTTGTTTGAGTTGTCTTTGCTTTTCTCCTGGTTCAGATTTTGAGCAGATTAGAACCAGATCTCCTCTCTTGTGACTTAGAAAATAAAACAGTTTTGAGTCATCTCCCTTTGGAAACTTTGGTTCAGATTTTGAACATGTTTGAACCTTCAATTTCTATCCTAATCTATCTACTGATAAGCCAAGATTAAACAGTTTGGCAAATCGAATTCACTATCCTATCAGCAGAAAAATTTAAAGCTATCTAGTCAAGATTAAACAGTTTGGCTAACTAGAAGTGTGTTTTTGAGGAGTGGCATTTGAGCTTGCACACTTTCAGATTTGTGTATCTTTTTTGGCATGGGGCTTTGCCTTTCTTGTTTTCATTCCTGCCCTCTTTTCTTTCTTTTATTGTTCAGGTATTTTTGAATTTTTGATTTTTCTTCAAAACAGAAAACAACAACTAACTACATGCTCAGAACTGAGCTTTATTGACATTCCTATCTAACCTATTCTAAACACGGAGTATTTACATATTCATATGATACAAAAGTGCCAATGCAGCCAGCTGAGTAATGTCAAGAAGAGGAAGAAACTATGGCTTCTTGTCAGAGGTATCCATAGAACATATTGAAGATTAACCTTCAATATCAAGGCTATCACAGAAGGTGACAGCTTTTCATGTCTCTGGCTCTTGCAAAGGATCAATGCTTGATAATTTGAGCCAGTCGGGATCTCCACACACTCTTCCATAGGATCAACAAAGAAAAGATGAAGATTCTCTTCTTTTTGGCCCTCCACGTCTGGTAGATTGTCTGCTTCCAAGACTTCAGCTTTGAGGAGCATATCTTCAAAAATTTGTTTGGAAGCACCATCATTCTTAACCTGCACAATAGCAAACAGTGAAATATCTTCTTTCTATAAATTTATGTTTGCGTCTGATATAAATTCAATTTCTTTAAATGGCAGATTGATATCAGTGAAGGGAGAAGTTTCTTCTTGAGAAGATGATATATCCACAGCAGGATAGTCTTCTATTTGTTTTTCTCCTTCATATTCTTCATCCTCTGAACTGGAGGACTCATCATATTTGACAGTGTTGTCCTCTTGTGGCCCTTGTATGCTCGTATTCAGTGGACTAAACTCTGTGAAGAGGTTATTATATTCGTGAGCAGGGGTGTATTCAATGGTTTCTCCCTACTCAAAAATTTCTTCATTGCTCTTCTCTTCACCTTCTGAGTTGCAAGGCTGTTGATTCCCAATAAAGTGAAAGCTTTTTATGATGGATCGAAAAGGATGATTGCGGCTTTCAAGCTGATGATGGTGAAACTCATAACACCAATCAAATTCTGGTTGCCCTGCATGATTAGTTTCTGCTCGGAAATCCTCATCATCATAAGACTGATTGAAGTTTGAAAATTTATTAGAAAAAACATTTTCATTAGTCAAACATATTGAGATATCAGTAGGTCCTTCTTCATTCTGATCTACAAAAGAACTTTCTGAATCTATACAACAAATTTTTCTAGGTGAATGGGCAAGAGTGTTTGTTTCGCAAAAAATTTCAGAGAGCGGCTGTTTATTTATAATCTGATCTATCTCTTTTGCTGTCAAAGGAGAAGATGTTTCTATGTTCCTTTGAACAAAAGTACAGCAGTGCTTTGTTTCTTGTGAAGACTGATTGTGAGGATGGATGTCTTCTTGAGCCTCAGCTATAAGGGATGATGAATCAATTTTTGAGTTTTTAGGGATATCTTGAGGAATATTCTTTATTCTTGGATCATCTCTTCCTCAACTGATTCATCTATGTTCTTAAAAATTTTCAATAGGAGATTAAACTCATGAATGGCTATTAAAAGATCTTCAGGATGCATCTCCTCCAAAGCTTCCTCATTATCTATAATGTGTTGGGTGATGTTTTGTGATGGATCATAATATATTGCACCCAATGATAATGATGTAGAGTTTTCTTTATAGTTCTCATAGAACACATATTCAAGGTCTCTTAAAGAAAACAAACTACTAGATCTTAAGCATTCATACCAATCCCTAGATTTTCCTTCTAATGTTAACATGAAAATTTTCATTAGGCAGTCTTCATGCCATTCAACTTTCAACCTCCATACATGTGTGTGAAATTTGATAAGATGTAATAAAGGGTCATCAAACTTTTCACCTTGAAAAACAGGCAGGTTGTCATCCCAATTCACCTGGGGCATCTTATGTGGAAACCCAGGGATATGATCTCTACTCATTGGGGCATATCTTCGTTGTATTCTTGGAATCATGTTTGTAAATCAAGAAAGAGGTCATTGTGTCTGGTCAATCAATTCAGGGTCTACTACCAGTGGAGTCATTTGGTCTTCTGGGAGATTCAGAGTGTGGAGTCGCCAGGTGGAAAATTTTTAGCTCGTAAGGAGGTAAAAAAATTTATGGTTCCACCACCATGTGTTTCTTGTAGAGCTACAAGGTTTTTAGGAATTGAATTAGCTCTCAAGGGTGATCTAAAAACAGTTGATAATTTTAACCTTAGGAGACTTCCTAAGGATACTTTCTAGGTTATCAACTATCTCAGATAGATCAGGGTCAAGATGGGCTCTAGCGTGAATCTTTCTAGGAGCCACTATGCTGTGTTTTTCAGACCCAACTAAACAAGACAAGTTTAACCAGGTATAACAATCTTTGAATGATTAACTAATATTTTTACAGAAATCTCAATCCTACAGTCCTCTAACTGAGTTTGAATGATATTATGATGATCATGGTTCTTCCCAGTGGAGTCTTAAGGTCTGTTCAGGATTGTGGAGTCGCCAAGTGGAATTTTTTAGCTCTTTTCAGAGGTAAAAGGTTTTATGGTCCACCACCATGTTTATTGGATACCAATCTGAAATATTTTTGGGTTTTTCTGAGTTTATGTGGTAGTATTGAAAACCAAAAAGTTTATAAAAGCTGGCCAAGAAACTATGAACTCAAAAATTCCCCAGTGGAGTCGCCAGAAATGTTAGGTCTCTGTAATTTTAGCAGATTGGTGAGACTAAAACTGTAGAAACAACATCGTTTCAACCAACTTTGGGATTCTAGGATCTAGCCCTCCTGAATACAGAGAGGGATCTCTCCAATATGTACAAAGATGGATTTGTCTTTGAAGTTTGGGGTGATGATATTAGGCTAGTTATGAAGACCAAGGGTTTTGTTTGTTTTTTGGATGATTGAGCATGAATGTTACTTGAGGGGAAAGTTCTAAGTGTAAAAGTCTCAAAAGTGAGAAGTTGCAAGCAAATAGAACAGTTTTGGCTGATAGATAGATATAACGTTGGTTTTTAGTCCATTGGGCTATGGATTCATATTTGGGCTTTAATTGAACAACAACATCAAGAGTGATCCAAGGGGCAAGTCATCTATACCACAAGATTATTGAGATTAAATGATGGAACGGAAACAATAAAGTGTTGGAGGGGTGGAAACTGATAATAATTTCTCAAGGGATTTATAGTCAGTCCAAACAAGAAAATCCTCTTAAGTAACTGTTTAAAACCAACCAAGGACAGGGCTAACCATAGACTTCTTGGGCAAGTTCGTATTAAAGCAGCTTAATTGACAAACAATCCATTAATCCACATAATTACTTTCAGAAAGTATGAAAACACGTAAGAGAAACACAATGTAACCTAAGATCAAATAAGGTACTTTTAAGCCTAGCCTACTTTCAGTCAACACCAAGGGAAACTTTCAGAATCTGCCTTTGGAGAAAAGAATCTAGGAATCAGGGCAAACCATATCTTCTCTAGTCTAACTTTAATAGCAAATAATGGAAATCACATTCAAGAACAATGTTTAAGCAAACAGAAGGACGAGGGAACGCCAACATTCCTAACTGTTTAAACTGTATTAAATCATTCTTAAATAAACAAATTTGAGGAAAACATTAAGATAAAGATTTCTCAGCCAGAGAAGGTTACTGATATACAGTAGATCCTAACCCTGTTTAAACTGTTCTTTATAGTGGAAAATGAACAATATGGCATACATAGAAGGAAAAACAATTAACAAAGAAAGAAGCACTTCACCAGTAATATAGACCAGGATCCCAAGAAAAATCTTGTTATTGATGTCAAACCAGTTACAATCTTCAAGTCCAATGTTTCAGTTCAGCAATCATCTTCACTATTCAGCCTAACTACTCTATCACAAGCAGAGCTTCAAGGGCCAGTGAATACTATGTACAAATAGAAGTCTCGAGCTCAAATGTATTTCAAATTTCTACAACCAACAATTTCTCATCTTATACTGAAGTATTTATAGAAGACTGAGAGGAAAAGATCTGAGATAAGATCTCTTAAGACAATAAATACAGATTCAAGACTTCTCGGCCCTTTGAGGGGCTCGATGGAGAAGTTTGCAGGTGGATCACTGTATTAACTGTTTTACAATAAATATTAAAGCTCGGTGGGAGCTTTATTTGACTTTGAGGTTCTGCGTAATACGGGAGTAACTCTGCAAATATTTGTTGCATTTAAGTTCCTTGCAGCAGTAATTCCTTGGCTGTGCTGGAGGCGAATATCTGATTTTCTTCAATAACTTCGGCATCTGTTTTGAAAGGTTTGAGGCAACAGGTGGCTTTGTGGTAGCTGAGGAATCAATTCGCCTCAAATAAGGTGGTGGACGCCTTTTTGTCTATTAAACACTTATAATGTTCTTTTAATTGTGTTTTAATTCTGGGAATTAGGCTTTTGATAACCATTCTTAGCCATAATTCCAAAATTTGTCTTCAATCTTCATTCTGTTGTGCTATGTCTTCAAAAATGATACTCTTTAAACTGTTTTTTTTTTAATAAAACAGTGTCTTGTCGATGTGCAGGCTGCGCCAGGCTTCTAAAGGCATCAATGCCCATGAAACATTGATACAGCGTTGAATCCAACCCTGTGAATAGCTTTCTTCTATGAATCGAAGGCACGGGAATCGTCATTCCCGGCCTTCGGCCTTTAAATAATGGAAGACCATTTAAATCCTGAATAAAACACAAAAAAATTAAGAAATCCTGCGTTTTTAGGTTTAGACTGCTTCAGATGGCGGGGAAAGGAGCGTAGCCGTTGGATGGCATCATCCGACGATTGGGATCGCAATCGCAAAATAGGAGTGGGGGGTAATCGTAATCGGGAGAAAAATAATTGCGATGCGATCGGAGGAGCAGGCGCGAATGGAGGGAAGTGCGATGGCGTGATCAATTGCATCGCAAATATCTGTGATAGATAATCGGAACAAGAACATAACATGCGATTGCGATATTGCGATCGGGCGGATTTGCGATGAATCGCAGCGCAGATTTTTGCGATGAGCACTTTAAATAAATCGCAATTTAGAGTGATTGCGATTTGCGATAAGCACCTTAACCTGTTAGCAAGTGGTTCCAGGGTGCGTGTGTATGGAAGAAAAAGGGTTAAAGACTTAGCCTGCAGGCTTAAGTCCAACACTTATGAAAAAATGTGTTTTTGAATGATTTTCAAAGGAAATGGAGGGTTCCGGTAAGGTTAAAGAGTGAGTCTTTAACTTTATAAGAGTGATTTACATGAAGGGGAGAAGAGGAATCATGAAAACAAAGGGGATTTTATGGAGAAAAAGAGAAACAAACGGAGGTCAGTTAAGAGTGGGAGAAAAGGGAAAATGATGGTTTTTCAGCAGTCTTTTCTCATGAAATCAGCAGAATTTTAGAGCATGAAATGGAAATAGTAAATGAAGATTTCGGACATAGGCATGAGGCCTTCAAGGAGTCTTCAAGAGCCAACAATTTTTAGTGATAAAATTTGTTCCTTGGAGGCTCAAAAAGTCTTAGCCACCTTTTGGTATAACAAAATATTATAGGTGGCTAACAGTGAACATAAAATTACATAAAATAAAATAAAATTGCATCTCTGTTTCTTGAAATAAAATTACATTTCAAAATGAAACTCACACTTGAAATCAAAATTACAACTTTGGAAACCATCTTTACATGCTTGCAAATCCTCTTTAGATGGTAAAGGGATATTATTTGGATCACTCTCATACTTTTTCTAACCTTAAGCAATGAAATGATGTATTATTTAGACCTTGAAAAATGAAAACCTAGAGACCTAATGAAGACCTTGAGTCACCAGACTTCATGGTGACCTGACTGACATAATGACATGATGAAATGGAATTCATTACTGAAGTATGCTCAGCAGGACATGAAGTTGGGCTAGCAAGTATAAATTTTTGAGGAGGAGTGATGCTTTTGGACTAAGACTACTATCAGTGAGTAAATTTTTTGCGTGACCTAATGGAATGATTAAAAATTTATGAGTGGGACTCCTAAAATGATATGAAAAGAGTATTTTTTATCATTGAGGGTAGAATGCAAATATTGACACTAACAACTACAACAAAGAAAAGGGTTCAGTTTTGGGTTGAAATAGAGATAGATAGGTGGTAGAAGAAATTTGAAGAAGAGGTCTCCAAAAGGCTAAAGATAGCATCGAAGGAAGTAAGGAAGAAGCATATTGTTTAAGGCTGTTGTGATAGAGACCGATTTATGTAATTATGTATTATGTAAAGAAGAAGACAAAGATAATAAAATGTATTTTGTTTTACTTGATGTTGGGTTGTATTAATCACGGTTAAATTACTAAAACAGTACACATAAATTATCAATCCAGGGACGTCTTTTTTTCAATGACAGTCGCACTGTCTGTGTTGATACATCAACCAGAAGCAAATCCAAATAAAGGAAATCGTTGCTGAAGTAAATGCTGGAAAGAAATTACTCATGCAGAAATAAAATGATCTACAAGACTGTGATCACACCTCAATTAATATGTCCTAGCATGCCACACAACAATTACCTAGTTGGTATCTCTAATCTCACATGTGTAACAGCATATAAAGTAATGGAACTGAAGCAGATCTATTCATAGCTAAAACAGCAACAACAACACTTCCACTGGTACATAAAGTAAACATATATATGTGTGTGTGTGTGTGTGTGTGTAAAAACAGCTACCTTAACGCTACAATCCCTGCTAAAGAGGAGGGCTCTTCCTCCCTAGCAGGGCGTAGGTAGAGAAATAACTTAACGGAAACTAAATCATATGATGCATGTAACAACAACAATAGGATAACTTGTATTAATATGATCAAAATTACAGAGCCAAACAAATGTTGTTCTCTACTAACCTTTCAACCTCAAGGGTCCAGAACTATATAGTGGTTATACCTCAGAAAAACAAGGGATGGATCATTCATGAGAATACTATGATTCTCATGTTGATCAAAATAGAATACATATGGTTACAACCAATTCTTAACAAAATTCTGACTGGAAAATTATAGATTACAATAAAAACCCCCCGGAGGTTGTTATCCAAAAATACAATACTTAATAACTTCTACAGCTATCATGATAAATCACAACTGTAGCGTAACATCTAGAGGACCAATCAGCATCAAGAGTTGACGAGATCCAGTCAACGGTACAGCTGTAACAACAGTTCGTCAGCGGGTCTATAACAGCATGGTGTAAAAGTGTCGTGGTGTAATAGCTCACTGTAACAACACACCTTTAACTGCTTCTGTGCACCTCATGCTCAAGATCTTTTGTTCTACAAATAGCATCTAGAAAGACAACAAAAGACCATAGATCTTATCCAAACATTCATCCTCGATTAGTCATAAACAAAGACACGATACATCATAATAATTGATGAAATGGCAGATTAATGAAAATAAGGTGAAACAGCACTAGTTAAGATAGAATGGTAAGAAAAAGAGGCAAATATAGTCCCAATGGTTATAGTCATGAGGTAAAATAGGGGAAACAAATGTAGGAAATAAGTGCGAAACTGACACCCAACATCTCCCCCCAACTGAAGCACTTACATTTCCCCATGCAAAATCTTATCTCCCATGGGAATATCTGCGGTGCAGGTCAGTAAGATCATAAGTGCTAGTTTATCCTCATATGCATACCTATACCCTTGATTAGCCATCAATTTTCGTATCCAGGACTCTGATTCATACTTTTTCAACTCATAATTACTCTGATAATCCTCAATTGGCAGCCAGATCAAAGGAAACTTGAACCTTAACCCAAGCCAGGAAGCACCAAGGGTTTGTACTATCTGTGCATATGTTGGTACATGTGTAACAACCACCACAAAATTCTGGAATGCAAATGGGTCCCCCTTCAGCAGCTCAACACTACTGGCTTCTGTACATTTCAAGCACCCAGCCAAGGCTCGAATTTTCATCACTGAGCACTGATTGAGACAGAAGCTCACAATTCTTCTTTTGTAGGTGGCATCGGGTTCCTTTATACCAGGAGTACTCAAAATTCTTCTAAATTCCCGCCTTAACTCGGCAGCCCATCCTGGTTCTGCCTGGATCCACAATGCCATCCTCTCTTCATTAGTATCCATATATTTGGTGGAAAAATTCCACTCAATATGATTCTTCATGAGGGACACAAAATCTCGCAACTGCAGATCTCCCATATAGGAGAATATCTTCACCACCATTTGCATACTCACATGCTCGCAAATGATATTGCGTAAGAATAACTCACACAGCAAGCTTTTCTCATCAAAATCAGAGGCACGAAAAACATCGAAGAATCTACGAGTATAATAACATAGATAGGGTATTTCCTCCATAACAGCTTTCATCTGGAACAGGAAGTAGCTGTTCCCATAGAAAAATAGGGTAGGCTGGGGAAGGTCACCTGCACCCCAACAGATTGAGGGCAAGGTCATGAAGTTTTTTCTTATCCATGGTAAGGTCTTGAACCTGCTGCTGTAACAGCAGCAGTTGTTCCTCCTACTTCTTCATAGCTTCCTTCCTCTTATGATTCTCCTGTCCTTTCTTCAAATCTTCTTTCATCCAATTTTCATGTAGGGCGGCTATCTCCCTCTGATGTTCTTTCAGCAAAATCATCCCCTCCCGAAGGGATATTGCTTCTTGTTTCCACTTTTGCAATTTGGAAATTAACAATATTTTCTCATAACTCCATCCTGAGATGGGACCTGACGTTCTTATGCATTCAATATCAACATCAATAATGGGTGTAACATCATCTGTTGAATGGGTTTGCTCCACCTCAGCTGCTGGTTCTTGTGTAACAGCAGCTTCATTAGTGGGTTCTTGTGTATCAGCCCCTTCATTACTGCCTAGAGTAGCCTATGTGTCCATTATTGTTTCTTCTATAATATCAGTGGCCTCCACAGGTTCTTATGTATCAGCATCTAGGTCAATTACTACAAGAGGCTCTGCGTTAACTACTGGTTCTTGTGTAACAGCGGTATCCTTAGAAGGTTCTTGTGTAATAGCCTCCTGCAGTTCTATTTTTGCTTCAATTGGGCTGGTGTTTTCCCCATGGACATTATACCCTGCTGTTGTTAGTTCTTGAAAACATGTCGTGCATACAGACACCAAGATTTCCTTCCCCTCAGATTATCTTTGTTTCAATTCTTCATTTTCCTTTCTTATATTTTCAAGTTCTAAAGCAAGACATGAGTTTCGTCCTTACCTGATGAGGAGGGTTCTCTTTCTTCTTCTGTTGCTTCTGATTCTGTCTGATTTCCAACTATGGGTGAAGGTTTTCTGGGGAAGTTAAATTTCACCCTATGTTCTGTCCATCTATCCCCAATTGGCTCATCAATAGGTTCTTTCCCAATTCTGACCTTGGTAAGCCGAGTCTGGGTTTCAACTTCTGCCTAACTTCCTCCTGAAGTCACAGCTTGTTTTCCCCGACTTTTCCTCGGCCTTTTTCACTTGAATTCTTCCCAGGTTCTTCCTTGCTGTCTTAGGGCATCTAGCACAATCAATTTTATGAGTTTTTGATTAGTCACACATGCTTCCAGATGTGTTGTTGTCTTTATTGTCATCTCCATGTGCTTGATGTTCCCCAATAAGTAGAATGGAAGGTTAATATTTTGCTGGTGCTGAAGGTGATTGAGTAGAGGGAAGTGATAATTAAACACAATCATGGATATTCCCTCACAAGTGATGTATTTTATTAAACCCAAGGCGACATCTGCCCATGGCTGAGGGAGTGATAACCTGTCAATTCCTCTCCCTGTCTTCTCCAATTTTTCTTCTCCTTCTAGGAAGTCTTCTTTCAAGGAGGGGTCATTGATTTTTTTATTAAACCACCTTCGTCCCTCTACTGGAAATGTAGTTACTTGGGCGATTACTTCTTCAGTCACCTCAATTTGCAGAACCCGGACTCGTGTCTGGTTGTTATTCAAATTCTAAGTGAATTCGATTACAACCGCCTCATCCAAGCCTTCCAACTTCTAAAAATACTCAATCCATCCGGCATCTTTGAATACCTAGTAGGCTTCTAGAAAGTTCTGCAAGGCATCCATGGAATTTGTCTCATGTCGAACTGCTGCTCCACCCATCTTGTTGTTGTTTCGGAATTCGCTCTTTACTGCTCAACCCATTGTAATGTCACTGCACTGCTTACTTCCTCTCGATGTCTTACTCTGCTTATCCCAGATGACGAGTTTGAAATGAGGATACAAGGCTTTAGTCGAGGAGGGCGATGGGAGGTGACATGATTTACGTATTACAAATCGTACCTCACGCAACTCTTCATAAATGTCTCCTTATGGAAAGTAATGGGTTCTAAGTACACACGCTCTTTCTGGCCGGATTTAGTAATCATTGGCGATTGTGCTATTAATTGGGTGAATGTGGAGTTGATAACGGTTTATGACTGCATATTTTTTTATGACTATAGGATATATTCCCCCCTGCTTTAATGGTGACGGTAGCCCACGGCCGCCACGGGAATATCATTACTTTTTCCATTAATCACCAAATCATAAATGATGACGTTACCTTTTGAATGACGTACCTGAAGTGATGTGGAGGAGAATTTCAAATTGGTGGCATACTATTTGTAGTGATCTTTGCAGTCGCACTTGGTTGGCACAATTATTGTTGTCATGTGACGAAACATGAGAAACAGTGTTCGTGGCTGTCGGTTGTTACATGTGTAATAGCCAATACAACCTTCAGATTATTCTTCAAAAAACAGAATGATTAGGATAAATCAGTACAGAAAGAAAATGAAATGAATAACATCATCTTGTAAAATGTATCAGGAAGAAGGGATAATGTTTTAGGAACGGGGAAAAAATGGGTGTAACAGCTGCCATAAGAGTGGTTTTCAGCTGTTACAAATTGTCTGACAGCGCCTCGGAAAGAGGTTTTCACAGTCAGATTTGTTATTTTTGTTTTATTATTATTATTTTTTATTTATTTTTTATTTTATTTTTTTTATTTTATGTTGTTTTTTTTTTTTTAAAGTGTAACAGCTGCCACAAGGGAGGTTTTTCGCTGCTGTACTTATTTGAATTTCAAATTTAAGTTTGCACAGGGGAATGTTCCCCTGCTGCAATAACATGAAGATCAAAGTCTGCGACACTGTTAACAAATGAATCCTTCTAAGCGGGTTGATGATATAACCTTAGATAGTGCCCATTAACCAGTAACGGTGTCTTAGCATTGTTGATGGTGACCAATTGTACAGTCCCATTGTTAAATATTGTGTCTACTTCGTAAGGACCTATCCATATGGTGTAGAGCTTGCCTTGGAAATCCTTGAACCTTGAGTCATACAAGAGAGCCCAATCTCCTTTCTGGAACTTCTTCTTCTTAATAAACCCATCATGCCATATAGCTCTCTGTTGCTGAATGATCTGTGTCTATTGAATAGCAGACAGTCGTTTCTCCTCCAACTCATCGAGTTGGTTCAATCTTTGTTTCTATGTTGTGCTTAAGTCCATATTGACCTGGAATGTTGTTCTTAATGTCTTTATCTTGAACTATATGGATAATAAAGGATTCTTACCATACACCAATTCATATGGTGAGAATCCTGTAGTATTCGTCCATGTTGTTTTGTAAGCCCACAACACCTCTGGAAGTTTCTTGGCCTAATTTATTTGGTGGTTGGCTACTATCTTTGATAAGATCCCCTCAATGCCTTTGTTGGTGCTTTCTACTTGACCATTTTCTTGTGGGTGATAAGGTGAATTGGTCCTGTGATGAATTCCATACTTCTCAACTAGCTTCTTGACCAAATGAGATGTGAACTGAGGCCCTCCATCTGTCACTATCTCCCTGGGTATCCCGAAGTGAACAAAGATATCTTCAAACAAGAAGTCTGAAACAGCCTGCTCTATAGCTCTAATTAGTTCCTATGCTTCGACCCACTTTGTGACATAGTCGGTGCAAACCAATATGTATGATTTTTCTTGTGATGAAGGATTAATTGGCCCTAAAAAGTCCAGGGACCATTTCTCAAATGGTTTTATCACTATCTGAGGTTGTAACGAAATCTCATATGATTTTAGAGGTCGGCCCATCCTCTAGCAGCTATCATATCCCTTCACAAACTTCTTGGCATCCTAGAATATAGTTAGCGAGTAGTACCCTATTAAGAGTACTTTGTATCCCGTCCTTTTGTCAGCGAAGTGCCCTCCACAGGGTTCCTCATGACAAGCTTTCAAGATCTCAAATACCTCATCTTCTATAACACAACGCCTGATCTGAAAGTTTGTCCCAGTGTGATAGATATTTCCCTTTATCCAGGAGTAGGTAGCACTCTATTATATAATCTTCCTCTTTTCTTTGGAAGATAACTGATGTGGAAATTTTCTTGCAGCAAGATAATTGGCTATATCTGCATACCATGGTGAGTGAGTAGAGATGGAAAAAAGATATTCATCTAGAAAATAATCCTCGGTGGGAGTGCAGTCATCACCTATGGTTAATCTAGAAATAAAATCAGCAACTACATTATCCTTTCTGGGTTTATCTAAAATAGTGATATCAAATTCCTATAACAGCAATAACCATCGTGTAAATCTACCATTAGTAACAGGTTTGTTCATTAAAAATCGAATTGCAGCATGGTCAGTGTGTACAAATACTTGATACCCGGTGATGTAGTGCCGAAATTTGTTGATAGCATGCACTACTGCTAGGAATACCTTTTCAGTCATTGTGTAGTTGAGTTCTGCTGGAGTTAGATTCTTGCTAATGTAATAAGTGGCATAAGGTTTCTTCTCCTCCAACTGCCCCAAAACAGCACCCACAACTATGTCAGATGCATATGTAGCGATATGGAATAGAAATCTCTAGTTTGGTCCTCGTAAAAAAGGTGTTGCTATTAAACATTTCTTTAACTTCATAAAGGCTTTCTCACACTTTCCTGTCCACACAAATTTTGCATCTTTCATGAGAAAAGAAAACATAGGAGATGCAATCTTTGAAAAAAATTCTATAAATATCCTATAGTACCCTGCATGTCCCAAAAAACTACGTACCTATTTTGGAGTCTTAGGAGTTGGGATTTTCGAGATTACCTCAATTTTTGCAGGATCTATCTTGATTACATTTGGCGAAATGAAATGTCCCAGCACAATTCCCTCGGTCATCATCATGTGTCATTTTTCCATGCTCAGAGCAACATTAGTTTGTTCACAACGTTCCAGCACCTTTTCCAAATTGACTAATGTTGTCTCAAAGGCATCCCCGTAGGGTGTAAAATCATCCATAAATATTTCAAGGCAGTCATTCAAGAGATCAGAAAAAATACCCAATATTTCCCTCTAAAAAGTTGTTGGTGCATTACAGAGGCCAAAAGGAAGGACTCTGTATGCAAAAGTACCCCACGGGCAAGTGAAGGTTGTCTTGTCTTGGTCTTCCAGGGCAATCTGTATTTGATTATAACCATTGAACCCATCCATGAATGAAAAAAAAAATTCCCGGAGAGGGTATCCAGGACCTGATCAATGAATGGTAAAGGAAAATGGTCCTTTTGAGTGGCCTTGTTAAGCTCTATATAGTCTACACAGACTCTCAACTTGTCATTCTTTTTCGGAACTATGAATAGCGGAGACATACACTGGCTGTCAGAAATGGGGTAGATGAAATTAGCATTAAAGATTTTCTGCAAATCTTCTTTCACTATTTGCTTAAGTGTGGGGTTCATTTGGCGCTGTGGTTTTCTAACTGGTTTGTATTCCTCTTTAAGATAAATGCGGTGAGTGCATAAGCCAAGATGGATTCCTTTCATATCAGTATAGTCCCATGCAAATGCCTTTTTATATTTCTGTAACAGTTGTATCAGCAATCTGTTTTGTTCAACAGTCAGGTTAGGATTAATGTTTAAACATTTCCCAGGTTCAACTTCAATGGGACTACTGAGAGTATGTGGAGTGGTTTTCAAATTTTCAATGATTGCATCATCTACCTCATCTTCTTCCCTCGGATCTCTAATTGAGGCAAAAGAGAGTGAATTTCTAATAAAACCATTAATGATATCATCCGATTTTTCATCCATAAAGTATTGTGCTTTTCCAAGCGTGAGGAGAGGTAGGGAAAGATCAGACTCAGGTTCAAATTCGTCCCACCAGGGACTACTCAAATCCATGTGAGGTTTAGCTGGGGGGTAAAGGTTCAAGTTCTGAGTAGCCTTCCCATCTGAGATCACCATAGATTATGACCTACATCTGATATATGCGTCTGTAGTGGCTAGCCATGATCTTCCCAAGATTAAAGGATGACCCCCCAGGTTGGATTTTTTTGTAAAATGAGAAAATCAGCCGAATAATTCCAAGAAGCTACAGTGATAACCACATATTTTATCATTCCCTCGGGCTTGACACGGGACCTATCTGCTAATTCTAGCACGGTGGGTGTAGGTATAAGTCCATGAAGTCCTATGGAGATAAAGAGGTCTTTAGTCATGACAGTAATGGCTGCCCATAAATCAATCAAAGTGTTGGTTATGGGTTGGTCATCAATATGGACAGTCACTATAGGATTCCCTGGGTTATTATATTTAGTCAACAAAGGTTGATCAATCATGAGATCGGACAATTTCCCCATAACATGGATAGTAGCAGGGTCTTTCGATTTTTTTTCAGGCTTCTTGACACACATATCCCTCACTATTTTAGCATAGATAGGTACTTCCTTAAGAGCCTGTAACAGCGGAATCCGCACATACAAATTTTTAGTTCCTTGAGGAATTCAAATTCAGGTTGTGAGGCTGGCCCAGTTTCAGTTAATCGTTGAGGGTATGGAGGATCTTGAATGTTAACAACTGAGTCAGCTGCCACAGATGCACCAATATTGCTCGAATTGGATGTTATAGAGATAGCAGACCCTCCTAAGCTATCTATTTCAGGTGCAACAGCAGGCGTTGTATCAGTTGTTACATGTGTAACAGCTGCCTCAGAATCGCCCATATCCTTTCTAGGTGACTCATATTCTTCTTCGGTAATAATCGGAGTATGTTCAAGTCTGATTACTTTTTCCAATCGAATTTTAACCTCATTAAGTCCAATAGGAGTAATAAGATAAGTCTCGAAGGTAAACGGAGCATCTATGCTATGGGTTGCCTTATTATTCGGATTGGGGTTAGGTTGCATAAGTAATTGGGGTCGGACAGCAGGTGTACGATTTTTAAGAGAAGGTAGTTGTAACTTTTTTTGCATTGGTAGTGCAGGGGGTACTGGACCTTGGTCGTTACCTCTCCAATTCTGGCTCCAAGGATTGTGTTTCGATGGAGAATATTTCATTGGTGGAGGGGAAGGCCACTGGTTCCATGGTGAAGGAAATTATGTTGGGGAAGGAGTAGGATACTGCCATGGGTATTGCTGACTATTATAAACATTATTCCAAGGATAAAAAGAGGAAAAATCTGAAGGCATACCTGTAGGTCGTGGCTGCCATGGTCTCTTTGATCCGATGAAATAAGAAGACTGGACATCCTCGCTCGATTCTTGAAGTATAGCCTTCATTTTAGGAAATTCAAGACATTGATTCATAGAATGTGCCAATTCATAGATATTGCACAGGCTGACGCTCTTCAGTCGACATTCTCTTTCCAAATTTTTCTTTTTACATCGGGGACAAAATATTTCTAAGGCTGCTTCAGCTTCTTCTTGCACTTTCTTAACTTGCACCATAGTGATATGAGTAGAGTGCTAAGGAGGTCAGTTTTAAAATCCTCAAATATATTTCTGATCTTTGCTCTGGTTACTCCTCCATTTGTGGACTTTTGTATCTGGACTGAAGGGTCTCGAATTGAACTCCTCCCTTTGACCGATCCTCTTGAGCTCCGCAGGCAAAGCTTCATTATTTCTTCAAGCGGTTCTTGTGATATGTCGCCTTTTCCCAACATATTCAAATTCTCTAGATAGTCATCTCTTATACCTCTTAAGAATATTGGCTTCAAAATTTTCGAGGCTAAGTTACTAAACTTAGACCTTTATAAATTGTAATGGAATCGCCCCAATAGTCTTCCAATCTCTCCTCCTCCTTTTGTGAAATTTTGAAGACCTCTTCCTTCAAATCCCTGGTTCGACAGTAATCCTGATAATTAAAGAGAAAGGCCTTCCTCATGTCATTCCAGGTTCGAATCCTGCCAACACCTAGTCTCATGAACCATCTTAATGTTGCTCCTTTCAGAGTAGCAGGAAATAGTTTTAGCTGTTGGGCGTATGAAGTGTAATCATAACCTCTACATAGCACATCGAATTCGAACAATAATTTATCATGATCTTCAACAGCCATCCCTTGAAAGGATGGTAGGGATGACAAAGGAATATTTTTCATAGGAGCCTTATCCCATGTCACTAATATCGGGAATTCAAAAGTAACAAAGCTATTTTTCTTGACATTCTTGTCCCCCATGGCTGATTCTTCCTGATGGGATGAATTTACCTCAGAGTGTGTAGGATATTGATCAATAAAAGGATCAGGTTGTTCCACGACCAACTATTTAACTGCACTACCAATGTCCAAATGCTACTCAATTAAATGTTGTTCCTCAGGTCCTTAATGCTCCCCACTGGTCTCCCCTTGTCCTTCGATTCTGAGATCTTGATCAATGATATTTCATTGTTGTTTTAGATCTGGAGCCTTGATATCAGAAGTGTATATGTTGTTCTAAGGGTGGTGAGGTCCAGACACGCAAGGCATCGATGCGTCGAGCTTTGATATAGTAGCCGATTTCTGTGGTCATGTATTCCTATTGTCTCTATATGAAGTATATTGTTCCTTTTCTGCCCTTGAGATCATATCTCCAAAGAATGTCTTTGTTCCAAAGTCTGCACTTTTCTTTTCCTTCTTACAACCCATATTTCTTGTAGTTAGTAAAGTGGGGGGTGTTTGTGGATTTTGTTATCATCCTACTGGCACACATGGACCTTATGTGTATCAATTCATCCTACAAGTGCTTCATTTTCTACAGTGGTGAGCCCGCTCAGGTCCGTTAGAGCAATGTCCAGGTTCTTACCTCTCGTCTTACCGCCCAGCAACTGTATAGCTGAAGACACCCTAAAGAAAACACCCAAAAAAATCACACTTCTAAGTGTCCCAGTGAGACATTGGTGAACCCGCTCAAGTATGTTAGAACGATGTGCAGGTTCTTAGCTCTCATATTACCGCCTGGAAATTGTGTCACTGGAGACACGCTAAAAAACACATGGAAATTGCACCTCTAATTTCCCTAGTGTAGCATTGGTGAGCCCTCTCAAGTATGTTAGAGCGATGCGCAGATTCTTACCTCTCGTCTTACCACCCAGCAATTGCAGACTGGGTACACTCTATCTTCTAACAAACAACTCTGGTTGATTAGATCATCACTGCCATCCCCGGAAATGGTGCCAAAATGTTGGGTTGTATTAATCATGGTTAAATTACTAAAACAGTACGCATAAATTATCAATCTAGGGATTTCTTTTATTTCAATGACAGTCACACTGTCTGTGCCAATACATCAACCAAAAGCAAATCCAAATAAAGGAAATCGTTGTTGAAGTAAATGCTGGAAATAAATCACTCATGCAGAAATAAAATGATCTAAAAGACTATGATCACACCTCAATTAATCTGTCCTAGCATGCCACACAATAGTTACCCAGCTGGTATCTCTAATCTCACATGTGTAACAGCATATAAAGTACTGGAATTGAAGCATATCTATTCACAGCTAAACCATCAGCAACAACACTTCCACTGGTACACAAAGTAAACATATATATATATATATAAACAACTACCTTAATGCTGTAATCCCTGCTAAAGAGGAGGGCCCTTCCTCCCTAGTTGGTTGCAGGTAGAGAAAGAACTTAACAAAAACTAAATCAGATGATGCATGTAACAACAACAATAGGATAACTTGTATTAATATGATCAAAATTACAGAGCCAAAGTAATGTTGTTCTCCGCTAACCTTTCAACCTCAAGGGTCCAGAACTATACAGTGGTTACACTTTAGAAAAAAGAGGGATGGATCAGTCATGAGAATCCTATGATTCTCATGCTGATAAAAATAGAATACATATGGTTACAACCACTTATTAATAAAATTCTGCCTGGAAAATTATAGATTACAATCAAAACTGCCCGGAGGCTGTTATCCAAAAATACAATACTTAGTAACTTCTACAGCTATCACAATAAATCACAATTGTAGCGTAACAGCTAGAGGAGGGATCAGCATCAGGAGTTGACGATATCCAGTCAGTGGTACAGCTGTAACAGTAGTTCATTCGCGGGCTCGTAACAACATGGTGTAACAGCTCACTGTAACAACACACCTTTAACTTCTCCTATGTGCCTTCTGCTCGAGATATTTTGTGCTACAAATAGCATCTGGAAATACAACAAAAGACCATAGATCTTCTCCAAACATTCTTCCTCGGTTAGTCATAAAAAATACACGATACATCATAATAATTGATGAAATGGCAGAGTAATGAAAATAAGGTGAAACAACACAAGTTAAGATAGAATCGTAGGAAAAAGAGGCAAAGATAGTCCCAATGGTTATAGTCATGAGGTAAAATAGGGGAAACAAATGTAGGAAATAAGTGCGAAACTGACACCCAACACTTGCTTCATGGGTTTCATGAGCAAGATTTTATTTTAGGTTAATAGACTTCTTCTTGATGTCTATTAGCGTTTTGTCTTCTAGATATAAATATAATTAAGTGTCTTACGTATGAAGGATCTAGTCTAGAGAAAATGCTCCAAGACCTTGCCAAAGAAATTGTGAAAGAATGGCTCTAGATAGCCCTCATCAACGCTAGAATATGTGCCCTACAAGTCGACTTCATAAACATATATTAGGTCGGCTCAATTACAGGTGCAAACAACTATATATACCCTACTAAACTACACATAAAATAGAAAATAGTGTGGATTTTTCTGAGTTATATAAGTGTGTATTTCTTGAAGAAAAATGTGTGGATTTCAGAGGACTTGTTCAGGGTTTCAAGTGTGGATATAAGGACAAAATAATTATGGATTGTTCTGAGCCTAAAGTGCGGATTTCAGAGGTGATGAGGGTGCAGATCTCAGAGGTTAAATATTGTGGATTCACTCTATAATTTCCATAATAAAAGGTGCAGATAAATCTAAGTTAGAAGTGCAGTCTTCTAACTGGAAGTAATATCGATCTCTCTAAGTTTGTTACAATGTAAAGGAAACCTGGACTATGTGTTAATAAGTCTGAAGGAAGGATGTGGATCAGCCAGTAGAAGCTACAGACTTCAGGAAAAAGTAAATCTGATATATATATATATATATATATATATATATATATACACTTGGACAAGGGTCTATTCTCTCCTCGCATAACTTAGTGTAATATCCCAAAATAGGGAATTTCTACAACAATAAGAATATCTGAAGATATTCTAAAGTTGGAGATATAGCAATACTTGAACACAATAATGTAAGCTGTGTAAATTTACTTATTAAATGTGTATTAAACACATTTACATTAGATTAGGAGCATATGAGCAAAACTATATCTCCATATGTTATCTCCAAGTGGGGAAAAGCAGTGATCTGGACCATAAAAACGCTATTTCTAGAAAATAATGCTATAACTGTGAGAAATGGGACTTGGATCCCTTATTTCATGCAATATACATCTCACATATAGAATGGGAGCAGAAACAAATCATTCTATACGAGTTAAACAGATCTCCTGGTTCTTATATGGCTGAAAAACACTAGAAACCCATGACTAAGTCCATATAGAAAACTCTGAAGCAATAAAAGTGTGATTATAAGAGGGTTTATGTAGAAATATGTTGTAGATAATAGATCTGGAGTTTATTTAGCCAAAGCACAGAGAAAATCAAATATATAGCCTCTTTTATACAATGTAAAGATAACCCGGAAAGGGTTTCTTGGGAGCTTAAGTACAAAAGGAGGAGATCTTAATATTTAGCTACAAAATAACGCATTTCCCTACAACATTACATGAATATAGCTGAATAAATTACAATAGGGATGAGAATCCCTTTTCCTAGCTTTCCGGAGGAAGGGTTGGCCCTTTCCCTAGGAAACTAGCCCAAAATCAAGGTATTAAACCTTGTTGCAGTAGCTCTCTAAAAAATGACGCAGTTCCTGCAAGGGAATGTGCTGTAGAAGTGCAGAGAAGCTTTGGCCTGCTGCCAAGATGTGAAATGAGCCCAGAAATCTTCCTAGCTAATCTCTCAAGAGAAGGAAGGCACCCTCTACTGAGAAACAGACCCGGAAGTGGTGTTATCAAACCTCCACTGCAACACCCTACAACACAGCAATATTCTGCTACAGAAATAACACTGAGTCTGGAGAATGGTGCTTTGCCTCAAGCCTGGATGTGGAGAAATACAGAATAGAGCTCTCCCAAAAGGCCTCTCAAGGGAAGAGGTGGGATTCCCGCTCGGGAACACCCTGTGCTAAACAGCACTGCAACCCTGCTAAACAACAAGAGGAAGCCAAGTCTAAACAGACCAAGATAAAATGATAAAATCCAAAGCATGCCAAACAAAGGGTCCCATCCTCTCCATATATAGCAAGTGAACCTCTTCACATTGGGTCCCATCCATATGTGCCATCAAGCTCATGCAAGTTTTCCTCCACCAAAACTGCATTGTTCATCAAGGAGATTCAATGCAACTATACAGCTTTGTTGACTTGGTCAAAGTTGACTGAATCAACATGATCCCATCTCTGTTCACACCCAAAGGTGCTCAAATTAGTTGCTTATTCTTCCTCCTTTCACATTAGGAGTGTATTTATTGCTTCAAAAGAGGTTAATGGGCCTCCCTACCCATTTATTCACCTACCTAGTAATAAAACAACTCTAATATTCCATTTAGCTTGAAGGCTAAAATTTTGGAATATTACAGTCCTCCCCTCCAAAATTTTGCTTGTCTTCAGGCAACTGTATAAGGAGAGAAAAATTCCTCCCCTCCAAAATTTTGCTTGTCCTCAGGCAAGTGTATAAGGAGAGAAAAATTCCTCCCCTCCTCTTCTTGTGGCCTCCTCATCAAAATTCCCCACCACTACTCAAAAATATCTGCTGCAAATCTACCCTCCAATGTTTCCTCCCAAGAATGCAAAACCATATGGCTCACATCATAGAAAGGCGGAAGGTGTAAGTGGAAACCTCCTTGCTTTCCAATGGCCTCCTCAAGGTAGGAGTGATGACAAGCATGGGGAATATTATTCCCAATGAGTGACTCCCACACCCATGCTATCATCCAAATAAAATGAGCCAATCTAGTTAGCTCAAAAAGATCCTCAACCCCCGGTTCATACAATGTGTTGGGGCAGCATGGAGAGATTGGATCCTCCCATCTAAGTGGTTTCTCTCTCCATTAATGGTAAGTATGGGGCTTCTGCTAATCTTGGGCTGAAATATCATGGCCTCCAAGAGTGGCCCAAGCTACCCAACCAAACAAATATACCATGAAGTGCCTCCTCCAAAAACTCAAGTTCTTCAAATGGCTCATCCCACATGAAGGAAAGAGATGTAATTTGGCAATCATGGGTTGCCCATTTCTTCCCCTGAAACATGCATCATGTAAAGTAGGGAGAATCATACTCCCAATGGGCATCTTCAACTCATATCCCACTCTCCAAACAAAGCTCCCCATGAACATAGAAATATCAGCAATACAAGGAAGCAAAAACCAATGGAAACAAGTTGTCATATGACAACCGGAAAATGGATCAAGGTCCCACACATGGAACTAGCGCAATGCATCCTTTTCCTGCATCAAATAAAACAAGAACAAGTGCTTTTCCAACCACTTTTTTGCTGCTACAATCATTTTACATGATAGAAACATGAAAGTACAAAGTGGTGTCAATGGTGCACACCAAAAATCATGTGGCTTCAAGTACATCATCATACATTATGCAAGAAGGAATAATCCTCCTTGGTACAACATGCTGCTCATATAAAGTAAAGAAGTTCAAAACATAATGTGGAAATATACATTCTCCACCATGTACTTGGGATCTTGAGCTGAAATGGCTCAACTGGAAATTCTCCCTCACCTCCAAAGAGTAGGGAAGTGGCTGTGACATCCTCTCTATCACCATCCGGGCTATGCATCTCTCCATATGCTGAAATATATCATGCTGGATGCCCTCCAAATGAACTCCTCTGCCAAGGAAAGATATGCATCAAAGTGCATGGAAAAGAAGTCCTCATGTGTTGCATCATATTAGGGGAATTTTGAGGTCTAAAATGGGCCTCATAAGAAAAATGTACAACAAAAATAAACTTTATAACAACCAATAGGATTCAAGATGATGATGTCATCCATAATGGATGATTCACCATTTTTGGAGTAAAAAAGTAAAAATATTAAAAATAATAAAATAATAAAACTACTTTTTCAACTCGTATTTTAAACTTATCTCCCAAAATTTTTACTCAAATTTCGAGCGGGAGTACTCGTTGGATGCGGAATTTAATTCTTCATCCAAGGAGTACCCATGTTGCATACTTTCGATGAACTCTACTACACGAAAAATGAGAAATACATAAAAAAACGTGATTGTAATCACGTTTTTTTATGTATTTCTCATTTTTCATGTAGTAGGACCCATCGAAAGTATGCAACATGGGTACTCCTTGGATGGGGAATTAAATTCCGCATCCAACGAGTACTCCCGCTCGAAATTTGAGTAAAAAATTTGGGAGATAAGTTGAAAATATGAATTGAAAAAGTGGTTTTTTCATTTTTCCCTCTAAAATTTGATGATGTCATCAAATCTTATTAGATTTTTTCCACTATTATTTTATAATTTCCTTAGGAGGCCCATTTTAGACCTCAAAATTCCCGTAATGGTAGCAGCTTCTCCTTGAGCTTAGAAGCTCTAGTCAAGAAGACTCTGCCATAAAAATAGATGACCACATCATCCACCATATATCTTTCATCTCCATCAGGGTCATCAAGAATCATGCAAGCACCAAGATCCTTGGAGTACTCTACCAAGAGTTGAGACCTCCAATATGGATCAATCCTCCCAAGAGACAACGCTGATGATCTGCAATGTGAAGCTCTCCTCATGTTGATGCCTGCTAATTTGACATCCCTCATGTCAAATTCTCCCTCCAAACTCTTCACCTCTCCAAAATCCAAGAGTGGTGAATCCAAAGACAATATGTCTCTCATCAACTCTAGATCTGGTGGCCTCCCAGGTCGAATGCCTCCATGTAGTGAGACATCAATGTTAAGGGTGGAATGTACATATGGTTGGGCAGCCTTGCCCTTGTCCTCACAGAACAAATCAGTCTGCCTCTTCTTTGCATCAGCTCTCTGAAATGGATAGGGGTGTATGCTCCTCGTTAAATGATGATAACCTTCCTCCCTGTCTTCTTCTTCCATCTGCAATCCTCCACAATCATGTTGTCCATCGATTGTGTCTTGACCTCCATATGTGAGATCCTGGGGAACTTCTTGCAATGCTACAAGAAAACCTCATGTTGGAGCATGTGCTCCTCCTCCCTCTACATGAAGTACTAGATATGCTCTAGATGTGACAACGCAGTAACCCCCATCCTTCTCTTCCACTTCAATGTGAATAAAAGGTAACTGCTCAATAAGAGGATCCTCTTTTGCAAAAGGAACCTTCATGCCCTCTTGTCCAAGGTTATGAAACAAGGATCTTGCCTCTAGCAAGGTATCATGCAAGATGTGAGCTTCTTCAATAGGTTTCTAAAGTGATTTTGAGTTTGTAGGTCCTTCCAACTTATGCAAAAGTCTCATTGGTTTGATTGTTTCATGTTTTTTATCAAACCTTTCTACCAATCTCTTAGTGAATTTTGCAAAAGAAGAAGTATTGAAATTTTTCAATTAAAATGACTCAAACATCCACCAAGCATAGGCCTTACCTTCAAAGTGCAGTGTTGCAACTCTGATGGCTTCATCTTCAGAAACTTGGTGCTGCTACAAATAAATGTGTAACTCCTCCACCCAAGCTTTGGTTGAACAAGTTGGGGATCCATCAAAGGTAGATAGAGAAAATATATCTATGTCATGCAGCTTGCTCCTTTCCACCTTGATCTTGCAAAACTCTTTGAAAGTGATATGATCCCTGAACCTTTCAGTTTGAGATTCATACTCTTGCAGAAAATTACTAAGAGTTTCCCTCCTTGGAATTTCCTCTTCTTTCATTTCTTTCATAGCAGATATGAGCATTTGATTGTGCTGTGCATAATAAGGTGTAGCTGCATGCTCACACCTAGCATGTGCCAATATAGATCTGGCTCTAGATTCTGACTTCTTTGGAGATTCCATCTCCTCTCTCATCTTCTTAAGATCTTCATTGATGCTCTGAATATATTTTGGAAGAAGCTTTGAGAGCATCTCATCCTTTCTGCCTCCACATAATGGAGTCTTCTTTCTGTTCATCTCTCCTTCTCTTGATAGCATCATGGCTGAGTTCCACAGGCTGAGCCAAGATTATGCTCTGATACCACTGTAATATCCCAAAAGAGGGAATTTATACAACAATAAGAATATCTGAAGATATTCTAAAGTTCGAGATCCAACAATACTTGAACACAATAATGTAAGTTGTGTCAATTTACTTATTAAATTTGTATTAAACACATTTACATCAGATTAGGAGCATATGAGCAAAACTATATCTCCATATGTTGTCTCCAAGTGGGGAAAAGCAGCATTCTGGACCATAAAAACGCTATTTCCAGAAAATAACACTATAACTGTGAGAAATGGGACTTGGATACCTTATTTCATGCAATATACATCTCTCATATAGAATGGGAGCAGAAACAAATCATTCTATACAAGTTAAACAGATCTCCTGGTTCTTATATGGCTGAAAAACACTGGAAACCCATGACTAAGTCCATACAAAAAAATCTGAAGCAATAACAGCATGATTATAAGAGGGTTTCTATATAAATATGTTTTAGATAACATATCTGGAGTTTATTTAGCCAAAGAAAAGAGAAAAACATAGATCTAGCCTCTTTTATACAATGTAAAGATAACCCGGCAACGGTTTCTTGGGAGCTTAAGTACAAAAGGAGTAGATCTGAATATTCAGCTGCAAAATAATGTAGCCCCCTGCAACATTACATGAATATAGCTGAATAAAGTACAATAGGGATGACAATCCCTTTTCCTAGCTTTCAGGGGGAAGGGTTGGCCCTTTCCCTAGGAAACTAGCCCAAAATCAAGGTATTAAACCTTGCTGCAGCAGCTCTCTGAATAATGACGCAGTTCCTGCAAGGGACTACACTGTGTAAGTGCGGAGAAGCTTTGGCCTACTGCCAAGATGTGAAATGAGCCCAGAAATCTTCCTAGATGATCTCTTAAGAGAAGGAAGGCACCCTCTACTGAGAAACAGACCCGGAAATGGTGTTATCAAACCTCCACTGCAACACCCTGCAACACAAAAATATTCTACTACAGAAATAACGTTGAGGCTGGAGAATGATGCTTGGCCTCAAGCCTGGATGTGAAGCAATATAGAACAGAGCTCTCCCAAGAGGCCTCTCAAGGGAAGAGGTGGGATTCCCAGTCAGGAACACCCTGTGCTAAACAGCACTGCAACCCTGCTAAACAACAAGAGGAAACCAAGTCTAAATAGACCAAGATCAAATGATCAAATCCAAAGAATGCCAAACAAAGGCTCTCATCCTCTCCATATATAGCAAGTGAACCTCTTCACATTGGGTCCCATCCATATGTGCCATCAAGCTCATGCAAGTTGTCCTCCACCAAAACTGCATTGTTCATCAAGGAGATTCAATGCATCTAGACAGCTTTGTTGACTTGGTCAAAGTTGATTGAATCAACATGATCCCATCTCTGTTCACACCCAAAGGTGCTCAAATTAGCTACTTATTCTTCCTCCTTTCACATTAGGAGTGTATTTATTGCTTCAAAAGAGGTTAATTGGCCTCCCTACCCATTCATTCACCTACCTAGTAATAAAAAAACTCTAATATTCCATTTAGCATGAAAGCTAAAATTTTGGAATATTACACTTCGGAAGGCTGAAGGTGTTCGTAGTGTGAAGGAGATCTTCTACGAGTTTGGTCTTGGGCTACTACATCTCGTATCTATACAAGAAATTTGAGAAGTAGAAGGAGAAGCCAAGAACTTAGAGACCGAGTTATCTAATGTTGATGCAGGTCAGTGCACGTTGGTGAAGAAAAGAAAGATTAGCATTGGAAGAAGACTTAAAAGTAGTAACAAGGTGTTAATTTTGGAAAAATAGGTCTAAAATCCATGTTGCGATGCTCAGATGAAGATACCAATATTTTTATTGGGTTCCTCTTTCGGAGAGGGGCAAGATCGATCTAAAGCTCATCTTGATACGATGAGCAGAAAATTTATTTTGAATTTATTTTTAATCTATTTAAAATATGTGCAGGTCGGCCTTAAGGTTTTACACCCCCAGCAAATGTGTCACACACCCTCACTAGTGGATATATATTAGTCAACGTTGGAGGACATTTTCACTCATCACATCACACATGTTTCTCTCTCCTCTTCTGATTGGTTCGAGCTACTTGGAGGCAATCTTTTGTTCACACGTGGGAGAAGGACGTTGACTTTTCTGCTAAAGCTAAGGCTTCCACTGCAGGTTTGACCAGTCACCAGTGTTGACTTTGATTAATGCATAGTCAAATGGAGCTGAATTTTAGCACAAACTTTGATTTCTCCAGTCTGTACTATTTGGCACAAGAATCGAGGTCAAAGGTTGATCGTTGATCGTTGACTGTGCTGCGTTGACTTTGACTTGTTGTTGTTCTGTGTTGACTTTCTGGACCGCATTGACTTTCTGGACATCGTTGACTTTTTGGGCTATGTTGACTTTAGTTGACTTGGATTATCTAATGAGGGTGATGTGACACATACTGGGCTGGCTGACTGATAAGAATTTGCTAGTTGAAGCATCCTGCTAATCGTCGTAACGCACCAACACAAATATATATTTTGGGCTTCTCTTTTGTCAATCTACTGGTATGTTCTATCAGCATTTTACTTTATTTTTTATGTGATTGTTCTCTAATATTGAAGAGAAAGTAAAGTTGCATCAAGCATAGAACATCTACATAAATTTACATGGTATCAGAGCTGAGGTGAAGACAAAGCCCTAATTTGTAGCAACCACTGAAGAAGAGGATGGGTTCCTCAAACTACAATGGCTTCAAGGCTAATGACAAATTTACTGGGAAGGATGACTTCCATGCTTGGAAGTTGACATTGGATCTTATGTTGGAAGACCAAGATGTCATGGACTATGTGCAAGGTAAAATCCAAGAGCCTCCATCCACTGCAACTATTGCCACCAAAACAAAGTATAAGAAGGGAGAGATCAAAGCAAAGCTGATGATCAGGGACTCAAATCACAAGAGTCTAGTTGCCTACATCTCTGAGCTAGGCACATCCAAAGACATGTATGATAAGTTGGTCCACATGTTCAAGTCCAACAATGTGAATCAAGTCCTATTCTTCAAGAATCAATTGAAGAATTTGAAGAAAGGTAGGGATGAGTCTGTTCAATCATACTTTCAGAAACTGACTAAGATCAGGAACAATCTACTGGCTATTGGGGAGATAATAGCTGATCGAGAGATGGTACTCACTGCACTTGGAGGGCTCCCATCTGAATGGCATGTGTTCAACACTACCATTCTCAATAATAATGTGATACCTAAATTTGACGAAGTACTATTGAGATGCGTACAAGAAGATACAAGGATGAAGGAGTATGAAAATGAAGGAAATGTTGCCTACGCTACTCATTCTAGAAAGAAGAACTTTGGTGGTCCAAAGAACAAAGGAAGAGTAGGGGCCCAAGGAAAGAAGGGCAAGTGTTACACTTGTCATAGGCCAAGTCACTGTGCTAGAGAATCTCCTTTCAAGAAGGATTATCCTAATGGTGATGACAACAACAACAACCGGAGGAATGGAAATCGAAGGAACAACAGGTTCAAGGGAGAGAGGAAGGCTCCCTCCAGCGGAAATGGTCAACGTTTTAAAAGGTCGAGAAATTCCAAGTATGAGGAATCAAATGTTGTTGATAAAAGAAATGAATTCATTCTTGTATCTGCCCTCTCTGCTGCATCTCCACCCGATACTATCACTAGGGGAATTTTGAGGTCTAAAATGGGCCTCCTAAGCAAATAATAAAATAATATCTAAATCAATAAAATAATATTTATGAATTTTCAATTCTCTTTTTTCACCACAATCCATGTAACCATAGTTAAATTCAATTCAAAAGTTGTACCAAAATAAATTAATAAAAAAATGGTATTGATGTGACTATAAATAAGAATGAGTTTTTCAAGAAAAAGTCATTATCATTGAACAACTAATGCATTTGTCCTTTTTACTTAAATAACTTAAAATAAAATATAATTATAAATTTATAAAATCTTAACTATATTATATGCTATTAATTAAAATTTATATTATTTAAATAGTATAATAACATGTAATTAATATACTATATAATATAATATAATAAATGTATAGGGATATGCATTGTTTCTTTCAAGAAATATGAAATGACAATGATATATTTTTATTCAAAAAGTGTGAAATGACATTTATTATGAGTACTTTACTTTGACTTTAAAAGTACTTAGAGCACTACCATGGTTAACCATGAGTGTTTATCCACTATTGAGAATGTGACAAGTAAGTACCTTTAACTCAAGCAATGCCACCTCAACCATTAGGGATTATGTCATCCCCTAAAATGTGATTGGTTCTCATAAAGTGAATTTTGATTGTACATTTTCCTTAGGAGGCCCATTTTAGACCTCAAAATTCTCCTAATGGAATGTCTGATTGATAGATAGTGGTGTCTCAAGGCACATCACTGGGTTCAAGAAAGCCCTCTCTGATATAATTGAGAAGGATACTAATCTATAAATTATCCTTAGAGATAATGCCACATATCCCATGAAAGGGACAGGGACTGTGACCCTCCACTTGCCTCAAGGACAAGTCCTCAGCTTACAGGATGTACTCTATGTACCTAATTTGAAAAAGAAACTTGTGTCTATTTCGGCCATGGAAGACAAAGGTTTCAATGTGGCATTCATTGATGGAAAGGTGCGTATGCGGAAGAAGAGCTTCAAGGAAGCTATCACAATTGGGTTTAGAGTTGATACACTCTGCGAGTTTGGAGGAAGCCCACTAGGAGAAATGACACGTGATACTATCCAACAGACCGATAATGGCACTGAATATGAGGCGAACGAGTTCAAGAACTTTTGCAGAGAAGCTGACATCAAGAGGGAGACCACAACTGTCTATACTCCTAACCATAATGCCATTTATGAATGAAATAACCGGACCATTATGGAAGCTTCCCGTTCCATGCTATGTGACCAGGGTCTACCGAAGTTTCTATGGGGAGAAGCTCTGAATACTGTTGTGTGCATACAAAAATGATGCCCACATTCTGCACTGGACTCCAAAACTCTCGAAGAGGTTTTCACTGTAAAGAAACCTAATGTCTCACATTTTAGAGTTTTTGGATGTCCTGTTTATTTTCATGTGCTGAAAGAGAAGAGGAGCAAGTTGGATGCTTCTGGGAAAAAGGGAATTTTTGTGGGCTACAGCGAAACTTCGAAGGCCTATAGAGTCTATGTGCGTGGTCAAAGGGAAGTGGATATATGCCACAATGTCACTTTTGATGAAGATGCTTCCCTGAGGAAATTAGTCAATCTTCTGAGATCTGAGGAAGATCATGAAGCGAGGCATGGAAATCAAGAAGAACCGAAGTATGAAACGATGCCCAATGTTGAAGGACCGATGGACCCGATTGATCCACCTCCTTCACTAGGGAAGAGACCATCATGGCTCAGGGACACTCTCGAGGATGCCGAGGGACATATGGCCCCAAGGGGGATATTCCGTGAAAGCAAGAAGTCGAGTAGATACCAAGGGTATCTAGCAGCCATGAGTATTATTATACAATCTAAGCCTAGATATTTTGAGGAAAATGTAAAGCATCAAGTCTGGAAGGATGCTATGCATGAAGAGTATGAGTCCATAATGAAAAATGATGTATGGGATGTGGTTCCAAGACCGAAGGACAAAGCAGTTTTCACCTCGAAATGGCTCTACAAGATCAAGCATGGATCTGATGGAAATGGTGAAAATTTCAAGGCAAGATTCATAGCCCGTGGTTTCTCTCAAAAGGAAGGCATAGACTATGGTGACATATTTGCACCTGTGGCCCAATATACCACCATTCGATCTATCATAGCCCTTGTTGCTACGCAAGGATGGAGTCTTCATCAAATGGATGTAAAGACCGAATTTTTGCATGGTGCGATAAAGGAAGAGGTATATGTAGAGCAACCTCTGGTGTTCGAAGTCCAGGATCGGGACACTCATGTCTGCAGGTTGAAGAAATCCCTCTATGGGTTGAAGCAATCACCCAGAGCTTGGTGCGAGAGGATAGATATATACTAGATGAAGTTGGGCTTCACTCATAGTAATGCTGATCGGAACCTTTACTTCAAGGTTGATAGAGAGAAGCCTCTCATTCTGGTGTTGTATGTGGACAACCTCTTCCTGACAGGTGCTGACCCTCTCATTCATCAGTGCAAGAGGGAGCTTGCTACTGAGTTAGAAGTGAAGGACCCAGGATTGATGTACTACTTCCTAGGCCTAGAGTTCTGGCAAAGACCTAGCGAGATTCTCCTTTCTCAAAAAAAATACATTGTGAAGCTTCTGTAAAGATTTGGTATGGTGGACTGTAAGTCCGTGTCGACACCGATGGAGCTCAACTTTAATAAGTTGAGTTTCAGCACTGTTGGGCCCATGTTAGCTAATCCTACTAAGTATTTTCAAACTCGTAGGGGCCCTAATGTTCTTAGTGAACACCCGTCTGGACATATGTTTTGCAGTAAACACTTTGAGTCAACACATGGTTGATCCTCATAACATTCACTAGGTTGGTGCCAAGAAACTCTTGAGATACCTCTGGGGCACGATAGACCATGGGCTGAGATACACTGTCGGGAGCATGACACTCCTTGGATATACAGATGCTAATTGGGCTGGCAGTGTGGTGGATCGCAAGAGCACATTTGGATGCTGCCTCACACGTAGATCTGCTTCGAGCAGGAAACGAAAGTCGTTAGCTTTGATCACCACTGAGGTCAAATACATTGCAGCATGTATGGCCCGTTGTGAAGTCACTTGGTTGCGAAAGCTCTTCAGTGAGTTGTTCAAGCATGTGCTAGATGCCACCGTTATCTGTTGTGATAACCAGAGGGAGATTAATTTGTCATAAAATCCCGAGTTCCACGATCGATCCAAGCATGTTGATGGTTGGTACCACTTTATCCGGGATATGGTACAACGAGGCACTGTAAGGATCGATCATATAGGAACTGATGAGCAGGTCGCAGATACTCTCACAATGCCCTTGGGGAAGGTAATGTTCCTAACCTTCCGTGAGAATCTTGGAATCATGGAATGACCCTGTTCTGAGGGTCTTGTTGGAAAATGAGCCCTTGGAGCTCTGGGGGGCTTTGGGGATAGATTCTCGAAGCTATAAGCAACCACAGGGCTACGCTTGTCGAACCTTGTTGGTGTGCTTCTACCCCACCATTGTGATTATTGAGTTGGTTTACCTCTCATTATCTATGCCCCGTATGCATCCTACCCATTTGAGTTCCAGACTCATGGGAAGTTTTTATCATTTGGCCAATGAGGTGGGAAAAGCTAGAGACTAGTAGCAAAGACTAATGGACGCATCAGAGATTGTTGTACTCTCTATCTAGGATGGCACGGTCCAACCACTTGATTTGGGATCAAGTCTAGAGAGGTTTTGGACCTCTAACTGACTTTGGGTAAATGAAACTAACTTTGGGTTAGTATATGACTCTCTTGAGTCCAAGTGAAGTTTCAGACCTCCTACTGACTTCAAGTCAGATAAACCAACTTCGGGTTGGTATGAGACTCTTTGTGAGTCCTATAGAGGTTTCGAACCTCTGGGCTGAATCTGTCAGCTGGGAATGATGTCTTTGTGACTGACCCACTTATGTTATGAAATAAAGAAGCCATCAAAGCAAGTTACGGCGGGATGACACACGATGTTTGGATTGCACAGGTAGATGGAGTTCTCCCTAGTTGAGAGTGAGTGTTAATTTTGGACAACTAGGTCCAAACTCCATGTTGTGATGCTCAGATGAAGATACCAATATTTTTATTGGATTCCTCTTTTGGAGAGATGCAAGATCAATCTAAAGATCATCTTGATCTGATGAGCAGAACATTTATTTTGAATTTATTTTTAATCTATTCAAAATATGTGCAGGTTGGCCTTAAGATTTTACACCCCTTTCCACTATCACTCCATTTTTTTTCTCTCATTCACCATTCACCAACATTTCTTTTCCAACGATACTTTGTTGCACTTTGCTTCATACGCATTAATATACATATTGGCATGCTTCATGAATATTACAAAAGGGCTTTCTTATGCACATTGATAGCTTATGATTTCCAGTGAGTATTTACATTATTATTGCAGCAAGAGAACAATAAGTGAAATGAATGTTGTTAACACAAGAACCAACATTCTTTGTATTCATGGTTGTCACACAAGAACCAACCATAAGAAAAGAGAACAGAAAACGAAATGAATGTTGTTAACACAAGAACCAACATTCTTTGTATTCATGGTTGTCACACAAGAACCAACCATAAGAAAATGAAAGTTGTTACTCATGCCCCGCACATATCCTGGAAACATTCATTATTAAAAAGACATCATCATGTAAAGCCAAAGTTCAGATGCCAAAGAAATCCATGCATGGTTGCATGAGGACATGCAACAAGTTCAGTTGGGGGGGATGTTGGGCTTCAGAAATGTCGTATTTCATCCACCTTTCCCTTCACTATTCCTTACATTTCATCATCCCATTAACCTTTCATTATATCACTTTCATAAATACATTTGGGTTTCAGCTTCCTATTTTCCACTTTATTCATTTTTGTATTATAAGTGAATTTATGATTAAATATTAGAAAATATACATGTTTTAATATATATCTCAAGAATGTGTGAGCTTTGTAATTTGTAGGAGAAATGTGAAGGATTAATTCTAAACTTCTGGAATATCTCCTCCACCATATTAAGGAGATAATTATTCAAGCCTATTCCTAAGGAGAAGATCATGGAGAATTTGGTTGGCATGTCTTATTCAAGATATGTGAGAGATGTGTGGAGGATTCAAAGGGATCATATATTGCAATAATGGGAAAGTAGTTGAGAGTGGTTGAATGAGATGGTTAGCTTCTTCATGTATATAAGAGAGTGCTCTCTCTTCATTTTGATTAGCTCAGGAGTTCATAAGTTCAGAAGTTCATTAGATTAGCTTTAAGAGATAGTTTTGTAATTAGGAGAGGGGGATTCTTAACTGTGACTCATATTCTTTTATTGTATGTTTTCATGATTTGTCATTTGATTCTTGTAATGTAATTTGAGATGGCGTTATTGTTGTGAGCTCACATATGTTGTTTGTCATTCAGCTCTTCACATGTTGTATTGCTTTTCCTTTACGCAATTTCCTGCTTTCATAGATTAATTTGATTTCAGCAATTTAGATTAGATTAGTTCCACTTCGGTCCTGCATATATAGTGCATGTGCTTCGTAAGCCTACGAACCTCGGATTGAAAAATTAAATGGTTGGGCAAGTACTACAACGGAATTAAATGACAATAGTTTCACCCAACATTTTGGCGCCGTTGCCGGGGAAGCACGATGGATTGAAGTTCAGTTTGATTTTTCATGCAAGTGTGTTTAAACATGTTCCTAACTCCGAGGTGACAGGGTTGTAAGACGTGGGGAACAAATTTGGGCCACGTCTGCATACCGTAACGGCCTTGGCCTCATAGGTCGCAGACATGTAGGTGTGACGGATATCGTGGAACAGTCAAGATTCGCTTTGAGGAATAGGGTCCGTTCTCTCAGGTATGATCAATTTTTCCTTTCGTGTTTGATTTCCGCAACTGTGAAGAGTGTTTTTTTCTGTTTCAGCATGAGTGTTTTTATTTATGCAAGTAATTTATTTTCATTTAAGATTTTTAGATTTAAGTTTTGAGTGCAGTAAGAATCCTTTTTTCAACATGATTTAACAATGAGTGTCAGCTTGGAACTACTCACTCAGATCCTAGCAGAAGTCGAGATCTCCTCTTCCTTGGAGGAAGAGATCTTGACAAGAATTAAATGTTCAACTACTCCCCAAGAAACAAACGAAGATTCAACATCTGAAGAATCCTGCACATCTGATGGAGAAAAATCATTCAAACAGGAGATCGAGGAAGAAGAAGAGGAGCTACAACATGATCTAAGTAAGAGAAATCGTGCCTATCAAAGCCTTATCGAACAATGGTTCCAGGTAAGTACTCGATTAGATTCGTTTTTTTATTTTTATTTAATTGATTTGCATTTTCAGCAATTAAACTCATTCACTCTGGACTATTTTTCATTTGAACAACTGCTATTGAATATATTGCTGTTACTACTACATGAATGGCTTCATTGGAAATTTAATTACGCGTAATTAATTTTTAAAATTCTAATTAGTATAGAGTAGGCAAGCTTTCATTTTCAGTTTTTGCTTTCATTCTCAATTTTGATTTTGCCTAGAATAAGTATGCTCTCCTCCGCGCTTAGTGCGATCGCGAGGATCAGAAAATAAAAATGAGTTAAACTAATTTCAGGAATTAAAAAAAAAAAAAAAAAAAAAAATTGCAATATGCCTAATCGATTTTTAATTTGCAAATCATTTTTTTTCTCTCTTTTCTCCATTTGCTAAAAATTTTTTTTTAATAAACCATGAATTGATGCTAAATAAAAATAAACTGAGATTTTATCTGAACAGTTGCTGAAACTGTGTTTTCTGGGCATACTAAAACCTGCAGCAAGCAATTAGATGATGAACCTGCAAAAACAATTGAATCAGAAATTTTCCAGATTCATCGTTCCACTTCAATAAAATAACTGTCAGTTTCGTGGGATTTGCAAGCCGTAGCGATGACAAACCTCCGCCCACTGTTCATAAACCTGCAACTAACAACAACAAACCAAAATGATGAGCAGCAAACAAATGAAACTGAAATAAAATAAAAGATAATTCTCATTGTTTGCATATTTTGAACGTTGGAATTCTCTCACACCTAATTTGGGATACTATGTGGGGAATGATTGAAAAATATCAGCCAAAATCCACGGGTTGTTTTCAAGATAATAGGAACGAAATCCCATCAATATGACGATCAGTATCACTATTTTTATGGATTCGCCTTCCTAAATTGAGATTAAATGATTATGATTATCACCGAGATCACAATTCCCCGTAACTTTTGCGATTGTGGGCGATCTGGGGCAGACAGGGCACACAAATTCAACATTACAACACATTCAGCAGACAAATTATGATGTCCTTTTGTTGCCAGGTGGTCTTTCATATGCAGATACCCAACAGCCATTGTGGGATTCATTTGGAATGTTAGTACAGCCTTTGGCAAGTACAAGACCATGGATGGTTACAGAAGGAGAGCATGAGATTGAAACTATTCCCATTATCATTACCACAAAATTTACTGCTTACAACGCACGATGCCGAATGCCTTTTGAAGAAAGTGGTTCAAGTTCAAATCCTTATTACTCCTTTGAAATTGCAGGGGTACACATAGTAATTCTTGGTTCATTTGCAGAGTATGAACAAAATTCTGACCGATATGAATGGCTTCAGGCTGACCTTTCAAGACGCCTTGGATTATTGCGCTATTACATGTCCCTTGGTATTTTCATACGAGAATCTGCAGAGAATTGTCTCGTCGCGTCTCTTGAATAGCGGGACAGATTCCAGATATAATTAGCGATACGATATTCTGTGACGGTTATTTTTATTGTCTCTACATTGAACGTGGACTTGTCAGAATACTCAGGATACTAGTTTTCAGCATACAAGGTGGAGGAGAATTGCGAAATGTTGGGTGAAACTATTGTCGTTTTAATTCCGTTGTAGTACTTTCCCAACCATTTAATTTGTCAATCCGAGGTTCGTAGACTTACGAAGCACATGCACTATATATGCAGGACCGAAGTGGAACTAATATAATCTAAATTGCTGAAATCAAATTAATCTATGAAAGCAGGAAATTGCATAAAGGAAAAGCACTACAACATGTGAAGAGTTGAATGACAAAAAACATATGTCAGCTCACAACAATAAAGCTATATCAAATTACATTACAGAAATCAAATGACAAATCATGAAAGCATACAATAAAAGAATATGAGTCACAGTTAAGAATCCCCCTCTCCTAATTACAAAACTATCTCTTAAAGCTAATCTAATGAACTTCTGAACTTATGAACTCCTGAGCTAATCAAAATGAAGAGAGAGCACTCTATTATATACATGAAGAAGCTAACCATCTCATTCAACCAATCTCAACTACTTTCCCATTATTACAAGACATGATCCCTTTGAATCCTCCACACATCTCTCACATATCTTGAATAAGACATGCCAACCAAATCCTCCATGATCTTCTCCTTAGGAATAGGCTTGAATAATTATCTCCTTAATATGGTGGAGGAGATATTCCAGAAGTTTAGAATTAATCCTTCACATTTCTTCTACACATTACAAAGCTCACACATTCTTGAGATATATTAAAACATGTATATTTTCTAATATTTAATCATAAATTCACTTATAATACAAAAATGAATAAAGTGGAAAATAGGAAGGTGAAACCCAAATGTATTTATGAAAGTGATATAATGAAATATTAATGGGATGATGAAATGTAAGGAATAGTGAAGGGAAAGGTGGATGAAATACGACATTTCTGAAGCCCAACAATGGTAAGGATTGTATTTATGAGCATCATGATATATTTACTATGCACTTGCATTTTCTTACCACTCATGTGTAGGGAATTGCTCCAAGAGGGGACACTCTTTCTTAATGGCTTCATGGGCTACTTGGTGCCATGAGCAATGATGATGTGGACCATTCCCTAGAAGATTTTGGGGAGATGATGTATTCTTCCTGGTGTGCTTCATTGACACCAGACTTCATACACCTTTCCCACGCATGCAAGAAGAATGGGGCAACAAATAAGTGGTGGGGGAAACACTTGTTATATCCTATTCTATGGAAGTTAGGAGAAAAATTGCATTAGTTGCACATGAGGGACCATTGTCCTTCTCCTTTACTACACATGGTAGCTATCATGACTTTGATTGTGATTCCATATGTTGATGATGTTCTTATCTTTGTTGGGAACATGATTGGAGGGAAGGCACATTGGTTGGATGTGTCTATGGGGAATGAAATTCCCCACACCTTTTATGCTTCATGCATCAAGAGGAGCATGGGAGATGGTATGGTCACTATATTAGATCACTTGTTTCATTATGAGGTGAGCCTTATGATTGTTTGGAGCACTTGGGATATGCCTCTCATGAACAATTGGGAGGAACTTTTCTATGAATTACCATTTTGGAAGGTGATTCATTTCATTTGGATGATAGCATGGAGATGGGAGTCTCTCATTGGGAATGAGATCCCCTATGCTTGACATCACTCCTACCTTGAGGAGGCCATTGGATAGCAAGAAGGTTTCCATATGGACCTTCCATTTTCTCATGATGAGAGCCATTTGGTTTATCCACCAAAGCCCAACTTGCACATATGGGGGGAACCATTGGGACGAAGAATTGTTGTAGATTATTTGAAGCAATGGTGGAGATTATTTGATTAGGATGCCACAAGAGGAGGAGGGGAGAATTTTTCTCAACCCTTACAGTTGCTTGAGGACAAGCAACATTTTGGAGGGGAGGAATGTAATATTCCTAAAATTTAGCTTTTAGCTAAATGGAATATTATAGATTGTTTTGTCACTAGGTAGGTGAATAAATGGGGAGGGAGGCCCATAAATCTTCTTAGCAGCAATAAAAACACTTCAAGTGTGAAAGGATACCATTTAAGCAGCCAAATAAAGCACCTTTGAGTGTGAACAAGGGATGAAACATGTTGAATAGGTCAACTTTGACCAAATCAACAACGTTGTTATGGAGGAGTGGACATTAAATGAGGAATAACGCAGTTTTGGAGGGATATTGTTTGCATGGAGGAAATGACCTAATTGAGTGGGGCCAAGAGTGAGGAAGCCCGTAACTTATATAAGGAAAAGGATGGCAGCCATATGGGGATATTTTTTGGGTTATTATTTTGTATGTGATCTGTTTAGACTTCTTGCATTCTTCAGCTGTTTAGTTGAGATTGTTGTGTTGTTTATCACCGGGTGTTCCTGAGTGGGAATCCCACTTCTTTCCTTAAGATGCCTCTTGGAGGAGTATTGCACTTCATTTACACATATCCGGCACTTTGGCCAAGATTCAGTCTTCAACTACAGCACAGATTATGTTTATATTTGTGTTGTGTTGCAGGGTGTTGCAGTGGAGGGTTGAGAAACCCACTTTCTGAGCTATTTTTTCATAGGAGGAAGGATTCCTTCTCTTGGGAGATTAGCTTAGATGGTTCCTTAGCACATTTCAGATATTTGGCATCAGGCCAACTTATCCCCATCATTTACAGAGTAGTTTTAGTTGGGAATTGCGTTATTTTGGAGGGCAGTTTCAGAGGAGGATTTATTGGCTCTTTTAGAGTGTTTTCCTGTAGGTGAAGGGTTTAGCCTTTCATTGGAGGAGAACCTTGAGAAGATATACATCAGATCTACATTATTTCATCCTTCTATTTTCATGGGCTTCATTTTGCAGTGATTCTTCATTCCTAGGGTTGTAGATCACCATTTGTATTTGTGTGTATTTCCAGAAACCCTTCCCGGGTTCTCTTAGAAAGGTGTCTAGGAGGCTAGATCTTCACTCCTAGCATTATTTGAGCTATATAATAGAATATCTACATTGATCCATCTTTATGCAATAATTTATTCCCTAAAATTGTGTTGCCTTAGCTCATGACATTTGTATGGAAGTTATTTCTCGTGTATTAGCATATTATGCTTGTAGAGGCTTGTTTTGTATTGCTTGAGTGACTTGATCCTCAAGATCTTGTGCCTATAATTTGCTGATATGTTTAATAAGATGGTTGTACATTTGTCTCATATCATGTTTTGTTGATTTATTCACTATTATTTCCATTATTGTGTTCATGTATTGTTGCTTCCCCATTTGGGAATATTTTCTGATTGAAAGGGAGCCTCGTGATCAGTTTCTTACTTGGAATAAACTGGGTAATTCCTAAGAATGAGCTTAGGTACTGTTAGTCATCTGTATTCTACACTATCACTAGATGAATATGGTTTTCCTATACTCTGCTAAAAATAACATTCCGTGAATATCATTTTTCAAAAATCTCACTACATTCATTATTTTCCATTTAACCTAGTTCACTATCTCTCCTTTTGCCTATTTCATTACCCTGATGGTCTGAAAACTCATGTTTGACCTAAACCCTCATTCCTACCCCTTCCCCTACCTAAAACTGTATTTTCCTCACAAAACCCTCTCACTTTTTTCCTTTTTCCCTTCTTCCATTAAAACAACGTAAAAACCCCTTTTTTACATTGTTTTAAACCAAAAGCAACTATGTTCAGGACCCACTCCTTTAAAAATAAAACCCTGTTTTATTTGACATGCCCGACCTTTTCTATATTCTAAACCCACATTCTAAACCCTTACCCCCGCCCTCATATAACCCTGGCCCCTATGCATAAAGCACTTCTGCTCTTTAATATACCTGGGCCCTGCTTTACAAAGACCCCGGTCCTGTTCTAAACCCAAGCCCTACCCCATAATAATCCCTCTGCTCTCATATAGCCCTAGCCCTCGCCTTATGATTAATATTTTCACTTAAAACCACCCCAGGCCCCACTTCATACAACCACTGCTATACATTAAGCACCCCTGCATGTATATCCCCGGGTCCCCACCTTCTAACTCATCTGCGATCAGTCGAACCCCGACCACCGTTGGATCTTCGCTTCTAGATCCAACGGCCACCGTGCCTCATCGCATTCTCAATCGCCCAGCACTTAGCACCTTTGAACCTTGCGAAATGGGTGGTATTACCACATGTCCCTCCTGCCATGTGTCTCTCCCGCAATGCTATCGTATCCCTTTGCCAAATACTGTCAACCCAGTCCATCTCGTGCGATAAAACCACTTACCACCTCTTGCCCTAACCCGAAACCATTAACCCCCATTCAAATGTGTTCAAGCCCCCGATCCTCTGTGCTAACCTCTGCAAACACTCTAAAAGCCCGAAAAGCCCAAACAAACGCAGAAAACCCATAGCGCAGGTTTTAATTAACAAATTGATTTTAATGTGCAGGTGATCGAGGTTGAAAAGGCATAATTTTCATTTCTAAAGTCCAAAAATTGTTTAAATAAGCTCTCTAGGTGACGATCCAACAGCTTTATTCACTCAAAAGGACTGGGAGTGCAAGATCAAGCAGAATCATCAATGGATCATGACCATTGGTGGTTATTCAAAAAAACCCAAAGCAGCAAGCTCTTTTCAAAAAACAGGGTACGGTAAAAATAAGAAATTATACAGTGGCAAGCAAAGATGAAAGAAAATAAAGAACACAGTCACCAAACAGTCAAAAATAAAGAGTGTTAAAAGGTTAATCAAGGATTAAAGGCAAAACGCAGAAATATTAAAGGAAAGATAGTGAAAGAGAGATCAGAGATAAAAGGCAGAATAAGAGAGAAAACAGTAAGACAGACAGAAAGAGACAAATCTGAGTTTTAAAATACTAAACAGAGCTTAAGGACAAATAAACCAGGAAAGACATATTCGAATGACAAAGGCCAAATCTGCCTTTACTTCTTCCAAACCTCATTTGTGCCACCTACAGCTAACAATCAAATAAAATCAGCTACAGTTATTAAAACAGTGAGAGATATTTTAAACAGCTCAACAGTTATTGTAAAAGTTAATGAAAAGCCATAAGAGTCAAATATATCTCAAAATTTAGCTCAACAGTTAAGTTAAAAGTTATTGTTACAGTGATTTAGTCACAGATATTTTGCCTTGGGCCTTGCATGGTCTCAAAGGTCAAAATTACATTTACTCTGTAATAACTACAGTATGAAACCCTAGCTTAGGATCACCTCCTCATTTGTAGTTAAATATTGCATGTAATGTTCATTATTCTTGTTGGTTGGTTGGTTGGTTGTTGCTGAGCTAGTTGATTGGCTCCTAAGCTGGATTTGATCAGACTATGAGCTGCAAAGATTGTTGCACTGGAGTATTGTAACTGTTTTTGACATTAGTAATATAAGCATGTTCACAGAATTCTTGAGCTATGTTAAAGGTGATGTTATCCTTCTTTGTAAATGTTTCTCTTCTATTTTCCATATTGTCCATCTTTTCTCTGATAAAAGAATAGAAAATTATATTAAGATATGTTGTCTTGGCACCTTAATTATGTCTGCTTCTTTCATATTAATGTTTTCTTCTGCAAGTTCTGATTATAGAATTCAGGGGTGTCCTTCTTTTTAGTTCCACCTAGTTTGTTGCCTTGAAGTTTACTTAGTAGAGTCTAGCCAAAGAAGTCTATGGTTTGCCCTATCCTTTGGTTTTTCTTAAATTGTTGCTTTAAAGGCCTTCTTTGAAGTTTGATTAAAGAATTCAGGGATGTCCTGCTCTTTAGTTTCACTGACTGTAATCTTAAATGTTTTATTTTTTTTGAAATTAATAGCTAGAGAATGCAGGGGTGTCCTGCTCTCTAGGATTGTTGGATTGTTGTCTTAAGGTTTACTTAGTAGAGTCTAGCCAAAGAAGTCTATGGTTTGCCCTGTCCTTTGGTCTTTATTAAACAGTTATCTTGAAGGTTTTTCTTGTTTGAAGTATAGTTAAAGGATTCTTAATTGCCCTTTAGTTTTACTGAATTCACAACTTACTATCATTTCATATTTCACCTAATCTAAAAATATCCACTTGATATAGTTAGCTTGCACTATGAAAACCCTTGAAGAAGTGATGTACAATTAAATCCTCTTATGAATCCATAACCCAATGTATTAATGCTTCTCACAGTCTATATATTCAACTGAAACACTCAATCGATTAATCAAACAATCAATCAAACGAAAAAAACAATCCTAGAACTTCATAACTAGCCTAAAATCAGAAAACGTAAGCATAAATATAAATCATTTACAAACACAAAAACATAGAGAGAGCCCTCTCTGAGTCCAGGAAGGCTAGGACTCCAAAGTGGTTGGACTCCAAAGTGGTTTGATGTGGTTCCCGGCAGAGTTGTTCTTGCCAATATTGCAAATCACGGGGAGCCAACAGGTACATTCCTTATATAGGAATGAGTACATTCCCTTGTGGAATAGGCCTCCCTGGCTGAGAGGGAGAGATAGACACATCATTCTGGTCTTCACTTGGGAAGACAAAATGGAGGATTTGGTAATCATCTGGCATTCGATACTCTTTGAGAATGTGTTAGGGAATTCAAGATAAGAGTAGCCGGGGACCGATATTCTTTGAGGGCTAGCTACCCAAGAGAAGAATATTCCAAGAAGGTCATACTTTAGGAACACTCGGGTGGAGTATGTACCTTGGAGAGACAATGACTATGGTGTCTATAATTCATGTGTCTCGCCAGCATTTTAGCCCATTGTCTCGTTGAGATATGGGGTTGTTAGTCAAGGCCTTGCACTAGGACAATGTTGGTTGATATGATGCTATACAGATGCGATTACCAATCTTATTCTTCTTATGAGATTCTTCAGTTTGAAAGTGACCATGTACCTGTATGAATACCTCCCTAGTTAAGAGGGAGTGTTGAAAAGTGTAACTAGGATCGGTCTTCATATTGACTATGTAATTATGTATTTATGTAAAGAAGAAGACAAAGATAATAAAATGTATTTTGTTGTACTTGCTTCTTGGGTTTCATGAGAAAGATTTTAATTTAGGTTAATAGACTTCTTCTTGATGCCTATTAGGGTTTTGTCTTCTAGGTATAAATATAATTAAGAGTCATACATATGAAGGATCTAGTCTAGAAAAAATGCTCCAAGACCTTGCCAAAGAAACTGTGAAAGAATGGCTCTAGACAACCCTCATCAACGCTGGAAGATGTGCCCTACAAGTCGGATTCATAACCATATATCAGGTTGGCTATATTACCGTTTGACAGGTCGGCTCAATTACAGGTGTAAAAAACTATATATACCCTATTGGACTACGCAAAAAACATAAAAGAGTGTGGATTGTTCTGATTTATATAAGTGCAGATTTCCTAAAGAAAAAGGTGTGGATTTTTTAGGACTTGTTCAGGGTTTCAAGTGCAAATATAAGGACAGAATAATTGTGGATTGTTCTGAGAATAAAGTGAGGATTTCAGAGGTGATAAGGGTGCAGATCTCAAAGGCTAAAGATTGTGGATTCTCTTTGTAATTTCCACAGTAAAAGGTGCAGATAAATCTGAGTTGGAAGTGCGGTCTTCTAACTAGAAGTAATAAATATCTCTCTAAGACTATTGCAGCGTAAAAGAAACCTATAATATGTGTTAATAAGTCTTAAGGAAGGATGCAGATCAAACAGTAGAAGCTACATACTTCAAGAACAAGTAAATCTAATATAGATATATATACACTTGGACAAGGGTCTATTTTCTCCTTGCATAACTTAGGAAGGCTGAAGGTGTTCACAGCGTGAAGGAGATCTTCTACAAGTTCAATCTTGGGCTACTACATCTCTCATCTATACAGGAAGGTCGAGAAGTAGAAGGAGAAGCTAAGAACTTAGAGATCGAGTTCTCTAATTTTGATGCAGGTCAGTGCACGTTGGTGAAGAAAAGAAAGATCAACGTTGGAAGAAGACTTAGAAGCAGTAAGAAGGTCTTGGAGGCATTCATAGGTCAAGGGTCTGAGTCTTGGTCATGGTACTCATCATTTGAAGATCTATAAGAATATTTTCTTATGGGTTTTCCTCTCCAAGAGGGAGAGGTTTTTGCCCTGTCTCGAGGAGCCTAATTGTGTGTTTCTTGTATTTTGGTAATTGACTTGATGAAAGACTAAATAAGTTAAGAAGTAAGCTCACAAGTAACTATCAAGTAACAGAATTTGAATTAATATCTAGCCTGCCAAATTCTCAACAACCACCTTGTTGAATCCATCTTCAAGTGTTACACTGAAAATTGTCATCCTGACATTCTGCCATGTGTATGAGCTCATTATTACTCATACTTCTCCCTTTTTCAAGTCTAACATATCAGTTCCTCATGTCAATCCTTGAAAATCAGAAAAAGTTCCTAAAAAGTCTCCTAAACTTTGGTATCGCACTTTCTGGATATCTTGCCTGCGGTCCCGCACCCAATGTTCAGCTTGCCTGCGTTCCTGAACGCACTTTATCTTTGTTATAGGTGCGGACCCCTGTAAGATTAAAAAGGTGCAAGTAAAATCTCAAAAATCTCAATTAAAGTAAATTCTGGAAGCTTCTATAATGGATTTTGCGGTGGCAGAACCACTCTTGTGAGGTGCATGAATCCCTTACCTTATGGAGCTAACCCCTTGATGTGAGGAGCTTATCCCTTTGAAGGAGGATTCTATCCCTTCATTCTTGGAACAGAAAACCTCCTCTTGTCCACTATAAAAAGAGGCATTGGGTAGCCTCAAAGGGAGTTCAAGCTTTTAGAATATTTGAAGTTAAGTGCTGTTAAGATTTAGACTCATTTAACTAAGACTTTTGTGAGGAGAGATTACATACCTCTATTTGTCTTGGTTGGAGGAGTGTAGAACTTATCAAAGTAAAGGAGACTCCTGCTTCAGACCCCGGAAAGTCCTGTGCAACATCAAGGCTCAGGTTGTAAGGATTTTCTCTTTTTGAAGTTAATACAAATATACTCATTTTTCTCAATAAGCTTTCAATCAATGTTTTGTTTCATAGACTCCTTGATCACTATGATAAGCATGGTTTATGATGATTTCTATATAGGTGCTATGTAATATTTTTCTTGTTTGTGACTGCAGGTTTACGAGGAAAACACCTTCAAGCGCGTGAGGGACAACAATGACTTCAAACAAGCATTGGACAAACGGTAAGTCTTTTACACCTCTATAGAGATTTTTGTAAACCTTACATGCTTAGAGAAAGATTAGTATGTTTGGCTGTTTGTTGCTAGATAATTTTAGTACTAGGGAGATCGATCTTGTCCGCAAGACGGATTAATCCACACAACAAATTGGCGACCATACTGGGGAAATGAACTTTTTGTTTTTGGTTCTCTTTTATTTTGATTTGAGGAAACGTTTTTCTTGGTTTTTGATTGATTGACATCTGCCTGGGTAGCTTAGGTTTTCTCTGTTTTTGAAAATTTAAAAATCCTTTGAGTTTTTCTCTAGTTTTTCCTGGGACCGCACTTTGCCTTGTTTTCACAGTGCGGGAAGTTTCGCACTTTTCCTGTGTAAACAGTGCGGGACCGCACCTGTGATATCTTGGAGCCTGCGGACCCTGTTAAAGTTTTGAAAAACTTCAGATTTTAGTCTTTAGTTTATTTTGATTTTGATTTTCAGTTTTTGTTTTTTGCCCAGATTGATGAATGCTTCTGTCAAAAGCTTTCTGTTAATAAGTCTCAGCAGTATTGGTGTTTTGATGATTTTCTAGAAGTTTTATGTTTTGGATTGCATTTCATTTGGTCTTTGTAGCGATTTGAAGCATTTGACATTTTGAAGTACCTCAGATTACCTTGGTCTTTTTGTCTTTTGCTGAATCTGACATGATTGTGAAATGATTCTTTATTGAGAAATAGAGTTACCTGTTTCTTTGCAAATCTTCGAAAAGAAACTTTGTTATTGGTTTTTGAATTTCATTTTTAATAAAAACATAATTGAGTGTTTTTGATCTGTTGGTTATTCTGAACGAATAGATCCTTAGTTTGCTAAACAACTAAGTTAAAACATTCTTCAAAAAAAAATCTTAAAGCTTTTATTCATTTAAATTATTAAAGTTTGTAGTTTTGAGTGCTATTAAACTTTGTAGATCTCGAAATTAGTTTGTAGTGTTGAGTGCTTTTAAAAAATTCTAGATTTCTTTTGAAGGAAAATTGTTTTGTAGCTTCGAGTTTTTGGAAAATGAAAGGATTTTTGTTGTGAGCTTTGATAAATTGTTGGAAAAGACAAAAATAATTTCTTTCAATTGTTATTTATGTTTAAAGAAGGAATTGTTCATTTAAAGAATTACATTCTCTAACTTTTCCTTAATTAGAATTTCATTGAAAGAAAACAGTCTGATTATCATTTTTAGGTGCATTTTTAGTGTCTTTTGGGAATCGAGTCATTTCACACCATCAGAGTTTCATTTCCGCACCCATTGACTTAAGAAACAGCTCTTAAAAGTAACACTTAATTAAAATTCATTTAGCAATCTTTTTATTTTCTAGGGCTCTTATCACCAACATAGCTTAGGCTAGTATCTTGGAGTAGGGAGTAATTAACTCTCCAAGGTAGTAAAAACAAACAAATAGACAAATCTTGCGGTAGGAGATAAATCCAATTGTAATTTGTATAATCTGGGAAGCTTCTCTTAAAGAAGTCAATCACGAGATCATATCTGAACCTTTGAGACAATCAATTATGTTTCATTGGGGAAGATAGAAGATTTTGCGCGTATTACAAACGGTAACCCTCGGATTAACCATTGTCGAGGAGGCTGGGGTCACTTGTCGGTAAACCTCGGATTAACCATGTCGAGGAGCCTTCAAGGGGATTGAGCTTGCTACTCTGCCCTTGCGCGTGAAATCGGATCGTAGACCGTTCCCCCAGTTATATTTGTTACTATTGGTAACCTTAGTGTCCATTATCTTAAGATTATTTCCTAAAGTGACGGTGAAGGAAAGATCTCACTGTACCTGGAGCAGACGTCGACTAGACTCACTTGGACTCTCTGGGGGGTTCTCTTCACACGAGATGGTTTTGTGAGGAAACTTGTGCCAGTCTGTTTCATTAAGCAGGTTGTCGGGGTAACTGTTCCAACCGCCCTTTCTATGTTAAATTTCTACTAAGTTGGATTTCATCACCAACTAGTGTTTTTAGTACGGAAAGTTACTGTTTGTGTGTGGTTTGAACTCTTAGATTTTTTAAGCATGTGATTCAGTTGTTTGTTTTTTTAGAGGCTTTAGGTGTTTTCATTGAAATTTTCTTTGTTTGCGTGTGATTAGTTAATATTTAATCGTGGCGGAATTCCTGAGACAATCCCGGAGACTACAAGGGAAACCCCCTGAATATTCACCGAGTCAGCTTGAAGGGCTTCGTGCTCTGGTATCATCCAGTAGTGGTAGTATTAGATCAACAGAAATTGGAAGTTCATCCATAATTGTCCATCCTGATCATCAAATACCTACAATAGAATACATTCAAGAACCGATTTCAGTTTCTGAAGTTACTGGTAGTATTCCTACTTCCAGTGAACTGGCTGACGAACCTGAAATCTCTGAACCTGAAACTGAACCTTATGTTTTAGAAACATCTTCAGGATTTATTTCACCAACTTCTAGTGATCTTGATTCACCTAGGGTAAGAAATATTGTCACTGACGATCTTCCAGCTGGTCTTATTTCCATTTAAGAACTTACTAATCCAGACGAAGACATATCTCTTCCCGACTCCCCTCAATCATTAAATATTAGGGAACGTGAATCTAATTTCTACAGCCCTATTCGAACTAGTGCTTGGTATCTATCTTTAACAAACTTTTTAGAGAATCCGGGTCTTGCTTTTTCTCCACCTCGAGTTCCATTTCATCCTACACCCAGAGGTTACTATCCGCCATCCATTATGGCTGGAGAGTCATCCGTGTTTTCCCAGACACCGGAATCATTTTTACATGGTGGTCCTTCTGTTCCTATGGGATATCAGGCTTTGTCTGGTACTTTCTCAGGAGCAGCTCCTCAACCAATTGAACAAGTGTTGTCATCTGGTAATAGTGGTGTTAAAACTGAAACGTTGAATGCAGCGCAAATTTATATGATGTCTGGTAATGTTCTGAATCCTCAACCTCAAGGCATTCAGTTACCGCCTGGGGGTCCAACACAGGGAAATCAATTACCGCCTGGGGGGCAACCTTCAGGTAGTTAGTTGCCGCCTGGGGGGCAACCTTCAGGTAGTCAGTTACCGCCTGGGGGGCAACCTTCAGGAACTCAGTTACTGCCTGGAGGGCAACCTCAAGGTAACTTTTTCCCAGGACAAACTGTGGAATCATATTATTTTGGGGGACAACCCCAAGGACAGTACACACCTCAAGGGTATCAACCTTCAGGACAGTACATGCCCCAAGGTCAACCCCAAACTCAATATGCTCCTCAGGGTCATTATCAACCCCAACTTCAGTACGTGCCTCAGGTTTATCAACCTCAAGGTCAGTACCCAATTCAAGGTTTCCAACAGCCTTCTCGTTAGCCATCTATTCAAGGAGCCGGAAATGTACCAACTTATCAACCCTACGTTCAACCAGGTTATGGTCCTTACGTTCAGCCTTCTGCAGGGAAATACCCCGGAATGAATATGGTGTGGGATCCGTCCCAATATCAACAGCCTATGCAGCCTAATGTGCAGTTGCCTTATCAACCTAGACAGCCTTTAATTACTATTCCAACTCAGCAACCTGTCCAGCCTACTATTCAAACTCCTGCACCTGGTCCTGTTCAGCAAGCTGGTCCTAGTTCACCTAAGACTCCGCCTCAAACTGCTGCAACAGTTGCTATGTCTGTTCAACCTGTAACACCTGCTTCTGGAGTATTTGTAACCCCGAGTTCGTCTATCCCTGCCTCCGTGCAAATCCCTCAAGTCTCTGTACCCCAGCCAGGATCTTCGGTTCAGAATTCGGTTCAGATGCCTACGGGACAAGCCGGTACAAGTACATTTGTCACAAGTCAACCGCAATTCACGTATCAGCCGTACCAGGGACAGCCGCAATTCGGTCCCTATACACAAAATCCAAACTATCAGTATCAACCGTACCCTGGCTATACCTATCAACAGCCTCAACAACCCTAGTTTGGTACGATTAATCATTGTTTTCCAGGAGGTTATACAATTCCTAATGCTAATCCGATTCCCAGCTATCCTAGGTATCCACCTCCTGGAACTGCTTTGGCTACTCAAGGTTTTCGTGACCCTAACCGCCAGTTACCATTTATCGCAACTTTGGATTTACCTGATTTGACACGCCTTACAAATGATCCAATTTTCTATTATCAGTACTGGCCGCCAATGCCGCATAAGTTGCCCAGTGATATACCAAAATTCGAAGGTAATCCAGGAGAGGATCCATCAAATCACGTCATGACTTATCACCTTTGGTGTGCATCTAATTCAATCATTGATGATTCGATTCGCTTACGTCTTTTCCAAAGAACTCTTATTGGTCTTGCAGCCAAATGGTACATTGAGTTACCACGAGGCTCGTTTCATAACTTCAGTCAGTTAGCAACTGCATTCTTGACTTATTTTAAGTTGCCGGTCAGATACGACAATGGCACGGAATTATTAACTTCGCTGAAACAATCCACGTCTACGTATATTTCTGATCATATTCATGAATGGCGAAGTAGGAGACGTTTGGTGAAAGTTTACATTCCGGATCAAATTTTGGAAGAATGGTTTGTTAAATCATTGTTACCCAAGATTACTGAAGATGTAGCTAAGGCTGGTGTTGTTACTGAAGAGCAAGTAATTGCTCAAGCTCAGTACCTTGACCTTGTTTACACGCAGTCAGGTACTTTACATGAAAAAATCCCAGACCTTCCAAAACAAGGTCAAATAGCTGCTGCTCCTTCAGGGTCTCATGCCGCTAATGGTATGATTGGTAAGGTCAATACTAAAAGTAAGAAGAAATCTTCGAAGAATTATTCTCCAATTATAACTTTACCTGATTCCCTGAAAGGAGAATCTTCCCCCGAAGTTTCTGCCGATATTCACATTGTGGAGACATCCACGGCTAAATCTAAATCTGGTAATAAAAAGAAAGGGAAGAATAAAAACAAAAAGAATTCGAAAGAAAAAATTGATAAAAATGAATCCAATGACGAAAAACGTAAACCACGTTATCCTTGTTACATTTGTGACGAAGATCATTTTACTAAGGAATGCCCACATCGGGCCGAGGTTGCGAAATTTGTCAAAGGTTCACAACCTGCTGTCTTGAAGGATCCTTTTCCAAATCAAGATAGTAAGATGGTTGGTTCTACTTCGACTGCTTCAAAAGAGCCCATTTTGATGATGTCTCATGTAAGGATTGCGACGCGATCGAAAGATTATGGTACTAAGAATCCTGTTGATGATAAAGAAACAGAATCTTCTAATGCAAATACATCAACTACACCTCCTCCTATTTCTGGTCCGCTACAGATCGAGAAACCAAATCCAGAGTTAATAATCAAACCGCCTGCTAAAGGTGTTCTTCGTAAATCAGCTTTCAATCCACATGCGAGAGCTGCTTAGAATTACAACATTGTTGAAGACTTAGCTATTTCTCCTTCAGCGATGTCGGCTTTGGAAGTGCTGTAATCATGCCCAGCATAGCGTAAATTTCTTTTGTCTGCTATAGGAGCTGTTGATATTCAGGATTCTAATCTTATAATCTTCGATCTAGAAAATAGTACACCTCATCTACCTCATCAGATGGCTTTCCAGATACCAGTGTTCGTCAAAAACAGACCGATCTATTGGACTGTGATTGATGAGGGAGCTTCAACGTGTATTATGTCGATTCAGTGTTGGAAATCGATGCGTTCTCCTACACTGAACCAATCTCCGACGATTCTTAAGGGTTTTGATGGTCGAGGTTTCCACCCTTTTGGTATTTTGCAGGATTTACCCATAGGGGTTCAAGGTAAAGTTGTAAATCTAGATGTGGAAGTGGTTGATGCCCCTCTAGACTACAACCTTCTTCTGGGTCGTAGTTGGTCTTATGCTATGACTGCTTTTGTTTCTTCGGTCTTTCGACTTATAAAATTTCCATATCAAGGAAGGATTGTTACAATAGATCAGTTAACTTATTTTACTTCCGACCCAGCCTCTACAGAAACAATCCAGCACGTTGGTAAAATGACTATCCCTTATAAGGATGTTGGAGTAGGTTTGATTAAAGATTCTGGTTTGCTAGGGACTTTTTCCATTCCTCCTCCTAATGTATCGCCTTCTGTTGCAACTATTCATATGATTTCGTCAGACTCTATTATGTTTGATGATCCTTGGATCGTACCTTCCGAATCCGAGTTAGATTCAATTGATGGCATGATGCCTTTGAGTCCATTTGAACTTGCATAGCAGGCCGTACAGTCATTTTCCGACCCCTCTTCAACCGAGATTGATCCAGTGAATGGGATCCACGAGGAATCACTTGCTATATCTAGCTCAGCCACAACAGCATTGCTTGAACCTGTTCATTCCGATGAGCAGATTCGTGAATTATTATCTGTTGATGATTTACCATGGGAAGATCTACATCATCGATCTTAATTTTTACCTGAACTAGATCATTTTTAAGATGATTTCGCTTCAATCTTTACTGCTGAATACGTCAAGGAACCGCAGAATCCATTGAAAAATCTCGATTCTGAATTAAATTTGGAAAATATTTCTCGAACGATTCCAATTGACATTTCAGTAAAACCTGCAATAATTGAAAACATTCATATAGGTGCTTCTTGTACTGAAGAAGAAATTCAAACTTATAAAGCCCTATTTCAAGAATTTCGTGATGTGTTTGCCTGGTTCTACGAAGAAATGCCCGGCATTGATCCGTCAATTGTCATACATGAAATCAAGACTTACCCGGATGCCAAGCCTGTCCGTCAATGTCTACGTCAAATGCATCCTAGAAAAGTTCCTGCTATCAAAGCAGAGGTTGAAAAATTACTTCGTGCAGGTTTTCTTTATCCGATTCCCTTAATGGATTGGGTATCTAATATTGTTCCTGTGACTAAAAAACAAGGAACGATATGAGTATGTATCGATTATAGGGATATTAATCGAGCTTGTCCTAAAGACAATTATCCAACTCCCTATATCGATCAAATAATCGATGATTGTGCCGGCAGTGAAATGTTTTCCTTTATGGACGGTTTTTCAGGGTATAATCAAATAAACATACTCCCTGCTGATCAACCAAAAACAGCTTTTATTTGTCCATGGGGGACATTTGCTTACTGCAAAATACCCTTTGGATTAAAGAACGCTGGAGCAACTTTTCAAAGGGAAATGTCTTATGCGTTTCATGACATTAAGCACATTGTGCAACCGTATCTCGATGATTTACCTGCTCATTCATCATGCAGGGCTGACCATCTCACACATTTACGTGCTATCTTCATGAGATGTCGGCATTATCGAATTCAACTGAATCCACACAAATGTGTTTTTTGTGTAGAGTCAGGTCGTTTACTGGGATTTGTTGTCTCAAAAGAAGGTATTCGCGTCGATCCGTCGAAGGTCGAAGCTATTGTCAAATTACCTCCTCCTTCGACTTTACGCCAACTCCAAAGTTTGCAGGGGAAAGCAAACTTTTTACATCGATTTATTCCTAACTACGCCGAGCTTACAAAAGGTTTTACCCGGTTGCTAAAACAGAACATTCCATTCTTTTGGGATGAGATTGCTGATCGATCTTTTGATGCACTTAAACACGCGTTGACCCATGCACCGTTATTGCATCCTCCAAACTACAACCATGATTACATTTTGTACCTCGCTGCTTCTCATTCCACCATTGGGATGGTGTTAGTTCAGGAAGATGAGTCTAACGCTGAACATGTGATTTATTATCTTAGTCGGAATCTGCGTCCGACTGAGATTAAGTATACGCATGTGGAGAAATTGGCTTTGGCAGTTGTTCAAGCTGTCCAACGATTTAGACATTACATATTGTTATGCAAAACTACGGTAATTTCTGATTGCAACCCTATGATGTACATTTTGACTAAACAATTTCTAGGGTGCAAGTATTCCAAATGGATAGTCATCCTGCAGGAATTCGACTTGGAATTTGAAAAATCCAAGGTGAAGAAATCCTTGGTTTTTGCGGAACTAATGTGTGATTTCCCCTCTACTGGTACTGAAATTGTGGCAGAGCAACCCATTGCGGACGAGTCTCTGTTTTTTATCAGTACTCTTGATCCATGGTATGGGGATATTATCGTTTATCTCCAAACCCAATCTTTTCGGCCTGAAATCTCACGATCTTAGAGACGGAAGATACGTTTCCAATCCCAACAGTATAATATTATTGGTGATACACTTTATTGTCGTGGAGCGGATTATGTTTTCCGACGTTGTCTTATTCATGAAGAAGCTAAAAAGGTTCTAAATGACTGCCATTCTGGAGCATGTGGCGGTCATATGTCTGGGTATGCCACAGCGCAAAATATATTGCACGCTGGTTATTTATGGCCGTCGTTATTCAAAGATTGTATTTATGCAGTCCGGAAATGCCACAATTGTCAACTATTTGATCGTAAAATGTGCGCGCCACCTGCTCCTCTTCATCCCATAATTGCTGTTGGTCCTTTCGTGAAATGGGGTATCGATTTTATTACATGTAACCCTCACTCGGCCAGGGGGCATGCCTATATTATCTTAGCAGTAGATTATTTTACTAAGTGGGCCGAGGCGATGCCTACATTTTCGGCTGACGGCAAGACTGCTGCAACTTTCGTATTTAATCACATAATTGCGAGGTTCGGTGTTCCTCAAGCGATTATTACTGATCATGGAAGCCATTTTCGGAATGTCATGATGACTGAATTGACAGAACAGCTTGGCCTGTGCCACGATAGTTCCACTCCATATTATCCGCAAGCCAATGGTCTGGTCGAAGCCATAAATAAAGTTTTAGTCACCATGATAAAACGAATTATTGGTATTCACAAAACGAATTGGCATTCCATGTTATTTTCAGCACTTTGGGCATATCGAACTTCAGTCAAAACATCAAATGGTTTCACTCCCTTTCAACTCGTTTACGGTTTGGAAGCTGTGTTGCTGATTGAATGCAAAATTCTATCTTTGAAATTAGCCATAGAGTTACTCCCAGCTACGTCTGAAGAGGAGAAATGTTTTTTGTACTTGGCTCAATTGGATGAAAATCGGAGAAACGCTGCAATAGCAAACGAGGCTCATGTCAAAAGAGTAAAAGCTCAGTATGATAGAAGTGTTACCCCTCGAAATTTTTCAGAAGGAGACCTAGTCTTAGTTTATGATCAAGCCAATGATAAGCTAGGAGCTGGGAAATTCGTGCCCATGTGGCATGGTCCTTTCATTGTCAAGAGAAAGCTGGTAAAAGGGGCCTATGAGCTGATTGATTTTGATGGTATCCCTTTAGATAAACCCAGAAATGGGCTATATCTGAAGCGATATTATGCTTAAACTTGGTATGGATATCTTTTAATTTTTTAGGTTAGATTTCTTTACTACTGATGTGTCTTAGATTAGAAAGGTGTGCCTAGTTCAGAAGTGTGTTTTTATCACTTTTCCTGCTTACCTGAGTTTCACTCTTGATATTGCAGATGTCGACGTCTCTTCAAACCTACATTGGTTTTGCTGATGGTGCTTGTCGTAGTACACGGAACATTTATTCCACAGCTTGGGTTATCTATTCACCCTCTGACAAGTTAGTTTCCATGCATGGGGTAAGCCTTGGTCAAACAACGAATAACATTTCCGAGTATAGTGCAGTGATTGAGTTATTGTCTGAGTCCATATCATTTGGGATTCGGAGTTTGATTGTGAGGTTGGATTCTGAACTTGTTGTATTACAACTTAACAGGGTTTATGCCATTAGAAATCCAGTGTTGTTACGGTTGTTTTTAAGATTTCGTCTCTTGGAACATGAATTTGACTACATTGAATATCAACATATTCCAAGACATTTAAATACATTAGCAGACGCAGTTGCTTCTAGTGTGATAAATCGACATTTGCAGTGATCAAAACAGTAAAACAAATAGAATTCATAACATGTATACAGATAGCCGGTAAATAGTGATATATCATAGATAACAGTGTTTTCAAAAAATATACATCGTCTTCGATCATAGGTTGGAAAAACCTTATGATCGGCAAATGATAACACAAAAAGTCAAAAATATGAGTCTACAACACGATCATCCCATCACTGATGGTGATCACGATAATAAACCACTGCCCGAGCCACTCTGCACAGGAACCTCCTAAAAGGTCCTGGAACACCAATCACGTATCTCTGCAATCTGAGTGGAATGTCATCTATGTTTGTCTCTGGAATGTCTAGAGTCAAACGCTCTATATGATGCTCTAAATCAGTCAAGATTTCTGCTGATTGGCCTGCTGGAGCTGGTGCGGCTGCAACTGGTTGTTTTCTTTCATAGGGTTGAAGATGGGCTGGTCGTCGTGGACCCACATCTGTATTCAACAAACTTTTTGGTTATTATTTAACAAGACGATCAAAAATAATAAAAAATTAGAAATTAGAATTCGTTGAAAATGATTTTACCTGAGTCATCCCACTGTTCCCCTGCTGGGAGAGTCATCTCCCGGTCGCCGCGGAAATCTATCCCGGCATATGGAAAGTCCTTAATGACAAAAATTTGGTGATCCAACCAATGGAAATATGATGAAGGAAATCGAACAATCTCAGCACCCTCAATACTGTGACGGGCCATCAATGCGGACCAACGAACCATCCTTGGTTCTCTAGGTCGACCGGCATCAACAGGGATACTTTGTGGAGCTAGCATAGGAATCCTCTCTAGAGAAAAGGAGACGACGATGGATCCATATCCAAAGTTATTCAGTTTCCCATTTTTTGCTCTAGTTAGTTGGCCTTTTACATTAGCCAACACAGTGTCACACCAGTTGAAAATAGTGCCGCGAAAACAGTCCACAGCAATGCGCATCTGAGAACCGGTAGCTACATGCAATGCTGCACTCCCACACAGCCTGGTAACAGTAAATGCAATAAATTTCAGCTCGGGACGAATGATATTTTTTATATCAATCCGTTTGTCCCTAGGGTCTGCTTCATCATTACAGAATTCTTGCTGAAGACTAGCGACAGTCTGGCCACCTGGCCTAGTCCCAAACAAGGAGAGTTGTTCACCCCTTTTGGACAAACCAGTCAAAAAATAAATGTCCTCCAGCTCGATTTCGAGCCGGTGGCCGCTGATAATGAAACACTGGTCCTGCACGTTCCACCTGTTTGCCATCCATGTCAAGAGCTCTACCTGTGCTCTCATGCCTTGGATGGCCCAGAATTTATATATACCGCATGCTCTTAATGCTTGCATTGTGGGCAAATGGAGCATTACGGCGTCATCCACGTCCTCGTGTTCACGTTCTCTCCAAATCAACATCTTGTTAATCCTACAATACATAAAAAGATAGATTAGAATAATCTAATTTGAAAAATTTTGGGCGGCAAAAGAGAAATTTGAGTTTTAAATTTAAACGCGCGGGGACCGCACTTTACCTTTGTAAACAGTGCGTAGGAACGCATGCGTTTTATAAGGAAAGTGCGGACCTACGACTTTTTTCTTTGTAGGAAAAAGTCGGGGTCCGCAGGTACCATGTGTGTCACCTGTGGACCCCCGCGGGCGATTTTCAAACCATATTTTTCCCTTAAAAATAAGATTTAAAGCCTAAAAAACGAATTGTAAACAGATGAAATGCAAGATTAAGAGGTCGTGGATTACCTGGGACTGACGGTTCTCGATTTCATTGGACGAATTTTCCAGAATCTTCACAGGAACTTTTTTACCCAAAAGCTTCTACTTTTCACTCTGAACTTGAACGGTAAAAATGAAGTTGAAAAAGTCCTTTTTATAAGTTTTTTCGAATAGATGAATTTTTAATTTATTTATTTTTTACTTTAAAAAGGGTATTTTTGAAGCATTTTTACTCATCTTAAACAGGTATGTGTAATGTTTCAAGTTTTTGTGCAGAAATTGGATTTTTCAGGAGAATTGATCATTTTTCAACAAAGAGCATACTTTTATCACTTTTTCGGACTCTTTCAAAAATTCACGAAAAAGCGAAACATTGGAGTTCTCTTTTAAGCCCTTTTCAGACTCTCTAAACATGAAAAGATTGTCGAGTACTTGATTGTTCGAACTCGTTAAAGTAAATGAATAATCGTCCCTTCAGTATAAGTTTACCCCTTTTACGGACTGAAATGGACTACTTACGAAAAAGGTATACGTTGACTAAATACGGTCAATAGAGTTCTCTCCCGCATTATTTTATTCTTTTTTGGGCTCGAGAGACTAAATTTACGAAAAAGTACACCCATGGAGTTTTCTTAAGTTTTTTCTTCTGACTCCCTAAAATTGAAAAACACCGAGTTTCTCCTATACTGGACTCGTTAAAATTTAACAGTAAAGGACCTGTTTAATTTTCAACGGGAACGAACCACTCCTTCTTAGGGTTCGAATCTTAAACTAAGTTGGACTCATCCGAAGGATGAGCTTATAAACAAGCAAATGTTATCCTCCTCAAGCTTGTCAAAAATAAAGAGGTACTTGCCAGAAATGGTGGGGGAAAAGAGAGGAAAATGGGCGTGTTTGTTGTATTTTGATTCTTCGAAAATTCAGTCGACCACTCTTGAACACGACACTTTCATTCACCTGGGTTGGGAAATCCTTTGCCTAATAGTTAATCGAACCTCATTTGAAAGTCTTCATCCGGTTTCTGGGTATTAGCTTTGGGTCAATTGTTACTAAACCATCTGCAGTGTTGTTATGTGTTCAAGAGGACAATTTAAATAAACCATTCATCTACAAAATATTTGTCATCCATTTTGACCATCCCTGAGTCAGTCCTTGCCAATATATTTTCAAAACTTTATCTATGATTTCGTGTTGTGGGCTTGCCTACGACGGATCGCTTTCTATCGATGACAACTCATTATCTGGGAAGTTGATCTAGAAATCGTCAATACCTTGAAATCTGCATGCCTTAATGGCAGGTTTCTCGCCTTCGACGACAGGTTACATCATCGACCTTCGATCGAATGATTCCGTGAAATGTTCGACTTCAGCTCATTCATTCACATTTCATGGATTACACTGGGTAATTTGAGAGCCATTGACATTACTGGTGGTTACTCTCACACTTGTTAACAGTTTACATCATTGACTGGTAATCAAGTGGTTTCTACCATGTTCGACTTCGACACATTCATTCGCATGGATAGAATCGTACTAGTTCGAGATGCGGAAATCAAGACCCTGGATCTAGTTTCTACCATCCAGGCTGCGAGGAATTTTGTTATACAGTGGACTATTTATAAACAGATGGCTGCGTCCATACTGTGTTCATACATGTCTATACTGTGATGTACTCAAAATCATTCATGTATCAGAATAGTTGAATCACTTTTTAGTTAGTTTAATCTGAGTATGGGAATGCCTACCTCAGTGATGATATGTATACATATATATTTTGCATTGAATGTTTTACAGGTGCTAACTGGGGTGTCCACAGGATGATCCTTGAAATGATAAAGTACTGCACTCTTCATATATGACAGACTTCAACATCATCTATTCCAGACTTTGCACTTTAGGGGGCAATCTTTTACACTGAAAATTGTCATCCTGACATTCTTCCATGTGTATGAGCTCATTATTACTCATACTTCTCCCTTTTGCAAGTCTAACATATCAGTTCCTCATGTCAAGCCTTGAAAATCAGAAAAAGTTCCTAAAAAGTCTCCTAAACTTTGGTATCGCACTTTCTGGCTATCTTGCCTGCGGTCCTGCACCCAATGTTCAGCTTGCCTGCGTTCCTGAACGCACTTTATCTTTTTTATAGGTGCGGACCCCTGTAAGATTAAAAAGGCGCAAGTAAAATCCCAAAAAGCTCAATTAAAGTAAATTCTGGAAGCTTCTAGAATGGATTTTGCGGTGGCAGAACCGCTCTTGTGAGGTGCATGAATCCCTTACCTTATGGAGCTAACCCCTTGATGTGAGGAGCTTATCCCTTTGAAGGAGGATTCTATCCCTTCATGCTTGGAACAGAAAAACTCCTCTTTTCCACTATAAAAAGAGGCATTGGGTAGCCTCAAAGGGAGTTCAAGCTTTTAGAATATTTGAAGTTAAGTGCTGTTAAGATTTAGACTCAGTTAACTAAGACTTTTGTGAGGAGAGATTACATACCTCTATTTGTCTTGGTTGGAGGAGTGCAGAGCTTATCAAAGTAAAGGAGACTCTTGCTTCGGACCCCGGAAAGTCCTGTGAAACATCAAGGCTCAGGTTGTAAGGATTTTCTCTTTTTGAAGTTGATACAAATATACTCATTTTTCTCAATAAGCTTTCAATCAATGGTTTATTTCATAGACTCCTTGATCACTATGATAAGCATGGTTTATGATGATTTCTATACAGGTGCTATGTAATATTTTTCTTGTTTGTGACTACAGTTAAACGAGGAAAACTTCTTCAAGCACGCGAGGGACAACAACGACTTCAAACAAGCATTGGACAAACGGTAAGTCTTTTACACATCTATAGAGCTTTTTGTAAACCTTACATGCTTAGAGAAAGATTAGTATGTTTTTTTGTTTGTTGCTAGATATTTTTAGTACTAGGGAGATCGGTCTTGTCCGCAAGACGGATTAATCCACACAACATCAAGTGATCCTTAATCATCAACATCATCAAGGTGATCAAGCTCCTTTTCACAACTCTTGAAGAAAGAAATCTAAGAGGGAGCTCCAGCTACTATCTACATCATCAACAAGGAAGAAACCAATAGAGGAAGAAAGCATATTTTCGAGTAAGTATATTTCTGACTTCATCTGAATCTGTCAAAATGTCTTTTTGCAAAGAAAACAGCAAATTGGTTGGGGTTTCAAACTTTCTTGCATGGAAGAAAAGGACATATCTAAATATTATTGAGAATGAAGTCATGGACGATATCAAAGTGTCAGCAAATAGACCTTCAAAAGAAGAGACTCAAGCACATGCCAAATACATGAAGGGAGATATAAGAGCCCAAAGGATTCTTATAGAATTCATAAAGAACTCTCTCATCCCCTATGTATCAAAACTAGAATCTTCAAAAGAAATATATGACAAATTGGTGGAGCTATTCTTGGCGAGTATTGCAGGGGAAGTGATATTTATGAGACAAGAACTATACAAGTTTTAGATGTCAAGAGAGGAAGGAATCACTTCATATTTTACGAATATTTTTTAAATGTGATATCAACTGCAGGAATTGGGAGAAATAATGTCTGATAGAGAAATGACTACAATGGTACTGAATGCTCTACCGGAGGGGATGGGGAAACTTCACTTCAAGTATCTATGGGAAGAAAGAAGCAACACCATTCCAGGATCTATGGTCTCTATGTAAGGTAGAAGAGACTAGATTGAAACCTTCAATTGAGATCTTAGTACTAGTTTCACACCATATGCATGTTAGAGTAGGATTCATTGCATGATGATTTTTGCAATATAACTAAGATCCATTAAAAATTCATGAATCATGCACCTCAATTCATGAAAGGCCATCAAAAAAGGTAATTTTGATTTGATGTTCATTTTTTATTTTTGAACAATATCTAGATGGGCTAATACAGGGCTACCAAAAGAGAGTTGTGAATGTCACATACAACTAGTACTCATGTGGTGGGATGGAAGATCATGAAAGAAACATGATGTGGAAAAGGTAGTTGTATTAAGAAAAGTCATATATGGTCTAGAAATATCATTTTCTGATGAATAAAAAGGATGACATGACTAACATGGTTCATGAAGGAAAGTGATGAATGGTCGATGCCCTACAAAGAATTCCCAAAAGATGAAGACTCCATAATAATGAAGATGAATTTCATGACATCAAAAGGAGGAGCTCTTCAAGCAGCTGAAGGCGCCATGATCTCCAGCAAAGAACTGCTACTAGAAATCAAGTCCTTGGTTAAGAGGGAGCTTGGACAAGTCCCTAGATAAGAGGGAAATTGGGTACATTTATTTTATAGGAATAGGTACATTCTATTGAAATATGTAACTAGGTTCGGTCATCATAATGACGTGTAATTGTGATTTTATGTAATTATTGAAAAGAAGAAAAATAAAATTATTTTTTAATGATTGAGGCATGGGTTTCATGCGCAAGGAAATTTATTTTTAGATCAAGCTCCCAATGTGAGCTATTAGGTTTGGTCATTAAGAACAGAGTTATCGATCAAACGGGAATTATTACCTCAAAACAAGAACTCTATCCCAAAAATACTAAAAAAACGCCCCAAAAACAAAAAGTGTGTATTCTAGAATGCATTTGGTTTTTTCTCAAGGTCAAATTTCGACATTTTATAAAATTATGCTAAAAACGGAATTGTTTCTTGAAGGTTGAAAAAAAACCCTTGAAACAAAACGAGTTGATGCTGGAATAACAAAAAAAAACATTGTGTCACAATTTTGACACATTGTAACAATGGAATTAAAGACAACATATAGGACATTGAAAAATCGTAAATTTCTAAAAATTTTGATACATGATGTTAAAGATTAAAAAAAATCATGAATGAAGGCCTTATCATTTCCAACAATTTTCATCCTTGTTGTTAAAGATAAAATATCTTGACTCTAAACAACCCTAAAACTGTAATTGTTTTCAACCATTACATTAAGGATAAAATTTTGTAGTGCATAAAAACGTTAATGAAAAATTGTAAATCTCAAGATTTTAAATCTTAAGTTTTCAACATACTTGAACCATGAAATTATGGAGAAATTATATGACTTAAACAATTTTTAAAAATAAACAAGTAAATGAAATTCTTATTATTCCAAGAGTAATTTTAATTTTAAAGGATAAAAATATTTCTCTTTTCAAATCTTAGCCTAAGACAAATTTAAATCTAATTGCAACCAAAACCTAAAAATAAACCATCAAAACAAAGTGTCCCCTTTCAATGAGGCATATAATTTTTAAAAAATTTAAGAGTATCTTATACCAAATGGTAACAATACATAATATCATGGCAATATCAATGCATAATCTAAAAATTTAACATTAATTTCTACTTTTAATCAAAATATCAACATAGGTATATTGAATAAAACATAAATTATTTTTGTAATTCATTGTTGCGACGTGGATATTCCAACAAGATGAATTCTTCATAATTAAAACATATAATCCAACAAACATAGAAATGCCTCATAACTTCATGAAAAATCATATGGAAGTTAAAATATTTATTTCAAGTTACCTTGCAAACATCAATTACATAAAAATGTCTTAGATAGTTATTCAAACTCAACCATAGGTTCTGGCACACCATCAGAACCTACATCTTCAGATGAATGACTCGATGTAGATGAAGATGATCCATATTCTTCTCTTTCATCAATTAGTGATCTGTCTGAGTCAACATGCATGCCCACCATTTCAGAGTTCAAAGTCTTGTAGATCTACGACTACATTCAGTAGAGTCCCATCTCAGCAGTATTTGTTCTGGTAGCAATTTCTTCAAAATATTTGTGGTCTTCAACCGAAGAGTTCCTCTCTTTGTCAAATTGAATTCATACACAAGTATGTCAACATCCTCCAATTTTAAGACATTTGTGCGGCGACAATTTATATTTGTGCCCTTTATTTTTCTCTTTCTGCCAATTTTTTTTCAACTACCATCTCTAGCTTGTACACACCATTGAAAGGGTGGGCACTTGTGGCATACCAATGTACATCAACAGTTGTAATATCTTCATTTTCATTAATTACCTTTATAACCTTGCCAATTCAGAATGGATAGCCAAGTGGATCTTCATTTTCTAACGCTACTATCATGCAACCCTCCTTAACATCCTGCACAGAAACCCTGTAAAGGTATTCCATGGCTTCACATTGTGCACGTGATCTTCTAGACCAAATATATATCTCTCTTTCCTTTACCTGTGGAGAATTAATACTAGCTTGAGACTGTTGTTGTTCAACAATGTGTGTTTCCTTGTGTTCATTTGGCATTGTGGGTAAAAACTTGGAGTCTTCAAAATCGTATCCTCATTCATTGATCTTGATATCATATCGCTTTGATTATTGAAAAAATACTCCCACCAAACTGAATCAGCAACATCAAAGTACTCATATGTATCTCTAATACATCTTTTAATTTCCTCCAGACATTCAGAATAATGTATGTCTCTCTTATGCCTTCGTGCATTATGGAGTTCAACAAATGACTGTAATAACAATATCTTTGATGAAAATATTGGACGCTCTGGAATGAACTTCAAAAATGCTAAACTTGATAATGGCCCCCATTCTGCAACAGTTGAATACTTCTTGCCCCATATAAATGTTATCCCATCAATTTTTTTGATACGAAATTGATGTTGGAAGCTAATGTCGTTAAGTTTTTCAATGCATTTCTTTTCACCATGCAATCCCAAAATAAACCTTCGCATGTCAATAGCTTCTTCCAACACATGAAAAACAAGCTCTAGAATGTAGGATTTCTTAATACATTCAATTAATGATGGCAGGCTCCCAACACCTTTCCTCCTCAATGTTACTGAAAAATGACTGAACATTTGATCAATATGATCATGAGTATGCCCAAAAAGAAGGAAACAAACCTTTATCTTTTTAAAAATTCCCAATTCAACGAGCATGTTTAGATACCCAAAAAGAACTTGATTTTTGTTTTCACGGCTTGTGTTGTCTAATTGTACATACAGAACTTCAGGAAGAATACCAGACCAATGAGTAACCACATCATGGATTATAGTTATGGTCATATTTGCATCATTGTGAATATTTGGAGCTATGAAGAAAACCCTTGGAAACATCTTCTCATTAAAGACCATACAACCAACCAAGTGAAACTGAATGAAATTTTCCTCCTGTAATTTTTTTGTCATGTGGACAAAATGTGGCAGAAGTGTTTTCTTTTGGTCCATACCATCAATTATCAAACCCAAATATTTATTTGGATTATCATAACACTTCTTTCTATGTTTATACAACTTTTGACTTTCACTTGTTTTTTGTTTGCAATACACTTGAAGTTCTTTGACAACGAAATCTGTATGTAAAATAAAATAAAAAACATATGAATAAATATATTTTCATAGTTGATAACTATCCAATTTTAAAAAATAATGTTTTGAACGCATACCTCTTTCTGCCCCTTGACATTTATCTCTTTTTTCTTTAAGAGAAGCACATGTGCTACAAACCCCCATCCTTGTCTTCTTAGGAATACGAACATTGTTGATTTTGTTCTTCCACACCCTTATAAAATATGAATATGTAATAAAATTACCAACTCCTTCAGCAGCTTTTGCATAATCTTTGTATAAGCTGAATATTTCTCGTCTCGAGAAATTATCTGGAATATGTATTGTGTCTTTATTTGGCATACACTCTCCATGCTTTGAAAAGAAGTCTTTAATCCATGACATAGAAGTATTTGCTAATGGCCCAACCTCTCGTTTATAACGTACTTCTGAATAATATGTGGGATCCTCTTCCATTTTTTCTTGGATTCTTGACAAATGACAATCACCAATTGAATGCAACATTTGAAAGCATTTTTGTAGAGCAATACATTCCCAATATGATAATCATAACTTGCTAGTGTATATTGCATGCAACCCACTAAATATGAATTTTTCATGCTTTTATTCATTGACAAATATCTTTTCCTTTTCTCCAAAGCAAAGTTGAAATCCATATGTTTCAAGCAATCCCTTCGACAACATTCATTTGAAATAAAAGAGCAAAAAAAAAAAAAATTGTGAGATATGTTGTCCTCACCCTTGTATAACTCAAATGTTTTGAATTGATATGAAAAGGTCTACTCCTACTCCTATTTACAATATTTTCTTGCAATGGATTCATCATTCCATTATCCTTTGTAGAAGTAGTTTCATCACCATTAGGAGGAATATTATCCCCATTATCATCATTCTCAACATAGTTAAGAAATTCATCAGAATCATTACCTGGAAAATATTCATTACCATCCTCATTTGAAGAAAAAATTTCACAAGAATCATCTGTGCTTTTGAAACCCTTACTCAGACGAAATTCTTCACCATCTTGATCTATGCTTTCAAATTCTTCCCTGGGAGAATTCAATTCTTCATCACCATTCTTTGAAACACTCACTTAGAGAAAATGCATTATTCAAATTTGTGCCTCTAAAATTATCATTTTCAAGAAAATCTTCATCCTCCCCTTCCTCCGTGGTGCTCTCATAATCCTTGGGATTAGGCCTAAGTGGAAGCTTTGAATCTATATTCATTAGAATTTCTCCATCCCGCCCCTCCCCTTCCTCACAAGTGCTCTCATAATCCTTAGGATTAGGAATAAGTGGATGCCTTGAATCTATATTTATTGGAAATTCTTCATCCCCCCCTTCATTAGCGGTGCTCTTATAATCATTAGGATTAGGATGAAGTGAAAAAATTGAGTCTGTAATTCATCCCCCTCTTCATTAGTTTTGCTCGCATAATCCTTAGGATTAGGACGAAGTGGATATTTTGACACTGCAAATTTTTCATTCCCCTCTTCATCAGTAATGCTAGCATAATCCTTAGGATTAGGATGAAGTGGATATTTTGACTCTGGAAATTTTTCATTCCTCTCTTCATCAGTGGTGTTGGCATAATCCTTAGGATTAGGATGAAGTGGATATTTTGACTTTGGAAAATTTTCATTCCCCTCTTCATCAGTGGTACTGGCGTAATCCTTAGGATTAGGATGGAGTGGATATTTTGACTCTGGAAATTTTTCACTCCCCTCTTCATCAGTGGTGCTCGCATAATCATTAGGATTAGAATGAAGTGGATGTTTTTACTCTGCAAATTCTTCATTCCCCTCTTAGTCAGTGGTGTTTGCATAATCCTTAGGATTAGGACGAAGTGGATATTTTGACTCTACAAATTCTTCATTCTCCTCTTCATCTGTGGTGCTTGCATAATCCTTAGGATTAGGACGAAGTGGATATTCTTCATCTCCCCTTCATCAGTGGTGCCCCCATAATCCTTAGAATTAGTATGAAGTGAAAATTTTGACTCTGGAAATTCTTCATCATGCCCTTCATCACTGGCGCTTTCATAATCCTTAGGATGAAGAGTAAGTGGAATAAATTATTCTCGATTTATAGAAATTTCTTTTTGTTGTGCCTCATCAATTAAGTTCTCATCATCCTTAAGATTATGACCAAGTCAAATTTTTGACTCTTTATTCATGGTGAACGGACTCCTGTCATATTCATTAATCTGAATAGAGTTGTTGCGTGACGAAGATGTTGATGTTGTAGAAAGGAAAATTTCGCTATCAGAAGAACTCGTGGCTTTCAACAAGAATATGTTGAATGATACAAATGCCTCTCCCAATTACAATATATAGATTAAAAACTGAAAATTTTCCTCCAAATTCCCCCTCAAAAAAATTTCGCGAAAACCTTTCCCTCCAAAATTTTCGTTTCAAATATTTCATACAAAATATTCATCTAAAATGTATTTAAAAACATTTTAATAAACTGTCGGTCTTGAAATATTTCACCGTATTTTCTATTCAAAATATCCACAGAATATTTCTTTCATACATGCCTTCCAAACTAAAATAATTTTGTTATTTGAATGATTTAACATTGACTACATGTAAATATTAACTATAATAACTACATGCAAATATTAACTATTTTAACTATAATTAACTACATGTAAATATTTTTAATTTTTAATTTTAATCCCATGTTATATTCGTCTAAAATATATTTCAAAATATTTTAATAAACTATCGGTCTTGAAATATTTCACCATACTTTATATTCAAAATATCCACAAAATATTCCTTTCATGCATGCCTTCCAAACTAAAATAATTCTCTTGTTTGAATTATTTAACATTGACTACATGTAAATATTAACTATAATAACTACATACAAATATTAACTATGTTAACTATAATATTAACTATAATTAACTACTTGTAAATATTTTTAATTTTTAATTTTAATCCCACATTATATTCGTCTAAAATATATTTCAAAATATTTTAATAAACTGTTAGTCTTGAAATATTTCACCGTACTTTCTATTCAAAATATCCACAAAATATTTCTTTCATGCATGCTTTCCAACTAAAATAATTTTCTTATTTGAATGATTTAACATTGACTACATGTAAATATCAACTATAATAACTACATGCAAATATTAACTATTTTAATTATAATATTAACTATAATTAACTACATGTAAATATTTTTAATTTAATTTTAATCCCACATTCACTAAACAGTAGACCAATCACACAATATTCGCTATATAATAAGAATCATTATTTCTATTCATCACATCACATCAAGTATTCTTGGTTTTGTTGGAGCAATTTTGTGGAGGTGTTGCGTTGGCATTGTTAATTTTGTGGAGGCGTTGCATTCGCATTGGAGGCGTTGTGTTGGCATTGGTAATTTTGTGGAGGCGTTGTGTTCGCATTGGTAACAAAAGTTTTTTGCATTTCAAAGTTAGTTTTCCTTCTATTCTGTCCATTTAAAGATGAGTTTGGGGAAAATCTGCTTTTTATGGTTTTTATATTCCAGAACTATTTTTTATGGTTTTCAGGTTTGAAAACCCTAATATTTTAACATTTTTTTTACTGAAAAAAAAAAATAATAAAATAAAAAATAAAAATAAATAAATATCAAATTTTTATGGGTTTAGGACAAAAATTTAGAATTTTTTTTCTTTTTTAGGGTTGTTGGGTTCCTCCATGAAAGAAAAAACCAAAAAACGACCATGCACATCAAAAAAAATAGTTATATTTATTCTATTTTTATTTTTTCTAAAAGTGCAATCGGGAAAAAATAAATAAATAAAAATAAAAATTATTTTATTTTATTTTATTTTAAAACATGAATTTTTAGTTTTTAAAAATATTATTAGATATTTTATTTTTATTTAAAGGAAAATACATATTTGTTTTAGTTTATATTAAACTTGTTTGTTTGTTTTCTTTTCTTTTTTTTCTTTTTTTTTTAACAGAATCGGTTGCTATTTTGTATGCCAAATGCTAAATTGCTTGCGGTGCAACAGAGGAAGTAGCTACAGCAAAATGCTACATCTTCTTTGCTTGTATTGTTCGGTAAGAACTGAAGTAAAAACAATGCATATACGCGTACAAACTGGGATAAAAGAAAGACAAACTTAAAAGACGTGCTTAATTATGGAAGAGGAGATCAAACAATGTTGATATGGCGCCCTGTCGAGGCATCCATATTGTCCTCATTGCCAGCATTCCTCACATTGTTGGAGCTGGAGTTGGGAGTTGTGCGCTTCTCCAAGATGTATTTGAGTATTTGAACTGATTCTTCAGTGTGAGCGCACCGATTGGAGAGTGCATTATACTGATTTTGGAGTGAAGTAACCCTGTGGAGGAAAAAATTTACATCTGCTTCACGCTTTTCATCTAAGATCTTAACTTCTGTTTGCAGCTTTGCATCGAGGATTTTTTGATGAGCCCAGATTTGTTCCAGCTCTGCTTGCAGGAAAAAAAAATAATAATAATAATAATAATAATAATAATAATTTTATTTTATTTTATTTTAAAACATGAAATTTTAGTTTTTAAAATATTATTAGATATTTTATTTTTATTTTTATTTAAAGGAAAATACAGATTTGTTTCAGTTTATATTAAACTTGTTTATTTTTTTATTTTTTTATTTTTCTTTTTTTAATAGAATCGGTTGCTATTTTGTATTCCAAAAAAGAGGAGGAGAATCTCCTTGTTTACATGCTAAATTGTTTGCGGTGCAACAGAGGAAGTAGCTACAGCAAAATGCTACATCTTCTTTACTTGTATTGTTCGGTAAAAACTGACAAGATTATATTTTTTCTTCTCATTTTTCCCACCTTGCCATAGAAAGTGCCTGATGATAGCTTCGAATTTGAGATGGATGATAGAAAGGGCTTGAAGGAGGGTGAAATGATACAAGGGCAGAGATGAGAGACCCGATTTGAGGAGGACAATGCGCCCTGCAAGATTTAGCCATGAGGAACCCCATTGTTGCACTTTTCTCTTCATTTTGTCTATTGTAATATTCCATACTTCAGCCTTTAAAGGGATAGCACTAACAGGCATGCCCAAGTAAGTGAAGTGGTCCCAATTCAACTTGTAGGGGACACCAAAAATATTAGCAATGATGTGGATGGTTTGGTTGGTAGCATTCCAACCATAGATGCAGCTTTTTTGAAAATTAATCAAGCCTCCGGAATAGAGCATGAATTTGTCCAAGACAGTTTTAAATCGCTGGGCAATTATGCTGGAAGCTCCTCCCATCAGAAGAGTATCATCTGCAAATTGAGAATGGTTCATATTTTTAACACCGTTGCCAAATTTGATGCCTGTAATGAGGCCAGCTCGCCTCATATGATCCAGGGCCCTGCTAAAGGATTTTGCCATCATGATAAAAAGATAGGTTGAAAGAGGGCATCCCTGTCTAAGACCTCGGGAAGATTGAAAGGAGGGTGTTGGCCTGCCATTGACAAGGGGAGAGATCCAAGGGCCAGAGATGTAAGAATTGATAAGGGAAAGGAAATTTGGATCAAAACCCATTTTCTTAAGCACAACAGAGAGGAAAGAGTGCCTAACCCTGTCGAAGGCATTAGCAAGGTCGAGCTTGAGGATAAATCCTTTTTCATTGCGCGAAATGCTAGAGTGGATGGCTTCTTGAACAAGGAGGATGGAGTTAGTAATTTGCCTTTGGGAGATGAAGCCTCCTTGATTTTCAGAAATGAGGTTGTGGAGATGGGGCTTGAGGTGCAAGGCGAGGATTTTAGTGATGACCTTGTAGGAGGAGTTGCAAAGAGAGATGGGTCTAAATTGAGAGAAGGAGGAGGGACGATTTTCTTTTGGGATAAGGCAAAGGAAGTTACAGTTGGTGTAGCCCCCAATTTTCTTCTTCCGCTGAGTCCATTGTATCATTTTGACAAGATCCTTTTTATGAGATCCCAATAATTTCTATAAAAGCTGATAGAGAACCCATCTGGCCCAAGTGCTTTGTCTGGGTGCAAGGTCCAAATTTCTTTTTGGGCTTCTTCTTCATCAATCTCTTTGTTGAAAGCATTGTTCATCTCCTTTGTAATCATGGCTGGAAGATATTGCAATAGATATGAGTAATCTTCCGGCATTTTTGTCTCTGTTAGGAGATCTTTGTAGTGCATGGTGGCAGCAACTTTAATTAGCTCTTGATCTGTCTGGATTTTACCTTCCGCTTCAATGATGGAGGAAATATTGTTCCTGGTTTTTCAAATAGTGGCTTGTTTGTGAAAAAAGGAAGTATTCTTATCACCTGCTTGAAGCCATAGATTTTTGGATTTGACTCTCCTCTTCTTTTCTATTGGCTCTGAAGAGCTGCCAGTATAGATCTTCTTCCTGATTGGAGCGATCTTGATTAAGGCCATGTAGGTCGATACAGTTGTGGACAACGTCCAGCTTGGATTTGATTTCAATATTGGCCTTTTCCAGCTCCTTATAATGAGTTTTGGCCCAATCCTTCAAGGCAAATTTGGTTTTTTTTAACTTGGTTTCCTAGATTAAGGAGGGAAAACCTTCAATGTGATGCATCCAAGTATTGCATATCAGTTGCCTTACTTCTAGGATATCGTTCCAGAGCGGACTGTATTTGAAGGGAATGAGGTTGAGAGAGCAATGATCACCAAAAGTGAGGGTGATGGGGTAGTGGTTGAAGGCTGAAAAGCGGAGAACGTTGGCGGAGGCAATGGAGAAATATGAGAGGAGTGTGATAGCAACAAAGATTTTGTTAAGCCTCTCCGTGATATTTCCTCCCCCAATTCTTCTATTGCTCCAAGCATATCTGTGGTTTTTTGGAACGGTGTTAACCAACTCGTGGTCTTACATCATGACTTATAGCTGATCTCGAGAAGGATCCGGATTAAAACAGCCACCCCTTTTCTCATTTTCATGTAGGATTAAGTTGAAATCTACTCCCATAATAGTGTTGCTTCTGTCCCCTTTATCTATGTCTCCTTTAAGAGAGTTCCAACAGAGTTCTTTGTCCCTATAATGATTGGGATCACATACATTGTAAACAATAATTTCTTTTTTATCTTTAGTGCTTTCAAGAATCACTTTGATCCATTTTTGGGTTGTTGTAGTGTTTTTATGTTCCAAGTGCTATGGCTTCATAGAGTGGCTATCCCACCAGAGGCTCCCCTTGATTCGGTTTGGGTGCCTGCATAGTGCTTCAATTTGTCCAGTATTGTCTTCATTTCAAGGTCTCCCTGCTTTGTTTCCTGCAGGAGAATAATTTCCGGTTTCTCTTGATTTATTAAGTCTCTTAGGGCTGCTATTTTGGAGGGGTGCCCTAGACCCCTGCAGTTCCATGGAGGACTTTCATCATTACAGAAAAGCAGATCGGAGAGTCGCTTTCCCTCCTTGGTCCTTTTGCCTTATATCTTTGCTATTATGCCCCAATAAATAAGTTTCAATAGGGTTCTGAGTTCCAAGTGCTATGTCCTTTTGTGCATTTTCATCATGGTGATGCTTTGAGGATTTCCTTCTAGGGCCATGTTTTTTAGTGTTTTCCAGCGTTGCACCATGCTCCTTCACAGAGTTTCTTGTGACTCAGACTGAGGATGGGTCATAGGAGGAGGAAGGAGGATCATAGATGATGGGAGAGGGACGAGGAGAGGCAGGCTAGGAGGGAGAGGAAAGAATGGGGTGATCCTCATCTGGAGGGGCAAAGGAGGAGAAGGGATTAGAGAGATCTAGCGAAAGATTGGAGGGAGGTGTGGGGGAAACAACAGCTTGATGAGATGAAACTGGGATCTTGGGTGAAGATGAGGAGGGTGGGTTAGATTTAGGAGGGGGTGCTGAGGGGGTGTTACTCTTAGAATTGGAGGTGTTCTTCTTCCTCTTGACAATTTCCCATTGTGAATCAGTCTCTGGGCTTTCAATATCAATATTTTTTTAACAACGATTTGCAAAGTGACCATATTTGTGACATACCTTGCATTTAAATGGGATCTTCTCATAGTCAAGTTGTTGGATATGCGTCCATTCATCTACATTTAGCTTGATAGCCTTGGGGAGACCTTTGCCCAAATCCACCTCCACACATAATCTTGGCACAGGCTTGCATGTTATCCTTTGGCTCGCTTCAGTCTATGAATTTTCCTACTGCGTTTCCAATGGCACGAACAAAATCATCCCCCCAGCAGTGCAAGGGGAGGTGTGGGAGGCGCACCCAGACAGGAACAACATTTGGTACATCTAATTCTGGGTCAAAATCCAGTGTCCATTTGTTAAGGTACAGGCCCCTGGGGTCCATAAAATAAGTTCCATTCATGAAGATCAGGTCTTTGTCCTCTTTCGTCTCGAAATGGAAGGTGAAATAGCCCCTGCCGCAGAAACGAATGGATATTTTGCCATTGATCTTGTCAGACTAGTTGCGCTCGACCCATTTTTGCACAGTCTTCAACGAGGTCCAGAGACCAGTAAATTTCCCAATGAGGTCCTTCTCAACAAGAGAAAGGGCAGCCATGCGCGGGATAGAAGGTGGAAGAGATTCCTCATGGATTCCATCAAGATTTTTCACAAATTTGGAGATCGTCAACCTAGGGCGAGGAGGAGCCAAAGAGTTAATCAGGGCAGAAAAGGCCTGGGCCTGATTCAGAGAAGTGACCACCTCCGGGGAGGACTCCGGAGGGGCCATACTCGAGCAGGGAGCAGCAACCAACAGCTAGGGCGCCGCAGGCAGGGCACGGTCACAGGAGCAGTGCGAGCTCAGGGTAGCAACGCGAAAAAAATGCCAAATTTTAAAAAGAAAAATAGTAAACTTGTTTTTTCTAATTATAAATATATTTGTAAATTAAAAAAACAATTTAATTGTGAACTAATTTTAGTATTTTGTTTTTGTTTTTAAAATTTAATAAAATAAATTAAATGTAAAACATTTTAAATTTAAAAATAATAATAATGGGTGGTTTTATTATTATTATTATTATTATTATTATTATTATTATTCATTTTATATTTTAATTTTAATTTTAATTTGTTTTACTTTTAAATTTTAATTTTAATTGGTTTTACTTTAAATTTTAATTTGTATTTGTATTTGTATTTTAGTTTTATATTTTAAAAAAATTGTTTTAATCCATACTTTATTAAAATAAAATAAAATAAAATAAAAATTAATTAATTTAATTATCTAAATATGTATTTTATTTTATATTTAAAAACAAAATTTAATTTATAAAAAAAAAAAAATTATTATTATCATATATGTTATTATATTTTATTTTAAAATTATTTTATTATTATATATATTATTATATTTTTTATTAAAATGTTATTTTTAAAATTTTAATTTTATATTATTTTAATTTATATTAAAAAATATTTTTTATTTTTTATTATCATTGTTTAATATAAAATAAAAAATTAAAATTAAAATATTTCTTTTTTATTTTATTTGTTTATTTAAAAAAATTAAAAAATAGTAATTGGGTCACTTGCCGGGGGCTAGAGGCCGGCAGGGCAGCTCTCCACGGTGTTTCTTGGCCGGCCTCAGGCCCCCGACTGGGCAGAGACTGGTCGGGCGGCACCGTGAAGGGCTGCCCAGCCGGGGGCTGGACGCTGACTGGGCAGCCCTCCACGGTGCCGCCCGGCCGGCCTTCGGCCCTCGACGAGCGACAAAACACACATTTTTATTTTTATTTTTTTTAAATATACATAAATTGTTTTAATATATAATTTAAATATTTATTTATTTATTTTTAAATATAAATATAAATTATATAATGTTATTTTTTTAAAATATATAGTACAATTTTTTTTTTATTTTAAAATATATATAATTTTTACACCATAGTGAAATAGGTTGTTGGACAGTTCCTAAAACACCATGGATGGAAAGGATCTGCCATCTCTGTGAGCATATGAACATTGAGGATGAAAATCACTTCCTCTTAGAGTGCCCCATGTACAAACACATTAGAGCTCAATTTCATAATCTTTGTTGCAATACTGACCTTACTAGCCTTTTAAGATGTCAAAATTATAGTGAGCTCGGGAGGCTTCTCTCCAAGCTTTTCAAGCATAGGAATAAAATCTTAAATCAAACTAAATAACTCTTTTCTTTAGGTCCAATAGACCAAAGATTGGTCTTAGTGGACGTTAACCATCATCATCATCATCATCAAACAAAATTATAATATATAATTTTAATATTGTTTTAATATAAAATTTATATTATAAACTAAAATATAATTTTAAAATTTTAAAATTATTTTATATTTCAAATTTTAAAAATTTTAAAATAGTTAAACAAAAAATTAGCATTAGTTTTTTTTAATTTTCTTTTTAATTAAAAAAATTAAAATTAAAAATTAAAAAAATTAAAAAAATAAATAAATAAAATAAAAATAAAAAACTTAATTTTAACAATGGTTATTTGTGTTTTTTCTTTTTTTTAATATTAAACATAAACTTAAGTTTGAAATTAATTTTTGTTTTATGATGATGATGGTTAACGTCCACTGAGACCAATCTTTGGTCTATCAGACCTAAAGAAAAGAGTTTTTTAGTTTGATTTTAAGATTTTATTCCTATGCTCAAAAAGCTTGGAGAGAAGCCTCCCAAGCTCACTATAATTTTGACATCTTAAAAGACTAGGAAGGTCAGTATTGCAACAGAGATTATGAAATTGAGCTCTAATGTGGTTGTACGCGGGGCACTCTTAGAGGAAGTGATTTTCATCCTTGATGTTCATATTCTCACAGAGATGGCAGATCCTTTCCATCCATGATTTTTTAGGAACTATCCAACGAACTGTTTCACTATGGAGCTCATGAGAGTTTGTTCTAATCTTGGCTATATTACTTTTCTTCTTTGAGCTAGTTAAAATAGAGAGATACTTTTGATCTTCTAGGGTGGGGTTGATGACCTCCTTATAATATCTTAATTTTCTTTTAGCTGCTAGATCTTTCTCACACCACATTTTTTCTTTGAACTTAGAAGTAACAATTTTTTAATGTTATTAATGTTTTGCAAAGCAACATTCTCGTCGATCTCCCAATGGTTTAACCGGGCCCTGGTGTCTTTATACCAACCTCATTTAAGCCTTAGGTGGTTTTGGCTGGAATTTAAAGCTAGCTTAGGAAGTCTATGGTATCCTATGCTATTGAGCTTGTGTTTGTACAACAGAAGCCTAGTCATAGCTAGGCTCTCGATAGGGGAAAGACCCACTTCTATAAGGAGAATAGGATAGGGTGTATTGCTTTTAATTTTAAGGCTATAAGTTATAAAACGTTTCTGGATTTGCTCAATCTTTCTCCAAGATTCTCTAGAGATGCTGCAACCCCAGACCTCACATCCATATAATATAACAGGAGTGACTAAATTTAAAACAAATTTTATTTTTTTTATAAAATGTATTAAAATATATATATATAGGTTTATTTTCAATTTATTTAGTTTAACAATTAAATTTTGCTTCTTCTTCTTTTTTAATTTATTTTATAGACATTATTTTTCGATAAATTTTAAATTTATATTGACAAACTTCAAAAAGAAAAAAAATGATTAACTAAGTTATGTGTTTTCTCATTAACTAATATATATATTTCTTTTTATCAGGAAAATGGCATCAAAAAATATTTATGTGAATGTATTTGCACCTAGGGCAAACACTCCCAAATCTAAAGTTGCAGTTGGACGCACTATGGATACTGCTAGACCCAATAAGGACATTGTTGCACACACTAAAAAAATTCAAGAAAGTGGCCCACGAGGTTCATTAAAGTTTATTTTTGAATGGAAGAACACAGAGGAAATAAATAAAACTGATTTTTCATGGTATCTTGAATACAATGAAATGGAAGCTTATATACATATCTGTTGGAAATATTGTCATTGATGGAAAAGGAGCTCAGGAGAGATCGGCGCATGCAAAAAGTACAATAACCAAAATAATAAGCTCGGGAGAGATTCGCAGAAGCAGCAAAGAAGCATAGGCAGCATAGGTAGTAGAGGCAGCGAAGGAAGCAGAGGTAGCAAGGGCAGTTGAACAGCGAAGGCAAAGGCATGTAGCAGAGGCAGCGAGGGCAGTTGAACAGCGAAGGCAGAGGTGTGCAGTAGAGGCAGCGAAGGCAATAGAGAAGCAACAAAGAAGCAGCACCAAGACAAGGGAGCAGATCAGAATTAGATGGAATTGTTGCAGAGAAAGAAAGTGAAGTGGCAGAGGCTACAAGAGGTGTTATTTTCTGGAGGATAATACCAGACATTTGTGGGGATGAATGCTGATGGAACAGATTGGAATGAAGACCGGAACCATAATTGATGATGCGGAGGAACTACATTAAAAAATTGGATGTGGAACCATGACCCAACGGCGAAAACGGAACAGTGAAAGTGGTTTCGAAAACCACCAGAGGGTTTTCACACCACTTTTGGAGGATAAGTGGTTTTAAGTGAGATGGACACGATACAGTTAGGAGGGCAACACGTGGCATACTGAAATCGCCCATTTCGCGTAGGCTCAAAAACATTACCCATCGGGCTAGTTGACACGCGATAACGCGATGAATCTGATTTAATAATTCGAGCGCCTTTTGAAGTCCGATGCTATGCATATTGTGGGGCCAATACATTTTGTTGGCGTGTTTGTTTTAAAGAAAAAATTATATAAAGAGCGGAATGATAAAAGGTGTGGGACCGGTGTCACAGAGCGGGACAACGTAAACAAACGAAAAATAGACTAAGGCAGAAGAATTCCAAGTGAGGTGAAAGGACGGTCACGATTAGATCACTACAGCAAAGTCAAGAAATGAGTGGATAAGATTCATCGCAAGATAAGCAGGGTGGAAATCAATCGGAAGTGCCAGAAGCAGCAAGGACCGTAGATCTGGGCAGATCAACGGTGACGATCACATCGGCGGAGATCAAAATTGCAAGTCACAAGGTAATTGTTTTAATTTTCGATGTGATCGCATATCACATATCGCATATGATATGAGTTTACACAATATGGAAAATCATATGCAATAGCCGATATTGCGATATTGCGATAGCTGATATTGCGATGCGATATTACCATCGCATATCGCAATCGGGGTAGGAGAGATATCGCACAATATTAGAAGTCATGTGAGTTGTGATGCGAAGTAGCGATAAAGTCAAGTGGGACCCTTCACAAATCGCATATCGGGAGATCAGATGGATGAAGGCACATGGGATAACTGGAATTGCCGAAGTGCGATAAAGGAGGTCAGATGTGATTTCATTCAGAATTTCCATTGTAATACATTTCAGATCCAGGGTTCTCTGTGGATACGCCTGTTTACAAAGAAGTAAAGCTAAACAGAGAGTTAAGTCAGGCATACAAAAAGGAAAGCTTGAATGCAAGAATAGACTTGGGTAAGTAATAAGACCCGACACTCGTGCAGAATAGTGGTTGATGCAGCAACTGCATTTTATGAAGAAAAGTATGAACACGGGTAGAAAGGCTCGGGTAAGGACCCGACACAGAGAAAAGGACAGAATCAAGTGTTTAGAAGAGCGGTGAAGGTTGAACGTTGTGGGCACGAGAAAAAGAGGCAGAGTCGGGAAATAGGAGAATATGGTGGCACCATTGGAAACACTTGACAGCTGGGTCAAGTTAGGCCAAAATGACAGTTACGCAGAACTATGTTGAATATAATAGCAGGAACCGAAACGACTCTGACAACAGCAGAAAAGACAAATGCACAACGAGCCAAGAGCTGAAAGGGCTGAGTGAAATATATTTGTTGTAACTATAAATGTAAATGAATTAATTATTCTTAAGGTATGTGATGCAAAGGCAAGTCTCCGTAGGCATAGGAAAAACTCCATGAGTGTTGTAATGATTATTTCTCATGTAATAACTTGAACTGAAGAATGAGGAATCGAATGGGTGGAATGCATAGGGTCAGGCCTATTCACTTCATATTCCCTGTAGAATGCAATCAGTCAGGAGTTATCTGTATAAGAGATGTAATATCAGAGGAAAGTGAGAGGTTATAGAACTGCAGAATGGATGAGAGAGGAAGAAGAATGTAAGAGAGCTACAGGAGTTTAGAGAGTGTAAGAAGAAGGAGGAATAGATAGAGAAGCTGTGAAGATTCAAAGATGATATAAGGCAGATATGAAGGTTGGAGGACAGTAGTGAAGAAGAAATAGAACAGAGTTGATATCTAGGTAAATCAGCATGTGTTTTCATTGTAGTGTGAGGAAGTTGGAGCTTCCATATCAAGTTGTAGCTTGATAGATGTCCAGTTGTAGTTGGCTGAGGTAGGTGCCTCCTGTAGGTTGTAGCCTGCATAAAATATATGGGAGTTGGAGCTTCCTTGCAAGTTGTAGGTTGCAGAATTGAGGTAGAAGCCTCCTATAGGTTGTAGCCTGCAAAAAATAGATGGGAGTTGGAGATTCCTTGCAAGTTGTAGCTTGTAGAATTGAGGTAGTAGCCTCCTGTAGGTTGGAGCCTATAGAAAATCAGTGGTGAGAGGGAGTTAGAGCTTGCCTTTGCATCACAACAATAATAATATGTGGTTTTCTCCCTTATGGGTTTCCACTTATATTTGTTGTCTATGTGCATGATGATTATGTGTTGATATTCTGTATTTAATCTGCTTAATACCTGCTACTCAGTTATTAAGATTGTTATTCCATTGTATATTAAGTTGATCATGAAATGAAAATGTAAATAAGTGTAAAAGAAAGTTTTACAAGACCATGACTGCATTAAACTAATTCACCCCCCCCCCTCTCAGTTTAACTAAGGGTTCAACAATTGGTATCAGAGTCGGTTCCTTCTGTATCAGTTTAACAATTGGAAGGAGATCCTAGGTCCCCAAGATGGCTAGTCTAGAAGGATTCTCAACAAATAAAGCCCCTTTGTTTACTGGTACAAATTATGCCTTCTGGAAAATAAGAATGAGGACGTACATAATGTCTCTAGGAATAGAAGTTTGGGTTGCTGTGGATTTGGGATATGCTCCAAAGGATTCTGACACAAAGAAAGAATCCAAACAAGATTTTATAGCTAATGCCAAAGCCATGAATGCTCTCTTAAGTGGCCTGTGTGAGGCAGAATTTATCAAAGTAATGCACAACAAGACTGCCAAAGAAATATGGGATACATTAGAAAGTATCCATGAGGGAGATAAAAAGGTGAAGATGGCCAAACTACAAGTCTATCGAGCTCAATTTGAAAATATAAAAATGAATGAAGAAGAAGATGTTGCCAGCTTGTTCTTAAGGGTTGTAGAAATTGTGAATAACATGAAAGCTGTAGGAGAAACCATTAGAGAATGTGTAATTGTTCAAAATATATTGATATCTTTACCATCCAGTTTTAACCCCAAGGTTTATGCCATAGAAGAAACAGCTAATTGGGAAACATTGACCATGAACCAATTACTTGGAAACTTAATAGCCTACAAGATGAGACTTCCATAGAGGAAGTCAAATGTGAGGGAGGTAGCCTTTAAGGCTGAGAAGAGAAAAGAAGAAAAGGAAGATACATGCTCCTGCTCTGATGAAGAAGAGGCCAAATTTGTCAGAAGATTGGATAGAGGCTCAGGTAAGTATAAAGGTAAGCTTCCATTTAAATGCTTTGACTATGGAAGAGTTGGGCACTATGCATCAAAGTGTCCTTACAAGAAAACAAAGAATCGGACTCAAGAGACAGAGAAAACCAAAACAAATAACTGGCAGAAAGGGAAGAGATTCAATAGAAAATCACTTTATACTCAGCAAGATAGCAGTGCATCTGAAAACTTAGATGAATCCTCAAATGAAGAAGGAACCTTTGAATTTGTGTTGATGTCCAAGTAAGATTCTGAAGGATTCCTTCTAGAAGATGAGGAAGAAGGTGAGGTAGATCTTGAGGGGGAGCTAAGAAGTGCCCTGGAGGAAATAGACAGACTTAAACTCAAGTGCAGAAAATAGAAAGACATTCTACTCAAATATGTAAAAGAGGTACCAAATTCAGAAGACCTCATTCAATTGAAAGTAGAACTTGAAGAAGCTAAGAAGGTGGAAGACATTCTGCTAAAGCAAATTAAAGATAAACATCAGGAGCAAGAGAAATTATAAGAAGAAGTGGTATGCCTGAGAAAGAAACTAGAAAACACCCAAAGGGAATTGTCAATGAACACTCCTTGAATGAAAAGCTCTGAACAGTTGAACAAAATACTAAATGCTCAAACCAGTAAGTCAAAGGTAGAATATAACAAGAATATCATTTTTGTAAAAGTTGTAAAGGATAATGAAGCAACTCAAAAAGGAACTACAGAAGTAGAAGCCAGCAAGAACTTGATGTGTAATGAAACAATCGGAAACAAGCAGCAACATCAAGAGACAAAGAATGAGAGGAAGAAGCAAGCAGTTAAAAAAAGCTCAATTGTTCCTGAAGATCAATTGAACAAGTCCAAAAGATTTCAAAGGAGATTCTTTCCTCCTATAAGAAATGTCACTTGTTTTTCCTGCCACAAACTGGGACATATTGTTGCATACTGTTAGACAAAGATAATCAATTTCAACTAGCAAAGGATGCAGAAATTGAAAATACTACCTCAAGAAAACAAATGGAGAGAACAACCCTTCACCAGGTACACTAATCATTTCCATGGGTATTGTTTTTATTGTAAGGGGTTTGGCCATAAAGCCATGGAGTGCAGAACGTATGGACAAAGATTGATGTATGAAAACTCAAGGAAATTTATGAACAATGGAGAATTCACTTGTATAAATAATCTGTTCAGAAACATAATCAAATGCTTTCACTGCCATCAAATCGGGCACAAGTCTCACAAATTTCCGCTCAAAGAATGTGGTCCATCATCTCAGGAAAGGTACCAAACAAATAACTACATGCAGTGGAAAAAGAAGTTGAATAAGTGTGACCTGGATCTAATAGCTCAAGATCAGCAAAGCCAATGGTATATGGACAGTGGATGCTCAAAGCATATGACTGGAGATCGAAGCAAGTTTGTAACCTTTGATGAAAAGAAATCTGGAAATGTAACATTCGGCAATGATAAAGCAGAGAAAATCAAAGGAAAAGGCTCAGTCAGTCTGAATAATGGAAGAGGAAAGGCTCAAGATGTACTATTTGTGGATGGGCTGAAAGCCAATCTGCTAAGCATCAGTCAAATGTGTGATAAAGGTTGTGAGGTCCTTTTCAGAGCCCATGATTGTGAAGTAATATCGAGCACCACAAGAAAGACCTTGATCAAAGGTGTTAGAATAGATAGGTAATGTCTATATAGTGAAAGAAGAATGAAGCATGCCACATAAGAAAACTTGATGATTCATGGTTATGGCATAGAAGATTGGGACACCTAAACTTTGACCACATCATCAGTCTGAGCAAGAAGAATGCAGTCAGAGATATGCCTACAATAAAGAAGCCTCCAAATACCATATGTAAATCCTGCCAACTGGGCAAGCAGACCTGCATATCTTTCAAGACCAAATAGATACTATCTACAAGTCGGCCTCTTCAGCTTGTACACATGGACCTGTGTGGACCTTCAAGAACTAAAGCACCAAGCGAAGAATCTTATTTCATGCTGATAATAGATGATTTTACCAGATTGACGTGGGTGGCATTTCTCAAATATAAATCTGAAGCACTTGAGAAATTCAAGATATTCAAGGTATTGGCAGAAAATAAATCAAGATGCAAGCTAAAGTGCATCAGATCAGACAGAGGAGGTGAATTCACAGACTATGATTTTGCAGACCTATGCAATGAACAAGGGATAAAACAATAGTTTACAATTGCAGGAACACCTCAACAGAATGGAGTGGCAGAAAGGCAAAACAGGTCAGTACAACAGATTTCTAGAGCCATGATGCAAGAAAGTAACATTCCCCAAACCTACTGGGTAGAAGCAGTACACACAGCTGTTCACATTCTTAACAAAGCTCATTTAAGACCAAATTGTGAAAAGACTCCTTACAAATTATGGCATGGTAAGCCAGCATCAATCAAACACTTTAGAGTCTTTGGAAGCAAGTGTTCATAAAAAATAATGATGAAAAATTGGGAAAGTTTGATGCAAGAGCTGATGAAGGAATATTTTTAGGATATGCATCCAAGAGTAAGGGTTACAGGTGTTACAACAAAAGACTGCACAAAATTGTGGAAAGCATTGACGTAAGAGTTGACGAAGATCTACCAAACAGTACAAGAAACACAAGCTGCGCCAATCCTCTAGATGATCATGAAGCTGAGAACCAAGATAATGATGAACATAACAAGACAACAAAAGATATTGAATTAAACTCAAAGGGTCCCTCAAGATACACTCAAAAGAACCATCCAGAAGATCAAATCATTGGGGACAAAAGTGTGGGAGTCTAGACAAGAAGACAGCTTGTTGAATAGATAGAAGAAGTATATCTAGCCATGTTATCTCAAATAGAGCCAAAGAAGTTCAAAGAAGACAGAAAAGACAAAAATTGGGTAAATGCTATGAATGAAGAACTGGACCAAATTGAGAAGAACAATACCTGGGAATTAATTCCAAGACCCACTGGGAAAAATGTCATTGGCACAAAATGGATATTCAAGAATAAGATGAATGAACAAGGGCAGGTAATCAGAAATAAAGCCAGACTTGTATGCAAGGGATATTCTCAAATTGAAGGACTTGATTATGATGAAACCTTTGCCCCTGTAGCCAGAATGGAAGCAATCAGAAAGTTTTTGGCCTTTTCTTGCTACCATGATTTCAAGGTATATCAAATGGATGTAAAGTACGCCTTCCTGAATGGAGATCTAGAGGAAGAATTCTACATGGAACAACCTGAAGGATTCTCATTAACAGATAAAGATGACTATGTGTGCAGATTAAAGAAAGCCTTATATGAACTGAAACAAGCTCCTCGTGCATGGTATTCAAGGCTGGACAAATACTTGCAAAAACAAGGGTTCAAGAAAGGAGGAGTAGAAAGAAATTTGTACATAAAGGCTAATGAAAATGAACTCTTAATTGTAGTAGTGTATGTAGATGACATCATTTTTGGTAGCAACAAAGATGAGTTAGCAAAAGGATTTGCTGAAGAAATGAAATCAAAGTTTGAGATGTCAATGATTGGAGAGCTCACCTTCTATTTAGGACTTCAAATTCAGCAAAAGAACACAAGAATATTCATTTTGCAAGAAAATTACTTAAGAGAAATGTTGAAAAGGTTTCAAATGGAATACTGCAAACCTGTGTCAACTCCCATGATCACTGGATGCAAACTATGTGCTAATGATGGATCAACAGATGTAGATCAAAAACTTTACAGATCCATGATAGGAAGTCTGCTATGCCTAGCTGCTTCTAGACTAGACATTATGTTGGCAGTAAGACTTGTGGCAAGATATCAAGCAGCACCAATACAAAATCATTTACTTGCAATCAAGAGAATATTTAGATATCTACAAGGAACTTCACATTATGGCCTATGGTATCCAAAAGGAAAAAGCTTCACATTGACAGCATACACAGATGGGCCAGCTGTGTGGATGACAGGAAAAGCACAAGTGGAGGTGCATTTTATTTGGGAAAAATTCTGGTGGCATGGCTAAGCAAGAAGAAAACTTCTATCTCTCTATCTACAGCAGAAGCAGAATACATAGCAGTAGCTGCATGTTGCACACAAGTAATGTGGATGAAACAAACTCTCCAAGACATGAAGGTAAGCATTGATGAACCCATTTCTATCAAATGTGACAATACAAGTGCAATAAGTATATCAAAAAATCATGTACTTCATTCAAAAACAAAGCACATCCCAATAAAGTACCACTTCCTCAGAGAACAAGTAGCACAGAAATTAGTGAAGTTGGAATATGTACCAACTAAGGAACAAACAATAGAAATATTCACAAAACCTCTTGCTAAAGAACCATTCTAATATCTAAGAGACAAACTAGGGGCAGTGTCTGCAGATGTTACTCTCTAAGATGATCAGAAATCAAAAAAAAAAAAAAATTAAAGGTTGCATACAAGGAACAGGACCAGTGCAGAAGACAAGTGATAGTCAATATCACACAAGAAAGCATCATTCCAGGGGGATAGCAGTCAATAAAAATTGTCACAAAAGAGCTAGAGCAATGGAGCAGTGCATGGAATAGGTCCTCAAGATCAGAGTATTATGAAAAGATAGAAACCACACTGGGAAAAGTGCAACCCTTTTCCATTGATGTCAAAGGGGGAGGAAAAGCAAGCAAAATAAGAAAGGCTCTTCTGTAAAGCAGGCAGAGGAAGAAAGACAAGATACTTCTCAGAATGAAAGGGGGAGGAAGTCCTGAAGGAAGTATGGGAGTATTGGTGGATGTGTTGCCATCAATGCCAAAGGGGGAGACTGTTGGAAATATTTTCATTGATGGAAAAGGAGCTCAGGAGAGATCAGCGCGTGCAACAAGTGCAATAACCAAAAGAACAAGCTCAGGAGAGATTCGCAGAAGCAGCAAAGAAGCATAGGCAGCATAGGCAGCAGAGGTAGTGAGGACAGTTGAACAGTGAAGGCAAAGGCGTGCAACAGAGGTAGCAAGGGCAATTGAACAGCGAAGGCAGAGGCGTGCAGTAGAGGCAGCGAAGGCAACAGAGAAGCAACAAAGGAGCAGCACCAAGACAAGGGAGCAAATCAGAATTAGATGGAATTGTTGCAGAGAAAGAAAGTGAAGTGGCAGAGGCTACAAGAGGTGTTATTTGTTCGAGGATAAGACCAGACATTTGTGGGGACGAATGCTGATGGAACAGATCGGAATGAAGACCGGAACCATAATTGATGATGCGGAGGAACTACATTAAAAAATTGGATGTGGAACCATGACCCAACGGCGAAAACGGAACAGTGAAACTGGTTTCGAAAACCACCAGAGGGTTTTCACACCGCTTTTGGAGGATAAGTGGTTTTAAGTGAGATGGACGCGATACAGTTAGGAGGGTGACACGTGGGATAGCTGGAATCGTCAAAGTGCGATAAAGGAGGTCGGATGCGATTTCATTCAGAAGTTCCATTGTAATACATTTCAGATCCAGGGTTCTTTGTGGATACGCCTGTTTACAAAGAAGTAAAGCTAAAAAGAGAGTTGACTCAGGTGTACAAAAAGGAAAGCTTGAATGCAAGAATAGACTCAGGTAAGTAATAAGACCTGACACTCGTGCAGAATAGTGGTTGATGCGGCAACGGCAGTTTATGAAGAAAAGTATGAACGCGGGTAGAAAGGCTCGGGTAAGGACCCGAAACAAAGAAAAGGGCAGAATCAAGTGTTTAGAAAAGCGGTGAAGGTTGAACGTTGTGGCCACGAGAAAAAGAGGTAGAGTCAGGAAATAGGAGAATATGGTGGCACCATTGGAAACACAACAGCTGGGTCAAGTTAGGCCAAAATGACAGTTATGCATAACTGTGTTGAATGTAATAGCAAGAACCGAAATGACTCTGACAGCAGCAGAAAAGACAAATGCACAGCGAGCCAAGATCTGAAAGGGCTGAGTGAAATATATTTGTTGTAACTATAAATGTAAATGACTTAATTATTTTTATTGTATGTGATGCAAGGGCAAGTCTCCGTAGGCATAGGAAAAACTCCATGAGTGTTGTAATGATTATTTCTCATGTAATAACTTGAACTGAAGAATGAGGAATCGAATGGGTGGAAGGCATAGGGTCAGGCCTGTTCACTTTATATTCCCTGTAGAATGCCATCAGTCAAGAGTTATTTGTATAAGAGATGTAATATCAGAGGAAAGTGAGAGGTTAGAGAACTGCACAATGGATGAGAGAGGAAGAAGAATGTAAGAGAGCTACAGGAGTTTTGAGAGTGTAAGAAGAAGGAGGAGCATATGGAGAAGCTGTGAAGATTCAAAGATGATATAAAGTAGATATGAACGCTGGAGGACGGCAGTGAAGAAGGAACAGAACAAAGCTGATATCCAGGTAAATCAGCATGTGTTTTCATTGTAGTGTGAGGAAGTTGGTGCTTCCATATCAAGTTGTAGCTTGATAGATGTCCAGTTGTAGCTGGCTGAGGTAGGTGCCTCCTGTAGGTTGTGGCCTGCAGAAATAGATGGGATTTGGAGCTTCCTTGCAAGTTGTAGCTTGCAGAATTAAGGTAGGAGCCTCCTGTAGGTTGTAGCCTGCAGAAAATAGATGGGAGTCGGAGCTTCCTTGCAAGTTGTAGCTTGCAGAATTGAGGTAGTAGCCTCCTGTAGGTTGGAGCCTACAGAAAATCAGTGGTGAGAGGGATTTGGATCTTGCCTTTGCATCACAACAATAATAAGATGTGGTTTTCTCCCTTATGGGTTTCCACTTTTATTTGTTGTCTATGTGCATGATGATTATGTGTTGATATTTTGTATTTAATCTACTTAATACATGTTTCTCAGTTATTAATATTGTTGTTCCATTGTATATTAAGTTGAACATGAAATGAAGCTGTAAATAAGTGTAAAAGAAAGTCTTACAAGACCATGACTGCATTAAACTGATTCACCCCCCCTCTCAGTTTAACCAAGGGTTCAACAATCTGATTTGTGGTATGATTGACTAACATGAATCATATCAAGTGATGGGTAGAGTATGAGACTTATGTATGGTGTCGAATACAAACATTATTTATGTTCTTGCAAGGATGGCTAATAAACGTGACAAGGTTAGATATCGTCTATCAAAGGTCAAGTATGACACAAATGAAATATCTACAAATTTGTGTGCAGAAATCTCAAGCAACATTGCAAATAACATTGTAAGTATGCTTATTTATATTTCTGCTATGCGTTATTGTAAGGATCATTCAATTTTTTATAAATTATTGATCATTGACATGTTTTATTTTGTTTCATAGGACTTTGTTGCGGATCTTTCAAACATGTTTGAAGGTATTTATTATATGGAGCAAAATGTTATGGCTGTGATCAACACTTTCCACACAGATAAAGAAGAGGAAAGGAGAATGAAGCAAAGATCAATAGCTCGTGACATTGCAATAGTACAAAGAGGGGATCAACCAAGAGTCACTAAGGTGGGTCAATCTAGTAAACATAAACATGTTGCTTTTGAAGATGTGGAACATGAAACTCAAAATTATGATAGAATTAGTGAGGAGGAGATTAGAACTCTTGTGCAAAAGGAGAAAACAAATCAGAGACCAAAAAGAAAAATGGCCAAAGATATCTCTCTTTTACCTGATGATGAAGAGCTTGTTTATAAAAAAACTGATATGTTAACCAATAAGAAGAGGAAATAAAATCTTGGTCAACCTATAAAAGTCATGAGCAGCAGTGAAGAACAAACTGAAAGCTCTAAAGGAAGCAGAGAAATCATAACACCAGGTGTTGATTTACAAGATGACATTATTAAAACAAAACAAAATGTCATTCGATATGAGTTGAGGAAGAATAAATTAATTTATGGTGGCCAAACATTTGAGCTTAATGTCAACCAATTTTATAGGCCAGATGAAGGACAATCTCAATATCAAATTAGAAAGGCCCATCACCTACATGTACATAATCTGAAAACATTGTTCAGGTTCAATCCATATGTGTATGTGGTGGATTATGTGTTTCTTGTTGATCCACGTCGGGTTCCCAACAAACAAGAATTTGAAAAGACAAAATGTTTTGATTATAAATATTATGTAATTGGAGGGAACCATTCGGTATAGGTAAAAGACAGTTGATTGAGGAATATCTCAATAAATTTCCTTTTCAAACAGTGAAATGCATCATTTGCGTTGGTTTAACATAAACAGAATAAAAGTTATTGGCATGGGATCATAATGCAGATAATGAGTACAGAATGAAAATGAATTTCATCCAAAGAGTCAGATTTATTCATAATGAATTCGTAGAAAAATGTGGTGGGGATAAGGCACAAGTTAGTCTAACATTTCGGAAGGAATGTTTAATGGAAACAGGGTATCAAATTGAAGAAAAAATCAAAGCAAAATATGGAAAAATGCATTCAAATATATTCAGAAGCATGGATAACATTTTTCAGTTGGAATTTAGAACTAGGGAGATATGGGATTTGATTGATGATATTTTTGAGCGGTGGGAGAATATTTCCATAAAAAATTAGAAGGTTAAAAATATTAAACCCATAATATGTACCAACAGTAAGACAGGGCCTGAAATGAAGCAACTTCCAGAGGATATGACTATCACACCTTGGAGAACAATGCAAGGAGTGAAGGATGAGAAGCTAGTCAACTCAATACTATCTCGTGTGAAGTCGGGTGAATTATCATTGGATGAAATGTGGGCAGAATTTCAAAAATAAGTTTATTGAATTATTTCTTATTTTCCTTTCATTATAATTTTCTTTTAAATAAAACATAATGTTGTTGGTATAATTTGTTATACATGTCACTATATTAACAGTTTTAACTTTATTTATTGAGTGAGAAGATTTTTATGAAAATACAAGAACATGTGGTTAAAATGTTGAATGAAGACAGTTGGGATAATGTTGTGCGTCACCACCCAGAATCAAGTTCTACAGCAACACTTAAAGATTTTTATATTACATTCAATAAAGTATGTTGATTTATACATTCATTTTATTCATATTTAAACTATTTTTATTTTATTACTTATACATGTATATTTTTATGTCATTAAAGATGTCGAAGAAAGATGGAAATGGAGTACCAGATACTTTTAAAAGCTTTATTGAAAAAATTAAGTTGGAAAATATGAGAAAGAAGCATCTTATGTGTTGTGGATCATTATCTACATATCCTTTTTATATTTTATTTCGAAAATCTAAAAAAAAATTAAAAAAAAAAATTCGAAAATATGCTATAGTATGAAGTTATTAATACTTTAGCATAAAAAACAAATGCAATGTATTTCGAATGATTGATGTACATAAAGTAGTAATAAGCTTTATTTCAATATGTATGATTTCAAGATTAAGCCCCGAGCAGCTTCCCGAGCGGAAGTCGTGATCACAGAAAAGGGCTTATGGATAAGCTATTGCGGGGGGAGAATTAGCTTGTCGGTTATCAAATCTCGACCCCCCGTAGTTGACTATTCAGATCTTGGTTCTGCCGTGATCAACGGCTTGGATTTATTACGGGGGGTATGGGTTAAAGTTTTCTGCCATACTCAAAGACCCCCCGCAATGACGTCATCAGGTGAGGTGGAAAGCAGCTGTCATCCACTCTCAACTGTTTTTCCACGTCATTCCAGCATTTATTACGGATTCCCGTAGCCTATTAAAAGGTTCTTCCGTCCCGTTTTTTTCTATGTGTGACTGTTTTCCCTTTTTAACCGTGTCCCGCCACCTTTGCATTATCCGTTACCCCGCGAATTGCTTTCAAGTTCCTGTCAGTCATGGCAAAACGAACATCTTTGGCTGGTTCATCAAACCTCAGTCCCCTCCTGGATAGTGAAAAGGATGTTCATGATACCGCGTCGTCCGTTAATCATCCCCTACTGCATTACCAAGATGATGCAAGGATGGGAAGAAAAAGCACATGAGAACAAGCAGAAACTACAGAAAGCTGAAGATGAAATCAAAGAGCTCAAGGAGAGATTAAAAGGTAATATCTCTCTTATTAAAGCTAAGGATATCATCTGGAATGAGATTATTTCAGAAATGCAGTGAAAATGGGATTCCATGAATATAATTGCTAGAGAGAAAAGCATTGTTTCAGAGCATGAAAAGGAGTTATTATCTGAGAAGCAGGCTGCTATTAAAAGAGCGAATTGGGCCAGAAAATTCATGAACTTTATTAATGCCAAGACAGCTGAAGAGTTAAGAGATATGGGGATACAGGATAGATACTTTTATGCTGAGGAGGTGAATAAAATGATAATCAAAAATGATCTTCGGAAGGCCGCAGAGAAGCGGTTACTGGGAATTAAAGAGATAATTAAAAATTTTGATATATCATTCGACAAATTGACGAGAACAGGTTTGCCTTCATGCTGGACGGAGAAAGGGGATATCATGTCATGGAAGTTCTATGAAGATCAGTTGATATTTTCAAAAAGCAGAGCAGATGGTAGGCATGAAAAGACACAGGTTTTAAAGGGAGAAACGGTATTTAACTTCTTACAAAGGCATTTCCTCCTGCTATGGATGGTGAAGACATTATTCACAGGTAATCTTACTCACAGTCAGGTTGTTGCATTTAGACTGGAATATCATCGTTATAAGAATGCTTCGACGACTCAGGATAAGCTCTGGAAAGAATTCAAGAGATTTTCTATGGACACAGAAAAGGGAACTCCAGCCACTCAGCCACAAGTAGCCGTTCAGCCACAAATAGTCATTGAGACAGCCACTATTTCAGGAGCATCAGTTCACTTAGATTAGAAATTATCACATTTTATCATGTTTTAAATGAAGTCATGTAAATGTAATAGAACTTTTCCAAGGCATGTACCTCCACTACAGTGAGTAGTTAAGCAGTTAGAGTTAGTTAGAATCAGTTTCGTTACTGGAAACCATTTTGGTCATATTGTATTTAAAGACAATTTGAAGAAGAAAGAGGGTTCCGAGTTTTGGAACTTGAAGCCTAATTTTGTACTGAAAAATATTGAATCAATGAAAAGTTTTGCAAGTTCCATTATTCTATCTGTGTTGAATAGTTTTCCAGTTATCATTTCGTTTCCATATCTACAAATAAAGTAGAGTGATTTGAGCTGCAGGTCTCTTGATATTTGTGTATCTAAGAGTTAAACATCCTTAATGGGCGCTCCTCTATTTTAACTTTATTGTTGCTCACTTCTTCAGGGTTTTATAATTATAGATTCTATTTTAAGCAGCATATCAATTTAAATTCCTTTTCTTTCTTCATCTTCCATTCATTCACTTCAGCATAAAGAGAACATGGCATTGCAGGACTTGTAGGGATTTGATATTTGGAGATTATATTATTAATATTTGAAGGTTTAATAAACAGAGACAGATATATACTTGTTTGTGACATAATCTTTAATGTCTTGAGCACGGATTCCTTTACACAGCAAGGAATTGTTTCTCAAGGAACAACATTAATTGGCGTTGTTGCCGAGGAACGAAGATTCGAATATTTTCCCTGGGTTTTGTTTTCTATTTCCTTTGGTTGTTCAGAGAGGAGGAAACAGTATGCTGTGATTGTTTGAAAATAGCTCTGGCTCCCAAGAAACCACACACGAGGTCAGATACCTCTCAGCAAAAAGTTCCTTTTTTGTATGATCCTGAGAAGCTTGTTTCAAAGAAGGGCCAGAAACCAAAAATATTAGATACACCTGAAACCACACTGCTTGCACCAGGCAGCAGTTCACACATTTTCTCATCCAAGAAAGCTTCCAAGAAACTCATTTTCTCGGAAGAAGAATCATCACCATCACCCATTCGTTTTAGAGAACCCACATTAGAAGAGAAATCTTTGGAGTTTGTGTCTTTTCCTTTCGTAGAAACTCAGCCCCATATAGCTGCCAGCTCTTCTGCAATCATTCATAGTCCTATTCCTATATCATTTGTTTCACCTCATTCATCCTCTCCTACAACTGGTATTCATTTTACCCCCGCTCAAGGAGCAGTTAACCCGGGCGTAAACATGGCAGTCCCTACAGCCTGCTTTCTTGATGAATAGATATGCACCATTGAATCTACCACAACCACTGCATGATATGCCTCAGGAATATCTCAATTTACTCCCTAGATTTACTGGTGAAGACGAAATAACTGCAGAACAGCACTTGCCCCTGTTTTGCACATTTGCTGAGAATTTAAATGTTGAACATTTGGACGTTGTAATGAGACTTTTTGTCCAGTCTCTAAGTGGAGAGGAAAGGAAATGGTTTAAAGGATTGCCTAATGGTACCATAAATGATTGGGATACTCTGGAAACACGTTTCACTGAGAGATGGGGTGAAAAAAGGTACCATGGCTATTCTTTGACAGAGTTCAATGCAATAAAGAAGAAATTTGATGAAAGCATGAAAGATTTTGTGAAAATATTTAATAAATTGTATAATAGTTTGCCTGTTGAAATGAAACCCCCTCCTATTGAAGCAAGGGTTGTTTTTGCTGGTGCTTTTGAACCAGAATTCAGTTTCACATTGAGGGAAAGGAGGTCACCTACGTTGGAGCATATTCAAACTGATGCTCTGGAGATTGAGGCTAATATGTCCGCTGCTGGTAAAGTTCAAGATAAAGGAAAAGCTAAAGAAGAAACCTCGGCTCAAGAACAAAGAATTTACGATATGACTAAGGTTATTAAAAATCTGTCCAACAAATTGGTAAAATTGGAAATAGATAGTAAGCCTGCAAGACAGAACAGAGGGGTTTTTAATCCTCAATTTAAAAAACAGCCTCTACAGATTCTACAAAGAGAGAAAAAAGATCTAGATCAGGTGCAAGCACCTTTGTACATAGAGGCAGCCCCGTCCCGTTCAGCCGATGAAGATGACGAGAGAGAAGATGATGCTCAGATCTCTGCTGTGTACATGGAAGATGATGAAACATAAGAAGAATAGATGAAGAAGGGGTGAAGGAAGATGAAGAAGCTGATCTCTCATTCGATCAAGAAGAGATGGATGATTACTGCAGACAATTCACAGACTTTATGCAATCTAAGTTGCATAAAAAGTATGATTTGAGGTCAAAAAAGAGGTTAAGGACGCAAGATAATGAAGAAAAAGAATCAGAAGCGGCACCTACTCCAATGGCGACTCCATTACAGAATGGAAAGCAGCAAGCTGAAACTTCTCAGACGAAAGTTAAAGATTCTAACATTTTGGAGAAAGTGGTTACGGTTTCTAATCAAAATCTAAGTTCCAAGAAAGATCAAGAAGAACCTGAAAAGTTTACAAAATCAAATCAAACTTTCAGTTTGTCGAAAGAGTTAGAAAAAGTGAAAATACAAGTACCTCTTCTTGAATTAATAAAAACACCTGGTTACAAGAAAGAGATTGCTGAATTTATCAATCTGTCTCAACCTAACGAAGTGAGCGATACAGTAAATCTGCAGGAAGAAAAGCCAGTGGTTACATTTGGACCTCATGTTGAAGAGGTAGATTCGTCTGTTCCTCCTTTTTATATATCTCTTCTCTTACATGATTTCGTTTTGCACAATTGTATGCTAGATTCTGGCGCATCACACAATCTGATGCCATTGAGTGTGATGAAGGAGTTAAATTTGCAAATCACCAAGCCATACATAGATCTTTACTCTTTTGACTCAAAGAGGGTTAAGTGTGTGGGTCTTATTAAGGATATGTTTGTTTCATTGGCTCAAATCCTAGCCAAAAGCATTATGATGGATGTTGTAGTGGCATATATTCCAGCCAGGTTTGGTATGTTATTATCTAGATCATGGGGGGAAAAGCTTGGAGGAGTTTTGAAACTGGACTTTACATATGCTATTATTCTCGTTTTCAATGGTGAAGAAAGAAGGTTGTATAGAGAGACTAGATTTCAAAAAACTGCTACCAAGAAAGATGCAAGTAATTCACCAATTTATGGCCAAGAGAAGGATGACCTGTCTTGTTTCATGCTGCATGAAGATGCAGAATTTGTTGAAGAATCTCAAGGGAAGATAGATTCATCAATTGTACATAAGGAGCTACATTCAGATAAGCTGTGGAAGTGTTATTTTGATGGCGCGTTTTCCAAAGAAGGCACGGGAGCTGGTTTCATTTTTGTTTCTTCGGAAGGTAATATTGTACCTTTTTCTTTCAAATTGGAGTTCGAATCCACTAATAATGTCGCAGAATATGAGGCATTAATTATTAGTTTGCAGACAGCTAAGCGGATGGGAATTAAATCCATGAATGTGTTTGGAGATTCAGAATTAATTATAAGACAGATCAAGAATTTATGTCAAACTAAACATCCCAGGTTAAGAGCATATTGGAATGAGGTCTGGGATCTGATCGAAAATTATTTTGAAGCCTTCAAATTATAGTTTGTTCCAAGGGAAGAGAATAGACTGGATGATTCTTTGGCGGTTGCAGCAAGTACATTCAAGCCTCCTATCAGCTTGAAACTAAGGTATGAAATTGAGATGAGACATAGACCTTCGATTCCTGACAATATTAAACATTGGCATGTCTTTGAAGATGATGAAAAAATTAAGCAGTTTCTGTTGATGACCGAATATTTTGAAGATCATCAGATTGATTTGGAAACTGATGAAGATGAATTGGCTGGTGAGAAAGATTACGAAATCTTTGGTGGTCGAGGAGATCATTCGGTTGAAAGATAACGTTTTCCAAGAGGTTTGGTGCCTCTTGAAAGAGTACATTTGATACAAATGATGTTGCGATTGAACCGAATAAAGCAAACCGGGATGGCTTGAGATGGAAGATTACAATTTAGGGACATCGCAAGGCCTAATGATTAAGTTGGCTAAAGGGGTCAAGAGGACTAGAGAAGGTGTAACTGGATTTATTGAGCAATTCAAAGATGTATTTGCTTGGTCTTATGATGATTTGAAAACATATGATAAGAGTATCATACAACATAAAATTCCTCTGAAAGATGGAGTCAAGCCACATAAACAAAAGCTTAGGCAGATTAACCCATTGCTGTTAGCTCCGATCGAAAAGGAAATAAAGAAACTACTGCAAGATAAGATAATCGTTCCACTCAGATATTCAGATTGGGTTTCCAATCTTGTACCCGTCCGAAAGAAAAATGGAGAGATGAAAACATCGTAGATTTGAGGAGATTGAAATAGGCGTCATTAGAAGATAATTATCCTTTGCAAAATGGATTTTGTCCTTTAAAAAGTTGTGGAACCTGAATTATCTATGGTGGATGGATTTTCAGGGTATAACAGGTAAATTTTATGGAGAAGAAGAGGAAGATAGAAGAAAAGCGCCTTCACTATGCCAGGGAACATTCCATGAAAGCCTTGAGGGAGGACGCTGCTTTGATGAGCAGGGGGCCACGTTCCAAAGGGCGATGGATATCGCATTTGTGGGAGATGAGTTTGTGGTAGTTTATTTAGATGATGTCACCATTTTTTCGAGTTCTGATGAAGAGAATCTACAGCATTTGCAGAAAGCCTTCCTGAAGTGTAGAAAGTTTGGATTATCGCCGAATCCTAAAAATTCTTTGTTTGCCCTGGAATAAGGTAAACTGTTGGGTCACATTGTTTCAAAATAAGGTGTGAAAATAGATCCAGCGAGGGTTGAAGCAATACAGTCCATTCCACTGCCCTGAAGCAAAAAAGATATTCATAGATTTCTTGGAAAAATTAATTTTCTAAGAAGATTCGTTCCCAATTACGCAGAAATCGTCAAAAAGATAACGGACATGTTGAAAAAGGATGCCGAAGTGAAGTGGGACAAATAGGCACGAGAATATTTCCAAAGGATTAAAGAAGCTTTAAAGGAAGCGCCTGTTCTCAGTAGTCCAGATTATCTGAAGCCATTTCAAATTTTCTCGTTTGCATCTCCTTCAACAATTGTTGCTGTGTTATTACAGAGAAATGAAGAAAAGCATGAACAGCCTGTAGCATATTTTAGTAAAGTTCTCCGAGATGCAGAATTAAAGTATAATATATTGGAGAAACAAGTATATGATTTGGTGAAAGCACTGAAAGCTTTCAGAACTTATATCCTTCATTCTCAAATATTAGCATACGTTCCCAATTCAGCTGTAAAAGATGTGCTAGTACAGAGCGATGTGGAAGGTAAAAGGGGAAAATGGATTGCTAAAATCCAAGAATATGATTTGGATGTAAAGCCAACCAAGCTAGTTAAACGATTGGGATTGGCCAAATTATTGACAGAATCCAATTTCCAAGCATTGGGAATCAATTTGTTGGCCCCTGTAGAGGAAGTCGATGGAGGAACAGGTGATAAGCAGTCAAAGACAGCAATTAAGTATAAATTTCTCTGCTCGGAGTGGTATAAGGATATTGTACATTATTTATGCTTTCTTTCATGTCCCCCTTCAATAAATAGAGCTAAATATAGGGCTTTAAAACTTAAAGCCTAGCCTTATGTCATAATTGAAGCAAAATTATATTGGAAGGATCCGGCTGGTGTGTTGTTTGTTGTGTCTGACAGAGGAAGAAATTTCAGAAGTGATCAAGGAATATCATGAATGCTTGTGCGGAGGGCATTACAGCTGGAAGGTAACTGCTCATAAAATATTCAAATCAGGTTTCTATTGGCCATCTGTGTTTACTGATGTTTATAAAACAGTCAAAATTTGTCAAAAATGCCAATTATTTGCAGAAAAGAAAAAGCTAGCTCCATTACCTCTTCTCCCTGTTTTTATTGAAGAACCTTTTAGACAATGGGAGTTGGATTTCATTGGAGAAATCAATCCACCATCCAATGGGCAGTTTAAGTGGATTCTTACTACTACAGATTATTTTACAAAGTGGGTGGAGGCAATCCCCACCAGGAAGGCAAATGATTTGGTTATTATGAAGTTTCTGGAGGAGAATATCTTTAGCAGGTTTGGATGTCCAGTGAAGATTGTGACAGATAATGCACAAGTTTTCAGCTCACTCAGGTTTATTAATTTTTGTCAAACTTACAATGTGATATTGTCTCATTCTACAGCTTATCATTCACAGGGAAATGGATTGGCAGAATCTTCCAACAAAACATTGGTAAGAATTTTGAAGAAGACAATCAGTGAAAACCAGAATAATTGGGATACGAAGTTAGTTTTTTCTCTGTGGGCAACAAGGATGACTACTAGGAGGTCTACTGGCAAGTCTCCTTATGAGCTTGTATACGGCACTCAAGCATTGTTCCCCACACAGTTGGTAAAACCTGTGATTTCTTTTCTCCAAGATGCTCAAGCAGAACCAAATGCCATGATCAGAAGAATGAACAATGTGATGGAACTAAGTGAAAACAGAAATCAAGTTCGGGACAACTTGCTCACTTATCAGCAGAAGATGAAGGCAGTATTTGATAGGAAAGCAAAAGAAGTCATGTTTCAGAAGGGAGACTTAGTATTGAGATAGGATACACGAAGGGAAGACAAAGGGAAACACGGCAAATTTGATCCCTTGTAGTATGGCCCATTCAAAATTAATGAAGTCAGAGGAAATAATACTTTCATGTCGGAAAATCTTGAAGGAGAAGTGCTGGATATGCCTGTGAACGGGCAATATCTCAAGCATTATTTTCGGCATTAAGCAGTTGCTTGTTCATCATTGTATATATCCGGTGTGATCATTGTACAGTTTCATCAAGCAATGTGTGACTCCATGCCCGAGGTGAAGGCACTAATTTGCAGGTTCTTAGTGTTTTGTGGTAAAAACACTATCCCCAGGTGGAACCAGATGTTGTGGATCACTATCTGCATATCCTTTTTATATTTTATTTCGAAAATCTAAAAAAAAAAAAAATCAAAAATCAAAAATCAAAAATATGCTATAGTATGAAGTTATTAATACTTTAGCATAAAAAACAAATGCAATGTATTTCGAATGATTGAAGTACATAAAGTAGTCATAAGCTTTATTTCAATATGTATGATTTCAAGATTAAGCCCCGAGCAGCTTCCCGAGCGGAAGTCGTGATCACATAAAAGGGCTTATGGATAAGCTATTGCGGGGGGAGAATTAGCTCGTCGGTTATCAAATCCCGACCCCCCGTAGTTTACTAGTCAGATCTTGGTTCTGCCGTGATCAACGGCTTGGATTTATTACGGGGGGTATGGGTTAAAGTTTTCCGCCGTACTCAAAGACCCCCCGCAATGATGTCATCAGGTGAGGTGGAAAGCAGCTGTCATCCACTCTCAACTGTTTTTCCACGTCATTCCAGCATTTATTACGGATTCCCGTAGCCTATTAAAGGGTTCTTCCGTCCCGTTTTTTTCTATGTGTGACTGTTTTCCCTTTTTAACCGTGTCCCGCCACCTTTGCATTATCCGTTACCCCGCGAATTGCTTTCAAGTTCCTGTCAGTCATGGCAAAACGAACATCTTTGGCTGGTTCATCAAACCTCAGTCCCCTCCTAGATAGTGAAAAGGATGTTCATGATACCGCGTCGTCTGTCAATCATCCCCTACTGCATTACCAAGATGATGCAAGGATGGGAAGAAAAAGCACATGAGAACAAGCAGAAACTACAGAAAGTTGAAGATGAAATAAAAGAGCTCAAGGAGAGATTAAAAGGTAATATCTCTCTTATTAAAGCTAAGGATATCATCTGGAATGAGATCATTTCAGAAATGCAGTGAAAATGGGATTCCATGAATATAATTGCTAGAGAGAAAAGCATTGTTTCAGAGCATGAAAAGGAGCTATTATCTGAGAAGCAGGCCGCTATTAAAAGAGCGAATTGGACCAGAAAATTCATGAACTTTATCAATGCCAAGACAGATGAAGAGTTAGGAGATATGGGGATACAAGATAGATACTTTTGTGTTGAGGAGGTGAATAAAATGATAATCAAAAATGATCTTCGGAAGGCCGCAGAGAAGCGGTTACTGGGAATTAAAGAGATAATTAAAAAATTTGATATATCATTCGACAAATTGACGAGAACGGGTTTGCCTTCATGCTGGATGGAGAAAGGGGATATCATGTCATGGAAGTTCTATGAAGATCAGTTGATATTTGCAAAAAGCAGAGCAGATGGCAGGCATGAAAAGACACAGGTTTTAAAGGGAGAAACGGTATTTAACTTCTTACAAAGGCATTTCCTCCTGCTATGGATGGTGAAGACATTATTCACAGGTAATCTTACTCACAGTTAGGTTGTTGCATTTAGACTGGAATATCATCGTTATAAGAATGCTTCGACGACTCAGGATAAGCTCTGGAAAGAATGCAAGTGATTTTCTATGGACACAAAAAAGGGAACTCCAGCCACTCAGCCACAAGTAGCTGTTCAGCCACAAATAGTCATTGAGACAGCCACTATTTCAGGAGCATCAGTTCACTTAGATTAGAAATTATCACATTTTATCATGTTTTAAATGAAGTCATGTAAATGTAATAGAACTTTTCCGAGGCATGTACCTCCACTACAGTGAGTAGTTAAGCAGTTAGAGTTAGTTAGAATCAGTTTCGTTACTGGAAACCATTTTGGTCATATTGTATTTAAAGACAATTTGAAGAAGAAATAGGGTTCCGAGTTTTGGACCTTGAAGCCTAATTTTGTACTGAAAAATATTGAATCAATGAAAAGCTTTGCAAGTTTCCATTATTCTATCTGTGTTGAATAGTTTTCCAGTTATCATTTCGTTTCCATATCTACGAATAAAGTAGAGTGATTTGAGCTGCAGGTCTCTTGATATTTGTGTATCTAAGAGTTAAACATCCTTAATGGGTGCTCCTCTATTTTAACTTTATTGTTGCTCACTTCTTCAGGGTTTTATAATGATAGATTCTGTTTTAAGCAGCATATCAATTTAAAGTCCTTTTCTTTCTTCGTCTTCCATTCATTCACTTCAGCATAAAGAGAACATGGCATTGCAGAACTTGTAGGGATTTGATATTTGGAGATTATATTATTAATATTTGAAGTTTTAATAAACAGAGACAGATATATACTTGTTTGTGACATAATCTTTAATGTCTTGAGCACGGATTCCTTTACACAGCAAGGAATTGTTTCTCAAGGAACAACATTATGAATGTTGAACTTGACCCTACTCTTAATCATTTCATTTGGAATGGGCTCAACAGTATCCAATATCAAATAATACAAGGTGACTGTGAATACATTGCAAAACTAATACCTAAAAGGGAATATGCGCTAGTTATTGCAGATATTCCTCATGGTTTCAATTTTCGAGACATTGAATATGATAGTGAACCATATACTTATCAAGATTTTAGTAAAGTGGTTACGAGTTTTCCAAAAGTTACAACATCACTACTTTGGAGATTTGTGACATTTCATTCAGACACACAATTTGCAATGTTATTAACAAGCTTCAAGGGAAAAAAAAACTCAAGGATGCAACTTACATGGTAAGACTTTGAAATTGTATGTTCGATCACTGTTAAATTTTTTTATTTATGCACAATTTAATTGAACTTTTACTATGTTATGTTACAGGCAGAAGTCAAATATTGTTTTTTTCTGAAGTTCAACCTATTATAAATGATTGTGAGTTCATCCATGTTGAATTTTGGACAAAAGAGGATAGCTATAAGTGTATTCTTATGAATTGAGTAGATAGGAAGTGTCATAGTCAAGTATTGGTTCATGATGTAGTTGTAAGAAAACTAGCATATGAGTATAAAGATGCAAAAGGAGATATAGTTAACATTTATCAGAAACCACAAGCATTGATTAATTATCTTATAGATCTATGTTCAAATGAAGGAGATTAGGTTTTGGATTTACTCTGAGATTCAAGTAAGTTTTATTATACAAATTTGAATTTAAATATTTTATGTTTTACTTTTTATATGTTTATACTAATTTTCTTGTTTATTTCTTTTGTGCTTGATGATTAGGTACAACACTAGCATGTTGCCTACAAAAAGGAAGAAATTGCATTTCCATTGAGAAATACCCGGTGCAATGTGTTATCACTCAGTAATTTCTCCAGGTTCAAGAAAGAAATATTCTGAGGTAACCACAAACCTAGTTCAAACTCTAGGATCTAGCCTTCCTAGGGTTCAGAGAGGGATCTCTCTTTAAAGTTTAACTTTGTTTTAATTTGTGAATATTAGGCTAGCTATGAAAGTGCAGTTTTGGTTTTGTTTTGATAGATTTGGTGGGAAAATTTCACTTGGAGGGATAGATAGAGGGAAATCTATTTGTCCATTGGGCTATGGAGTCTAAGTCAAGCTAACAGAACTAGGATCAAGGCCTAAAAGGTCAAATGTCTTCAGGGCAAGATAGATAACCCTTGTGGATCTTGGAAAATTGGTTTTGTGAGGTGGTATGATCGGGATAAAGGGCACTTAAGGATCCTTTGATCCGGAAAAGGGAAGTATTAGATAGAGGTCAAATGAGAGAGGGCGCAATTAAGGATTCCCTACACTAGAAATCAGAAGAAAACAAAGAAATTATAACTAGTTAAAAAAGGGGTGTTATTAACATGTCCTTTAGTAATACTCCTATTTATACATTCAGATTTAGAATTAAAACACAGATGTATGCATGTAACAAAGAAAGATAACAATGACAATTTTTAGAGAGTACTTCACTCCAGATAGCTTATCACAAGGATCCTGAGGTATGATGCCAAATAGTTGATCCAGTCTGCTACTCAAAATTGAAACCCAAAGCCTTCAAGTCAACAAAATATCTAAATTAATCTCTAGAAATTTTATTCCACACAAAACACTTCAAAGAGTGATGTATTTATACAAATTCTAAACTAAAATATCTTGAAAAAATATCAAGATTGGTTTACAAATATCTCCAACTGTTTTACATACATAGAACTTAATTAAAGGACACTCAAAAGTAATGCATCTATTTGGCACTATTTTTTATGGATAGGTGATAACAAAGAGGATAATTCTAATTTAATCTCAACTCTTAGTTGATGATGAGGCATCCAAGTCACTAACTGTCTCCTTTCTTTGTGCATTCTGCTCTAGCGATTCTGCAAATTTGGGGTCCAATGATACCTTTTTATTTCTCAATCCGAAATAGATATGTAAAAAGTGAAAGAGATTATTGTATATAAATATTTTTTGGAGATAAACCTCTCTCAGTTCCCTAAAATTCAGCTCCATATGTTCACAATTGGCTCTGCAAAAAGATGTGTAAAACAGAGCTTTGCACAGTCTGGAAAATAGGATGTAAAGATGTGCATGTATCTCTAATTCCATAATACCTGTGCAAAAAGTGAGATAGTTTTTTGTAGATGGGTCTCTTAGGAAGAAAAACCTCCTTAATTTTTGTAATAGGTATTTCTGATTGGCCACAATCTTCTCTACAAACTAATGACTTAACAGGAATTTTCTGTAAAAATAGCTTTCAAATATTGTTTAATATTTACAAATCCATAATGGATTTTAGAAACGTGAGAGAGGTTTTTGTAGTTGGAGACCTTAGGAACATAAACCTCCTTCAGTTTTGCAAAATTCATCTTGGATTGGTCACAATAGTTTCTGCAAAACAATGACTTAAACATGAAATTTCTGCAAAAATGTCCCATTTTGCTCTGTTTTCATCTTTTAACCTTACTGTTCTTTTAACTGTTTTTACTTTCACTTTGGATAAACTTCATTTTTTTTTAAATTATTTTCATCTTTATTTACCATTTACTGCCTCCATGTTTACTTCTACTTTTTTACCTTGACTGCTCTGTAACTTTGTTTTAACCTTTACTGTGAGTTTCATCTGATATACTTTAACTCTGATGCTCTTTGACTGTTCTATTTTCACTGTCACTGTGAATTCTTACTTTAATTTTACCATTCGCTGTGTAATTTCATCTTTCTAATATCTCTCTGACTTGATTTTAGTCTTTCTTTGTATACAAACAGTTTGTTGAATGAAGCTTTTGAATTAAAATCCGAGAATTTGGAGCAAACAATTTTGTCAACTAGTATTGAAACTATTGGCCCAATTTCATACCCTTGGAATAATCTGCAACAATAAAAAAAAATCATTAATAAAACCCTGGTCTGAAGGGAAGCCAATAATGATTTTTATGGAACAGGGAATATAGTGAAAGGAGTTCTAGCCATAGTAGGGGTTTTCTCGCAATTTTGACCTCCAGGTCTTAGGAACTCTATTTTTAGGTTTTTTGTACACTTATGTAACCTTAGACTGTTTACAGAAGTATTTTTGGCTTAGATAGGGGTTCTTGGATTAAAATAGGCAGAATATGGTTCTATACTTGAATTTATCCTTCAATTCCAATCTTCAAAATGATTTGAAAATGACTCTGAGGCATTTTGATAGGTTCTGTAGTATCTTTTCTGGTCTCTAAAGGCTTTATGGAGTCTTTTAACAATATTTAATAGAAAATTTGGGCTTTTCACTGGTTCTAGGCTTGAAAATGAATCACAGGCTTGGTTTCTTTACTCGAGAAGAGCAATACAGTTGGAGAATGCAGAAAAGGGATCAAAGAAGCGATTTCGAGGTTTATTAAGCATTTTTAGGGTTAATTTAGTGTGCAATAAATGAATGTAAAATTGGGCAATGATGGTTTTCAGGCTTGAAAGTACAGAAACCACGAGTGGTTATCGCGCGGATGTCGAGTGGTAAGTGGTTTCAAGTCCAATCTACGCGATCCAATGAGGGAATGCCACGTAGAGGAGAGAGAAATGGGTGAAACCACCCATTTCGCGTGGTCTTGGCTGTTGGGCAGTAGATAAAAATGCCAATTTTTTTATTGGACTCCTCTTTCGGAGAGGTGCAAGATCGATCTAAAGATCATCTTGATCCAATTAGCAGAACATTTATTTTGAATTTATTCAAAATATGTGCAGGTCGGCCTAAAATGAAATGTAGGCTTGAAGCCCCAGTAGTTGTGTCACACACCCTCATTGATGGATATAAATTGGACAACGTTGGGGGACATTTTCACTCATCACATCCTCACCATTTTCTCCCTCATCATCTGATTGGTTCGATCACCATGGAGTCTCTTCTCTTCACACATGGGAAAATTCAACAAGGAGAAAATTATGTTTTCGGCCTAGGGTTTCTACCACAGGGTTGACCAGCATTGACTTTGGTCAACGCATGGTTAAATTGACCTGAAACTCTCCCAGCCTTTTGATTTCCTCAATCCTTATTTTTTGGCACAATTCCCGAGGCTGGACGTTGACTTTGACTTGGCTGCATTGACTTTACTATTGTTGTTGTTTGCACTGACCGTTGACTATGACAATGTTGACTTTCATTGAATTTTGGGGTTGACTGATCTAGCTATCCTAGAGGGTTGTGTGACACTTTTGGTTGGTTGACCGTATTGAGACTTTGCTAGTTGAAGCATCCTGTTGACCGTCGTAACGCACCAACACACTTATATATTTTGGCTTGTCTTCTACCGATCTATTGGTATGTTCTATCAGCATTTTACTTTATTGTTTATGTGATTGCTGACTAATATTGGGATAAAAAGTAAAGTTGCATCAAGCATAGAACATCTACAAAAATTTACAATATATTATTTTTATAAAAATATGATTTTATATTTTTATGGAAATATTTGTTTTAAATTAAGATTATATTATAATTTTTTTAAATTTTAAGCCTAAGTCAAACGAAGCATTTGAGCTTTATGAAGAGCTCTAAAAAACGCTATTGGTGGAGGTAGATTTAAATTAGTGTATCAAAGTTGAAATACCTTTGGCAAGTCAAGTCATTGAAATGGGTAACCTCTAGGTAGTTTTAAATGGCAGAGATTGTAAAAAAAAATCAAGGGTCTTCATTCTATTTTGGACCCCCTCAAGCTTTTCGACATTTAATGGAGGAAGGGGGTCCAAAATTAGTTGTTTTTCAAAACAACTTTGGAACACGTGGCAGAGGTTGAATCAATTCGCACCTCCCAACTACAAAACTGCTTACCGTTATGGACCCCCTCCAAAATCCATCAGTGGTTTCAAGGTAGGGTCTGTCTGTGGCTGTCAGCGTCGGTGTAGATGATAATACCTTTCAAATAGACTCTAAATATGTTTCCAAAATACTGGTTGAATCATCAAATTTGGAGGTTGCGAGGGAATTCTACAGGAAAGAGCCGTTGGGTGCATGGTGAAATCTTTACCAGTCGAGTATCTAAGCCCAACAATGGTGGCAGCAAAAAAAACATCAACTCTCATCTTGAAATTATATTTCGAAATGACCAACTGCAACCATGGTTGTTTGTAAAGTGCCTAGAATTATCACATTTCAATTAGATTGATCTTATGTGCGCATGTATTTTTTTTATCACTGGTCTGGTTTCTCTAAAAAAAATTCACATCTCAACATTTGGAGATTTACAATAAGATTATGAATGAAACTCAGATAACACAAGCATGACATCTTCAACACTCTCTAACAACAAATCTGTCCTAAGGCTCTCTGATGAAGGGGCTTTGAACCCTGGACCTGCAACAACAACTGCATCAATCATAGCTTGCCAATAAGGACTTCTGGCACAATGGAAAGGTATGTCATAATAGTACCAAAAGTTAGCAATGGCCTTCCTTGCTTGACTATGGATATTTTTGTAGGTTGGGAACCGGGTTTTGTGCGGGGAGGAAAAAAAGTGTTTATGTTTCCACCTCCAGTGTTGAATGCAGGAGGATTCATTTGGCCTTGAGTTTGACTTGGACTTGGAGGCATGTGTGGGAAACTTAGGAACAACATTGAGGATTCAACAAAGGGAGTTGACAAGGGGGTATTGGAAGAAAATTTGTCAACTCTGAGAGTTCCTATTTCTTTATTTTTCTTTGCTTTCTTAGCATTATGCTGACTCAACATATCAAGGACCAAGGTTGTTTGGTGTTTGACATTTTCGTCGACCTTGTCGCAGAGACCTATATCATGGCCGGGTATCTGTGCAAGGTGGTACTTGAATCTATAAATGCCTCCGCTACATTTTGATTTGCAAAATTTACAAAGGATCCTGGGGTCTCCGAGAATCTTGTCAGAATAAGCCCAAGCAAAGTCCTTCTCCCTCGACATTGTTGTTGTTTTGAACTTGTGTTTGAATTGTGGTTTCTGTTAAGATTTGGAGTCGTCTTTGGTTTAATTTGGCTCCTGTAAAACAGTAAAAGACAATAAAAAATTAAAATTAAAAATACCATATATGTTTGAACTATTAAAATTAAAATACCATATTGACTATTAAATTTTAACATTGGCCGCTCCAGCAAATATTCACTTTGGCTTTCAAAAATAATAATAATCATGGCTAGACTCACAACAACAACATGACCATTTCTTCTACTATGAAAATTTATAACACAGTCTGTAATCAAGAGCAAATTCTGTAATCAAGACAAGCATGGGTCACCTATGATTCACTCGAAAACTACTCTCATTATGGAAGAAAATTCGGATGACTGATCTGAGAAAGAGATATGAAGGTTAAAACTTTCAATGTTGGCCGCTGAACTTTTCGATTAGTAGCTTCAAACTTCTGTCGACAGTCGAGCTTTCTGGGAGTGTTGGCAAATGATGGGCAGTAGTATTTGGCCGCTCCAGGCTCTGACAACTATTACATACGTCGCCCATCTGTTTACTAGTTGAACTAAACTGAACTATGAAATAAATGCCCGTCCGTTTACCAGATGAATTGTGAAATAAACGCTGCCCGTTTACCTTCTCCGAACTTCGATGTATCGTGAGTGTAGTATTTGGCCACCCGTGAACTATTAACAGTTGAACAGTGAATTTTGAAATGAGTTATAACTACGCCGCCCGTTTACCTTCTCTGAAGTTCAGCATATCGTGAGCACTGTTGGTTTTGTAACATTGCAAAGTGTTCCAAGTCTCAAAATTTGTAAGGAGGCTTGGAAATTAGTATTTCAAAGAACCTAGAAATCATTTGTGGAAATTCCACTCGGTTCATGTCTTATGAAAATAATTAATTATTTTAATGGATACCCTAAGTCTAAACTTAGGGAAATTAAATAATTAATGGGTATTAAAAAGACAAGAGTGTGAATCTTCTAGAGAACGAAGATCAAGTCAAGTTTTAATCTTAGCTATTGATTCGACTTCTAATTTGGGCCATTGATTCATCAATGAGAAGATTATAAAAGAAGGCTTGAGGGTTCATTTGAAAAATAAGTCGGGCACACACTCAGTAACCCGAAGGAAGTCGATTATGAAGGAATAGAATTCGATTTCAGAGGGAGAGTTGCAGGGCACAGTTGCAGAGGCAGAAGAAGGAGATGGAGTCAACACTAACAGAGAAGAAGGAGAGAGAGACGGAGAGGGACATAGAAGGGAGCGCATAGTGCCTATGCAGAGCCCACACCGAGTGATGCAGTCCAGCGCAGGGACTGTGTAGAGAATCACACAGAGTGACGGAGAAGGAGGCAGTGGGTCTTCCAGGTGTTAGAAAATATCCAGAAGGAGCTGAAGAATTTATCTCAGGTGTGTTCTAAAGAATTATGTCCATCTTTTCCTTGTAAAGAATTTCATTGCAGAAGAATAATATATAAACCCTCATCTGCTGCACCAGTTTTCCCGCATTGGGTTTTTTCGTGGACAATTGTCCAAAAATAGCTATGTCTATGTGATTGATTCTTATGCTTGTATTTCTTACTGTTCTATTCTCTGGATATACTTAAGTGAATTCTGCAGTAGTATTTGTTTCTAAATTTACTTAAGAACTCTGTAAATAACTTATTAGAAACAATAAGTAGGAGAAATAAATCTATCACTGCAGAAGTAATTTCTAGAGTGAAATTTTCACATGGTATCAGAGCAAAGATGAGTAACAGGAGTAGAGAACCAACGATAGAACGTGATTCAGATGTTGCTACAACAACATCTAAGAAGGGTTCATACAGTTCTCCAGAAAGGAAGGGAAGCATGAAAGAACAGATGGATCACGACGTTTTTGTTCTAGCATCTAGATTGGAAGAAGATTTTGCTTGTGTGTCAAGCTCTGCTTCTCCTTAGATCTGGTATATAGACAGTGGAGCTTTTGCTTACATGACGGGGGTGCGAGAATTTTTCTCAAGCTACCAAGAAGAGCAGATGAACTTTAAGATCACCATGGGCAATAAAGAAAAATGTACCCCTGTTGGAAGAGGTACCATAGTATTTCAAACAGAAGATGGTAACAAGCTTCGGGCCACCAATGTGCTGCATGTGCCTGGGTTGGGGATGAATTTACTCTCTATGTCATAGCTTCAAAACAAAGGCTATGATGTCTACTTCATTGGAAATAGGGTATACGTCAAACACCCAAATTGGAAGAAGAAGGCACAAATTGGAGACAGGAGCAATAAACTCTACAAGTTACAACTTGGATCTCCAATGGCACTGATAGGCAACACTGATAAGAAGGATTTGAATGAGCTATGGCACAGGAGAATGGGGCACTTGCACCATGGGGCGTTAAGGATTCTCAAGAATACTGTCACGGGAGTTCCAGAATTGAGCACCAAGCGAGACGATGTTTGCAGAGGGTGTGCATTGGGAAAGTATGCCAAGACAACGTATCATAGAAGCAACAATAGGGCTAAGAGTGTGTTGGGTTTAATACACTCGGATATTTGTGGACCATTGTCCACTGGAGCTCTTATTGGTGTCGAATATTTCATCACCTTTATTGATGATCATTCCAGGAAGACCTGGATCTACTTTCTCAAGACCAAGGACGAAGTCTTCAGTCGATTAAAATAGTTTAAAACTCCAATGGAAAATCTGACAGGAAAGCGGATCAAGGTATTGTGATCAGAAAATGGTGGAGAGTACATTGATAAAGACTTCATTGGGTTCTGCGCAAGGGAAGGCATCAAAAGAGAATGGACCACTCCGTGTAATTCAGAACAGAATGGTGTGGCAGAGAGAGAATAGAACCATGTCGAAGCTACAAGGGCAATGATGTATGATCAAGACATGCCCAAATTCCTGTGGGATGAAGCTTGTAATACAACTGTTGACGTTCAGAACATGATTCCTCACAATGCATTGGGTAAGATCACTCCAGAAAGTATCTTCATTAGTAGCAAGCCTGAAGTGAGCCACTTTAGGATCTTTGGCAGTGCAACATATTGTCATGTGCCTGACGAGAAGAGGAAGAAGCTGGATAATACTGTGGAAAAAGGATATCTGGTGGGATATAGCGAGAATGAAAAAGAGTACTGCATTTACATTCCTGAGAACAGGAAAGTTGTAGTGTGGCGGGATGTGAAGTTCATGGAGGAAAGGGCTTTTAGGAAATCCCGGGAGATGCCTTCTGCTACACAATCCGAGGAGGATCCGCTGGTCCAACCACAATGACCTGTGGAGGGTAATACGAGTGCCTCTCCAAGGCACGAGGATCCAAGGGATACATCTCCCGAGGACTTGTAGGAAGGAGAGCAGGTAGATCCACCCACTACCAGTAGTAGAACGAGTAGGGAATTACGAAAAATTATAAGGGACGCAGAAGACTTTGTTGGAGCCCCCAGAAATTAGAAGAGGCAGCGCAGGCAACCTGAAAGGTACCAAGCTCTGGTAGCGCAGGTTGGGGAACCCTCTGGTTTTTGGGAGGCAACTCAACATCAGGTATCGGTAAGATGCGATGGTGGAAGGGTACAATTCCATCATGACGAATGATGTCTGGGAAGTGGTCCCTAGACCTCAGACAGAAAAGTTGTAGGTTCGAGATGGATCTACAAGACCAAATATGCTGTAGATGGTAGCATCGAGAAATTTAAAGCTAGGTTGTGGCCAAGGGGTACACTCAGAAGGAAGGGATAAATTATGAAGAGACCTTCACCCCAATAGCTTGATATACTTCCATTAGATCCGTGATATCCCTGGCTGCGCAGATGGGATGGGAGATTCACCTGAATGGGGTGATAGAAGAGGAAGTATACATTGAACAACCAGAGCGCTTCGAGACGCATGAGCAGAAGACTCATGTGCACAGACTTAAGAAAGCCTTGTATGGACTAAAGCAAGCCCCTAGAGCTTGGTATGGTTGAATTAAGAACTACTTGCAGAAGATGGGGTTTTTCAAGAGTGACGCAAATCCCAATATCTACTATCTAAGAGTAGGGAGTGAGCCTTTGATACTGGTGCTATATGTAGATGATCTATTTCTGATAGGATCATCTAGGCTCATCAAGGACTGTAAGGAGAATTTAGCTGCAGAATTCGACATGAAGGATCTAGGGCTGATGCATTATTTTCTGTGTTGGAATTTTGGCAGCAGAAGAGAGAGATCTTCCTTGGTCAAGGAAGATATACTACAGAAATTTTGAAGAGGTTTCAGATGGAGGACTGTAGACCCATGGCTACTCCAATGATTACCAACTGGAAGAAAATTGACATGTCCGAAGATGATGAGGTTGATTCTACCTTATATAGACAACTCATAGGATCTCTTATGTATATGGTCAACACGAGGCCAAACATCTCTTATGCTGTCAATACCCTCAGTCAGTTCATGGTAGAACCAAGGAGGGCTCATTGGGCAACAACCAAACATGTTCTCAGATATCTACAAGGAACAATCAATCTTGGACTTAAATACACCCGAGGCAATGACATCAGGTTGAGTGGGTTCACCGACGCAGATTGGGCTGGGAGACCAGTAGATTGGAAAAGTACCAGTGGGTATTGTTTCAGTATTGGATCAGGAATGACCTCCTGGTGTAGTAGTAAACAAAAATCCGTGGCTTTGAGCTCAACAAAGGGAGAATATATGGCAGCAAGCACGACTTCGTGTGAGGCCATATGGCTTCGAAAACTGCTTGTGAACTTACTCAAGGAAAAGATGGAGGCGACCACCATTTTATGTGATAATCAAAGTTGCATCAAACTCTCTGAAAATATTGTGTTTCATCATCGGTCGAAGCACATTGACATCAGGTGTCACTTCATTAGAGACAGTGTCTAACGAGGAGCTGTACAGTTGCAGTACACTCCAACAAGAGAAAAAGTGGCGGATATCCTCACGAAAGCTCTGGGGAAGACAAAGTTTGTTGTTGGAGAACAAGTGGCGGATATCCTCACGAAAGCTCTGAGGAAGACAAAGTTTGTCTATTTCGGAGAAAAGATGGGGACGATCAAGAATCCATTTCAATAGCAGGAATGGATAGGATCAGGGTTCAGATGGAGCTGCAGTACAAATGAGGCAGTGATAGTGACAGTGTCATGGGCAGCAACGCAACACATGAGGGGCAACAGCCAAGGATCATCAACGCAGAGGATGCTTCAAAACAAAGCAACATGCAACAAACATATTGCTAGAACACTTTCCTTGCTAAAAGGGAGTGTTTATTTTTGTAGCATCGGAAAGTGTTACAAGTCTCAAAATTTGTAAGGAGGCTTGGACATCAGTATTCCAAAGAACCCAGAAACCATTTGTGGAAATTCCACTCGGTTCATGTCTTATTAAAATAATTAATTATTTTAATGGAGACCCTAAGTCTAAACTTAGGGAAATTAAATAATTAATGGGTATTAATAAGACAGAGTGTGAATCTTCTAGAGAACGAAGATGAAGTCAAGTTTTAATCTTAGCCATTGATTAGACTTCTAATCTGGGCCGTTGATTCATCAATTTGAATATTATAAAAGAAGGCTTGAGGGTCATTTGGAAAGAAAGTCGAGCACACACTCAGTAACCCGAAGGAAGTCGATTCTGAAGGAATAAAATTTGATTTCAGAGGTAGAGTTGCAGGGCAGAGTTGCAGAGGTAGAAGGAAACGGAGTCAAAATTGACAGAGAAGGAGGAGAGAGAGACGTAGAGGGCCACAAAAGGCATCACAGAGTGCCTACAGAAATCCCATGTAGAGTGTCACAGTCCAGCGCAGGGACTGCGCAAAGAATCACACAGAGTGTCGGAGGAGGCAGTGGGTCTTCCGGGTGTCAGAAAATCTCGAGAAGGAACCGAAGAATTTATCTCAGTTGTTTTATAAAGAATTCTTCCAGTCTTTTCCTTGTAAATAATTTCATTACTGAAGAATAATATATAAACCCTCATCTGCTGCACCAGTTTTCCCACATTGCATTTTTCCGGGGAAAATTGTGCAAAAATAATTGTGTCTATTTTATTGATCCTTATGCTTGTATTTCTTACTGTTTTATTCTCTGCATATACTTGAGTGAATGCTGTAGTAGTATTTATTTCGAAATATACTGAATAAATTTGTAAATAACTTATCAGAAACAATAAGTAGGAGAAATAAATATAACTGCAGAAGTATTTCTAAAGTGATTTTTTCACAAGCACTAGTGACTGAGCGGTGAAAAGTAATAAACCACAGGGCCGCATTTACCTTTTAGAGCGGCAACCCCAAATCAGAAAAATGGGAGAAAGCGAAATTGGAATAGGAAAAATCACGTGCTCGCCGAAATCGTCCATAATCACTAACTCGCGAGTCAGATTCGCTTTGACCACGAGTCAAACTATGTCAACGCTAGTTTGTCACAGAGTTTTGAGTTGGGTCTTTTCGAGGGCGAGCTGAGTCTGAATCGCAAGTACTCAAAGACTCTTGTAACACTGATCTTAACCACAAATCTATCAAACAACGAGATGGATGAAATCTCTTGAAGCGCAAACCATTTTGAGGGTGCAAAATTAAAGGTTTGCACCTTCAGGTATTTGATACCTCCTAATGCTTGATAGATCTAGGCTTAATATGGATATAGGTTGGTTATGTTTAATGTAATATACCTAAGGTATATTATCACTAATATGCTAATGAAATAAACATACATCATGTAAGTATAGTCATATGACAATGTATATCTATGTTGTGATAATGATAAGTCATCCCTCTGCCCAAAGGATATGACTTATCACCCAAATGTGTATTTATATACATGCAATTGTATCACGAGGTATCAATCCCATATAATCTAGTTCATTTTGATGGATATTAATTATGTTGATATGGATTTTATGGGTTTGTCACTTCATGGATGATGATTTCATGAAGTGAACCACTAAGTTTGCTTCAAGCAGTATTGGGTAGTCTTTCCACTTGGTTGTGGCCAAATATTTTTTCTCATGACAATGCAATTTTGGTCTAGTGACATTATTGCCCACCAAAAGTGGGTAAAACCTAGGAGAAAATTTTTCTCCCCTTTCGCCAACCAGCTAGCCAACAAACCTATGATGATCCACATATAGCTTTATGATCTGAAATAGATCTGAAATAATACTGAAGTAGAACTGAATATTTTCCAACAGTGAATTGATTGTTAACTCGATCGCTTAATGTGGAAGACTGAAGGAAAGGTGTTGAGATTGCAACAAGATGATGAGCTTAGTGGAAAGAAGTCGCCTTCACTAAGTGGGCCCGCAGGCTATTTTTGGTGCAAAGTCTATTTTTAGACTATGTCTATTTTTAGACATATGGATCATGTTCTATAAGTTGCAGGTTGCTATTTGTGGATGGTTGGTCAAGTCGGAAAAAATAGATGGAATTCTATTTTTAGACATATTGGGCAGAATCTATTTTTAGATTGGCAGTCTAAAAATAGATATGTCGAATATTATTAGCTCTTAATAATATTTAGACTCTAAACATTATCTTATTCTCTTGGAGCACTTCAATTAAGTGCACAGATGTGGCACAGGAGCCAACAAGGAAATTACGTTGTTCCCCGAGGGTTAAGTGGAGCTGGGTTGCAATGGATACTTTCCAAATAGAACTCAAGGAGTATTTGCTTGGTGGAGTTGATTAAGGAAGTTAATGGAGTTGTGTTCATTTTAACTAAGTTAGACTCAGTTGAGCTAGTTGTATCTAGTCTAACTGATTGATACACTAGTGAGAGTGGTGTGAATTAATTAGTTAATTAATTCACTAAATAATAACTCATTAATCAACTAAAGAATACATCAGTTAACTACAGTGCATGGACAATTTTAGTGGAGACCAGTGGAGAGGTAGGTGAAAGAGCAAGTGTGACTATCAGTTGTGACTATAGTGATGCATTGATTGCATCCAACACTCAGTGGAGATGCCAATGAGGATTGCGGCAGATATTGCCAGGTGGTTCAAGTACGAGATTGAGCCATCTCAGCGCATCGATTACGCAATAGAGGTTGGCTAATGTGTGGCAGAAAGTTTGAGCATGTGTTTTGCTAGATCTAGTTTGATTAGTGGTAAATTCGAGACAGCGAGATGTCAGGAGGAGCTTTGTACAATGATTGTTACATGATCTCTATGACATATAATATACAGATAGTTAAGCAAGCCCAGCCTTTATTCTTTCCTGTATGAAATATTGTGTCTAAGTATGTGTGATTGTTTATGGTTTTAATGTAAGATGCGATTGTTTCTATTTCCGCAATTAATGATCAATGGTAGAAAAGACTTTGCATGTGCATGAAGATAAAATAGTGTGTGATCAAGAGAATCTCGGTGAATAATATATCAGTTATTCAAATTTCTACATGGTATCAGAGCGATATTGATCATTGGAGCAATTGCAAAACATTGAAGCGGTTGAGTTTTGAGTTAGTGGAATTCGAATTTGCAGTAGTGTTTTCTTGGTGTCAAAGTTTAGATGTCTTTCAACGGATTGCGATTGGAGTATGCCCTTGAGGGCAGCTCAAATTATATTGCATGGAAGGACAGGATGGAGGCGGTGCTGGATGACAATGGGTTGAAGGAGTTCATAGATGCAAAAATTCCAAAACCTACTTCTAGCGATGTTGTCGTACTTGACGCATAGAAAAAGAATACAGAAAGTGTCGAAGGATTCTATTGGAAGGTGTGAAGGATCACATAGTTTCTAGCCTTCATGGTAAGTCTTCTCCATTATTGATGTGGAAAGCGTTGACAGATTTATTTCAAAGCAAGAACGACCAGAGGAAGTTGGCGCTCAAGGATAAACTCAGGAACATAAAAATGGAGAAAGGAAACAGTATGCCCAAGTACCTCACGAAGTTCATCCAATGCAAGGATGAGATGGGAAGTGTGAGGGTTAATTTTGATGACAAGGACTTAGTGAGCTTGGCTCTCCTTGGGCTTCCGAAGAGTTGGCATTCCTATCAGGACTCTGTCAATGGTCGGGAGAAATTGCCAGGATGGTAGCGACTTTGGCCGGATCTTGTGCAAGAGGAGATAAGGCGGAGTACCAGTGACGGATCTTCATCAAATAACTCTGATGAAGAAAATTGTGCTTTGGATGCCAAAGCAAAGAAGGGGAAGAGCAAGAAATCTTCTCAATCCGGTGCGAAAGGAAAGAAGCAGGACATGTCCAAGGTGAAGTGCTTTCACTGTCACCAACACGGACATTACACCACTAATTGTCCACAGAAGAAGAAAAATAAGCAGGTTGTTGGATCTGCAGCTGGAGAGGCCTTAGCTGCGCAGTTTGATCTGGATTTTTCACTGATCGCATGCTTGGTCTCAAGTGTGATGGGTTCAGTGTGGTTTCTTGACAGTGGTGCGTCTTTCATATGACCGGAGATAAAGATTTGTTTACTGATCTGGATGAGAAAGATCTTGGAGTGCACATCGAGATGGGTGATGATGGTAGATACAATGCGACTGGTATCGGTACCATTTCCTTTGAGAGGGAGTCTGGTAAACCCTTCGTATTGAAGGAAGTGATGCATGTTCCAATATTGAAGAAGAATCTTATCTCTGTGGCGATGTTAGAAGACAAGGGATATGATGTTGTCTTTAGCGCAGGAAAGGCTTCCCAAGGCAGAAGGAAATCGGTGAGACCTGAGGATATGGGTTCGAGCAAGAACCTTTTAATAATTGCAAGTAGATGGTCGTTACAAAGAATGGCGTGTACAGTAGAAGGAGTGGTGAGCCGAGATGATGGCGAGTTGTGGCACCGGAGATTGGGCCACCTTCACCATGGAGCTTTGAAGATACTGCAGCAGATTTCTACTAGGCTTCCTAAAGGTACACTTGCTCAGTCAGATCAGTGCAATGGATGTACTTTGGGAAAAATTTGTGAAAGCCACCTTTCACGAGAAGGATAGTCGCGCCACGACGATCCTTGAGAGAATTCACACAGACGTGTGTGGACCTTTCTCAGTAGCTTCGAAAGCAAAGCACAGGTACTATGTGATATTTGTTGATGATTTTTCTCGTAAGTGCTGGATATTCTTCATGCAGAAGAAGAGAAAGACATACTCAAAGTTCTGTGAGTTCAAGGCACTGGTTGAGAAAGAATCGGGGAAGCAGGTGAAGGCTCTTAGGAGCGAAAATGGTGGTGAATTCATCTCTGGTGAATTCAAGGACTTTTGCAGCACAGAAGGAATTCGAAGAGAGCTCATAGCACCTCATAACCCACAGCAGAATGGGGTTTCAGAGCGGAAGAATACAAAAATCGTGGGTGTTGCACGGGCGATGTTGCATGATCAGGGCCTACCCATACACTTGTGGGATGAGGCATGCAATACTGCAATATATGTGTGAACCGTTGTCCTCACAGGATACTTGGCATGACTACACTCGAGGAGGCGTTTTCTAGTAAGAAGCCTGATATTTCCCATTTGAGGATTTTTGGTTCACATGTTTACATTCATGTGACGAAGGATGTCAAGAAGAAGCTGGAGCCGAGTGCAAAGGTTGGGATATTTTTTGGGTACACTGATATGCCCCACAACTATTGTGTGTATTTTCCAGACAGTCGCAAGACTGTTGTGCGACGGGATATCAAATTTCATGAGGAGAAAGCCATGAAGTGTTTGCTTGAGAGGGAGCCACACTTGCATGCAGATGAGGAGTTATTAGTTCCTAAGGATGAGTCTCTGGATGTGGATCAGCCACAAGAGGAGGTTCATGGAGTGGAAGAGACCACTCAAGCAGCGCCAACCATCAGAGGGCGGAAGCGCACTATAGAAGCTGAGCGACTGGCTCAAGATGCAGAGAAGGTTGTAGGAGCACCTACATCACAGACGGAGACAATACCTGATCAAGATATCGATACATGGTTTTTGGGTGAGTGGTGAGTCAGGATGCAGCCATCTCTTCGGGGAAAGTCGAGGATCTTGCCAGTAAGATGCCGCAGGAAGAGGCGATCGATTGTCGGTCACAAGGGAGATTGTCCCAAGGCCAGAAGGGAAATTAGTGGTGGGTTCGATATGGATCTACAAAGTGAAGCAGGCAACTGATGGGAGTGTGGAGAAGTACAAGGCAAGATTTGTTGCCCGAGGCTTTTCATAGATTGAGGGGATCGATTATGAGGAGACCTTTGCACCTGTCGCAAGGTATTCTTCCATACGGACGATTCTTTCTCTCTCAACGCAGATGGGGTGGCACATTCATCAGATGGATGTGAAGATTGTGTTCCTCAACGGGGTGATTGAGGAGGAGGTGTACATAGAGCAGCCCGAAGGTTTCAAGATCTTCAATAGTGATTCGCATGTGTGCAGGATCAAGAGAGCGTTGTATGGGTTGAAACAAGCACCTCGTACTTGGTACACATGGATAGACAGTTATTTCACCGGATTTGGATTCTCCAAGAGTGAGGCGGATCCGAACGTATACTAGATTGTGGTGGAGGGTAAGTTGCTGATCATTGTACTTTATGTAGATGATTTGATTTTGACGGGTGATGAACTATTGATACACTCATGCAAGGCTGATCTTGCAAAGGAGTTTGAGATGAAGGACTTGGGCCTCCTTCATTATTTTTCCTGGGATTGGAAATTTGGCAGCGCAGTGATGGACTGTTTGTTTCTCAAGGCAAGTATGCCCGGGAGATACTCGAGAAGTTCAACATGCATGGCTGCAAGCCTGTTGATACCCCTCTTCCTGGTGGATGGAGGAAGGAGGATGCTACTTCAGCGGAGGTAGTGAATGCCACTGTTTATCGACAGTTGGTGGGGTCGCTTATGTATCTAGTCAATACACGACCCGACATATGCTATGATGTTAACCAACTTTCACAAGCTATGGTTAAGCCTACCAAGCTCTACTGGAAGGCAGGAAAGCATGTATTGAGATATCTCAGAGGCACATCGGGATATGGATTATGGTACAGACACGGATGGTGTGAGGCTATGGGAAAGAGGTAACTAAGAGCCCACGATAGAAAGAGTGACATCCGGAGGATTTTCAAAGATTTGGCCATGTTGCTTTTGGTACAAACAGAAGCAAAGATCCGTGGCACTCATTTTAGCAGAGGCCGAGTATATGGCAGCAAGTTTGGCTGCATGCGACGCTATATGGATGAGGAAGATCCTGGTCGGGTTGTTCGGTTCACACTTAGATCCTACTGTGATTTATTGTGATAATCAGAGTTGCATTAAACTCTCGGTTAATCCAGTATTTCATGATAGATATAAACACATTGACATCCAGTATCATCATATTAGAGATTTTGTGCAGCGGAAGATCATGTTATTTTCATACATTCCCACGGAGGATCAGGATGTTGATATCTTGATGAAGGCGCTCACCAGGAGAAAATTCGAATACCACAGAGGCAGCATAGGGGTGGAAGATAATCTTTATCTTGTTGAGAGGGAATGTTGAGATTGCAACAGGATGATGAGCTTAGTGGAAAGAAGTCGCCTTCACTAAGTGGGCCCGCAGGCTATTTTTGGCGCAAAGTCTATTTTTAGACTATGTCTATTTTTAGACATATGGATCATGTTCTATGAGTTGCAGGTTGCTATTTGTGGATGGTTGGTCAAGTCGGAAAAAATAGATGGATTCTATTTTTAGACATATTAAGGTGAATTATTTTCAGATTGGCAGGCCTAAAAATAGATATGCTCTCCATTATTATTAGCTCTTAATAATATTTAGACTCTAAACATTATCTTATTCCTCGAGCACTTCGGAAGTGCATGCATGTGGCACAGAGTCGGCTGTGTGAAGGAATTACAAGTATTCCTAAGTGGTTATGGAGTGCACGTACGGATATTTAATTAGAACTCATGAGACGTAGTTGTGGGCCTGACGTTGAGGAGTTAATGGATAGTCCAAGCCAGAACTAATCCAAACATATTGGAGCTACTCAGATTTTGTTTAACTGATCGACACCAGAGAGGAAAAAATTAATTATTAATTAATTCACTAATTATAAACTCATTAATCAACTAAAGAATACCGGCTAATCTCAAAGGAAGGACGCTTTCGGAGAATGCTAAAAGATAAAGAAAGAGCAGGTTAACTATCAGTTGTGATTATACTGTTGCATATTTGCAACAACCGGTGATTGGAGAATCCCATGAGGATTGCGCAGTACAAGCCAGGTGGTTCAAGTTATTTAATGAGCCATCCTACAGAATTGATTATGCAATAGAGGCTGGCTATCAGGTGGCAGAGATTGGAGCATGTGTTTTGCTATATATAGCTTGATTAGTGTGTAGCAATTCGAGGTTGTGCTGAGAGCTTGTGAGGATCTTTGTACAATGATTGTTACATGATCTCTATGACATATAATATACAGATAGTTGGGGGTTTTCAGCTTTAAGCTTTCCCATGAAATACTGTGTTCATATGTGTGATTGTTTATGGTTTTAATGTGTGCATGCGATTGTTTTTAATTCCGCAATTAATGATAAATGGTAGAAGAGATTTTGTATTGTGCATGAAGATAAAATAGTGTGTGATCAAGAGAATCTCGGTGAATAATATATCAGTTATTCAAATTTCTACAAAAGGAATTGATTTTACGACTTAAAATAGAACTTAAGAAGCATGTTAAACATGAATTTGCAGCAAAGAACATAGATAGAAGACAACACACATTGATTACGAAGTTTGTCCCTGGTGGACTATGTCTCTGGGTCTGCTTTCAAGATGGGCGTCCGTTTTATTAAGGATTGATCCAAGGAAGTATTTACACAAAAATACACCAAACTGAACGTGCTCGCAGGCACCTCTGGTCTCTGTCAACAAAAATCTCTCTCTCCTAGCTTTCCAATGCTTGTTTCAGTTCCCAATTCTGCCTCCGAACGACCAAGATACATTGAAAACAAAACTGCCTCTCTCTTCAGAAATATGAACACAAGCCTGCAAAATCACTCTTCCTCATCATGAGCAAAGGTTAAGGTTAAAGAAGTTCAATTTCAAACTCCTTGGGCCAAACATAGCATTTGGTTGAGTGAATTAGGTGTGAAAGACCTCTCGGTGCAATAGGTTTGTAACACCTTGGTGATTAGGTTCATGGTGGATATATTTTACAACTGCGCATAACAATAAAAAACCCAAAATAAAACATTGGATAACATTAACCCCGACAATCAGGCTAACAACAGAGTAGATGAACTGTTTGACGTGTGACAGGGCGGCGGACTAACCGCGGACTGCCACCTCGCAGGTTAGGTTCGGCGGCTTCGGCTGACCAGCGGTCAACTGTCCATGCGATGATTGCGGTCAGCTTCGGCGGTCTTCCTGCAACTGCGCATTAACCTTTCAACTGCGCGGTATATATATACGAAAGGGTTTTATACATATAGTTCCAAAACTTATATCATGGGTTATTACATAGGTTTTAACTTTGTTATATGTCATGTGCTAGGTTTTAGGATTAGGACAATAGGTTTAGGAATTAGGTCTTATTCTTAAACATGCAACCTAGATACAACATTACACCACTTAGGCTTAACTTATGAACCATAGGTTTACATACAATCTGCCCCACCATGACATTTTTACCATGCACCAAATTCAAACCAAATGACGACCCTCATCGAAAAACTGGAGAAACTGAAGAACTGAAGATTGAACTGATCTTCATTGAATTGATGCAATATCCTCCTGGATCAATCCTCTCCACTTGAAAGCTTTTGGAACAACAAAATTTTGATTTAATCAGATATCAGGTGAGGGTACAACTCCCTCACTCTTTCGATCTCCATTCACCTCGCCTTGCTAGGATTCATGCCCTTGAATCCCACTCGAAGATATTCAACATCTCCACACCTTGAAGTGTGTACCTTCTTGTCCAAGATGGTATCTTCCTGCAACTCATTCATATACTCAAGTGCCAAATCATCAATGATAGGAATCTGTGTATCTTCCTCTGGATCAATGATCATTGGAGGTTCATACAATTCAGATTTTCTACATTTACAACTGAATAAATATGCATGTAAGGAGGTAAATCTAACCGGAATGCATTGTTTCCAATCTTTTCCACAATCTTGAAAGGACCATACTTGATGGGTTTCAGTTTCTTATCTTCACCTTTCAACCTGTCTTTACTGATATACAACCATACCTTATCACTGACCTGAAAATGATGATACACTCGATGCTTGTCATGGCGCATTTTGTACTTGGCCTGAATCTTCTCTAACTGATCCTACACTGCTTCATGTATCTGTTGTATCCGTTGAATGAATTTAACTACTTTATTTGAATCGTTGTGTCCATCCACTTTATCTTCGTCACCAAACATGAAATCCATTGGTGACTTTGGTAGATACCCAAAACATGTTTCAAATGGCGATCAATTAGTCGAAGAATGTAAGTCTCGATTGTAAGCGTGCTGCACATAAGGTAAAGATTCATCCCACAACTTAGGATGTTTGTTGCAGTGACCTCGAAGAATATGTATCACTGTCTTGTTCACCACTTATGGTTGTCTGTCGGTTTGTTGATGAAAATTTGTGCTCTTCTTCATCTTTGTGTCCATGAGTCCCCACAAAGTGGACCAAAACTCTCCTACAAAGAGAGTGTCTCGATCAGAAATAATGGAAGTAGGTAACCCAAAATGAACCCATACCTGTTGAAAGAACATCTGTGCAGTCTGTTCAACAGTCACTTGCTTTTTGCATGGAACAAGAATGCACATCTTGCTGAAACGATCAACCACGACATACATGTAATCATGCCCTCTCTTGGACATAGGAAGTCCTCCAACAAAGTCCATGGACATGTTATCCCATGGTCGCGAAGGAACTGGAAGTGGCATATACAAACCAATCTTTCGATTGCTTGGTTTGCTTGTCGAACACATAACACATCCTTTAATGTACTTAACAATTGTTTCATACATGCGAGGCCAGCAGCAATACCTTTGAATTTGCACCATTGTCTTGCTTACGCCAAAATGTGCTGAAAAGCGAGAAGAATGTGCTTCCCGAATAACATGCGCCCTTTCTGTCTGTGGTATGCAAAACTTACCTAGATGATATAAAAACCTGTCATGAACATGAAAATTGACTTCTTCCACTTGAGTATCATGAGTTAGTGATTCATAAATATCTTTGAAATCAACATCTGTACTATATTGTTCTAAATAACTTTCAATTTTTAAAGAAATATTCTGCAGCACTACTGAAACATTCAAATATGGTCTAGACAACATATCGACTACTTTGTTTGTTACACCTTTCTTGTACTTAATTACTAAGTGAAATTTCTGAAGAAATCTCATCTATCTGTAATGGCGAGATTGTTGCAACTTAGTTTGAGACTGAAGGTACTGAAGCGGCTGATGATTTTTGTGAATCATTGTTTCCTTACCCATTAATTAGTGTTTCCATTTCTTAACACTTTCAACCAAATAAAACAGTTCTTTATCATATGTTGAATAATTTTCAGCTGCCTTAGAGAAAGTTTCTGAATGAAAACAAATAGGTTTCCCTTTTTGAAGTAGGATTGCACCCATTTCATAACCACTATCATCTATTTCAATTTCAAATGGCTGTTGAAGATCTGGTAAAACTAAGATTGGTGCAGTGACAATTTTCTGCTTAAAGTTGACACACATTCCCCATGTCCTGTATTTCTTAGGAACCAAAATTATGGGTGAACCACATGGAGATGAACTTAGTCGAATGAAGCCTTTTTCACCCAACCCTTGGATTTGTTTCTTTATTTCTTTGTTCTCTATGATTGACATGTGATACATTCCGACATTAGGAAGAAGGGAATCATATATCAATTGTATCCCATGTTGTATTTCTTGTTTAGGAGGCAAATGTTTTGGTTCTTTAAATAGACTTCGAAAAGAATCTACCACTTTAACCAAACTCTCTTTAAACTAATGTTCACAACCTGAAAAAGCATCATGTTGATCCTTATGTTGTTCTTTTACAACCATGAGTACATATCTCTTACTTGAACTTATTTGTCTCTTCATCTTATTAGCAGTAACTAAATCCAAGTGTTTTTTGATTTTATGTGCCCGAACAATGTATTCAATTCCATCTTTCTTAAGATGACATTTATGCTCTTACCTATGAAACAAATCATCATGATCAAAGAGATAAGGACTTCCTAGCACTACTACACATATGTCTAATGGAATCACATCTTAATCCACTTCATCAATGTAATTAGCTGTGATGGAAAATTTTAAACGACACTACTTTGTGAAATTAATCCGAGTCTTTTCTTTTAGCCAACCTAATGGGTATGGTCTTGGATGATTCTATGTCTCCAAACCCAATTTCTTAACTAATGCTTCAGATATTAAATTTCCCTGTGATCCACTGTCAAACAATGTATCTATTTTTGTGTGCTTAGAAGTTACCCTTATGTGAAATAACTCAACTCTTTTATCTCCATATAGATTATTTATGTTTGAAGAAGATGCAGAAGTACTAGAACTTGAACTAGCGTCAAAACTTTTACCTGTCTTCACTGCCATCCCCGGCAATGGTGCCAAAATGTTGGGTTGTATTAATCATGGTTAAATAACTAAAACAGTACACATAAATTATCAATCTAGGGATGTATTTTCTTTAAATGACAGTCGCATTGTCTGTCCCAATACATCAACCAAAAGAAAATCCAAATAAAGGAAATCGTTGTTGAAGTAAATGCTAGAAAGAAATCACTCATGCAGAAATAAAATGATCTACAAGACTGTGATCACACCTCAATTAATCTATCCTAGCATGCCACACAATAGTTACCCAGCTGGTATCTCTAATCTCACATGTGTAATAGCATATAAAGTACTGGAATTGAAGTAGATCTATTCACAGCTAAAACAGCAGCAACAACACTTCCACTAGTACATAAAGTAAACATATATATATATATATATATATATATAAACAGCTACCTTAATGTTGCAATCCCTGCTAAAGAGGATGGCCCTTCCTCCCTAGCAGGGTGCAGGTAGAGAAAGAACTTAACGGAAAATAAATTAGATAATTCATGTAACAACAACAATAGGATAACTTGTATTAATATGATCAAAATTATAGAGCCAAAGTAATGTTGTTCTCCGCTAACCTTTCGACCTCAAGGGTCCAGAACTATATAGTGGTTACACCTTAGAAAAACGAGGGATGGATCAGTCATGAGAATCCTATGATTCTCATGCTGATCAAAATAGAATACATATGGTCACAACCACTTATTAATAAAATTCTGACTGGAAAATTATAGATTACAATCAAAACCTCCAGGAGGTTGTTATCCAAAAATACAATACTTAATAACTTCTACAACTATCACGATAAATCACAACTGTATCGTAACAGCTAGAGGAGGGATCAGCATCAGGAGTTGACGTGATCCAATCAGTGGTACAGCTGTAACAATAGTTCATTAGTGGGCCTGTAACAGCATGGTGTAACAGTGTCGTGGTGTAACAGCTCACTATAACAACACACCTTTAATTGCTCCTATGCACCTCGTGCTCGAGATTTTTTGTGCTACAAATAGAATATGAAAAGACAACAAAAGACCATAGATCTTCTCCAAACATTCATCCTCAGTTAGTCATAAAAAAAGACATGATACGTCATAATAATTGATGAAATGCCAAAGTAATGAAAATAAGGTGAAACAACACAAGTTAAGATAGAATGGTAGGAAAAAGAGGCAAAAATAGTCCCAATGGTTATAGTCATGAGGTAAAATAGGGGAAACAAATGTAGGAAATAAGTGCGAAACTGACACCCAACACTTGCTTCATGGGTTTCATGAGCAAGATTTTATTTTAGGTTAATAGACTTCTTCTTGATGTCTATTATGGTTTTTTCCTCTAGGTATAAATATAATTAAGTGTCATTGTATGAAGGATCTAGTCTAGAGAAAATGCTCCAAGACCTTGCCAAAGAAATTGTGAAAGAATGGCTCTAGATAGCCCTCATTAACGCTGGAACATGTGCTCTACAAGTCAGCTTCATAAACATATATCAGATCGGCTGAATTATAGGTGCAAACAACTATATATACCCTACTAAACTGCGTAGAAAATAGAAAAGAGTGTGGACTATTCTGAGTTATATAAGTGCGGATTTCCTGAAGAAAAAGGTGGGGATTTCAGAGGACTTGTTCAGGGTTTCAAGTGCGGATATAAGGACAAAATAATTGTGGACTGTTCTGACTCTAAAGTGCGGATTTCAGAGGTGATAAGGGTTCAGATCTTAGAGGTTAAATATTTTGGATTCTCTCTATAATTTCCATAGTAAAAGGTGCAGATAAATCTAAGTTAGAAGTGTGGTCTTCTTACTGGAATTAATATCGATCTCTCTAAGACTATTGCAGCGTAAAGGAAACCTAGAATATGTGTTAATAAGTCTGAAGGAAGGATGTGGATCAGCCAGTAGAAGCTACAGACTTCATGAACAAGTAAATCTGATATATATATACACTTGGACAAGGGTCTATTCTCTCCTCGCATAACTTAGTGTAATATCCCAAAATAGGGAATTTCTACAACAATAAGAATATCTGAAGATATTTTAAAGTTGGAGATCCAACAATACTTGAATACAATAATGTAAGTTGTGTCAATTTACTTATTAAATGTGTATTAAACACATTCACATCAGATTAGGAGCATATCAGCAAAACTATATCTCCATATCTTATCTCCAAGTGGGGAAAAGCAGCGATCTAGACCATAAAAATGCTATTTCCAGAAAATAACGTTATAAATGTGAGAAATGGGACTTGGATCCCTTATTTCATGCAATATACATCTAACATATAGAATGGGAGTAGAAACAAATCATTCTATACAAGTTAAACAGATCTCCCGATTCTTATATGGCTGAAAAACACTGGAAACCCGTGACTAAGTCCATACAGAAAACTCTGAAGCAAGAAAAGCATGATTATAAGAGGGTTTATGTAGAAATATGTTGTAGACAATAGATCTAGAGTTTATTTAGCCAAATCACAGAGAAAAACAAAGATCTAGCCTCTTTTATACAATGTAAAGATAACTCGGCAAGGGTTTCTTGGGAGCTTAAGTACAAAACGAGTAGATCTGAATATTCAGCTGAAAAATAATGTAGTCCCCTGCAAAATTACATGAATATAGCTAAATAAAGTACAATAGGGATGAGAATCCCTTTTCCTAGCTTTTCGGGGGAAGGATTGGCCCTTTCTCTAGGAAACTAGCCCAAAATCAAGGTATTAAACCTTGCTGCAGCAGCTCTCTGAAAAATGACGCAGTTCCTACAAGGGACTGCATTGTAGGAGTGCAGAGAAGCTTTGTCCTACTACCAAGATGTGAAATGAGCCCAGAAATATTCCTAGTTGATCTCTCAATAGAAGGAAGGCACCCTCTACTGAGAAACAGACTCGGAAGTGATGTTATCAAACCTCCACTGCAACACCCTGCAACATAGCAATATTCTGCTACAGAAATAACGTTGAGGCTGGATAATGGTGCTTGGCCTCAAGCCTAGATGTGGAGAAATACATAACAGAGCTCTCCCAAAAGGCCTCTCAAGGGAAGAGGTGGGATTCCAGCTCGGGAACACCCTGTGCTAAATAGCACTGCAACCCTGTTAAACAGCAAGAGGAAGCCAAGTCTAAACAGACCAAGATCAAATGATCAAATCCAAATCATGCCAAACAAAGGCTCCCATCCTCTCCATATATAGCAAGTGAACCTCTTCACATTGGGTCCCATCCATATGTGCCATCAAGCTCATACAAGTTTTCCTCCACCAAAATTGCAATGTTCATCAAGGAGATTCAATGCATCTAGACAGATTTGTTGACTTGGTCAAAGTTGACTGAATCAACATGATCCCATCTCTGTTCACACCCAAAGGTGCTCAAATTAGCTACTTATTCTTCCTCCTTTTACATTAGGAGTGTATTTATTTCTTCAAAAGAGTGTATTTATTAGCTACCCATTTATTCACCTACCTAGTAATAAAACAACTCTAATATTCCATTTAGCTTGAAGGCTAAAATTTAGGAATATTACAGTCCTCCCCCTCCAAAATGTTGCTTGTCCTCGAGCAACTGTATAAGGAGAGAAAAACTTCTCCCCTCCTCTTCTTGTGGCCTCCTCATCAAACGTCCCCACCACTACTCAAAAAGATCTGTTGCAAATTTGCCCTCCAATGTTTCCTCCCAAGCATGCAAAACCATATGGCTCACATCATAGAAGGGTGGAAGGTGTAAGTGGAAACCTCCTTGCTGTCCAATGGCCTCCTCAAGGTAGGAGTGATGAAAAACATGGGGAATATTATTCCCAATGAGTGACTCCCACACCCATGCTATCATCCAAATAGAATGAACCAATCTAGTTAGCTCAAAAAGATCCTCAACCCTCGGTTCATACAATGTGTTGGGGCTGCATGGAGAGATTGGATCCTCCCATCTAAGTGGTTTCTCTCTCCATTTATGGTAAGTATGGGGCTGCTGTTGATCTTGGGCTGAAATATCATGGCCTCTAAGAGTGGCCCAAGCTCCCCCACCAAACAAATAAACCATGAAGTGCCTCCTCCAAAAACTCAATTTCTTCAAATGGCTCATCCCACATGAAGGAAAGGGATGTAGTTTGGAAATCATGGGCTTCCCATTGCTTCCCCTGAAACATGCATCATGTAAAGTAGGGAGAATCATACTTCCAATGGTCATCTTCAACTCATATCCCACTCTCCAAACAAAGCTCCCCATGAACATAGAAATATTAGCAATACAAGGAAGCAAAAACCAATGGAAACAAGTTGTCATATGACAATCGGAAAGTGGATCAAGGTCCCACACATGGAACCAGCGTAGTGCATCCTTTGCCTGCATCAAATAAAACAAGAACAAGTGCTTTTCCAGCCACTTGTTTGCTGCTACAATCATTTTAAAAGATAGAAACATGAAAGTACAAATTGGTGTCAATGGTGCACAGCAAAAATCATCTGGCTTCCCCCACAAACCACCAATGAGATAGCCAATCTCAATGCTACAAATGGCTTCGAGTACATCATCATACAATATTAAGGAAGGAATAATCCTCCTTGGTACAACATGCTGCTCATATAAAGTAAATAAGTACAAAACATAATGTGGAATTATACATTCTTCACCATGTACTTGGGATCTTGAGCTGAAATGGCTCAACTGGAAATTCTCCCTCACCTCCAAAGAGTAGGGAAGTGGTTGTGACATCCTCTCTATCACCATCCAGGCTATGCATCTCTCCATGTGCTGAAATATATCATGCTAGATGCCCTCCCAAATGAACTCTTCTGCCAAGGAAAGATATGCATCAAAGTGCATGGAAAAGAAGTCCTCGTGTGCTGCATGTAGCAGCTTCTCCTTGAGCTTAGAAGCTCTAGTCAAGAAGACTCTGCCATAAAAATAGATGACCACATCATCCACCATATATCTATCATCTCCATCAGGGTCATCAAGAATCATGCAAGCACCAAGATCCTTGGAGTACTCTACCAAGAGTTGAGACCTCCGATATGGCTCAATCCTCCCAAGAGACAGCGCTAATGATCTGCAATGTGAAGCTCTCCTCATGTTTTTGCCCGCTAATTTGACATCCCTCATGCCAAAGTCTCCCTCCAAACTCTTTACCTCTCCAAAATCCAAGAGTGGTGAATCCAAAGACAAGATGTCTCTCATCAACTCTAGATCTGGTGGCCTCCCAGGTGGAATGCCTTCATGTAGTGAGACATCAATGTTAAGGGTGGACTGTACATATGGTTGGACAACCTTGCCCTTGCCCTCACACCGCAAATCAGTCTACCTCTTCTTTGCATCAGCTCTCTGAAATGGATAAGGGTGTGTGCTCCTCGTTAAATGATGATAACCTTCCTTCCTATCTTCTTCTTCCATATGCAATGCTCCACAATCATGTTGTCCATCGATTGTGTCTTGACCTCCATATGTGAGATCCTGTGAACTTCTTGCAATGCTACAAGAAATCCCCCTGTTAGAGCATGTGCTCCTCCTCCCTCTGCATGAAGTACTAGATATGCTCTAGATGTGACAGCGCTATAACCCCCATCCTTCTCTTCCTCTTCAATATGAATAGGAGGTAACTGCTCAATAAGAGGATCCTCTTTTGCAAAAGGAACCTTCATGCCCTCTTGTCCAAGGTTATGAAACAAGGATCTTGCCTCTAGCAAGGTATCATGCAAGAAGTGAGCTTCTTCAATATGTTTCTGAAGTGGTTTTGAGTTTGTAGGTCCTTCCAACTTATGCAAAAGTCTCATTGGTTTGATTGTTTTATGTTTTTTATCAAACCTTTCTACCAATCTCTTAGTGAATTTTGCAAAATAAAGTATTGACATTTTTCAATGAAAATGACTCAAACATCCACCAAGCATAGGCCTTACCTTCAAAGTGCAGTTCTGCAACTCTGATGGCTTCATCTTCAGAAACTTGGTGTTGTTGCAAATAAGTGTGCAACTCCTCCACCCAAGCTTTGGTTGAAAAAGTTGGGGATCCATCAAAGGTAGATAGAGAAAATCTATCTATGTCATGCAACTTGCTCCTTTCCACCTTGATCTTGCAAAACTCTTTGAAAGTGATATGATCTCTGAACCTTTCAGTTTGAGATTCATACTCTTGCAGAAAATTACTAAGAGTTTCCCTCCTTGGCATTTCCTCTTCTTTCATTTCTTTCATAGCAGATCTGGGCATTTGACTGCACTGTGCATAATAGGGTGTAGCTGCATGCTCACACCTATCATGTGCCAATCTAGATCTAGCTCTAGATTCCAACTTCTTTGGAGATTCCATCTCCTCTCTCATCTTCTTAAGGTCTTAATTGATGCTCTGAATAGATTTTGGAAGAAGCTTTGAGAGCCTCTCCTCCTTTCTGCCTCCACATAATGGAGTCTTCTTTCTGTTCATCTCTCCTTCTCTTGATAGCATCATGGTTGAGTTCCATAGGCTGAGCCAATATTATGCTCTGATACCACTGTAATATCCCAAAATAGGGAATTTCTACAACAATAAGAATATCTAAAGATATTCTAAAGTTGGAGATCCAGCAATACTTGAAAAAAATAATGAAATTTGTGTCAATTTACTTATTAAATGTGTATTAAACACATTTACATCAGATTAGGAGCATATCAGCAAAACTATATCTCCATATGTTATCTCCAAGTGGGGAAAAGCAGCAATCTGGACCATAAAAACGCTATAAATGTGATAAATGGGACTTGGATCCCTTATTTCATGCAATATACATCTCACATATAGAATGGGAGCAAAAACAAATCATTCTATACAAGTTAAATAGATCTCCCAGTTCTTATATGGCTGAAAAAACACTGGAAACCCATGACTAAGTCCATACAAAAAACTATGAAGCAAGAACAGCGTGATTATAAGAGGGTTTCTATAGAAATATGTTGTAGATAATAGATCTGGATTTTATTTAGCCAAAGCATAGAGAAAAATAGAGATCTAGCCTCTTTTATACAATGTAAAGATAACCAGGTAAGGGTTTCTTAGGAGCTTAAGTACAAAAGGAGTAGATCTGAATATTCAGTTGTAAATTAACGTAGCCCCTTGAAACAATACATGAATATAGCTGAATAAAGTACAATAGGGATTCGAATCCCTTTTCCTAGCTTTTCTGGGGAAGGGTTGGCCCTTTCCCTAGGAAACTAGCCCAAAATCAAGGTATTAAACCTTGCTGCAGCAGCTCTCTAAAAAATGACGCAATTCCTACAAGGGAATGCGATGTAGAAGTGCAGAGAAGCTTTGGCCTACTGCCAAGAAGTGAAATGAGCCCAGAAATATTCTTAGTTGATCTCTCAAGAGAAGGAAGGCACCTTCTACTAAGAAACAAAGCCGGAAGTGGTGTTATCAAACCTCCACTGCAACACCCTGCAACACAGCAATATTCTACTACAGAAATAACACTGAGGCTGGAGAACAGTGCTTGGCCTCAAGCCTGGATGTGGAGAAATACAGAACGGAGCTCTCCCAAGAGGCCTCTCAAGCGAATAGGTGGGATTCCCACTCGGGAACACCCTGTGCTAAACAACACTACAACCCTGCTAAAAAACAAAAGGAAGCCAAGTCTAAACAGACCAAGATCAAATGATCAAATCCAAAGCATGCCAAACAAAGGCTCCCATCCTCTCCATATATAGCAAGTGAACCTCTTCACATTGGGTCCCATCCATATGTGCCATCAAGCTCATGCAAGTTTTCCTCCACCAAAACTGTGTTGTTCATCAAGGAGATTCAATGCATCTAGACAGCTTTGTTGACTTGGTCAAAGTTGATTGAATCAACATGATCACATCTCTGTTCACACCCAAAGGTGCTCAAATTAGCTGCTTATTCTTCCTCCTTTCACATTAGGAGTGTATTTATTGCTTCAAAAAAGGTTAATGGGCCTCCCTACCCATTTATTCACCTACCTAGTAATAAAAAACTCTAATATTCCATTTATCTTGAATGCTAAAATTTTGGAATATTACACTTCAGAAGGTTGAAGGTGTTCATAGTGTGAAGGAGATATTCTACGAATTCGGTCTTGGGCTACTACATCCCTTATCTATACAGGAAAGCTGAGAAGTAGAAGGAGAAGCCAAGAACTTAGAGACCGAGTTATCTAATGTTGATGCAGGTAAGTCACGTTGGTGAAGAAAAGAAAGATCGGTGATGGAAGAAGACTTAAAAGTAGTAACAAGGTGTTAATTTTGGAAAACTAGGTCCAAACTCCATGTTTTGATGCTCAGATGAAGATACCAATATTTTTATTGGGTTCCTCTTTTGGAGAGGTGCAAGATTGATCTAAATATCATCTTGATCCGATGAGCAGAACATTTATTTTGAATTTATTTTTAATCTACTCAAAATATGTGCAGGTCGGCCTTAAGGTTTTACACCCCCAGCAAATGTGTCACACACCCTTACTGATGGATATATATTAGTAAACATTGGAGGACATTTTCACTCATCACATCACACATGTTTCTCTCTCCTCTTCTGATTGGTTCAAGCTGCTTGGAGGCAATCTTCTGTTCACACGTGGGAGAAGGACGTTGACTTTTTTGCTAAAGCTAAGGCTTCCACCGTAGGTTTGACCAACGTTGACTTTGGTTAATGCATAGTCAAATGGAGCTCAATTTTGGCACAAACTTCGATTTCTCTAGTTCGTATTATTTGGCACAAGAATCGAGGTCAAAGGTTGATCGTTGACCGTGCTGCATTGACTTTAACTTCTTGTTGTTCTGCATTGACTTTCTTGACATCGTTGACTTTTTGGGATGTGTTGACTTTGGTTGACTTGGATTGTCTAATGAGGGTGATGTGACACATACTGGGCTGGCTGACTGATAAGAATTTGTTGATTGAAGCATCCTGCTAATCGTCGTAACGCACCAACACAAATATATATTTTTGGCTTGTCTTTTGTCAATCTACTAGTATGTTCTATCAGCATTTTACTTTATTTTTTATGTGATTGTTGTCTAATATTGAAGAGAAAGTAAAGTTGCATCAAGCATAGAACATCTACATAAATTTACATGGTATCAGAGCTGAGGTGAAGACAAAGCCCTAATTTGTAGCAACCACCGAAGAAGAGGATGGGTTCCTCAAACTACAATGGCTTCAAGGCTGATGACAAATTTACTGGGAAGGATGACTTCCATGCTTGGAATATGACATTGGATCTTATGTTGGAAGACCAAGATGTCATGGACTATGTGCAGGGTAAAATCCAAGAGCCTCTATCCACTGCAACTGCTGCCGCCAAAACAAAGTATAAGAAGGGAGAGATCAAAGCAAAGCTAATGATCAAGGACTCAATTCACAAGAGTCTGGTTGCCTACATCTCTGATCTAGGCACATCCAAAGACATGTATGATAATTTGGTCCACATGTTCAAGTCCAATAATGCGAATCAAGTCCTATTCTTCAAGAATCAATTGAAGAATCTGAAGAAAGGTAGAGATGAGTCTGTTCAATCATACTTTCAGAAGCTAACTAAGATCACGAACAATCTGCTAGCTATTGGGGAGATAATAGCTGATCAAGAGATGGTACTCACCGCACTTGGAGGGCTCCCATCTGAATGGCATGTGTTCAACACTACCATTCTCAATAATAATGTGATACCTAACTTTGACGAAGTACTATCGAGATGCGTACAAGAAGAGAAAAGGATGAAGGAGTATGAAAATGAAGGAAATGTTGCCTACGCTACTCATTATAGAAAGAAGAACTTTGGTGGTCCAAAGAACAAAGGAAGAGCAGGGGCCCCAGGAAAGAAGGGCAAGTGTTACACTTGTCATAGGCCAGGTCACTGTGCTAGAGAATGTCCTTTCAAGAAGGATTCTCCTAATGGTGATGACAACAAAAAAAACTGGAGGAATGGAAAACGAAGGAACAATAGGTTCATGGGAGAGAGGAAGGCTCCCTCCAGCGAAAATGGTCAACCTTTTAAAAGGTCGAGAAATTCCAGGTATGAGGAATCAAATGTTGTTGATAAAAGAAATGAATTCATTCTTGTATCCGCCCTCTCTGTTGCATCTCCACCTGACACTATGGATGTATGGTTGATAGATAGTGGTGCCTCGAGGCACATCACTAGGTTCAAGGAAGCCCTCTCTGATATAGTTGAGAAGGATAATAATCTATAAATTATCCTTGGAGATAATGCCACATATCCCGTAAAAGGGACAGGGATTGTGACCCTCCACTTGCCTCAAGGACAAGTCCTCTGCTTACAGGATGTACTCTATGTACCTAATTTCAAGAAGAAACTTGTGTCTATTTCGGCCATGGAAGACAAAGGTTTCAATGTGGCATTCATTGATGGAAAGGTGCGCATGTGGAAGAAGAGCTTCAAGGAAGCTACCACGATTGGGTTTAGAGGTCATACACTCTACCAGTTTGGAGGAAGTCCACTGGGAGAAATGACATGTGATACTATCCGACAGACCAATAATGGCACTGAATATGAGATGAACGAGTTCAAGAACTTTTGCAGAGAAGCTGGCATCAAGAGGGAGACCACAATTGTCTATACTCCTGAGCATAATGGCGTTTATGAATGAAATAACAGGACCATTATGGAAGCTTTCTGTGCCATGCTATGTGACCAGGGTCTACCGAAGTTTCTATGGGGAGAACCTCTAAATACTGTTGTGTACATACAAAACCGATGCCCACATTCTGCACTAGAGTCCAAAACTCTCAAAGAGGTTTTCACTGGTAAGAAACCTAACGTCTCACATTTCAGATTTTTTGGATGTCCTATTTATTTTCATGTGCCGAAAGATAAGAGGAGCAAGCTAGATGCTTCTAGAAAGAAGGGAATGTCTCTGGGCTACAGCGAAACTTCGAAGGCCTATAGAGTCTATGTGTCTGGTCAAAGAGAAGTGGATATATGCCACGATGTCACTTTTGACGAAGATGCTTCCCTGAGGAAATTAGTCAACCTTCTGAGATCTGAGGAAGATCATGAAGCGAGGCATGGAAATCAAGAAGAACCGAAGGATGAGACGATGCCCAATGTTGAAGGACTGATGGACCCGATTGATCCACTTCCTTCACTAGGGAAGAGACCATCATGGCTCAGGGACACTCTCGAGGATGCCGAGGGACATATGGCCCCAAAGGGGACATTCCGTGAAAGCAAGAAGTTGAGTAGATACCAAGGGTATCTAGCAGCCATGAGTATTATTGTACAATCTGAGCCTAGATCTTTTGAAGAAGTCGTAAAGCATCAAGTCTGGAAGGATGCTATGCATGAAGAGTATGAGTCCATAATGAAGAATGATGTATGGGATGTGGTTCCAAGACCGAAGGACAAAGCAGTTGTCACCTCGAAATGGCTCTACAAGATCAAGCATGGATCTGATGGAAATGCTGAAAATATCAAGGTAAGATTCGTTGCCCGTGGCTTCTCTCAAAAGGAAGGCATAGACTATGGTGACATATTTGCACCTGTGGACCGATATACCACCATTCGATCTATCATAGCCCTTGTTGCTACGCAAGGATGAATTCTTCATCAGATGGATGTAAAGACCGCATTTCTGCATGGTGCGATAAAGGAAGAGGTATATGTAGAGCAACCTCTGGTGTTCGAAGTCCAGGATCGGGACACTCATGTCTGCGGGTTGAAGAAATCCCTCTATGGGTTGAAGCAAGCACACAGATCTTGGTGCGAGAGGATAGATATCTACTAGATGAAGTTGGGCTTCACTCGTAGTAATGCTGATTTGAACCTTTACTTCAAGGTTGATAGAGAGAAGCCTCTCATTCTGGTGTTGTATGTGGACAACCTCTTCCTGACAGGTGCTGACCCTCTCATTTATCAGTGCAAGAGGGAGCTCGTTGCTGAGTTATAAATGAAGGACCTAGGACTGATGCAATACTTCCTAGGCCTAGAGTTCGGGCAGAGACCTAGCAAGATTCTCCTTTCTCAAGGAAAATACATTGTGAAGCTTCTGTAAAGATTTGGTATGGTGGACTGTAAGTCCGTGTCGACACCGATGGAGCTCAACTTTAAGAAGTTGAGTTGCAGCGTTGCTGGGCTCGTGTTAGCTAATCCTACTGAGTATCGTCAAACTCTTAGGGGCCCTGATGTTCTTAGTGAACACCCGTCTGGACGTATGTTTTGCAGTAAACACTTTGAGTCAACACATGGTTTATCCTCATAACATTCACTAGGTTGGTGCCAAGAAACTCTTTAGATACCTATGGGGAACGATAGACCATGGGCTAAGATACACTTTTGGGAGCATGAAACTCCTTGGATATATAGATGTTGACTGGGTTGGCAGTGTGGTGGATCGCAATAGCACATCTGGATGCTGCCTGACACGTAGATTTGCTTCAGGCAGGAAATGGAAGTCGGTAGCTTTGAGCACCATTGAGGTCGAATACATTGCAATATGTATGGCCCGTTGTGAAGTCACTTGGTTGCGAAAGCTCTTCAGTGAGTTGTTCAAGCATGTGCTAGATGCCACCATTATCCTTTGTGATAACCAGAGGGGAATTCGTTTGTCATAAAATCCCGAGTTCCACGATCGATCCAAGCATGTTGATGGTTGGTACCACTTTATCTGAGACATGGTACAACGAGGCGCCGTAAGGCTCGATCATATAGGAATTGATGAGTAGGTCACAGATATTCTCACAATGCCCTTGGGGAAGGTAATGTTCCTAACCTTCTGTCAGAGTCTTGGAATCGTGGAACGACCCTATTCTGAAGGTCTTGTTGGACAATGAGCTCTTGGAGCTCTGGGGGGCTTTGGGGATAGATTCTCGAAGCTATAAGCAACCACAGGGCTATGCTTGTCGAACCTTGTTGGTGTGCTTCTACCCCACCGTTGTGATTATTGAGTTGGTTTACCTCTCATTATCTGTGCCCCGTATGCATCCTACCCATTTGAGTTCCAGACTCATGGGAAGTTTCTATCATTTGGCCAATGAGGTGGGAAAAGCTAGAGACTAGTAGCAAAGACTGATGGACGCATCAGAGATTTTCGTACTCTCTATCTAGGATGGCACGGTCCAACCACTTGATTTGGGATCAAGTCTAGAGAGGTTTCAGACCTCCAACTGACTTTAGGTAAATGAAACTAACTTTGGGTTAGTATATGACTCTCTTGAGTCCAAGTGAGGTTTCGGACCTCCTACTGAATTCGAGTCAGATAAACCAACTTCGGGTTGGTATGAGACTCTTTGTGAGTCCTATAGAGGTTTCGGACCTCTGGGCTAAATCTGTCAGCTGGGAATGGTGTCTTTGTGACTGACCCACTTATGTTTTGAAATAAAGAAGCCAGCAAAGCAAGTTACGGCGGGATGACACACGATGTTTGGATTGCACAGGTGGATGGAGTTCTCCCTAATTGACAAGGAGTGTTAATTTTGGACAACTAGGTCCAAACTCCATGTTGTGATGCTCTGATGAAGATACCAATATTTTTATTGGGTTCCTCTTTTGGAGAGGTGCAAGATAAATCTAAAGATCATCTTGATCCGATGAGCAGAACATTAATTTTGAATTTATTTTTAATCTATTCAAAATATTTGCAAGTCAGCATTAAGGTTTTACACCCCCAGTAAATGTGTCACACACCCTCACTGATGGATATATATTAGTCAACGTTGGAGGACATTTTCACTCATCACATCACACATGTTTCTCTCTCCTCTTATGATTGGTTCGAGCTACTTGGAGGCAATCTTCTGTTCACACGTGGGATAAGGACGTTGAATTTTCTGCTACAGCTAGGGCTTCCACCGCAGGTTTGACCAATGTTGACTTTTGTCAATGCATAGTCAAACGAAGCTAAATTTTGGCACAAATTTTGATTCCTACAGTCTGTACTATTTAGCACAAGAACTGAGGTCAAAGGTTGACCATTGACTGTGTTGCGTTGACTTTGACTTGCTGTTATTCTGCGTTGACTTTCTGGACAACGTTGAATTTCTGGACAGCATTTAATTTTTGGGCTATGTTTACTTTGGTTGACTTGGATTGTCTGATGAGGGTGATGTGACACATACTGGGCTAGCAAACTGATAAGACTTATTTGGTTGAAGCATCCTGCTAATTGTCGTAACGCACCAACACAAATATATATTTCTGGTTTGTCTTCTGTCGATCTACTGGTATGTTCTATCAGCATTTTACTTTATTGTTTATGTGATTGTTGTCATATTGAAGAGAAAGTAAAGTTAAATCAAGCATAGAACATCTACATAAATTTACACAAGGTCTTGGATGTATTCATAGGTCAAGGGTCTGAGTCTTAGTCATGGTACTTGTCATTTTAAGATCTATAAGAAGAATTTCTTACAAGTTTTCCTCTCTAAGAGGGAGAGGTTTTTGCCCTGGCTCGAGGAGCCTAATTGTGTGTTTCTTGTATTTTGGTAATTGAATTAATGAAAGACTAAATAAGTTAAGAAGTAAGCTCACAAGTAATTATCAAGTAATAGAATTTGAATTAATCTCTAGCCCTCCAAATTCTCGACATGGAATCAGAGCTAAGGTGTTGAACTGAAGGGAAACTTGACAAATAGACATTCCAGGAAGAAAAAATCAAAGTTTGGGTGAAAATTTAAATCAGTTTGCAAGGAAGAATCTCAAGCTATTTTTGAGAAAGATCTTCATCTCATTCAAAGGATCAACCTTTCAAGAAAATAATCTTTTCCATCAAATATTTACATTCAAGACATTGTTAGAAGAGTAAATAATCTTTTGAAGATATCCTTTACCATCAAGGATCCAAGAACACCTATATTGAAGATTTATATCTTAGAAGAAGCTCCTAGCTTCTTCATCATCATCAATGAAGCTGCAAGCCACTATACTCAAGTAAGTATCTATCACCTTACTTAAATCTATCAAGTTGAATTATTGTAAAGAGAGCAACAAGATGGTTAGGTCATCAAACTTTAGTGCATGGAAGAAGAGGACAAATTTGAATTTAATTTATGACGAAGTTATGGACTACATCGAAGGATCGACAATTCAACCACCAAAAGAAGATGCTCCAGCTCATGCCAAGTACATGAAAGGAGAAATCAGAGCCCAGAGGATTCTCATAGAATCCATTAAGGGCTCACTCATCCCTTATGTATCAAAACTAAAGTCTGCTAAAGAAATATATGAGAAATTGGTGGAGATATTCTCTGTAAGTAATGCAAGAGAAAAAAAATCTCTGAGACAAGAACTATATAAAATGAAATTTTCAAGGGAATAAGGAATTACTCCATACTTTATGAGGATTTCTGAAGTAATAAATCAACTACAAGAACTGGGAGAAGTAATGCCTGACACTGAGATGACTACAATGGTGTTGAATGCTCTACCAGAAGAATGGGGAAACTTCACTTCCAGTTTATATGGGAAGAAAGAAGCCACACCATTCCATGATTTCAGGTCTCTATGTAAAATAGAGGAAACAAGACTGAATGCCAAAGCTGATAGAAGAACAAGTGAAGGGAATCAATCCATTGCATCCATATATAGGAAGAAAGGAAGATTCAGAAAATTTGGTCCTCAGAATAAAAGAAGAAATATGGACAAAGTACGATGCTTTGGATGAAATGAACTTGGGCATTATAAAAGAGATTTTCCTACATCTGGAAAGGAAAAGAGGAAAAAGGAATAATACCATTTCAAAAATATGAGGGAAGAACCTTATGGAAAGAAATTTAAGAAAGAAGAAGTGAGGGATCTCTATTATAATTGAGATCATCTTCTCCTTTAAGTGATTTCTGTTGGTTGTAAAATAGTATGATAAGAAACAGTGTATATTGATAGCATCATGATAGAAGCATGGTAGGAGCTCTTGGTAAAACATCTGTTGGAAAACCTCTCTGATAATAATACTGATGGAAGGCAGTCTTCAAGATCAAGGGTCATCAAGGAAACAGGTTCTAATTTTTTCTAATGGATTTCTTATGAATTCACTGATTAGAAAGAAAGCAGAATGGTTTCAACAAGAATTCTATGCTACAGGATTCTGGGATGTGATGACATATTGATGAACCAGATCAAGGGAATGAAGCTCTTAATTCTAGTGAAATTGCTACAATATTACTCAAAGGAAAAAGGTATGAGGTATATATGTGTGTATTTATATGCTTACATTGGATGATGTGAATTCATGGCATAAGGTTGCAGGTAATGGATTTCTATATTTAGAAGTATGATCTATGGAGGAGGATCTCTCTCAACGCACTGATAGATGAAATCAACATATTATATCTTCATATGGAGTATGAGGTGGTTGTATATGAACAAGGAACTGTAAATTGGAAGTTCCTCGGAATGAACATGTGCAGAAAGAAAGATGTCATGAAGTGAAACCATGTCAAGTGGCAGTTATCATCCGGAAGCCAAGAAGATGTGACTATAATATCTCCTGGGAGGATATGTAGACTCTGATAGAAGTATGGTAAAGAAGAAGACATCTGACAAAACATATCATTAGGAGACATGTCAATCTAAATAAAGGATGTTGATGCCTACAAGAAGATGTCATGGTGAAAGATCATCACTGAGGTAACTTTTCTTTTAAAAGTTAATATGTATTTGTTTATCTAGATGAATTTGTGCAGGGCTGATAATCATGAGAAAGGATGTAAGATCCTTGGAGATGATTCGAAAGAAAGTAGCATGGCATAAAAAAGTGGACCAGATATGAAAGAAAGATGAATAACTTTCTGGTAGATGACATGACTCATGAATAAAAGTGATGGATGATCTGTGCCCTATGGAGCTAAAGTTGAAAATTCCTCAATATCGAAATCCATGACATCAAGGGGAGGAATTATTCATGAGCATGGGTGTCTCACCATTGCTGATGTAGGTCCCTTGTAATATTCCTAAAATTTAGCTTTTAGCAAAATGGAATATTATAGATTGTTTTTTCACTAGGTAGGTGAATAAATGGGTAGGGAGGCCCATAAATCTTCTTAGCAACAATAAAAACACTTCAAGTGTGAAACTAGACCCTCTAAGTAGCCAAATAAAGCACCTTTGAGTGTGAACAGGGGATTAAACATGTTGAATAGGTCAACTTTGACCAAATCAACAGCATTGTTATGGAGGAGTGGACATTAAATGAGGAATAACGCAATTTTGGAGGGAGATTGTTTGCATGGCGGAATGACCTAATTGAGTGGGGCCAATAGTAAGGAAGCCCATAACTTATATAAGGAAAAGGATGGCAACCATATGGGGATACATTTTGGATTATTATTTTGTATGTGGTCTGTTTAGACTTCTTGCATTCTTCAGATATTTAGTTGAGATTGTTGTGTTGTTTAGCACCAGGTGTTCCCGAGCGAGAATCCCACATGTTTCCTTTAGAAGCCTCTTGGAGGAGTATTGCACTTCATTTCCACATATCTGACACTCTGGCCAAGCTTCAATCTTCAGCTACAATGAAGTTTCTGTTCAGATTTGTGTTGTGTTGCAAGGTGTTGCAGTGGAGGATTGAGAAACCCACTTTATGAGCTAGTTTTTCATAAGAGGAAGGATTCCTTCTCTTGGGAGATCATTTTGGAGGGTTCTTGAGCACACTTCAGATATTTGGCATTGGGCCAACTTATCCCCATCATTTACAGCACAGTTTCAGCTGGGAATTGCGTTATTTTGGAGGGCAGTTTCAGAGGAGGATCTATTGGCTCTTTTAGAGTGTTTTCATGTAGGTGAAGGGTTCAGCCTTTCATTGGAGGAGATCCTTGAGGAGATCTACATTAGATATACATTATTTCAGCCTTCTATTTTCATTAGCTTTAGTTTGCAGTGATTCTTCAGTCCTGGGGTTGTAGATCACCATTTTTATTTGTGTGTATTTCCGAAAACCCTTCCCTGGTTCTCTTGGAAAGGTGTCTAAGAGGCTAGATCCTCACTCCTAGAATTATTTGAGCTATATAACAACAGATATACATTGATCCATCTTTATGCAGCAGTTTATGTCGTAAAACTGCACTGCCTTAGCTCATGACATTTGTATGGCAGCGATTCCTCATGTATTAGCATATTCTGCTTGTAGAGGCTTGTTTTGTATTGCTTGAGTGACTTGATCCTCGTGATCTTGTGCCTATAATTTGCTGATATGTTAATAAGATGGTTGTACAATTGTCTCATATCATGGTGTGTTGATTTATTCATTGTTCTTTCCATTATTGTGTTCATGTATTGTTGCTTCCCCATTTGGGAATATTATAGTGGTATCAAAGCATAATCTTGGCTTAGCCTATGCATTCAGCCAATATGTCACCATAAGGAGAAGCTTCTCACAAGAAGAGAAGTTGTACCGAAAAAATAAAGACAAGACTCCATTATTTGGAGGAAAAGAGGAAGAGGAGCTCTCAATGCTTCTTCTTCAAACTATGCAGAGCATCAAGGGAGATATCAAGAAGATGAGAAGGGAGATGTGTAGGGAATCTCCAATGAGGTTTCAATATGAAGCAAGCCATAGATTCTAACATGATGGGTGTGAGCATGCAGCCACACATTATGATCTACAGCGGAGTTTTATGCCCAGATTTACAACAAGAGAGATGGAGGAAGAAGATGAACCAAAGGAGGAGACTTTGAGTGACTATCTTCAGGAGTATGAATCTCAATCTTGGAGATTCAAGGAGCACTTGAACTTCCAAGAGTTTTTCCAACTCAAGGAGGAGAGAATACCCAGAAATCACAACAGGAGCAGAAGAGGTAGATTCTTTCTACCAAATTTTGATGGGTCATCCAAATTCACAGCCAAGGATTGGATAGATCATCTAGATTCTTATTTGCATCTACATCAAGTCTCAGAAAAGGAAGCCCTTAGGATAGCAATGTTGCATCTTGAAGGTAAGGCTCATACTTGGTGTTTTTATGAATCTTCTTCATTTAATCATGCAAATATAGCTACTTATGCAAGATTCACTAAGATATTAGTGAAGAGATTTGATGTAAAACAATCTGAAACATCTTTGATTGAGCTAGAAAAACATAATCATTCAAAACCTTTGCATGAGTTGGAAAGATCCAATGCACCAACTCCACTTCAGATTTCTATTGAGGGGGATAAAAACCTATATGATACCTTGCCAAGAGCAAGATCCCCATTGCAAGAAGAGCTTTCTTCTCAAAAGGAAGACATGGAGATTCCTCCTTCAAGGGAAGACCAAGATCTAGGGTTTCTCATTGTTGCTGAGGTATTCTCAAATATTGATGAGAAGGAAGAGAAGAGAGGAAGTAATAGCGTTGTCACTTTAGAAGAAGAAACATCACCCCATGGGGATGGACATGAATCTATTGTTTCAATTAGAGGAGCTTTTTCATCTTCGAAAAAAGTTCCCAAAGAGCAGCATGTGGCAATAGTAATGGGAAGCAACACCTTGATCAAAGGAGGAGAAGAAAAGGTGTATCAGCGTCAAAGGATGAGGAGCATGTACCCTTTTTATTTCAAGGGGTTTGTATATAGAATAAGGAGACTTATTTATGCAGTGAAGGGAGGGACAAATCATTCCACTCATCTATACAGTCTACTTCATATTTTGATGTATGTTTATATGGAGGCATTCCACCAGGGAGACCCCAATTTTCTAATATGGAGATTGCCATCTCCCACTCAGTTATTTGCACTGAAAGATGATGATTCAGGAATCTATGATGACATGAGCATGGTGTCAAAGGGATAATCCATAACCTTGGGGCAGCAAATGATACTCCCACACATGAGGAAGATTTCTGAATATGACAAGAGGTCATTAACACTCTTGCATGCATTAGAAAAACTATGGAATTTTTGGATGGAAAATACCTTCCAAGAGGAGGTTGACCTCCATGTACTTCAATATTGTCTTGGGCAAGATCAGCTGCAAGGGAGGCAGCAAAAGTGGAGTAACAACATTCCAACATGTGGCTTTCGCATTGAGCATGTCAAAGAGGAGAGTTATGATGTGACAAGAGCTTCATTTTATATTTCAACAGCGCTGTCATTGTCGGGGAGCCTAGATCCATATTGGGAGTCACAACTATTGGTGGAATATTCCAAGAACCTCTGCACATGTATGGTTCTTGATGGGCAAGTGATAGATGGGAGGTATAGAGTGGTTGATGGAATCAAAACTCAAGGATAAACTACTACATGCATCCTATGAGATATTGCTTTCTAATCCCACTGGTTTCATTAGAACATATCATAATATCTTGAAGGGATTCATGACGGAAGACTTCAAAGAGGAGATGCACTATCATATGAGGAAGTGCATAGATTTTTTGGAGGGTGAGAAGAAACATAACTCTTGGGAAGAGTTATCATCACCGCCTCGTTACTCATTGGGTGTGAGAGGGAGCTCATCCATGAACTACCTCACTGATTTTAACCAAGTGTATGGTAAGGATTGTATTTATGAGCATCATGATATATTTACTATGCACTTGCATTTTCTTACCACTCATGTGTAGGGAATTGCTCCAAGAGGGGGCACTCTTTCTTAATGGCTTCATGGGCTACTTGGGGCCATGAGCAATGATGATGTCGACCATTCCCTAGAAGATTTTGGGAAGATGATGTATTCTTCTTGGTGTGCTTCATTGACACTAGACTTCATACACCTTTCCCAAGCATGAAAGAAGAATGGGGAAACAAATAAGTGGTGGGGGAAACACTTGTTATATCCTATTCTACGGCAGTTAGGAGAAAAATTGCGTTAGTTGCACATGAGGGACCATTTTCCTTCTCCTTTACTACACATGGCAGCTAGCATGACTTTGGTTGTGATTCCATATGTTGATGATGTTCTTATCTCTGTTGGGAACATGATTGGAGGGAAGGCACATTGGTTGGATGTGTCTATGGGGAATTAAATTTCCCACACCTTTTATGCTTCATGCTTTAAGAGGAGCATGGGAGATGGTATAACCACTACAGTAGATCACTTTTTTCTTTATGAGGTGGGCCTTATGATTGTTTGGAGCACTTGGGATATGCCTCTCATGAACAATTGGGAGGAAATTTTCTATGAATTACCATTTTGGAAGGTGATTCATTTCATTTGGACGGTAGCATGGAGATGGGAGTCTCTCATTGGGAATGAGATCCCCTATGCTTGACATCACTCCTACCTTGAGGAGGCCATTGGACAGCAAGAAGGTTTCCATATGGACCTTCCATTTTCTCATGATGAGAGCCATTTGGTTTATCCACCAAAGCCCAACTTGCACATATGGGGGGAACCATTGGGACGAAGAATTGTTGTAGAATATTTGAAGCAATGGTGGAGATAATTTGATTAGGAGGCCACAAGAGGAGGAGGGGAGAATTTTTCTCAACCCTTACAGTTGCTTGAGGACAAGCAACATTTTGGAGGGGAGGACTGTAATATTCCTAAAATTTAGCTTTTAGCTAAATGGAATATTATAGATTGTTTTTTCACTAGGTAGGTGAATAAAAGGGTAGGGAGGCCCATAAATCTTCTTAGCAGCAATAAAAACACTTCAAGTGTGAAAGGAGACCATCTAAGTAGCCAAATAAAGCACCTTTGAGTGTGAACAAGGGATGAAACATGTTGAACATGTCAACTTTGACCAAATCAACAACGTTGTTATGGAGGAGTGGACATTAAATAAGGAATAACGCAGTTTTGGAGGGATATTGTTTGCATGGAGGAAATGACCTAATTGAGTGGGGCCAAGAGTGAGGAAGCCCATAACTTATATAAGGAAAAGGATGGCAGCCATATGGGGATATGTTTTGGGTTATTATTTTGTATGTGGTCTGTTTAGACTTCTCGCATTCTTCAGCTGTTTAGTTGAGATTGTTGTGTTTTTTAGCACCGGGTGTTCCCTAGCGGGAATCCCACCTCTTTCCTTAAGAGGCCTCTTGGAGGAGTATTTCACTTCATTTACACATATCCGACACTCTGGCCAAGCTTTATTTTTCAACTACAGCACAGATTCTATTTAGATTAGTGTTGTGTTGCAGGGTGTTGCAGTGGAGAGTTGAGAAACCCACTTTTTGAACTAGTTTTTCATAGGAGGAAGGATTCCTTCTCTTGGGAGATCAGATTGGAGGGTTCTTTAGCACATTTAAGATCTTTGGCATCAAGCCAACTTATCCCCATCATTTACAGCGTAGTTTCAGCTGGGAATTGTGTTATTTTGGAGGGCAGTTTCAGAGGAGGATCTATTGGCTCTTTTAGAGTGTTTTCCTGTAGGTGAAGGGTTCAGCTTTTCATTGGAGGAGAACCTTGAGAATATCTACATCAGATCTACATTATTTCAGACTTCTATTTTCATGAGCTTCAGTTTGCAGTGATTCTTTAGTCCTAGGGTTGTAGATCACCATTTGTATTTGTGTTTATTTCCAGAAACCCTTCCTGGGTTCTCTTGAAAAGGTGTCTAGGAGGCTATATCTTCACTCCTAGCATTATTTGAGCTATATAACAGAATATCTACATTGATCCATCTGTATGCAGCATTTTATGCCCTAAATCTGCGTTGCCTTAGCTCATGACATTTGTATGGCAGTTATTTCTCATGTATTAGCATATTCTGCTTATAGAGGCTTGTTTTGTATTGCTTGAGTGACTTGATCCTCAAGATCTTGTGCCTATCATTTTCTGATATGTTTAATAAGATGGCTTTACATTTGTCTCATATCATGTTTTGTTGATTTATTCATTGTTCTTTCCGTTATTGTGTTCATGTATTGTTGCTTCCCCATTTGGGAATATTTTATGATTGAAAGGGAGCCTCGTGATCAGTTTCTTACTTGGAATAAACTGGGTAATTCCTAAGAATGAGCTTAGGTACTGTTAGTCATCTGTATTCTACACTATCACTAGATGACTATGGTTTTCCTATACTCTGCTGAAAATAACATTCCCTGAATATCATTTTTCAGAAATCTCACTGCCTTCATTATTTTCCATTTAACCTATTTCACTATCTCTCCTTTTGCCTCTTTCATTATCCTGATGGTCTAAAAACTCATGTTTGACCTAAAACCCTCATTCCTACCCCTTCCCCTACCTAAAACCCTATTTTCCTCACAAAACCCTCTCACTTCCGTCCTTTTTCCCTTCTTTCATTAAAACAACGTAAAAACCCCTTTTTTACATTGTTTTAAACCAAAAGCAACTATGTTCGGGACCCGCTCCTTTAAAAATAAAACCCTGTTTTATTTGACATGCCCGACCTTTTCTATATTCTAAACCCACATTCTAAACCCTTACTCCCTCCCTCATATAACCCTGGCCCCCATGCGTAAAGCACTTCTGCTTTTTAATATACCTGGGCCCCGCTTTACAAAGACCCCGGTCATGTTCTAAACCCAAGCCCCGCCCCATAATAATCCCTTCGCTCTCATATAGCCCTAGCCCTCGCCTTATGATTAATATTTTTCACTTAAAACCACCCCAGGCCCCACTTCATACAACCACCGCTATACATTAAGCACCCCTACCACGTATATCCCCGGGTCCCCACCTTCTAACTCATCCACGATCGATCAAACCCCGACCACCATTAGATCTCCGCTTCCAGATATGACGGCCACCACGCCTCATCGCATTCCCAACCGCCCAACACTTAGCACCTTTGAACCTTGTGAAATGGGCGGCATTACCGCATGTCCCTCCTGCCACGTGTCGCTGCCGCATTGCTATCGTATCCCTTTGCCAAATACCGCCAACCCAGTCCATCTCGTGCGATAAAACCACTTACCACCTCTTGCCCTAACCTGAAACCATTAACCTCCATTCAAATGTGTTCAAGCCCCCGATCCTCTATGCTAACCTCTGCAAACACTCCAAAAGCTCGAAAATCCCAAACAAACGCAAAAAACCCATAGTGCAGGTTTTAATTAACAAATTGATTTTAATGTGCAGGTGATCGAGGTTGAAAAGGCATAATTTGCATTTCTAAAGTCCAAAAATTGTTTAAATAGACTCTCTGGGTGACGATCCAACAGCTTTGTTCACTCAAAAGGACCGGGAGCGCAAGATCAAGTAGAATCATCAGTGGATCATGACCATTGGTGGTTATTCAAAAAAACCCGAAGCAGCAAGCTCTTTTCAAAAAACAGTGTACGGTAAAAAGAAGAAATTATACAATGGCAGGCAGAGATGAAAGAAAATAAAGAACACAATCACCAAACAGTCAAAACTAAAGAGTGTTAAAAGGTTAATCAAGGATTAAAGGCAAAACGCAGAAATATTAAAGGAAGGACAGTGAAAGAGAGATCATAGATAAAAGGCAGAATAAGAGAGAAAACAGTAAGACAGACAGAAAGAGACAAATCCGAGTTTTAGAATACTAAACAGAGCTTAAGGACAAATAAATCAGGAAAGACATATTCGAATGACAAAGGCCAAATCAGCCTTTACTTCTTCCAAACCTCATTTGTGCCACCTACAGCTAAAAATCAAATAAAATCAGCTACAGTTATTAAAACAGTGAGAGATATTTTAAACAGCTCAACGGTTATTGTAAAAGTTAATGAAAAGCCATAAGAGTCAAATATGTCTCAAAATTTAGCTCAGCAGTTAAGTTAAAAGTTATTGTTACAGTGATTCAGTCACAGATATTTTGCCTTGGGCCTTGCATGGTCTCAAAGGTCAAAATTACATTTACTCTGTAATAACTATAGTCTGAAACCCTAGCTTAGGATCACCTCCTCATTTGTATTTAAATACTGCATGTAATGTTCGTTATTCTTGTTGGTTGGTTGGTTGGTTGTTGCTGAGCTAGTTGATTGGCTCCTAAGCTGGATTTGATCAGACTATGAGCTGCAAAGATTGTTGCACTAGAGTATTGTAACTGTTTTTGACATTAGTAATATAAGCACGTTCAGAGGATTCTTGAGCTATGTTAATGGTGATGTTCTCCTTCTTTGTAAATGTTTCTCTTCTGTTTTCCATATTGTCCATCTTTTCTCTGATAAAAGAATAGAAAATTATATTAAGATATGTTGTCTTGGCACCTTAATTCTATCTGCTTCTTTCATATTAATGTTTCCTTCTGCAAGGTCTGATTATAGAATTCAGGGGTGTCCTTCTCTTTAGTTCCACCTAGCTTGTTGCCTTGAAGTTTACTTGGTAGAGTCTAGCCAAAGAAGTCTATGGTTTGCCCTGTCCTTTGGTTTTTATTAAATTGTTGCTTTAAAGGCCTTCTTTGAAGTTTGATTAAAGAATTCAGGGATGTCCTGCTCTTTAGTTTCACTGACTGTAATCTTAAATGTTTCACTGACTGTAGCTTATGAAACAAATAACACCAACAAGCAAACCATTTTCTTCCCCAGTATGGTCGCCACTATGTTATAGCCCAAATCCACCTTACGCTGAAGGAAGGCGGGATTCAGGGTAACACCAAACCACGCTCAGTCTGGTAGCTAGCCCTACCAGAACAGGAGAGGGCTCTCTCCGGGTCAATCTCAGCGAAAAGTATTCAATGGGGCTTGAGATGACTGAAACAACAACTAATCTTAGGCTAGGTATATTAATCAAGGAGTTTGGAATGATTTTTAGGGGTTTTTTGTTGGAAAAAGGAAAAGGCAGTTTTGGGCTTGGGGATGAGGCCAAATTCTTGCAGAGTTCAAGCTGGGGCAAGGAAAGCAATGGCTTTGATGTCTTAGATTCAATGAATGGATATAAAAGACTACTGAGGAGCTGAAGAGGGCAATAAGGTGAAAGGATCCTCTTCAGACGGAGGAAAACATATAAAACTAAACAAAAGTTTAAGGCAGAGCACCAGCAAACTAATGAATTCTACCTTAGTTACTCATTTGTTTAATTCAGAAGCAAAGAGAAGGGAAATGGCATACATATAAAATTAATGAAACTTACTGATCCATGGAGAAAATCATCATCAAAACTTAGAGCCACAAGGATCCCAACAGGTGCTGCAAAACCCTGGTCTTTCCTTTGCCAAAAATGTTGAAATGAATATACAATGAGGTGCCAAACTATTCCCAAGAGTCCAACCCGGAAAATGTCTCAGAAAATACATGATATAGACCATCCTAACCCTTCCCATGCCTCTAGGTCGAGCTCATCCTTCTAGGAGCTGTTTCAACCAATTCTAAACAAGGAACTGAAATCTAGGCAATCAAACAACTTGCCTCTATAGGGAAGGAAACTGATTCATTCATTTAATTTTCACTTTTTAGTGAATGAATCCTCTAGAACAAGTAAATGTGAGCCAAAATTACATCATAGTCATCAAATTACATCAATATAGATCAATAATTACATCAAAATGTAAAATTAGTCAAAACTGAGCGAATTTCTGAGCTGAAGAGTGAAAATGAGGCCAAATTTCTCAATGCGCCGCGCCAGAAAACGCAATGCATCGCGCCACTTTGGAGCTGAATTTGAGGCACTTCCTGAAGTCCAAATTGAGCTCATGATAGCTAGTTGGAAGGATTATTGAGTCTACTTTCCAACCCAAGTGTAATTTTTCAATTTGGAGTTCATTTTCCTTGTCAAAAAACAAATCTCCCAAGACTGGTCAAAATGAGCAGAATGAGGCTGCCTCAAGGCAGAGTGTTGTTGCAATCAACTTTTGAAGGTCTTCCTCAACTCCAAATTGAGCTCATGATAGCTCATTGGAAATATATTTGTGTCTAGTTATCATTTGACTCATCAAGAAAGTTATTTGGCCAACCAAGCTAGGAGAAATCTTGATCTTCCCAAGGTCACTTCAGAGGTGCATTCAATTCTCCTTAGGAAACGGTATTTTTGACATTTCTCTAAAACCATGACACCTGTGTAAAAAGTGAAAGAGGTTTTTATTCCTTGGCCTATTTTGGACAAAAACCTCTCTCATTTTTCCCAAATTCATCTTTTATTGCTCAGAAACATCATTTGAGTGAAACCTATCCCGATGTGTGGAACAAGGGATTTGTCAAAATGAAGCGAAATGAAGGGGATAAGGGGCTTCTAAATTCTTGTGAAAATTTTGAGAATTAGGGAGGGATGTTAGGAAGTAGGGGAAAGTGGAATATCAAAGATTGAGTGAGGGGAAGGGGTCCAAAAGGACGAAACACAGGCCTAGCCTAGAAAATTGCCAAGTTGTAGCAAGTAACTAGGGTTTGTGCAAAAATGAGGAATTTGGGGAATCTCAGTGATGGGAAGTGTTTAATAAGGTACATTAAGGATAGGGGAAGGTGTATGAACATCAGGATACAAGTTTTGCTGATGATTTGACCATCCAAGAGAAATTACCTCCAAAACCCTAGGAGAGGGAAATGAACCTTACCTAGGCACAACTAAAGCATGAACAAGGTGTAAAATGACCCAGTGGAACTTGACATGATGATGAAAACCCTTTGAATGATGGTACACTCAGCTGAATGGTGACATGGACCGACATTTGGACAACTTTGAAAAGAGTGAAAACAAACCCTAGACCTAATACCTAGTGACCAAATTTTGCTTGAAGACTCACTGAAATGACAAAATTTGACCTTGACACCTTAAAATCACTTGGTAAGAGCATGTTTGATCACTGGAGGAAGGCTGCACAATACTGACACTAAAATTGGCTCCAATGGGGATGGTAGCTCCCTGGAGGTGCCAAGAACTGCAAATCTTTGGAAAGCAGACTAGTGCCTTATCCATTGGGCAATTGAATCAAAACTCAAGCTAAAATGCATGACTGAAAACTGACACAAACTGACTTAATAACAAGACTGAAAACTGACTCGCAAATGACTCAAGGCTAAAATTTAAAGCCATAATAAAATCAAACATGACTGAAACATAACTAACAAACTGGAAATATGCTCACAATTGAGCTTATTCATCAAACCTACTCTAATTGTTCTTTTCACCACCCGATCAAGTGAAATGGAACAGCCAATGCAACCATGTAAGCATCATGGCTGCTACTTGATTTCTTCCCGAATGCTTTCTGATGCGCAGGAAAAGGGAAGAATCGAAAGGCAACTCCCATGGAAACTTGGAATCAAGTTGACCGTTGATAAACTTGAAAAACATGAATTGACTGGATGACTTCAAGAACACTGCAAAAGGATCTTCATAAACATAGCTATTGATTTCCATTAACACATTACTGCTCTGGTCCAAGTAATCCTCATAGCTGGATATTAAGATTTTCCTCACATCTGTGTTGGCTTTCTTTGGTGATGGCAGCAAGCTGTCAAAAGGATCCTGAAATTCATGAATAACCAAACTCTGTTGCTGATTCCAAACAAAACAAAAGTCTCCTTTATCAATCTCCTCATATGAATGCAAACCTTGATATGAGCTTTGTAATGAAAAATCTTTTAGACAAGACAATGAACGCGACTTTTGAATAAGATTATTATCAGCATTCTTTTTTGTCACATGGTTAGCCAATGAAGAAGAATTTTTACAGCAAACATCATCCAACACACGAGCAATAGGATCATCAAAAACTTGAGAAGATTGTTGCGATGTATCCATTGAAATTGTATGACATCCTACTGGCTATTCATCTTTTTCCTCAGAGATATTATGAAGATTCTGCTTTATAAAATGAAATGCTTCGAAACAAAAGAGTATAGAATCCTCTTGCATCATTAAATCATGTATTTCGGCTTCCAAGCCTTCATCCGCAATCTGACCTTCAATTTCGTTTGGTGGCTGCAAATCTGGAGCTAGGGGGAGTTTTGTATCCAAAATGATTTCATCAATCATTTCAGGGGAAGATTTCACATTAACAACTTGCTCAAGAATCTCGCTATCTATCTCATCCTCAACATTAAAACTGAGAGATTGTTGATTTCCTATAGGCTGCTCATTTGAAGATTTACTATGCAATTTACCCTTCAAAAACTGAAATGATTCAAAACAAAATGGTACGGAGTCACCTTGTAGCATTTGATCATATGTGCCAGCTTCCAAGTCTTCATCTGCAACTTGAAAATCAATGGCTTTCGGGGGCTGAAAATCTGAATATGAGAAGTCTTGAACAAGGTTTTCATTGCGCTCAAGATGGTCTAGATCAAGGCTTGTTGGCAGTTGATTTCTGATTGCATGAAAATTGTCTCTGATGAGCTCAAACGAATCAAAACAAAAAGGCAAAGATCCTTCACTTACTTCAAAATTTGTTGCTTCAAAATTTTCTACACTTTCCTCATCATTGTCATAGCTGATATGTATCGATTGATCACTGTACACAAGTTGCTGAAAGTGAACTTCTTCCTCCTTCCACAAACTAGTTGTTGATTTGTCTGCAAGGCTAGCTTCTGTTTGGAGAACACAATCATCATCATACTGATCAAACTGAGGCAAATCATCAGTATACAACACATCATCAAGCATACATGTCAAATCAACAGATCTCTCTTCTTCAAAATAATCTATAAAACAATCACTATGACAACTGGGATAAGAAACAAAATGTTTTAGATCAGCAACTTGTTCTTCTTCAATCAGCGAGCCATGGGCTTGAACATTATACTCATTCCTTGTGGTGTTATTTTTCATCATCTCTTCTACTGCACTTACCAACATGTCAAGATTTACCTCTAGAGATGTCGATTTATCCGGATCTACGTTTTTCATCTCTTCTTCCTTCAACCTTGCCCTTCGGATCAGCAAATGAGCCTCTACATTTACTACACTGTTCTGTATCTCTACAAGTGTTGCAATATTCCTTTCTCTCAACTAAAACTCCATTTCCGGATCAAAGGCACCCGGGTAGTGCAAGAGAGCAGATCTAGGAGAAGGTCTTATATCAGCTGGCATCGAAAAATATACTTGGTTAAATCTGGCAGAAAATTGTTGTATTGTCTCCCCTGGCAGTCTTTTCAGCTGGTTATACTCTTCTATAATAAGGAAAGGATTCTGTCCGATCACCCACCTGTCGAGGAAAACTTCGACGAACTGCTGGAAATCTGAGATGCTCGCATCAGGCAGGGCTTTAAACCAACTCTTGACTTGGCCTTGAAAAGAAAGAGAAAAAAGCCTAATACTAACATCTTCATCATCAACTTCAAAAAGGTCTAGAAAAGTCTCAACATTCTGCACATGTTGCTCAGCGTTGACATTGTTACGTTCACCGTCAAATCTTGGTAGATATAGGTCATAATTTGCAGGAAAAGCATGAAGAACAGAAGGTAAAACAAGAGGCTTGTACCGATCTGGAATTTTACAAGGTGTAGGGGTATGTACAAGAGCTGCGGGATCAGTTTTGTTTTCTTTAGGCTCATCACTCTGAAGAGAGTCATCATAATATGTGGGAAAAGTAAGGAGACCAGGATCAAAGGGAAACTCAGCATTTACACTTTTTGAATGGGTCGAGTGAAGATTTTGATCACCTTTCTCATACAACAAATTCTGAAAAACTTTCAGGACAGCTTCAAGAATAGCAAAGAAATAGTTTACAAGAAAGCAGACTAGATCCTGAATACCATTCCACTTTGGATACCTGAACTTTGTGGAAGATCCTTCCATTTTCTCAGAGAAAAAGTTAGTCCTCCAGTGGAGTCTCTACATTGAGTTGGAGTCACCAGGTGAATGATTTCAGCCTTCTTATGTCTGATCATTGTCCACCATCAACCATCAGATCTGAACTTGATACATGTACTGGGGCAAGACAATCTACAAGTCAAGTGTCACGTTCACAAGCTAGACCGGAGATTGACTGAAGCAGCGTTTATCTACTTCCGCGAATGCAAAGAAAGAGCGTTTCGAAGGCTACCTGACATAACTTTAGGCTCCATCTGTAGCTTATGAAACAAATAACACCAACAAGCAAACCATTTTCTTTCCTAGTATGGTCGCCACTATGTTATAGCCCAAATCCACCTCAGGCTGAAGGAAGGCGGGATTCAGGGTAACACCAAACCACGCTCAGTCTGGTAGCTAGCCCTACCAGAACAGGAGAGGGCTCTCTCCGGGTCAATCTCAGCGAAAAGTATTCAATGGGGCTTGAGATGACTGAAACAACAACTAATCTTAGGCTAGGTATATTAATCAAGGAGTTTGGAATGATTTTTATGGGTTTTTTGTTGGAAAAAGGAAAAGGCAGTTTTGGGCTTGGGGATGAGGCCAAATTCTTGCAGAGTTCAAGCTGAGGCAGGGAAGGCAATGGCTTTGATGTCTTATATTCAATGAATGGATAGAAAAGACTGTTGAGGAGCTGAAGAGTGCAAGAAGGTGCAAGGATCCTCTTCAAACGGAGGAAAACATATAAAACTAAACAAAATTTTAAGGCAGAGCACCAGCAAACTAATGAATTCTACCTTAGTTACTCATTTGTTTAATTCAGAAGCAAAGAGAAGGGAAATGGCATACATATAACATTAATGAAACTTACTGATCCATGGAGAAAAACATCATCAAAACTCAGAGCCACAAGAATCCCAACAAGTGCTGCAAAACCCTGGTCTTTCCTTTGCCAAAAATGCTGAAATGAATATACAATGAGGTGCCAAACTATTCCCAAGAGTCCAACCCTGAAAATGTCTCAGAAAATACATGATATAGACCATCCTAACTCCTTCCCATGTCTCTAGGGGTCGATCTCATCCTTCTAGGAGTTGTTTCAATCAATTCTAAACAAGGAATTGAAATCTAGGCAATTAAACAACTTGCCTCTATATGGAAGGAAACTGATTCATTCATTTAATTTTCACTTTTTAGTGAATGAATCCTCTAGAACAAGTAAATGTGAGCCAAAATTACATCATAGTCATCAAATTACATCAAGATAGATCAATAATTACATCAAAATGTAAAACTAGTCAAAACTGGGCGAATTTCTGAGCTGAAGAGTGAAAATGAGGCCAAATTTCTCTATGCGCCGCGCCAGAAAACTCAATGTGTCGCGCCACTTTGGAGCTGATTTTGAGGCACTTTCTGAAGTAAAAATTGAGCTCATGATAGCTCGTTGGAAGGCTTATTGAGTCTAATTTCCAACCCAAGTGGAATTTTTCAATTTGGAGTTCATTTGCCTTGTCAAAAAACAAATCTCCCAAAACTGGTCAAAATGAGCAGAATGAGGCTGCCTCAAGGCAGAGTGCTGTTGCAGTCAACTTTTGAAGGTCTTCATCAACTCCAAATTGAGCTTATGATAGCTCATTGGAAATATATTTATGTCTAGTTATCATTTGACTCATCAAGGAAGTCATTTGGCAAACCAAGCTAGGAGAAATATTGATTTTCCCAAGGTCACTTCAGAGGTGCATTCAATTCTCCCGAGGCAATGGTATTTTTGACATTTCTCTAAAACCATGACACCTGTGTAAAAAGTGAAAGAGGTTTTTATTCCTTGGCCTATTTTTGACAAAAACCTCTCTCATTTTTCCCAAATTAATCTTTTATTTCTCAGAAAAATCATTTGGGTGAAACCTATCCCGATGTGTGGAACAAGGGATTTGTCGAAATGAAGCGAAATGAAGGGGATAAGGGGCTTCTAAATTCTTGAGAAAAATTTTGGAAGTAGGGAGGGATGTTAAGAAGTAGTGGAAAGTGGAATCTCAAAGATTGAGTGAGGGGAAGGGGTCCAAAAGGGCGAAACACAGGCCTAGCCTAGAAAATTGCCAAGTTGTAGCAAGAAACTAGGGTTTGTGCAAAAATGAGGAATTTGGGGAATCTCAGTGATGGGAAGTGTTTAATAAGGTACACACATGATAGGGGATAAATAAGAACATCGGGATACAATTTTTTCTGATGATTTGACCATCCAAGAGAAATTACCTCCAAAACCCTAGGAGAGGGAAATGAACCTTACCTAGGCACAACTGAAGCATGAACAAGGTGTAAAATGACCCAGTGGAAACTGACATGACGATGAAAACCCTCTGAATTATGGTACACTCAACTGAATGGTGACAAGGACCGACCTTTGGAGAACTTTGAAAAGAGTGAAAGCACACCCTAGACCTAATACCTAGTGACCAAATTTTGCTTGAAGACTCACTGAAATGACAAAATTTGACCTTGACATATTAAAATCACTTTGTAAGAGCATGTTTGATCATTGGAGGAAGGCTGCACAAGACTGACACTAACACATAGAACCCCTGTAAAGGTATTCCATGGCTTCACATTGTGCACGTGATCTTCTAGACCAAATATATATCTCTCTTTCCTTTACCTGAGGAGAATTAATACTAGCTTGAAACTGTTGTTGTTCAACAATGTGTGTTTCCTCGTGTTCATTTTGCATTGTGGGTAAAAACTTGGAGTCTTCAAAAGCGTATCCTCATTTATTGATATTTAAATCATATCACTTTGATTATTGAAAAAAGACTCCCATCAAACTGAATCAGCAACATCAAAGTACTCATATGTATCTCTAATACATCTTTTAATTTCATCCAGACATTTAGAATAATGTATGTCTCTCTTATGCCTTCCTGCATTATGGAGTTCAACAACTGACTGTAATAACAATATCTTTGATGAAAATATTGGACGCTCTGGAATGAACTTCAAAAATGCTAAACCTGATGATGGCCCCCATTCTGCAACAGTTGAATACTTCTTGCCCCATATAAGTGTTATCCCATCAATTTTTTTGATGCGAAATTGATGTTGGAAGCTAATGTTGTTAAGTTTTTCAATGCATTTCTCCTCACCATGCGATCCCAAAATAAACCTTCGCATGTCAATAGTTTCTTCCAACACATGAAAAACAGGCTCTGGAATGTAGGATTTCTTAATATATTCAATTAATGATGGCAGGCTTCCAACACCTTTCCTCCTCAATGTTACTAAAAAATGACTTAAAATTTGATCAATATGATCATGAGTATGCCCAACAAGAAGTAAACAAACCTTTATCTTTTTAAAAATTCCCAATTCAACGAGCATGTTTAGATATCCAAAAAGAACTTGATTTTTGTTTTCACGGCTTGTGTTGTCTAATTGTACATACAGAACTTCAGGAAGAATACCAGACCAATGAGTAACCACATCATGGATTATAGTTATGTTCAAATTTGCATCATTGTGAATATTTGGAGCTATGAAGAAAACCCTTGGAAACATCTTCTCATTAAAGACTATACAACCAACCAAGTGAAACTGAATGAAATTTTCCTCTTGTAATTTTTTTGTCGTGTGGACAAAATGTGGCAGAAGTGTTTTCTTTTGGTCCATGCCATCAATTATCAAACCCAAATATTTATTTGGATTATCATAACACTTATTTCTATGTTTATACAACTTTTGACTTTCACTTGTTTGTTTTTTGCAATGCACTTGAAGTTCTTTGACAGTGAAATCTGTACGTAAAATAAAATAAAAAAACACATGAATAAATATATTTTCATAGTTGATAACTATCCAATTTTAAAAAATAATGTTTTGAACGCATACCTCTTTCTACCCTTTGACATTTATCTCTTTTTGCTTTAAGAGAAGCACATGTGCTGCAAACCCCCATCCTTGTCTTCTTAGGGATATGAACATTGTTGAATTTGTTCTTCCATACCCTTTTAAAATATGAATATGTAATAAAATTACCAACTCCTTCAGCAGCTTCTACATAATATTTGTATAAGCTGAATATTTCTCGTCTCGAGAAATTATCTGGAATATGTATTGTGTCTTTATTTGGCATACACTCTCCATGCTTTGACAAGAAGTCTTTAATCCATGACATAGCAGTGTTTGCTAACGGCCCAACCTCTCATTTATAACATACTTCTGAATAATATGTGGGATCCTCTTCCAGTTTTTCTTGGATTCTTGACAAATGACAATCACCAATTGAATGCAACATTTTGAAATCCTTTCTGTAGAGAAATACATTCCCAATATGATAATCATAACCTGCTAGTGTAGATTGCATGCAACCCACTAAATATGAATTTTTCATGCTTTTATTCATTGACAAATATATTTTCCTTTTCTCCAAAGCAAAGTTGAAATCCATATGTTTCAAGAATCCCTTCGACAACATTCACTTGAAATAAAAGAGCGAAAAAACTTCTTTTTGTGACATATGTTGTCCTCACCCTTGTATAACTCGAATGTTTTGAATTGATATGAAAAGGTCTACTCCTACTCCTAGTTACAATATTTTCTTGCAATGGCTTCATCATTCCATTATCCTTTGTAGAAGCAGTTTCATCACCATTAGGAGGAATATTATCCCCACTATCATCATTCTCAACATAGTTAAGAAATTCATCAACATCATTGCCTGGAAAATATTCATTACCATCCTCACTTGAAGAAAACATTTCACAAGAATCATTTGTGCTTTTGTAACCCTTACTCAAACGAAATTCTTCACCATCTTGATCTATACTTTCAAATTCTTCCCTGGGAGGATTCAATTCTTCATCACCATTCTTTGAAACACTCACTTAGAGAAAATGCATTATTCAAATCAGTGCCTCTAAAATTATCATTTGCAAGAAAATCTTCATCCTCCCCTTCCTCAGTAGTGCTCTCATAATCCTTGGGATTAGGCCTAAGTGGAAGCTTTGAATCTGTATTCATTAGAATTTCTCCATCCCGCCCCTCCTCTTCCTCATGGGTGCTCTCACAATCCTTCGGATTAGGAATAAGTGGATGCCTTGAATCTAAATTTATTGGAAATTCTTCATCCCCCCCTTCATTATCAGTGCTCTTATAATCGTTAGGATTAGGATGAAGTGAAAACTTTGACTCTGTAATTCATCCCCCTCTTCATCAGTGGTGCTCGCATAATCCTTAGGATTAGGACGAAGTGGATATTTTGACATTGCAAATTCTTCACTCCCCTCTTCATCAGTGATGCTGGCATAATCCTTAGGATTAGGACGAAGTGGATATTTTGACTCTGGAAATTTTTCATTCCTCTCTTCATCAGTGGTGTTGGCATAATCCTTAGGATTAGGATGAAGTGGATATTTTGACTTTGGAAAATTTTCATTCCCCTCTTCATCAATGGTACTAGCGTAATCCTTAGGATTAGGACAGAGGATATTTTGACTCCGGAAATTTTTCATTTCCCTCTTCATTAGTGCTTCTCGCATAATCATTAGGATTAGGATGAAGTGGATGTTTTGACTCTGCAAATTCTTCATTCCCCTCTTCGTCAATGGTGTTTGCATTATCCTTAGGATTAGGACGAAGTGGATATTTTGACTCTACAAATTCTTCATTCTCCTCTTCATCTGTGGTGCTCGCATAATATTTAGGATTAGGACGAAGTGGATATTCTTCATCTCCCCTTCGTCAGAAGGTTCCCTCATAATCCTTAGGATTAGTACGAAGTGAAAATTTTGACTCTGGAAATTCTTCATCATGCCCTTCATCACTGGCGCTTTCATAATCCTTAGGATGAAGAGTAAGTCGAATAACTAATTCTCGATTTACAAAAATTTCTTTTTGCTGCGCCTCATCAATTATGTTCTCATCGTCCTTAGGATTACGACCAAGTCGAATTTTTGACTCTTTATTCATGGTGAACGGACTCCTGTTATATTCATCAATCTGAATAGAGTTGTTGTGTGTCGAAGATGTTGATGTTGTAGAAAGGAAAACTTCGTTATCAGAAGAACTCGTGGCTTTCAACAAGAATATGTTGAATGATACAAATGCCTCTCCCAATTACAATATATAGATTAAAGACTGAAAAGTTCCCTCCAAATTCCCCCTCAAAAAAAGTTCGCAAAAAACTTTCCCTCCAAAATTTTCGTTTCAAATATTTCATACAAAATATCCGTCTAAAATGTATTTAAAAACATTTTAATAAACTGTCAGTCTTGAAATATTTCACTGTATTTTCTATTCAAAATATCCACAGAATATTCCTTTCATACATGCCTTCCAAACTAAAATAATTTTGTTATTTGAATGATTTAACATTGACTACATGTAAATATTAACTATATTATTAACTATAATAACTACATGCAAATATTAACTATTTTAACTATAATTAACTACATGTAAATATTTTTAATTTTTAATTTTTAATTTTTAATTTTAATCCCATGTTATATTCGTCTAAAATATATTTCAAAATATTTTAATAAATTGTTGGTCTTGAAATATTTCACCATACTTTCTATTCAAAATATCCACAAAATATTCCTTCAATGCATGCCTTCCAAACTAAAATAATTATCTTATTTGAATGATTTAACATTGACTACATGTAAATATTAACTATAATAACTACATGCAAATATTAACTATTTTAACTATAATTAACTACATGTAAATATTTTTTATTTAATTTTAATCCCACATTCACTAAATAGTAAACCAATTACACAATATTCGCTATATAATAAGAATCATTATTTCTATTCATCACATCACATCAAGTCTTCTTGGTTTTGTTGGAGCAATTTTGTGGAGGTGTTGCGTTGGCATTGGTAACTTTGTGAAGGCGTTGCATTCGCATTGGAGGCGTTGTGTTGGCATTGCGTTCGCATTGGTAACAAGAGTTTTTCGCATTTCAAAGTTAGTTTTTCTTCTATTCTGTCCATTTAAAGATGAGTTTGGGGAAAATCTGTTTTTTATGGTTTTTATATTCCATAACTATTTTTTATGGTTTTTAGGTTCGAAAACCCTAATTTTTTAACATTTTTTTACTGAAAAAAAAAAATAATAATAATAAATAAAATAAAAGATAAAAATAAATAAATATCAAATTTTTAGGGTTTTAGGACAAAAATTTAGAATTTTTTTCCTTTTTAGGGTTGTTGGGTTCCTCCATGAAAGAAAAAACCAAAAAACGACCATGCACATCAAAAAAATAATTATATTTATTCTATTTTTATTTTTTCTAAAATTGCAATCGGGAAAAAATAAATAAATAAAAATAAAAATTAATTTATTTTATTTTATTTTAAAACATGAGATTTTAGTTTTTAAAAATATTATTAGATATTTTATTTTTATTTTTATTTAAAGGGAAATACATATTTGTTTTAGTTTATATTAAACTTGTTTGTTTGTTTTTGTTTTTATTTGTTTTTTAATAGAATCGGTTGCTATTTTGTATTCCAAAAAAGAGGAGGAGAATCTCCTTGTTTACATGCTAAATTTCTTGCGGTGCAACAGAGGAAGTAGCTACAGCAAAATGCTACATCTTCTTTGCTTGTATTGTTCGGTAAGAACTGAAATAAAGACAATGCATATACGCGTACAAACTGGGATAAAAGAAAGACAAACTTAAAAGACGTGCTTAATTATGGAAGAGGAGATCAAACAATGCTGATATGGCCCCCTGTCAAGGCATTCGTATTGTCCTCATTGCCAGCATTCCTCACATTGTTGGAGCTGGAGCTAGGAGTTGTGCGCTTCTCCAAGATGTATTTGAGTATTTGAACTGATTCTTCAGCGTGAGCGCACCGATTAGAGAGTGCATTACATTGATTTTGGAGTGAAGTAACCCTGTGGAGGAAAAAATTTACATCTACTTCATGCTTTTCATCTAAGATCTTAAGTTCTGTTTGCAGCTTTGCATCGAGGATTTTTTGATGAGCCCAGATTTGTTCCAGCTCTGCTTGCAAAAAATATATATATAAATAAATAAAAACAATAATAATAATTATTATTATTATTTTATTTTATTTTATTTTAAAACATGAAATTTTAGTTTTTAAAAATATTATTAGATATTTTATTTTTATTTTTATTTAAAGGAAAATACAGATTTGTTTTAGTTTATATTAAACTTGTTTATTTTTTTATTTTTTTAACAGAATCGGTTGCTATTTTGTATTCCAAAAAAGAGGAGGAGAATCTCCTTGTTTACATGCTAAATTGCTTGCGGTGCAACAGAGGAAGTAGCTACAACAAAATGCTACATCTTCTTTGCTTGTATTGTTCAGTAAGAACTGAAATAAAGACAATGCATATACGCGTACAAACTGGGATAAAAGAAAGACAAACTTAAAATACGTGCTTAATTATGGAAGAGGATATCAAACAATGCTGATATGGTGCCTCGTCGAGGCATCTGTATTGTCCTCGTTGCCAGCATTCCTCACATTGTTGGAGCTGGAGCTGGGAGTTGTGCGCTTCTCCAAGATGTATTTGAGTATTTGAACTGATTCTTCAGCGTGAGCGCACTGATTGGAGAGTGCATTATATTGATTTTGGAGTGAAGTAACCCTGTGGAGGAAAAAATTTACATCTGCTTCACGCTTTTCATCTAAGATCTTAACTTCTGTTTGCAGCTTTGCATCAAGGATTTTTTGATGAGCCCAGATTTGTTCCAGCTCTGCTTGCAGATCCGCGCAGTGAAGACAATCTTCGCTACGTGCCATGCTAATGGCAAAGAAGGAGAAGATGGCAAACACAGGTTCGACAGTGAGCAGGGACCTGAGAGGAGCAGAGGCCACAAAAACATAAAGCTGAGGAACGAGAGGGTAGAACGCCAGAATATCAGAGAGGAAAGGAGGTGCGGGGATAAAAGGCCTAGGATGGGAGTGAAGGGTAAATTCAAAAGCATGACCAGAGGAGCTCTCAGGAGGGGGAAAATACCACGATCGCAGCCAGCAAGGGGATGCCTAAGGATGCGGGGAGCAGGTGAATAAATAGGACAGCGCGGGAGGGGGAAGGCAGCTTGGGGGGAGACCCAAAGAGATAAGGTCACCGGGAAGCAAATGGAGGGTGTACAAAATGTTCTAAGGAGTGCAGAGAATTATATGGGAGGGATCCGAATAAATCTTGAGTTTGTCTGCGATAAGATCATGGCAGGGGCATGAGATATGTGCCATTATTGCAAAAAAATTGCCCCGAGATTCGAGCACAAGCTCTGTTTGCAAGTTGATTAGCCTCCTTATTGTTTCTTTGGAGGATGTGATAAAAGGTTGTTCCTTCCATACCTTTTAAGAGGCTGCGACATCTGCTGATTATCTGATGGAGAGCTATGTTTTTTATCAGTCGAGCATGGTTCATCATATTGATGATAATGGAAGAATCACCAAAAACCATAGTGTTAAAAATGTTGAGCTTTTTTAGCTGATATAAACCTTGGAAGAGGGTAAAGGCTCTCGCTCTGTTGTTGGAGAGGGTGCCAAGACCCCATTCAAATGATGTTAGAATGCTTCCATTTGCACTTTTGATGATGCCTCCCGCACCTGCAATGCCCGGATTCATTTTTGATGCTCCATCGAAAAATAGAGAAGGTCTTGCGAAGTTGTTTATCCATTCGGTGAAGTCCTTATCCTTAAGCTGAATCTTCCAGCTTGTGTCTTTTTTAGAGGGCTTAAAGCTATCAGTTCTGTCCCAAAGGTTGCCGAGGAAACTCCTTTCCTGCACACAAATTTCACTGAAGTCGATTTTACTGTTGCATTTGGAGGATATTGTTTCAAGGGTAAGGCTCCAAGATTTGCTGCATACTTTCCTAAAAGAAGGTTCTTTGCCAATGAATATCTTCATGTTCCTAGTGAGCCAAATATTCCATAAAACCACGTATGGAAGAGTGTCCCAGACCCTCCTCACCATATTGCTCTTATTTTTCCCCCATGGGTAGTTGCTCTTCCAAGTTTGAATAACCTTTGTTATGGTGCCTTGCTGCTCCCAAAGAGGCTGATAGGATGGTGTTAGTTCCATCTAGCAGCGTGCAGCAAAAGGGCACCCAATGAAGAGGTGGAAAGCTATCTCTTCAGCACCATGACAGTGGGGGCACATTGATGGTCCGAGCACACCTCTTTTATTTAGATTTTCTGCAGTTAGAATTTTCCCTTTCAGGAGCGTCCATGTGAAGATCTTAATCTTGGGGATAGCTTCTAATTTCCACACTGCTTTCCAATTGGGCCAAATATTTGAAGGGTAATAGTCACTGTAGAGTTGCTTGTAGGCTGCTTTGATGGAATATGTTGAGCCAGAGGGATCCCAACAAAAGCCATCAATGTTGTCTTTTTTTAAGGGAGCAGTGCCATAGAGGTGAGTTTGTAGGTTGCTAAGATCAGCTTCAAAATGAGCAGGGACTTTGGGGAAGTGCCAACCAATCCAGTTGTGGGATTGGTCATCCCATTTAGAAAAATGGCTTAAGAGGCTGAGGCCCATATTACTGAAATGAGAGAGGATGCGCTGGGTACTAGGTCTATCCAAGATGGGAATTTGCCCCATAATTCGATCTTTCCCAACATTAATAGAGTTTCCCCCTATGGGAACTTTAGAGAGGTTCTGGGCTAAAAAAGGAGTGGCTTTCTTGCAGAGGGCCCAGATTTTAGAGCAAGGTCTGTTAGGGATGTCATGGTCTAGAAGATGTTGTCGGGAAGAATTAAGGTATTTGACCTCCAAGACTCTTTTCCACCATGCCTGATTCCCACTGATTAATCTCCAAACAATCTTCCCTCCAAACGCTCTGTTCAGAAGCTTGGGAGAGCGAACTCCAATCCCTCCATGTTCCTGATCTTGGATTACTTGTCTCCACTTGACAAGATTATATTTTTTCTTCTCATTTTTCCCACCTTGCCAGAGAAAGTGCTTGATGATAGCTTCGAATTTGAGATGGATGATGGCAGGGGCTTGAAGGAGGGTGAAATGATATAAGGGCAGAGATGAGAGACCCGATTTGAGGAGGAAAATGCACCCTGCAAGATTTAGCCATGAGGAGCCCCATTGTTGCACTTTTCTCTTCATTTTGTCTATTGTAATATTCCATACTTCAGCCTTTAAAGGGCTAGCACTGACAGGCATGCCCAAGTAAGTGAAGTGGTCCCAATTCAACTTGCAGGGGACACCAAAAATATTAGCAATGATGTAGATGGTTTGGTTGGTAGCATTCCAACCATAGATGCAGCTTTTTTGAAAATTAATTAAGCCTCCGGAATAGAGCATGAATTTGTCCAAGATAGTTTTAAATCGCTGGGCAATTATGCTGGAAGCTCCTCCCATCAGAAGAGTATCATCTGCAAATTGAGAATGGTTCATATTTTTAACACCGTTGCCAAATTTGATGCCCGTAATGAGGCCAGCTCGCCTCATATGATCCAGGGCCCTACTAAAGGATTTTGCCATCAGGATAAAAAGATAGGGTGAAAGAGGGCATCCCTATCTAAGACCTTGGGAAGATTGAAAGGAGGGTGCTGGTCTGCAATTGACAAGGGGAGAGATCCAAGGGCCAGAGATGCAAGAATTGATAAGGGCAAGGAAATTTGGATCAAAACCCATTTTCTTAAGCACAACAAAGAGGAAAGAGTGCCTAACCCTGTCAAAGGCATTAGCAAGGTCGAGCTTGAGGATAAATCCTTTTTCATTGTGCGAAATGCTAGAGTGGATGGCTTCTTGAACGAGGAGGATGGAGTCAGTAATTTGCCTTTGGGAGATGAAGCCTCCTTGATTTTCCAAAATGAGGTTGTGGAGATGGGGCTTGAGGTGCAAGGCAAGAATTTTAGTGATGACCTTGTAGGAGGAGTTGCAAAGAGAGATGGGTCTAAAGCGAGAGAAGGAGGAGGAACGATTTTCTTTGGGGATAAGGGCAAGGAAGGTAGAGTTGGTGTAGCCCCCAATTTTCTTCTTCCGTTGAGTCCATTGTATCATTTTGACAAGATCCTTTTTATGAGATCCCAAAAATTTCTGTAAAATCTTATAAAGAACCCATCTGGCCCAGGTGCTTTGTCCGGGTGCAAGGTCCAAATTGCTTTTTGGGCTTCTTCTTCATTAATCTCTTTGTTGAATGCATTGTTCATCTCCTATGTAATCATGGTTGGAAGATATTGCAATAGATATGAGTAATCTTCCGGCATTTTTGTCTCTGTTAGGAGATTTTTGTAGTGCATGGTGGCAGCAACTTTAATTAGCTCTTGATCTGTCTAGATTTTACCTTCCGCGTCAATGATGGAGGAAATATTGTTCCTAGTTTTTCAAATAGTGGCTTGTTTGTGAAAAAATGAAGTATTCTTATCACCTGCTTAAAGCGATAGATTTCTGGATTTGACTCTCCACTTCTCCTCTTCTTTTCTATTGGCTCTTAAGAGCTGCCAGTATAGATCTTTTTCCTGATTGGAGCGATCTTGATTAAGTCCATGTAGGTCGATACAGTTGTCGACAGCATCTAGCTTGGATTTGATTTCAATATTGGCCTTTTCCAGCTCCTTATAATGAGTTTTGGCCCAATACTTCAAGGCCAATTTGGTTTTTTTTATTTTAACTTGGTTTCCCAGATTAAGGAGGGAGAACCTTCAATGTGATGCATCCAAGTATAGCTTATCATTTGCCTTACTTCCGGGATATCGTTCCAGAGAGGATTGTATTTGAAGGGAATGGGGTCGAGAGAACAATGATCACCAAAAGTGAGGGTGATGGGGTAGTGGTCGGAGGTTGAAGAGGGGAGAACGTTGGCGGAGGCGATGGAGAAATATGAGAGGAGTGTGACAGTAACAAGGATTTAGTCAAGCCTCTCCATGATATTTCCTCCCCCAATTCTTCTGTTGCTCCAAGCATATCTACGGTTTTTTGGAATGATGTTAACCAGCTCGTGGTCTTACATCATGACTTATAGCTGATCTCGAGAAGGATCCGGATTAAAACAGTCACCCCTTTTCTCGTCTGCATGTAGGATTAAGTTGAAATCTACTCCCATAATAGTGTTGCTTCTATCCCCTTTATCTATGTCTCCTTTAAGAGAGTTCCAACAGAGTTCTTTGTCCCTATAATGATTGGGACCACATACATTGTAAACAATAATTTCTTTTTGATCTTTAGTGCTTTCAAGAATCACTTTGATCCAGTTTTGGGTTGCTATAGTGTTTTCATGTTTCCAAGTGCTATGGCTCCATAGGGTGGCTATCCCATCAGAGGTTCCCCTTGATTCAGTTTGGGTGCCTGCATAGTGCTTCAATTTGTCCATTATTGTGTTCATTTCAAGGTCTCCCTGCTTTGTTTACTGCAGGAGAATAATTTCCGGTTTCTCTTGATTTATTAAGTCTCTTAGGGCTGTTATTTTGGGGGGGTGCCCTAGACCCCTGCAGTTCCATGAGAGGACTTTCATCATTACAGAAAAGCAGATCGGAGAGTTGCTTTCCCTCCTTAGTCCTTTTGCCCTATATCTTTGTTATTCTACCCCAATATATAAGTTTCAATAGGGTTCTGAGTTCCAAGTGCTATGTCCTTTTGTGCATTTTCAACACGGTGCTGCTTTGAGGATTTCCTTCCAGGGCCATGTTTTTTAGTGTTTCCAGTGTTGCACCATGCTCCTTCACAGAGTTTCTTGTGACTCAGACTGAGGATGGGTCGTAGGAGGAGGAAGGAGGATCATGGATGATGGGAGAGGGACGAGGAGAGGTAGGCTGGGAGGGAGAGGAAAGAATGGGGTGATCCTCATCTGGAGGGGCAAAGGAGGAGAAGGGATTGGAGAGATCTAGCGAAAGATTGGAGGGAGGTGTGGGGGAAACAACAGCTTGATGAGATGAAACTAGGATCTTGGGTGAAGATGAGGAGGGTGGGTCAGATTTAGGAGGGGGTGCTGAGGGGGTGTTACTCTTAGGATTGGAGGTGTTCTTCTTCCTCTTGACAGTTTCCCATTGCGAATCAGTCTTCGGGCTTTCAATATCAATAATTTTTTAACAACGATTTGCAAAGTGACCATATTCGTGACATACCTTGCATTTAAACGGGATCTGTTCATAGTCGAGTTGCCAGATATGTGTCCATTCATCTACTTTTAGCTTGATAGCCTTGGGGAGACCTTTGCCCAGATCCACCTCCACACATAATCCTGGCGCAAGCTTGCATGTTATCCTTTGGCTTGCTTCGGTCTATGAATTTTCCTACTGCGTTTCCAATGGCACGAACAAAATCATCCCCCCAACAGTGTAAGGGGAGATGCAGGAGGTGCACCCAGACAGGAACAACATTTGGTACATCTAATTATGGGTCAAAATACAGTGTCCATTTGTTAAGGTACAAGCTCCTGGTGTCCATAAAATAAGTTCCATTCATGAAGATCAGGTCTTTGTCCTCTTTCGTCTCGAAATGGAAGGTGAAATAGACCCTGCCGCAGAAATGAATGGATATTTTGCCATTGATCTTGTCAGACCAGTTGCGCTGGACCCATTTTTGCACAATCTTCGGCGAGGGCCAGAGACCAGTAAATTGCCCAATGAGGCCCTTCTCAGAAAGAGAAAGGGAAACCATGCGTGATATAGAAGGTGGAAGAGATACCTCATGCATTCCATCAAGATTTTTCACAAATTTGGAGATCGTCAGCCTAGGGCGAGGAGGAGCCAAAGAGTTAATCAGGGCAGAAAAGGCCTGGGCTTGATTCAAAGAAGTGACCACCTCCGGGGAGGACTCCGGAGGGGCCATACTCGAGCAGGGAGAAGCAACCAACAGCTAGGGCGCCGCAGGCAGGGCGCGGTCGCAGGAGGAGTGCGGGCTTAGGCTAGCAACACGAAAAAAAAAAAAAAAAAATGCCAAATTTTAAAAAGAAAAATAGTAAACTTGTTTTTTTTTTAATTATAAATATATTTGTAAATTAAAAAAGCAATTTAATTGTGAACTAATTTTAGTATTTTGTTTTTGTTTTTAAAATTTAATAAAATAAATTAAATGTAAAAACATTTTAAATTTAAAAATAATAATAATAATAACAATTGGTGGTTTTATTATTATTATTATTATTATATTTTAAGTTTAATTTTAATTTGTTTTACTTTTAAATTTTAATTTGTATTTGTATTTTTTTTTTAATTGTTTTAATCCTTTTTTTTGTTATTGTTTATTATAATTTATAATTTTTTTTTAATTTAATTATTTAAATTCGTATTTTATTTTATATTTTAAAACAAAATTTAATTTATAAAAAAAAATTATCATTATCATATATGTTATTATATTTTATTTTAAAATTATTTTATTATTATGTATATTATTATATTTTTTATTAAAATGTTATTTTTAAAATTTTAATTTATATTAAAAAATATTTATTATTTTTTATTATCACTGTTTTATATAAAATATAAAATAAAAATTATTATTATTATTATTATTATTTTTTCTTTTTCTTTTTCTTTTTTTTAAATTAAAAAATATTAATTGGGTCACTCGCCGGGGGCTAGAGGCTGGCAGGGCAGCCCTCCACGGCATTGCCCAGCTGGCCTCCGGCCTCTGGTTGGGCGGAGAACGGTCGGGTGGCGCCGTGAAGGGCTACCCAGCCGGGGGCTGGACGCCGACTAGGTAGCGCTCCACAGCGCCGCCCGCCCGGCCTCCGGCCCTCGACGAGCGACAAAACACACATTTTTATTTTTATTTTTTTTAAATATACATATAAATTGTTTTAATATATAATTTAAATTTTATTTATTTATTTTTAAATATAAATATAAAATGTTATAATATATAATATAAATTATATATGTTGTTGTTTTTAAATATATAGTATAATTTTTTATTTTTATTTTTAATATATATAATTTTTACACCATAGTGAAATAGGTCGTTGGACAATTCCTAAAACACCATGGATGGAAAGGATCTGTCATCTCTGTGAGCATATGAACATCAAGGATGAAAATCACTTCCTCTTAGAGTGCCCCGCGTACAACCACATTAGAGCTCAATTTCATAATCTTTGTTGCAATACTGACCTTACTAGCCTTTTAAGATGTCAAAATTATAGTGAGCTCGGGAGGCTTCTCTCCAAGCTTTTCGAGCATAGGAATAAAATCTTAAATCAAATTAAATAACTCTTTTCTTTAGGTCCAATAGACCAAAGATTGGTCTCAATGGACGTTAACCATCATCATCATCATCATCAAAAAAAAAATTAATATATAATTTTAATATTGTTTTAATATAAAATTTATATTATAAACTAAAATATAATTTTAAAATTTTAAAATTATTTTATATTTCAGATTTAATTTTTTTTTAAATAGTTAAACAAAAAATCAACATTAGTTTTTTTATAATTTTCTTTTTAATTTAAAATAAAAAAAAAACTTTATTTTAACATTGGTTATTTGTGTTTTTTTTTTAATATTAAACATAAATTTAAGTTTGAAATTAATTTTTGTTTTATGATGATGATGGTTAACGTCCACTGAGACCCATCTTTGGTCTATCGGACCTAAAGAAAAGAGTTTTTTAGTTTGATTTTAAGATTTTATTCCTATGCTCAAAAAGCTTGGAGAGAAGCCTCCCAAGCTCACTATAATTTTGACATCTTAAAAAACTAGGAAGGTCAGTATTGCAACAAAGATTATGAAATTGAGCTCTAATGTGGTTGTACACGGGACACTCTAAGAGGAAGTGATTTTCATCCTTGATGTTCATATTCTCACAGAGATGGCAGATCCTTTCCATCCATGGTGTTTTAGGAACTGTCCAACGACCTGTTTCACTATGGAGCTCATGAGAGTTTGTTCTAATCTTGGCTATATTAATTTTCTTCTTTGAGCTAGTTAAAACAGAGAGATACTTTTGATCTTCTAGGGTGGGGTTGATGACCTCCTTATAATATCTTAATTTTCTTTTAGCTGCTAGATCTTTTTCACACCACATTTTTCTTTGAACTTAGAAGTAACATTTTTTTAATGTTATTAATGTTTTGCAAAGCAACATTCTCGTCGATCTCCCAATGGTTTAACCAGGCCCTGGTGTCTTTATACCAACCTCGTTTAAGCCTTAGGTGGTTTTGGCTAGAATTTAAAGCTAGCTTAGGAAGTCTATGGTCTCCTATGCTATTGAGCTTGTGCTTGTACAACAGAAGCCTAGTCATAGCTAGGCTCTTGATAGGGGAAAGACCCACTTCTATAATGAGAATAGAATAGGGTGTATTGCTTTTAATTTTAAGGCTATACATTATAAAACGTTTCTGGATTTGCTCAATCTTTCTCCAGGATTCTCTAGAGATGCTGCAACCCCAGACCTCACATCCATATAATATAACAGGAGTGACTAAATTTAAAACTATATATATATATATATGTGTGTGTGTGTGTGTGTGTGTGTGTGTGTGTGTTTATTTTCAATTTATTTAGTTTTACAAATAAATTTTGTGTATTTATTTATTTATTTATTTTATAGACATTATTTTTCGATAAATTTTAAATTAAAAAGAAAAAAGAAAAAGAAGATTAACTAAGTTATGTGTTTTCTCATTAACTAATATATATATTCTTTTTTATCAGGAAAATGGCATTAAAAAATATTTATGTGAATGTTTCTACACCCAGGGCAAAACCTCCCAAATCTAAAGTTGCAGTTGGACGCACTATGGACACTGCTAGATGCAATAAGGACATTGTTGCACACACTAATAAAAGTCAAGTAAGTGGCCCACGAGGTTCATTAAAGTTTATTTATGAATGGAAGAACACGGAGGAAATAAATAAAACTGATTTTTCATGGTATCTTGAAGACAATGAAATGGAAGATGATATACATATCTATCTGATTTGTGGTATGATTGACTTACATGAATCATATCAAGTGATGGGTAGAGTATGAGACATATGTATGGTGTCGAATACAAACATTATTTATGTTCTTGCAAGGATGGCTAATAAACGTGACAAGGTTAGATATCGTCTATCAAAGGTCAAGTATGACACAAATGAAATATCTACAAAGTTGTCTGCAGAAATCTCAAGCAACATTACAAATAACATTGTAAGTATGCTTATTTATATTTCTGCTATGCATTATTGTAAGGATCATTCAATTTTTTATAAATTATTGATCATTGACATGTTTTATTTTGTTTCATTGGACTTTGTTGCGGATCTTTCAAACATGTTTGAAGGCATTTATTATATGGAGAAAAATGTTATGACTGTGATCAACACTTTCCACACAGACAAAGAAGAGGAAAGGAAAATGAAGCAAATATCAATAGCTCGTGACACTACAATAGTACAAAGAGGGGATCAACCAAGAGTCACTAAGGTGGGTCAATCTAGTAAACATAAACATGTTGCTTTTGAAGATGTGGAACATGAAACTCAAAATTATGATAGAATTAGTGAGGAGGAGATTAGAACTCTTGTGCAAAAGGAGAAAACAAATCAGACACCAAAAAGAAAAATGGCCAAAGATGTCTCTCTTTTACCTAATGATGAAGAGCTTGTTTATAAAAAAACTGATATGTTAACCAATAAGAAGAGGAAATCAAATCTTGGTCAACCTATAAAAGTCATGAGCAACAGTGAAGAACAAACTGAAAGCTCTAAAGGAAACAGAGAAATCATAACACTAGGTTTTGCGTTAGAGGATGACATTATGAAAACAAAACAAAATGTCATTCGATATGAGTTGAGGAAGAATAAATTAATTTATGGTGGCCAAACATTTGAGCTTAATGTCAGCCAATTTTATAGGCCAGATGAAGGACAATCTCAATATCAAATTGGAAACGCCCATCACCTACATGTACATAATCTGAAAAAATTGTTCAGGTTCAATCCATATGCGCATGTGGTGGATTATGTGGTTCTTTTTTATCCACGTCGGGTTCCCAACAAACAAGCATTTGAAAATACAAAATGTTTTGATTATAAATATTATGTAATTGGAGGGAACCATTCGGTAGAGGCTAAAAGACAGTTGATTGAGGAATATCTCAATAACTTTCTTTTCAAACAGTGAAATGCATCATTTGCGTTGGTTTAACAGAAACAGAATCAAATTTATTGGCATGGGGTCATAATGCAGATAATGAGTACATAATGAAAATGACTTTCACCCAAAGAGTCAGATTTATTCATAATGAATTCGCAGAAAAATGTGGTGGGGATAAGGCACAAGTTAGTCTAACATTTCGGAAGGAATGTTTAATGGAAACAGGGTATCAAATTGATGAAAATATCAAAGCAAAATATGGAAAAATGCATTCAAATATATTCAGAAGCATGGATAACATTTTTCAGTTGGCATTTAGAACTAGGGAGATATGGGATTTGATTGATGATATTTTTGAGCGGTGGGAGAATATTTCCATAAAAAATAAGAAGGTTAAAAAGAGTAAACCCATAATATGTACAAACAGTAAGACAAGTCCTGAAATGAAGCAACTTCTAGAGGATATGACTATCACACCTTAGAGAACAATGCAAGGAGTGAAGGATGAGAAGCTAGTCAAATCAATACTATCTCGTGTGAAGTCGAGTGAATTATCAATGGATGAAATGTGGGCAGAATTTCAAAAATAAGTTTATTGAATTATTTCTTATTTTTCTTTCATTATAATTTTCTTTTAAATAAAACATAATGTTGTTGGTATAATTTGTTATGCATGTCACTATATTAACAGTTTTAACTTTATTTATTGAGTGAGAAGATTTTTATGAAAATACAAGAACATGTGGTTAAAATGTTGAATGAAGACACTTGGGATGATGTTGTACGTCACTACCCAGAATCAAGTTCTACAGCAACACTTAAAGATTTTTATATTGCATTCAATAAGGTATGTTGATTCATACATTCATTTTATTCATATTTAAACTATTTTTATTTTATTACTTATACATGTATATTTTTATGTCATTAAAGATGTCGAAGAAAGATGGAAATGGAGTACCAAGTACTTTTAAAAGCTTTATTGAAAAAATTAAGTTGGAAAAGATGAGAAAGGAGCGTCTTATGAATGTTGAACTTGACCCTACTCTTAATCATTTCATTTGGAATGGGCTCGACAGTATCCAATATCAAATAATACAAGGTGACTGTGAATACATTGCAAAACTAATACCTAAAAGAGAATATGCCCTAGTTATTGTAGATATTCCTCATGGTTTCAATTTCCGAGACATTAAATATGATAGTGAACCATATACTTATCAAGCTTTTAGTAAAGTGGTTACGGGTTTTCCAAAAGTGACAACATCACTACTTTGGAGATTTGTGACATTTCATGCAGACACACATTTTGCAATGTTATTAACAAGCTTCAAGGGAAAAACAAACTCAAGGATGCAACTTACATGGTAAGACTTTGAAATTGTATGTTCGATTACTGTTAATTTTTTTTATTTATGTACAATTTAATTGAACTTTTACTATGTTATGTTACAGGCAGAAGTCAAATAGTGTTTTTTCTGAAGATCAGTGTTATGAATCTAATTCATAACTAATAGAATAAATATAAATAAATGTAATAGCTAAATAATCAATTAGGATTATGTTAAGTAGTCATTAGTTAACTGAAAAGGCATGTCTAAAAGACATGCCTATTCGTGAAAGGTCACCTGCATAGGTATAAAAGCAAGACCTCATTGTAACTTTCAAATCGTCTTATTATGTCATATCAATAAATATTTATTATTATAAATACCTCTTGTGTATTTTTATATTTAAAGTCATTTTGCTATTAAGTCTACAAATCTACAAGTCTTGCTGCTACAGTAACCAAATCTACAAGTTCTGCTGCTACAATCAGCCTATTATAAATGATTGTGAGTTCATCCATGTTGAATGTTGGACGAAAGATGATAGCTATAAGTGTATTCTTATGAATTGAGTAGATAGGAAGTGTCATAGTCAAGTATTGGTTCATGATGCAGTTATAAGAAAACTAGCATATGAGGATAAAGATGCAAAAGGAGATATAGTTAACATTTATCAGAAACCACAAGCATTGACTAACTATCTTATAGATCTATGTTCAAGTGAAGGAGATTAGGTTTTGGATTTACTCTGAGGTTCAGGTAAGTTTTATTATACAAATTTGAATTTAAATATTTTATGTTTTATTTTTTATATGTTTATACTAATTTTCTTATTTATTTCTTTTGTGCTTGATGATTAGGTACAACACTAGCATGTTGCCTACAAAAAGGAAGAAATTGCATTGCCATTGAGAAATACCCAATGCAATGTGTTATCACTCAGTAATTTCTCCAGGTTCAAGAAAGAAATATTCCGAAGTAACCACAAACCTACTTCAAACTCTAGGATCTAGCCTTCCTAGGGTTCAGAGAGGGCTCTCTCTTTAAAGTTTAACTTTGTTTTAATTTGTGAATATTAGGCTAGCTATGAAAGTGCAGTTTTGGTTTTGTTTTGATAGATTTGGTGGGAAAATTTCACTTGGAGGGATAGATAGAGGGAAATCTATTTGTCCATTGGGTTATGGAGTCTAAGTCAAGCTAACAGAACTAGGATCAAGGCCTAAAAGGTCAAATGTCTTCATGGCAAGATAGATAACCCTTGGAGATCTTGGAAAATTGGTTTTATGAGGTGGTATGATCGGGATAAAGGGCACTTAAGGATCCTTTGATTCGGAAAAGGGAAGTAGTAGATAGAGGTCAAACGGGAGAGGGAGCAATTAAGGATTCCCTACACCGGAAATCAGAAGAAAATAAAGAAATGATAACTAGTTAAAACGGGGTGCTATTACATGTCCTGTAGTAATACTCCTAGTTATACATTCAGATTTATAATTAAAACACATATGTATGCATGTAACAAAGAAAGATAACAATGACAAGTTTTAGAGAGTACTTCACTCCAGATAGCTTATCACAGGGATCCTGAAGTATGATGCCAAATAGTTGATCCAGTTTGCTACTCAAAATCGAAACCCAAAGCCTTCAAGTCAACAAAATATCTAAATTAATCTCCAACAATTTTATTCCACACAAAATACTTCAAAGAGTGAAGTATTTATACAAATTCTAAACTAGAATATCTTGAAAAAATATCAAGATTGGTTTACAAATATCTCCAACTGTTTTACATAAATAGAACTTAAGTAAAGAACACTCAAAAGTAATGCATCTATTTGGCACTATTTTTTATGGATAGGTGATGAAAAAGAGGAGATTCTAATTTTATCTCAACTCTTAGTTGATGAGGCATCCAAGTCACTAACTGTCTCCTTTCTTTGTGCATTCTGCTCTAGCAATTCTGCAAATTTGGAGTCCAATGATACCTTTTTATTTCTCAATCCGAAATATATATGTAAAAATTGAAAGAATTTATTGTATATAAATATGTTTTGGATATAAACCTCTCTCGGTTCCCTAAAATTCAGCTCCATATGTTCATAATGGGCTCTGCAAAAAGATGTGTAAAACAGAGCTTTGCACAGTCTGAAAAATAGGATGTAAAGATGTACATGTATCTCTCATTCCATAATACCTGTGAAAAAAGTGAGATAGGTTTTTGTATATGGGTCTCTTAGGAAGAAAAACCTCCTTCAGTTTTGTAATAGGTATTTCTGATTGGCCACAGTCTTCTCTACAAACTGATGACTTAACATGAATTTTCTGTTAAAAGAGCTTTCAAATATTGTTTAATATTTCCAAATCCATAATGGATTTTAGAAACATGAGAGAGGTTTTTGTAGTTGGAGATATTAGGAACATAAACCTCCTTTATTTTTGCAAAATTCATCTTGGATTGGTCACAATAGTTTCTGCAAAACAATGACTTAAACATGAAATTTCTGCAAAAATGTCCATTTTTGCTCTGTTTTCATCTTTTAACCTTACTGTTCTTTTAACTGTTTTTAATTTCACTTTGGATAAACTTCATTGTTTTTTAAATTATTTTCATCTTTATTTACCATTTACTGCCTCCATGTTTACTTTTACTTTTTACTTTGACTGCTATGTAACTTTGTTTTAACCTTTACTGTGACTTTCATCTGATAGACTTTAACTCTGATACTCTTTGACTGTTCTATTTTCACTGTCACTATGAATTCTTAATTTACTTTTACCATTCACTATGTAATTTCATCTTTATAATCTCTCTCTGACTTGATTTTAGTCTTTCTTTGTAAACAAACTGTTTGTTGAATGAAGCTTTTGAATTAAAATCTGAGAATTTGGAGCAAACAATTTTGTCAACTAGTATTGAAACTATTGGCCCAATTTCATATCCTTGGAATAATCTGCAACAATCAAACAATTTCATTAATAAAACCCTGGTCTGAAGAGAAGCCAATAATGATTTTTAGGGAACAGGGAATATAGTGAAAAGAGTTCTAGCCATAGCAGGGGTTTTCTCGCAATTTTGACCTTCACATCTTAGGAAGCTCTATTTTTAGGTTTTTTTACACTTCTGTAAGCTTAGACTGTTTACAGAAGTATTTTTGGCTTAGACAGGGGTTCTTGGATTAAAACAGGTTCTATCCTTGAATTTATCCTTCAATTCCAATCTTCAAAATGATTTGAAAATGACTCTGAGGCATTTTGATAGGTTATGTAGTATTTTTTCTGGTCTCTGAAGGCTTTATGGAGTCTTTCAGCAATCTTTAATAGCAAATTCGGGCTTTTCACTGGTTCTGGGCTTGAAAATGAATCACAGGCTTGGTTTCTTTACTCGAGAGGAGCAATACAGTCGGAGAATGCAGAAAAGGGATCAAAGAAGCGATTTTGGGGTTTATTAGGCGTTTTTAGGGTTAATTTAGTGTGCAATAAATGAATGTAAAATTGGGCAATGACAGTTTTCGGGCTTCAAAGGACAGAAACCACGAGTGCTTATCACGCGGATTTCGAGTGGTAAGTGGTTTCAAGTCCAATCCACGCGATCCAATGAGGGAATGCCATGTAGAGGAGAGAGAAATGGGTGAAACCACCCATTTTGTGTGGCTTTGGCTGTTGGGCAGTCTTGCATATTTTCTATGCGATATCGGACGTCGACCGTTGGATTTGAGAATTGGATGCAAACGGTCAGGATTAGTTTGGGAAGGTGCGCTGTATTGAAAAGTGGAACCGGACTATCATATGCAGCGAAAGGGTTTTGAACTTTATGAATATGCCTTTGTTTAATTCAAAACTTATGTTATATTATGGCAGAGGGATATTTGGTTTATATATATATATATATATATATATATATATATATATATATATATATACGGCTTTAACCAATATATATGGATGCAGGCGTTTTATACATAGCGGCAGGATAAAACATTATTATAAAAGTGCTTTTAAACAAGGTTTTTAAGCCTTATACTTGGTATAATAGATGGTGGGTTAGGTTTAAAACATTTCAAAAATGTTTCCTATGTGGGTGTGTTTATTATATTATATAGTTTTTTTTAAACCTTTTGAATGGTTTTTAAGTTATAGGGGTGGGATACATAAATAATGACAGTTTTTAGACCAAAGGGTTTATAACTTGGGTTTTTTATTTGGGCACATGGGATAATAGACTTTGGTCAAAACTTTATAATAGTGGGTTTTTTGGAGTATTTAGATATAATGGAATTAATAACTAGGAAAGGCTATTTCTTAAGGATTTAATAAAATATGTTAAAAGTTAATATGAAAGGGTAATGTAAAACAAAATACACATTATCTCTAAGTATAGTACAAAATCAAGCATAACTCATCTTTATATTTCTTTCACTAATACTTAGGATAAATGTGATTTTGTGGGTTTTTATGAATGCTTATGAAGGGATGAAGTTAATTACTCTAGGGTTACAATTTACCAAGTAAGAATATATTTTTATTTAGGAAAAGAGGTTTTAATACATGAATGAAGGGTAAATGATGATAAATGAGGATTTAGCATAAGAACTCAATATTTTTAACTAACCAGTCATAGAGCCTTGGGTCCAGTCCCAACAAAAGTCAGAGAAATGCTCTGAGCCTGTTTGACTGATAGCTTAGAATAGTGAATGCTCATGGGAGAGGGGGAATTAGTGATTTTGCTCGATGATGTATTATTTACATGATTTCTCCACTGCTTTCTACCTACCCAACTTTTATTTCTAACATTTTATCTTCATTTTGCAGGTGCATTTAGGCTTGCAACCTTAAAACATTTTCTTTCAAAGCATAAAACTAATCTAAATCTACCTTATTTCATCGGAGGGCTCAGATTAGACTGTTGAGCTCCTCATTATTCTCTACCTATCTACTGATTTGTCAAGTTTAAACTGTTTGACAAATTTTTATTCACTATCTAAAACATGAAATTGAAAGCATGAAGAGTTAAGATTAAATTGTTTAACTGATCATGGATTATGGCATTTATTGACACTCTGTGCATAATCATTATTTTTGCAGTAAAAAGTAAAAGTAGTGGAATTTGGACTTGCTCACTTTAAGGTTTTATTTCTTTTCTTTTGGGGTTTATATTTTTGTAAGTCCTTTGATTTTTCTTTTAGGACTTTTTACCCTCTTTTTTATTTTTTTTATTATTTTTCATTTTTTCAAAATATGGGAAAACAACTTGCAGAAAGCAAGGTATGTACATAATTACAAGACTATCAAAGTCAATTCAAAATTATGAATCCTATTATTATAGGACCCTAACACAATGTAAATTTATTCAACAAAGAATTAATGCTCTTCAATTTCTTCCAGATGCGAAGCAAGAAGTTGGTTTGAGGAAAGGGGATTTTAATGAATCATGTGTGGCAAAAAAAGCAAAGGAACCTCAACCACCATTATATGGAATGATTGGAATAGGACTCTTTGGAATATTTGCAGACATGAAAGATCCATTAGAAGATGAAAACGAACAAAATGAAGTAGACAATGTTGTGGAAGAAGACATTAATGATGTTTTAGAAGATGTTGAACATGGATTAGTTGATATTCTTGATGATCTTTAAGTTATGCTTGCAAATAAAGCTCAGTTTTGAGATCTATTAATTAGTTTTACTTGTAATGTTTAGACTTTGATATTTTATGAGAAGAATCCTTATTTTTTGCAAAAAAAAATATGTGATTACTATTATTTTTTGATATAAAATTCAATAAAAATGTTATTTTCTTAAGTTTTTTTGTTAAGATTTTCCCAAAAAATTAGTTTATTTAACATGATTTTTTGAACAAAAAGTCTCTAAAAGTGTATTTTTTGCATTCTATTTATATTGAAAATGCATATTTTTTGTCATATGGTTCAAAATATTGGTTTTTTAGCGACAATTATTTGATGTGCATTGAAATATTAATTAACAATACATAAACACATAGAAAATATAAACTTTATAATATTGACCCTTTTTTAAATTTTTTATCTATGTGAAAAATGAAGATTTCATTACAAATTTTTATTTAAAAATAATAATTTTTTTTCTTTTTAAAACACAAGTACATAAATGCACTTAAAAATAAACATCTCGAGGAAGAAGAAGACATTAAAAAATGTATATTGTCAAAATCAATCCTCTAAAAAAAAGTGAGTGATGATACACCACCACTATTCAAAATCGACATAAAAAGCATCACATAAAAAAAATAAAAAATAGAAATAAAGCGCCAAAAACATGCTAAAAAAAAGGTGATTCTGCATCACAACTTTTCAAAATCGGGTGTTTTTTGTGCTACCTCAAAAAAGTAGGTACCAGTTCAGTTACCTATTTGATCGGTAACTATGTTTAAGTCATAAAGTTTAAAGATTCAATGTCATGTGTTGAATACCCATTTGGGCATGTTACATATTGTAAAAGGAGAAATTGTTTGAGTCATTAACCCTCCAAGACCTTGCCAAAGGCATATATTCAAGTCGGCCTTCCAAAAGAGCTAAAGATTATTCTAGAAGGAGATGTGGGCCTAGTCACAAGTGCAAGTCGGCTTATTATATATGGACAAACCACTATATATAGAAGAAATCAGCATCACTTTAAGACCATTCGATCAAGCATCCAAGATAGTGAAGGAAGTGCAAGAAACACCAAAGAATAATCTCATCACCAAGAGGATAAAGGTTCGATCATAATCGAGTTAGTCATTATCTTTTTTGGGCCAATATACTTCACACATGCGAGGAAAATTAGTGCCATATGTTAGAGAAGAAGAAGTTGAGGCTAGTATTGTCATCCTAGAGGTCGAATTAAGGAAGAAGACAAGGTATCCATCAAGTCAAATTGCAAAAGGAAGTCATACTATCCAAGAAAAGGGAATCAAGGTACAAAATTGGTGGATATACCCTCACATGTGTTGCAACTAGGGTTTTTGAAGAGGTCGAGAATTGCAGGTCTAATCCAAGAGGCCGAAATCTGAAGGGTTGCCGAGATCCAAAGGGAAGCAAGCAATTTGAATTGCGTTGAATCAAGGAAGAAAAATTGCTCGAAGAAGTCTTGTGACTTGGTCTTGGAGAGGTTGTTAGGTCAAGGGTCTTGGTATTGGAATTCGTCACTTGAAGATTCTATAAGAAGAAGAAATTGTTTGGGTTTTCCTCTCAATTTAGAGAGGTTTTAGCCCTGGTTGATTACCTACATCTTGTTTCTCTTGTCTCGTTATTGTTTATGGTTTGGTAATTGTTTGATGAAGAAGAACAATATAATAATATGAGTCAAAGAATAACCGAATCTAAAGAAGTAGAAAGTATTCACAAGCAGTTACCATTGTAAGAGAAATCACCTAATTCCTATGCCCTAGATTTATCAACATGGTATTAGAGCTAAGGTGACAAGTTAAGGAAGGGAAAATCCATAAGAGATACTAAAGCATCAAAGACAGAAGTTATAGAAGATCATCTCATCCTCAAGGCATTTTGAAGTCAAGAAGGAAGTGTCAAAACCCTAGATCGATCAAATAAGAAGTCTACACTAGAAGCATTCTTGGGATCCTCTACTCAAGTTGGAGAGATCTATCCAAGAGAAGATCAAGAAGGTTATCATCATCATCAAAATATCTAAGGTGATCTCCCTCTCTTTGGAGTCAAAGATCACTGAAGAAAACCATCTTCATCAAGAAGTTTTTTGTTACCTATGCCATCATCATATTCGAGAAGGCAACAGATCGAAGGATCATCTTCACAAGTAAGTAAATTTATGTCTACATCTGAATCTGTCAAAATGCATTTTTTCAAGGAAAGCAACAAGTTGGTTAGGGCTTCAAACTTTCTATCATGGAAGAAGAGGACAAATTGAACCTCATAGAAAATGTGAGGTCATGGAACATGTCAAGGGCTCATTCATCAAACCTCCAAAAGAATATGCTCAAGCACTTGAAAGGTATATGAAAGGGGAATTATGGGCTCAAAGGATTCTCATAGAACCCATAAAGGATCCCATCATTCCCTATGTATCAAAATGAGAAACATCAAAAGAAATATATGACAAACTTGTAGAGTTGTTCTCTGTAAGCACTACAGGTGAAGTAATCTCGTTAAGGTAAGAACTCTATAAGATGAAGATATCAAAAGAAGAAGGAATAACCTCATACTTTATGAGGATATCTGAAATAAGGGATTAACTACAAGAATTGGGAGAGATAATGTCTGACAGAGAAATGACTACCATAATACTCAATGCACTACCAGAATAATGGGGCAACTTCTCATCAAGTATCTATGGGAAAAAAGGAAGCTACTCCATTCAGTGAACAATGGTCACTATGCAAAATTGAAGAAACTAGGTTGAAGGAAAAGTCTGATGTAGGATCAAATGATAAAACTCAAGCATGTGTTGCTATGGCAAAGAGAAAAGGGAAGTTTGGGAAATTCGGTCCTCAAAAAAGAAAGAAGAACATGACAAAGGTTCAATGTTATTGATGTCAAGAATACGGGAACTACAAAAGGGATTGTCCTAAGCTCAAAAGGACAACAACAAAAGAGGAAGGGAAGAAGCCCATACCACTGAAGATGTGGAAGAAGCTGAAAAGAAGAAATCCAAGAAGGAGGAATTAAAATATCTCTACTATCATTGAGATAGTCTTCCTTGCCCAATTCTTTTCAAATTTCTATTTCTAATTTTATGTTGTAAAGTATGACCATCGTGGTAGGAATCATTAGAAACATGAGAGGATGCATCATATTAGGAGATAACACCATAGAAGCATACCATTGAAAGCAAGAGCTTGTAACATCATCATAAAGAAGCATAAAAGATAGATGGCATAGAAGCATGTGATAGAAGGATGTAGCTCCTGGTAGCCTCATTAAAACCATAACGAGTACTTATGGGTAAAAGAAAGTCATTTAGTATAGAACTCATCATACATCATTCAAAAGGAGAATTTGCAGGATGGGGATGATCAAGATCCTCCATTGGAATCTTCAATGGAAGTTTCACCTACTGGAAGAAGCAGGCGTCTTGCTGGGAATTCCAACTTGTATGGGATTCATGGGATGATGGTATGATGTCAAAAGAAGTGAAGCTAGTGCAACCAACAATAATTACAAGGCTGATATGGCTAATGAAATTCTCACTTCTTCTTGAATACATGCATTCCATAATTGCTGGAACATATTAATGCTTACACAACACCCATCTGGGAGCAGCCTCTTAGCCCTCACCATATCAGCCTTGTACTTCTTGTTATGATATATGGATGAAATATGCATTAAAGCATCTTTCACATATTGCTTCCCAGGAACTTTCAATCATAGTTCCTTCATCTTTTTCAACCACCTCATATTCCATATGAGGACATATTATGTTGATTTCATTTAGTCAATATGTGAGCCATGCCTTCATTCATCCTTTTAACGAAGGATATCCCTTTATTTTGATCATACTCACGTGGTAGATTATTCTCCCATGCTCGCTGTAATTATATGATGACATGAATTAATCTATCAACCATATGCATAAGTAAATCTTTTCTCCTTTTGGTCATCTAGACTTCCTTCAACAACTTCTTTTGATATTACTTCAACCATCTCGACATGTTGCATTCCTTTTTCCTCATACCATCATTCTTCCAAACAATGAATCCCATCCAAAGTGGAATTCTTAGCGAGACACTTGCTTCTTCCAAGAGATGAGACTTCAAATGAAGAATCCAACGGAGGATCTTGATTATTCTAATCCCGTAAATGCTCCTTTCCAATGATGTATGATGAGTTCTATACTAGATGGCTTTATTCTACTCGTAAGTACTACTTTTTATTTCAATGAGGTTTCCAAGAGCTACTTCCTTTTAATGATGACTGTCATAGAATTCTACTTTAGCTATCTTTCAAGCTTCTTTTGATGATGTCATGAGCTCTTGCTTCAATTGTATGCTATTATGATGCCATCTCCTAAAATGATGCATCCTATCATGATTCTAATGCTTCCTACCATGATAGCTATACTTTACAAAAATTGAAAAATAACTAGGTGGAGAAGATTATCTCAATCATAGTAGAGATCTTTTCCTTCCTCCTTTGATTTCTTCTTTTCAGCTTCTTCCACTTCTTCAGTGACATGGGCTTCTCCCTTTCCTCTTTTGTTGTTGTCCTTCTTGAGTTTGGGGCAATCTCTCTTGTAGTGCCCATATTCTTGTCAACGATAGCATTAGACCTTGGCCATATTCTTTTTTTTTTTTTTAGGACCAAACTTCCCAAACTTCCCTTTTCTCTTAGTCATGGCAGCAAATGCTTGTGCTTGCTTGTTTGATCCTACATCGCTTTTTGCCTTCAACCTGGTTTCTTCAATTTTGCGAAATGATCAAAGCTCATTAAATGGGATAGATTCCTTCTTTCCATAGATGCTTGATGTAAAATTGCCCCATTCCTCTGGTAGTGTATTGAGCACTATGGTACTCATTTCCTTATCATACTTTATTTCTTCCAATTCTTGTAGTTGGTCTCTTATTCATGATACCCTCATAAAGTATGAGGTTATTCCATATTATTTTGATATCTTCATATTGCAGAATTCTTGTATTAACGATATCACTTCTCCAACAATACTTGCAGAGAACAATTTTGTTAACTTCTCGCATATCTATTTTGATGGATTTTATAAGAATCCTTTGAGCCCTTACTTCCCCTCTCATATAATTTGCATGAGATTGAGCTTATTCCTTTGGAGGTTTAGTAATTGAACCCTTAACATGATCAACGACTTCATTTTCTATGGTCAAATTAGTCCTCTTCTTCCATGCAAGAAAGTTTGATGACGCAACCATTTGTTGCTTTCCTTGCAAAATGAAGTCATTTTGATAGACTTAGATGTGGACATAAAGATACTTACTTGTGAAGATACTCTTTGATGATAATATCTTCAACTTGTTTCCTTCCTAATTTCAATGATGATGATAATGATAGAAGAAGTCTTCTTGGTGAAGATACTTTCCTTCAAAAGTGATCCTTCAAAGAGCGAGAGATCACCTTGGTTCCTTGATGATGATGATGATGGTGTCTTCTCCTGATTCCATTGGATGTGTAAACTTCAAGATGCTTCAAAGTCCTTCGTTTAGTGGAGGTATGGTTTTTGAGGTCTTCTCCTCCTTGAGGTGATGATTGTGCGAGGTTTCCAAGAATGTTTTAAGTGTAAAATCCTTCTTTGAACGAGCTAGGGTTTTTAGGTCTTCTTTAGTAACTTCCTTCAAGATGATGATGTAATTCTTGTCCTTGTAGAGCCTTTGAGATGAGTGGTCCTTCTAGATGATTGACACTCTTAATGTTATTCTAATGCTTTGACCCTTAATGATTGATGCTCTTGATGATATTCTAGTGCTTCGGCCCTTGAGTGTACTTTTTTAAGCTTCCCTTCCTTGACTTGTCACCTTAGCTCTAATACCATTTTGAGAAATCTAGGGGCAACAAGTGTAGGTGATTTCTCTTCTTGATAATTTCTTGTGATGTATATTTACTTCACTTATTTTACTTCTTCTTGCACTTGTTTATTATTAGTATTTTCTTCATCAAACAATTACAAAATCATAAAGAACAATAAGACAAATATAAGACAAATGGCGCAAGATATAAGCAATCAACTAGACCCAAAACCTCTCCAACCCTGAAAGGAAAACCCACAAGAATTCTTCTTCTTATAGAATCTTCAATTGACAAATTCCAAGACCTAGACCCTTGACCAAAAACTCCTCCAAGACCGAGTCAAACCTCGCCTCTTTTAGATCAAGTCAAAGTCAAACTCTTCTTGATGATGCTGCAATATCTCCTTCATTCTTGACCTTTGAACTTGCAATACTCATTTGAAATTCTCGGCCTCTCTTCCTGCAACTTTCAGCGTCCTGCAGTTGACTGCGATTTTGACACATGTTATAGGAATAGGGAAATTTTAGCCCTTATTCTCCTTCGCTAGGCCTCCTTCTTCCTAGAGAGCTTGGTCCTTCTAAACAATCCTTATTGACACCAATACTTAGTTCTTTGATGGTACTGCAACTTGGCTTCCCTGTATTATATTGAATCCCTAATTTCTTCGTACGTGTGGAGAGTATTAGCCCATAAACAACTCAAAAAATTCGACTTTATCTTACTCCTTTGTCCTCTTCTTCTTCGCACTCATTTTCTTTCTTGTGATCGAACTTGAGTGTATCTTTGTTATGTCTTCAAGGTGAGGTCAAAGTCTCCTTTATATAGGCTTCACAACCATGTTTTGGGATGACTTGCAACTGTCTCTAGGCCGACTTGATGCTTGTGTAGGCCGACTTGTTCTTTGGATTATGACTTGGTCTTGGAGGGTTCTTTGACTTGAATTTGACTCAAATAAATTATTTTTACAATATGTAACATGCCCAAATGGGTCTTTCATACATGACAATGACTCATAAGCTCTAGAATCTCTCAATGGGAGCTTGACCTATAAAATAAATTCATCTTGAGCATGAAACCCATGCCTCAAGAATAATAATAAATTTTATTTCTTTTTTCATTGAATACATAAATCATGATTACATATGTTATTATGAAGACCCAGCTTAGTTACATATTTCAACAATTATTTTTGTGTTGCTTGGAATCATGCTACTTGTCTGAATGCCTGCATTACGTCTGGCCTAGAAGCTATTACATATAAAAGACTACCAATCATAGATCTATACATTCCCTAATCCGCATCTTTGGATGAATCATCAATGCTCAACTTGCAACCTATCAGATTCGAAATGCTTGCTTGACATACTATGCTTCATACAAACTGTTACTTTTGATTATATCTGTCAATATGGATTAACTTTTCCCGTCATTTAAATTGTCCATAATATTCCTTTATGTCAACCTGTCGATGATTGATTTTCAAATGCGCCATTGTTGTTGCTTAGACTCCCCCTCTTCAATATTCAGGGAGTCATCATGTTGGATTCTTCAAAATAATGTACCACCCAACTCTTTGGCTAGATCATCTTGAACCTTTCCATTGTCTAATGTACTTTTTTCTACCCTCAAGATCATTTACCTTTACAAAGCTTGAAAGAAGTACTGTTGAAACTTTCTTATTTTATTTATTTTCTTGCATTTGTTGTCCTTCTTTGTACCTGATGTTAGGGTTGTCTTGCATGGAGCATTCCATATTGTGCCTAAAATCTCGAGCTATGTGCCCATAGTTATGGCATTTATAAAATTCATATGACGTAAACTTCCTATAGTCAAAGTCATGGTGAAACCTCACTTGTGATCTCACAAAATTGCTTCTAGGGTTTTGATTCCAATGATAATATCTTTGATAATTGTACCTGTTATAAGTTTGAAAATCCCTAGCCATATGTCCAAAGTTAGCACATGAAAAACAATAACCATTAAACGAATTTGTGTATCTGAATGAGTTATCTTGTTTAAATGGTCTTCTGTATTCACTCCTTCTTGGATGAGGAAATGTCTCTTGACTGGGGTTGTGTCAATTTTAATTTTCTTTTGTCCTTCATTTTTATTTTGCCTTTGACTTCTCATGAGCTCATCCAATGCTCTAGAGCTACTTTCAAGGTTTTGTTGGACATTTCCCCTTTTCACTTCAATTCGTAGAGAGACTATTTTGGCTTCTAGTTCTTCCCCTGCCTTGTTGCTTTCTTTTAACTCATTCTTAAGTGTTTCTTCAATTCTTTTAGCTTCTTCTAAATTTAATCTGAGGTTAATGATTTCTTCTTCAATCCTTTTCTTGAGGTTCTTGGTGTGTTCTTTTACCTCCTTCAATTAAGCTTCTAGGGAATTAACATTTTTCCTTTTTGCTTTGAGTTCTTTTAAGACTCTGACAACTTCATTTTGAAATTTGATTTCAGTCATTTCTTCTTCTTCGTCAAGTGATTTGTTATGCTTAGCCATAAATAATACTATTCCTTTGATTTCTTCATCACTGTCACTTTCTTCTTCAAATGAGGAGCTATCTTTCCCAGAGAAAAAGTTTTTCTTAAACCCTTTCTCCTTACCTTGCTTGTTGAAATTTCTTTGACCCTTCTTTCCTTTTCATAAATGCTTCATTCTTATGAGGGAACTTAGCAACATAATGACCAATCTCATCACAATCAAAACATGCTAATGGAAGTTTTTCTTTGTACTTACCTGTTCCTCTTTTCATATTCCTCATAATGTGCACAAATTATTCATCTACAAGTTCTTCTTCTTCTCCTTCTTCCTCTTTGCAACAGCTAGATCTAAGTTTGGATGCATCCATATTAATCCAAGTCATTTATACACAAATAAAAATAAAAATAAATCGTTTACATAGCATGCAAGGGTGCACATAACCAAAATAACATCGAGTGCAGTCCATTTTGGAACCGGAAATACATCAACAAATAGGCTCTACACGGCCTCTAGAATCCCAAAAAAATCACGCTACAACAAATACGTACATATCATTAAAATCATTGCCTATATTGGGATCTTTGTCATCAATATAACCCTATAAGCATTAAAATAAGATAGAAAAAGCGTAGCGTGTCAAGTCAAGATTTTGTTTGAGTGATGGGTACATTTTTGGTAGAGTCATGATAGAGGAGTCCAACGACCAATGCCACTAACGTCAAAGTACATAAAGGCCTTGGTGCTCTTGATTAAATACTAGTTCCATACCCTTGTACATGACAAAATCCAATGGAACATTGCAATCCCCCCAATCCTGAAATCCTGAAAAACCGTTAAGTCTGCTGGATTTTAAGTGAGATCTAAAATTCTACTTTCTCCATATGAAATCCAATGAGGTTGGAACCACTCTCAAACATCTTGAGTCATTTCATGGTAATGTTAAAAATTTAAGTAAAATGATAAAATATCCTTTTACTTTAAGAATTTAACATTACCATGAATTACATAGCAATATTAGGGTCTCAAGCTTGAATATTCAATATTAGATTGGCCTAGGGGTGAATTAGAAGTGGACAAACCAAATGAAAAAAATAAAAATAAAAATTTTAATTTGGTCTGCACATACACGGATCGCACGAAACCGACCGGTTCAGTGAAATAGGTTGGTTCAGTACCAAACTGGCCGATTCCGTTATGGAACCGACAGATATGATATTGAACCAGCTTAGAGGATCAAACCAGACCGATTTTGGTGCCAAACTGGTCAGACCAATCGGTTCCAATGGTTATGGGCCGGTTTGATAACATTGGTTGAAGTGCAACAGTGGTATTGATAGATAGGGTTTGAAAAAGACATGCGTATGTCCTAAGCAGATTTGTTGAGACAAGGGTTTTGCTTGACAAATTTATTTATGCTATTGGCGTTTGGGCAGAGAAAGTTTATATAGCTACTGATAATCGTGAGTCAGAAGTGACAGTGGCTGAGCAATCTATCTTATTCTTCAATTATTTTTCAGGGTGGCAGGGTGGTCCATGGCGGAGATTGGAGTCTCCTTCAGGTTGGAGCCAGAGAACACTTCAGGGCGACAGGGTGGTGCTAGGGTAAGTTGGAGCCTGTCCAAAGTGTTGGATCATCCTTTCAGTGAAAGATGATAAAAATAACACGTTGGAGCATACTTTCGATGGGAGGTGTTAAGCTAAGGCATTGGAGCGTCCTTCCACTTAGAGCTGGTAAACCAGGGCATTGGAGCATCCTTCCACTTGGAGCTGGTAAACCAGGTCATTGAACCATCCCTTTGATTGGAGTTGATAAATTAGGGCGTTGGAGCGTCCTTTCAATTGGAGCTGATAAATAAGGAGGTTGGAGCCTCCTTCCAGTTGTAGCTGGAGAATCTCAGAAGTTGGAGCTTCTTATTGATGTAAATTTTGAAGACCTATATTAAGAAGCATTTGGTGGTTTTTCTCTCGGAAGGGTTTCCACCTAAAAATCTCATGTGTATTGTCTTTGATGTTGTGCATTGTTGAATGGTGTTGTTAACTGTTTATTTATTATCTAATGTTGATTTTAATTAATGCTCTGAAGATTAAAAATTAACTAATTGAAATGAAATACTGATTCACCCCCCTCTCAGTATTTGCAAGTTCCAACACAAAGAATGCTAGATTTTGCTTTTATACAAAATTTCGATGCAATTCCTATCTAAAGAGTAATTACACATCAAAGATCAATTGGTTTTTAGTAATATTGTACATAAACCCTAGCCCTAACCCTAAATTTATAGGAATAATTAAGAGAGAAGAAGGAGAAACTAAAAATTTATTTAAAAATAAGGTTTGATTAACAACACCTAAATCAATGCCTTGTTCTAAATGAGAAAATGGAGTCTTCTAGGGCAAATCCAATGAGAATGGTTTTGTTGAAGTGGGTGGGATGACTAGGGCATCCACATACAAACCCTGGCAACTTCCTTGTGAATGTTGATTTGGGGTAGCATCGGATGTGATCTAAGTCTCAAACCTCATGGACAGGCTTAGGCACATGTGTTCTAGATAACCCATAAATTGTTTGGGGAAAGTTCACTCGGATTGTATTTTATTAAGAGAATTAATTATTTTAAAGTGACCCTAAGTCTAAACTTAGGAAAATAAAATAATTAAAGTGAATTAATATAATATGGGTGTGAATGTTCTAGAAAAAGCAGATCATGTCAAAATGTAATCTTAGATGTTGATTGGAGATCTAATATCGGTCATTGAAGTCTCGACGAGAAGACTATAAAGAAGGCTTGAGGGTAATTTGGAAAAATACACCGAGAGATCAAATTTTCAGAAGTGAGCAGTGCTTAGAGGAAAACTTTGATCGAGATATTCTCACATAGTTGAGGGGCAAAGACAGTTTTGGTCGGAGGATCTTCTTCAAGGCCAAGAATATTCAACAGAGAAGTAGATAAAGACACAGAGGAGGCACCGCAGTGCCAAGAGAGTGTGACGCAGCACCCAGAGAGGGTGACACAGGGTCACGGAGGCCACACGCAGAGGCAACACCGTCTTCCTTAGCAGTAGTCCGAGATTTTGCTGGGAGATTGAGATTCTGAGCTGGAAGGGCTAGAATCGAGTTTCCTGCGATTAGTTTGATCCAACTAAGGAGGTGACACAAACCTCCAGAGTTCCCCATGCAGACCCACGTAATTACTGCACAGAGGCAGTGCAGAGGGTGCTGGGGGTTTGTCGTTTCAGCTACCGGATCAGCCGGGACTTGCAGTGTAGAGTGAGGTAATCTCACTAATTTATTCTTCTAAGTGATATTATTTGTACTGAATTGCCAACAAGGCATCCATAGATTGTATTTAGAAATAACTGTTGCTTAATAATAAAACCCTTAGATCTGCTGCACCGGTTTTCCCGCATTGGGTTTTTCCGGGGACCTTTGTCCAAAAACAACAGTGTCATGTGTGATATTCTTTTCTTTTGCTCAGTTTCTTGTTTCGAGTCTTGACATATTTAATTAATTAAGTGAAGGTTGCAGTAGTAAGTTGCTTCAGTATTTTCAGTAGAACATTGTAAATAACTTGTTCATTAAATAATAAGTAGGTGAAGTATTTTTAGTTGGCTGTAGTAGGATTCAAGACTTGGAATTTTCACATGGTATCAGAGTGTTGTAGGTGAGACAAGAAGAGTAGATCCAATGCTGAGCAGGAGGACGAATAGCTGCAAAAGGCGGCAGTTCTAATCCCAGAGGGATTGTGCAGTCCAGGCCAAGAGGGTTGAATTTCGAGGAAAGTCTCTCTCTGAGTGAGTAGATAGAGAGGAAGGACTTCCATATCGAGATGATTTTTCCAAGCTAGAGGGAGCAGCGTAGAGCCTTAGTGTAGAGCTAGAGGAACACAGTTTTTTCTGCAAGCAATTTGGAATGCATGTAGTCAAGAAGAAGTGAGAATTTCATTAGTAACCAACATCGACATCTAGAGAACTAAGGCTTGGCTGAGGTCTTGTACTTTAAAACAATGTTGTAATAGTACAGTGTAAATGAAGACAGAGGCATGACGCCCTTTCATCTTCATGACGTCTCTCTCTCTCGCTATATATATATATATATATATATATATATATATATATATATATATATATATATATATATATATATATATATATACCTTCCTATCACTTCATGAATGAGGAAAGCAACAATCAGTCAAGAATGCATGTATATATATATATCCCTTACTATCACTTCATGAATGAGGAAAGCAACAATTAGTCAAGCATGACATAGTCCAACGTTAAATGATAACAAGCCATTTATAACTCTTTTAACATCAAAACACTTTAACATGCAAACACAAAGACTCTCGGTGAGTAAAACACACAACCATGGAATTTCACACACACATCATGGTAGTTTACTAAGTATTGTTAAACATATTATACACAACACTATCCACAAGCCATAACGACCTTTACATGACATCTATTCAAGATATTCACACATACATATGATGGAAGTCACACATAGCCACAGTTAGTTGATCATGTCAACAATCCAACATAAGCATATACGTAGCTTACCCTTTGTATAGACCAATCTAGAGTTCTAGATTAGACTCAATTTACTGTCAACCAAGGTAGGTAATCTTAGAGGCAATTGTCTAATATTTATAGACCTAAAAGGATCTGTTCTATTTGTCTTGGATAAATGTTTATTGTGACAGGCTCCAGCACTCTTTTACAAGAGATTGAAATGTGGTTCCTTTCACACTTTAAACACTTATATCTCCTAATCTAATCTATTGTTCTAAAACAAAGTGCTACTAGTCTGACTTTTCAATCCTCTTACAAGGCTATAGTTCACAAAAACTCTTTCAAAGTAACACACTGAGCATACTAAAAATCAAATTCATAAAAACAGAGATCACAGAAATGATTTGAGATTCAATACTCAATTAAACCTCTTACAAGGACTTGTTCATTAATTTTTGCATTCGAATTCTCAAATTACTACTATGAATCATAAAATAACAATATTGAACTTCTAAATAAAATTGATGAACTCAAAAGCATGAAAATGAATTAAAATGCTAATCAGATCTGAATACTAAATCTTATATAAATGGAAAGAAAGTGTACCAACTTCGCATGGGGGCCCTTCCACTCTTTGAAGGCACACTTGTAAGACTTCAAATGATAAGAACACTAACTCAAAAACACCATAAATGATGAAATTCTGTCTCTGATTAAGTTATGGAAATGAGTTACATTAAAAACAGAGTTCTGAAAACATGCTTACAGTCTCAAGTCTGCTCTTCATTCCATGTTATCCTAGCATCCTTAGTCTATTACATGCTTTCATCCTCCTATTTATTACAATTACAACCAAAGAGGCTATTTTCGTTCCCCCTAATCCTAACTGATCCCAAAACAAATCGAATCAATTTAGAGTTTCTAATCTTAAGCAAAATATCAAGTACATTCATTATGACTTCAGATTTTTCTGCTAGATAGGCTAGGTTTGACCAGCGTTGACCAGATATTGCAAAAAATTTGCCCCGAGATTCGAGCACAAGCTCTGTTTGCAAGTTGATTAGCCTCCTTATTGTTTCTTCGGAGGATGTGATAACAGGTTGTTCCTTCCATACCTTTTAAGAGGCTGCGACATCTGCTGATTATCTGATGGGGAGCTATGTTGTTTATCAGTCGAGCATGGTTCATCATATTGATGATAATGGAAGAATCACCAAAAACCATAGTGTTAAAAATGTTGAGCTTTTTTAGCTGATATAAACCTTGGAGGAGGGTAAAGGCTCTCGCTCTGTTGTTGGAGAGGGTGCCAAGACCCCATTCAAATGATGTTAGAATGCTTCCATTTGCACTTTTGATGATGCCTCCTGCACCTGCAATGCCCGGATTCATTTTTGATGCTCCATCGAAAAATAGAGAAGGTCTTGCGAAGTTGTTTATCCATTCGGTGAAGTCCTTATCCTTAAGCTGAATCTTCCAACTTGTGTCTTTTTTAGAGGGCTTAAAGCTGTTAGTTCTGTCCCAAAGGTTGCCGAGGAAACTCCTTTCCTGCACACAAATTTCGCTGAAGTCGATTTTACTGTTGCATTTGGAGGATATTGTTTCAAGGGTAAGGCTCCAAGATTTGCTGCATACTTTCCTAAAAGAAGGTTCTTTGCCAATGAATATCTTCATGTTCCTAGTGAGCCAAATATTCCATAAAACCACATATGGCAGAGTGTCCCAGACCCTCCTCACCACATTGCTCTTATTTTTCCCCCATGGGTAGTTGCTCTTCCAAGTTTGAATAACCTTTGTTATGGTGCCTTGCTGCTCCCAAAGAGGCTGATAGGATGGTGTTAGTTCCATCTAGCAGCGTGCAGCAAAAAGGCACCCAATGAAGAGGTGGAAAGCTATCTCTTCAGCACCATGACAGTGGGGGCACGTTGATGGTCTGAGCACACCTCTTTTATTTAGATTTTCTGCAGTTATAATTTTCCCTTTCAAGAGCGTCCATGTGAAGATCTTAATCTTGGGGATAGCTTCTAATTTCCACACTGCTTTCCAATTGGGCCAAATATTTGAAGGGTAATAGTCACTGTAGAGTTGCTTATAGGCTGCTTTGATGGAATATGTTGAGCCAGAGGGATCCCAACAAAAGCCATCAATGCTGTCTTTTTTTAAGGGAGCAGTGCCATAGAGGTGAGTTTGCAGGTTGCTAAGATCAGCTTCAAAATGAGCAGGGACTTTGGGGAAGTGCCAACCAATCCAGTTGTGGGATTGGTCATCCCATTTAGAAAAATGGCTTAAGAGGCTGAGGCCCATATTACTGAAATGAGAGAGGATGCGCTGGGTACTAGGTCTATCCAAGATGGGAATTTGCCCATAATTCGATCTTTCCCAACATTAATAGAGTTTCCCCCTATGGGAACTTTAGTGAGGTTCTGGACTAAAAAAGGAGTGGCCGCTCCATCGCCGCTCCTGTCCACACTCTCGAAATGGGTAAGGTGGGTAGAACTTATCTCCAAGACTCTTTTCTGGGGTAAGGAGCGGCGATGTGACTTTTCAATCCTCTTACAAGGCTATAGTTCACAAAAACTCTTTCAAAGTAACACACTGAGCATACTAAAAATCAAATTCATAAAAACAGAGATCACAGAAATGATTTGAGATTCAATACTCAATTAAACCTCTTACAAGGACTTGTTCATTAATTTTGCATCGAATTCTCAAATTACTACTATGAATCATAAAATAACAATATTGAACTTCTAAATAAAATTGATGAACTCAAAAGCATGAAAATGAATTAAAATGCTAATCAGATCTGAATACTAAATCTTATATAAATGGAAAGAAAGTGTACCAACTTCGCATGGGGGCCCTTCCACGCTTTGAAGGCACACTTGTAAGACTTCAAATGATAAGAACACTAACTCAAAAACACCATAAATGATGAAATTCTGTCTCTGATTAAGTTTTAGAAATGAGTTACATTAAAAACAGAGTTCTGAAAACATGCTTACAGTCTCAAGTCTGCTCTTCATTCCATGTTATCCTAGCATCCTTAGTCTATTACATGCTTTCATCCTCCTATTTATTAAAATTACAACCAAAGAGGCTATTTTCGTTCCCCCTAATCCTAACTGATCCCAAAACAAATCGAATCAATTTAGAGTTCCTAATCTTAAGCAAAATATCAAGTACATTCATTATGACTTCAGATTTTTCTGCTGGATAGGCTAGGTTTGACCAGCGTTGACCAGATATTCAGGAGCTTCAAATTCGATCTTGGATAGATTTTCCACCATGTATGTACATCCTAGATCACGTCCTTGTCTTCTGTTTCTATTTTCCTACTATGCCACATGTCAGAACATAAACCAATTATAGGAAGTTATCACATCCTGTAATTTCCTTGAAAATTTCAATTTTTAACATAACAATTCCATAAATTAAATTTAATGTAAAATAACAATTATAATGCTACATTAATCAATTTCAATAGACTATAAGGGATTTATGGAAGAAAATGGTGGATAAATGATGAAATTTTAGGAGAAAAAGGTAGCAATAAAATAGTACCAACATTTCCCCAAAACTCAATGATTTAGCATGTCCTCATGCTAATCCTGATGTGCTCCCTTTATATTTTGTTTATGCTTGTGTCTCTGCTGCTTGTAGCAATACATCTACATTCTTCTGAACTCGGAACTCATGCTTCATATTCTTATATTTTTCTTTAAGAGCCTTTTTCTGAGTGTACCATTTTGTTGCCCATTTGCATATTTCAATTTGATCAGTTTTAAGTTCTTTGACTTTCTTCTTCAGTTTCTAATTTTTCTGTTGAATATTCTTCCTCTGTGCTCTTAACATTTCATTTTCTTTCTTTATGACTTTCTCTAACATATTTGCTTCCATCAGTTCCTCTTTTAGCTCTTCAATTTGTTTCTCTAACTTTCTCTGTTTCTTGTTTGTAGGTACTGGCTCTTTCCTTTCTCCTTTGTTACTTTCAGTTTCCATCTCCGCTCCTTGTTCTGGCTGTGAATTAGCACTGCTTTCAATTTCCATTGGTGTATTTACATTTTGCTCTGGTTGATCATCTTGTATTTGATTTCTTTTTATTCTCCTTGATCTTCTTCTGTAAGTAGTGAAAATTTTATCTTTTGCAATTTTCTTGGCATCTTCATGCCTCATTCTTCTTGTCTTCACACTACTACTGGGTTGAGCAACAATACTTGACTTAAATTCAGGGGTTTCCTCATCAATATCAACCATAAACTATGTGCTTCCTTGTTTCTCCTGTTCATCTTTTTTGGTTTTGATTTGATTGGCAATTAAAAATTCTTCCCATGTTTTCCCTCTCTTCTGCAGCTCAAATTCAATTAGAATTTTGATCAAACCAAAATGATACAGGCTTCTATCTTCATTACCCTTTTGTTTCTGAATGGTCTTTGACATTTTACTCAAACTTTGTAAAAGAAAATAGGGCAGACTGATAGTGCATTGACCCTTTAAGTGCAACAAAATTTTTATGTGATATAGGTATACTATGTTGTAACGCCCTTCACATGTAACAAATTTTTGAAGAATGTATACCATTTCATCCCATGGGTGGATTAACCAACTTCTAGGAACACCCTTTTTCCAATTAACAGAAGAAACCCTTAACCTAGACATAAACTGAGTCCATGATTTTTCTCTAAATTGCTTGGTTTTGAAATACTTTTCCCCTTCTGGACTGATGTCTAATGACTGAGCTATTGTATCCTCTGAGATTAAGAAAGAGAAATTTCCTATCAAAGCTTTCTCTCCATTAAATGAAAATGCAAATGGTTTCGTAACTTCTTCATTATTTCCATTAAATTTCTCTAGAAAAGGCAACCAGTGTTTTTCCCTCAAAATTTAAACACAGTCTTCATGATATTTTGAACTATCAAATTTCTTAGGCTCTGCTCTATTTGTCATTTTAAAAATCTCTGTTCTAACCCCTTTTTATGTTCAAAAATTCAATCAGGGTTTTTCAACTTGTTACCTCTCTTCTCGCTTTCCACTGGGCTGACCTGGCTAACTTCCTCAATTTTCTGAGCTTACTTCTTCAAATGTCTGAGCTGTTCTTCAAATTCTGGGCGGAAGTCAAAATTATGGATAAGCCCGTCTGCTATATTTTCTCCCTTTTTAGCACCTACTATCTCAGCATTTTTAAGAAACTCAGAGTCTGGAAATTAACTCATTAACTAACTTTATGAACTCAGAGTTTTATAAAATGAAAACTCAACGGCCAACCTTGATTTTTCTTGATGTCATAAGATGAAATTGTTATGATGATAACGCATAGAACAAAGTCTTACTGTCAGAGGCCGTGAGCTTATTTGCAGAGTCGGAAGGCATGTTCAAATCATGAATACAGAGGAGCAGTACTGATTTGCAGAAGCATAATCATGGTAGCACAATATGCAAATAATGTTGGTAATGAAATCATAGCGAATACATTCATAAGCAAATTTGGGTCAGAAGATTGTTTTTGTAGCTCTAGCAGTCGAAATGAATGAAATCATTTGAGAACAGGCGTTTTAACAAATGTCTTTCCATTGAGCGGACTTTTACATTGAGGGTCTATTAAGGCCACTACTTGTTGGTACTTTGTTGGCAGAGGTCAATTTTAAAAATGATGAGTTTATGAAAAGGTTTTAAGGGCGTAGATAGGAATAGAAAATAGGAATAGGTTAAGGTTTACAATGATGTTATGTGTGATAGAGAAATGGAAATGAATCATATAGAAATAGGCAGAGTGGTAATGAAGTGAGTATATAGGAACATTACGAAGAATATGGGTATAAGGATTATAAGAAGGCTTTTTGAAATTGATAACAAGCAATCATAACTATTATTTTTAACACTACAATAATTTAAGAATTTTAAATGCTAAAAACAAAAAATTTCAATACATTACACTTGTTGGCTGACAAAATTCTGATTCTGCTTGTACAGGTGTGACTGATCTTTTTCTTCTAAAACAGGTTCCTTTGAAATTGAATATAACAGGTCCCTTAAAATCTGAAGAATCATGTTTGTGAAGCTTCTTTTGTGTTGATGTAGCCTTGGTTCATAAATTTATCTTTGGTGTTGATGTAGCCTTGATTAGAATTTTGATAAACAACCTTTGAAAGCTTGTTGTCTTTGAAACAGTCTTCAAACAGGTCCCTCTGATATTGATAATATTGACATAGCCTTTGAACAGGTCCCTCTGTATAGTCATGTTGAAACAGGTCCCACTGCATATTTTGTTGCTTAAACAGGTCCCTTTCACTGATTAGAACAAAACAACTCTTTGATTGAATGACTGAAACAAAAATTCCTTGAAAAATTGAAATTGAGGAAATGAGAAATTGAGGAGATGAGATAGGGAAAAACCACTGTATCTTCTCCCCCACTAAGTCTTTGACTTGTCCTCAAGTCATTATTGAATTTGTGAAAAACAGTAAACAAATAGAAGAATGAATTCTTACCAGCCAAACGATTGGTTTTCTAATAAGAATTCTAGTTTAGAGTGTGCCAGAGTTTGGTTTTCACATCTAAACCATTATTATTTATTTATTTATTTTATTTTATTTTATTTTATTTTTTTTAATTTTTTATTAATTTTTTTTTAAAGAAATTGAAATGATTAAGGTAGAGATATCACAGCTGAAGACTATGATATCTCAACCTCCTTTTGCTGAGATACAGTTTGAATAAAATCTTCCTTGCTGATGGGCTTATGATAGAGTTTCAACCTATGTCCATTGACAATAAAGGTGTTGCCTTCTCCATCGATTGTTGTTAATTTCACTGATCCATTTTCATATACTTGATCTATTTCATATGGGCCCATCCAATGTGTTGTGAACTTGGCTTTATGATCTCTGAATTTAGAGTCAAAGAGTAAAGCCCAGTCTCCTTCTTTAAACTGCTTCTTTTTAATGTGTGCATCATGCCACTGCTTCCTTTGTTTCTGCATTAGGATTGTTCTCTCTTATGCTTGCTGCCTCATTTCATCTAACTGGTTCAATTGCATAATTCTCTCCTTTTGTGCTTCATTGAGATCAATTCCTAAATCTGCAGCCATTTTATAAGTATGTATCTGAAATTCAATAGGAAGCATTACCTCTTTTCCATACACCAGCTGATATGGTGTAAATCCTATAGTGTCTTTCCATGTTATTCTGTAAGCCCAGAGTGCATCTTTGAGCTTTTCCTCCCAATTCTTTCTGTTCATTGCTACTGTTTTAGTGATAATTCCTTCCAAAGTTTTATTTGTTGATTCCACTTGGCCATTGGCATGTGGATGGTAAGGTGTACTTTTTCTGTGCTTGATTTTATATTTTTTTGTGATATCTTGAACCAACCTTGAAGTGAACTGAGTACCTTGATCTGTCACTATCTCCCTAGGTACTCCATACCTTACAAAAATTTCTTCAAAGAGGAAGTTTACCACTGTTTGCTCTGTTGGCCGGACAAGTGCTTTTGCTTCAGCCCATTTTGTCACGTAGTCAGTACATACTAGGATGTACTTTTTTCCCTTTGAAGGTGGATTGATGGGTCCTACAAAATCTAGAGCCCATTTTTCGAATGGCTCTAAATGTACTTGTGGCTGAAGTGGCATTTCATCTGAAGCTGTGGGTCTACCCATTCTTTGACAACTGTCACAACTTTTCACATACTTCTTGGAATCCTTAAAAATAGATGGCCAATAGTAGCCAAGGCTGAGGATCTTGAATGCTGTCCTTTTTGCTGCAAAATTCCCACCACATGGTTCGTCATGACAAGATTTTAAAATATCAATTATTTCATCATTTCTTACACATCTTCTAATAATCATATCATAACCAGTGTAAAATAAATCTCCATTAATCCATGAATATCTAGCACTTTTTTTGATGAGCCTCTTCTTCTCCTTTGTAGTAAAATATGGAGGTGTCTTTCCTATGGACAAATAATTAGCTAAGTCAGCATACCATGGATCCACTACTGAAATTGCAAATAAATTTTCATCTGGAAAAGAATCTTCAACCGGAACAACCTCACCTGAATTCTGGAGTCTAGAAAGAAAATATGCCACCTGATTCTCCTTACCTGGTCTATCTAACACTGTAATATTAAATTCCTGTAGTAATAAGAGCCATCTGGTAACTCTGCCATTAGTGATTGGTTTATTCATTAAATATTTAATGGTAGAGTGGTCAGTAAGTACAAAAACCTCATAACCAGTTATATAATGTCGGAATTTATTCACAGCGTGTATAATTGCAAGCATTTCTTTTTCAGTGACTGTGTAGTTTAATTCTGCAGGTGTTAGATTTTTACTAATAAAATAGATAGCATAATTCAAAGACTCTTCTTTTTGGCCTAATGAGGCACCTACTGCAGTATCAGATGCATCTGTAAAGATGTGAAACGGTAAGGTCCAGTTAGGTCCTTTTAAGACTGGTGTGGTTGATAACTTTTCTTTGAGTGTTTCAAAAGCTTTCTGACAATTTTCATTCCAATTGAAAGGTGTATCTTTTGCTAGAAGCTTAAACAGAGGTAGAGCTATTTTACTAAAATGTTCAATAAACCTTCTATAATAGCTTGCATACCCAAGAAAGCTTCTTACCTCTTTTTGAGTCTTCGGAATTGGCAAATTGACAATGATTTGGATTTTTGATGGATCAACTTTAATGCCTTTAGAAGAAATATAATGACCCAATACTACCCCTTCATTTAGCATCATAAAACACTTTTCATTGCTCAGGGACAGATTAGCTTCAATACATCTCTTCAAAACTTTCTCAAGATTTTATAATGAATGTTCAAATGAATTACCATACACTGAAAAATCATCCATATAAACTTCAACACAATCATGAACTAAATCAGCAAAAATAGCTAATACAGCTCTCTGAAATGTAGCTGGAGCATTACAAAGTCCAAATGGTAAAACATTATAGGCATAAGTGCCCCAGGGACAAGTAAAAGTGGTTTTGTCCTGGTCCTCTAAGGCTATCCTGATCTGGTTACAGCCACTGAAACCATCAAGAAAAGAGAATGATGATTTCCCAGCTAATGTGTCTAGCACTTGGTCAATAAATGGTAGTGGAAAATAATCTTTGAGGGTTGCTTTGTTCAATTGTCTGTAATCAACACAAATCCTCCACTTGCCATTTTTCTTGGGCACTACTACCAATGGGGATACCCACTGACTGTCAGAGATGGGATAAATAAAATTAACTTTCAATAGTTTTTGTAATTCATCTCTAACAATATCTTGTAGGATGGGATTCATTCTTCTCTGCGGTTGCCTCACTGGTTTTATATTACCATCTGTGTAAATATGGTGAGTACATGTTTCAGGGTGGATTCCATGCATATCGGTGTAGTCGCAAGCAAATTCTTTCTGATATTTCCTCAATAATTGAATCAATTTTTCTTCCTGAGATAAGTCTAGGTGAGTGCTAATATTCAATGTTTTTCCTAGACTAATCTCTATGGTCTTGCTCTGTGTGTTTGTGATAGATTGAATGGGAAAAATGTTTTCAAATGATGTTTGCAAAGAATGAATGGTACATATTTCTTGAAAACTCCGTGCTAAAAGTTCATCTGCAACATGATATTGTTCATTTCTTAATTCTTCAGAAATATCAGGTTGAGAAAGAAACAATTCTATCAAATCATCATTATTATGTTCTTGTAAATCATAGATTTGATTGATGCTGAAAACAGATTGAACTTCTTCCTTATCATTGTATTTATCATCAAGCCATAAGTTGTTTGCTACTGCTGGTGATTGTGCTGATGGGTACAGAGTGAGTTGTTTCCTTTCAGTTCCTCGTGAAATGATCATATTACCTGATCTACACCCTATGAATGCATCAGCAGTTGCTAACCATGGTCTACCAAGGATCATAGGGTGTCCTCCTAAATTAGATTTTGGCTGAAGAACTAAAAAGTCCACTGGATACTCCCAAGAGTCCAGTGAAACAATTATGTCCTCCAAAATCCCTTCAGGAATCACTTTAGACCTATCAGCTAGTTCTAGAACAATTGGTGTGTATTGCAAATTTGTGAGTTGCAGTGTTTTCATTGTTTCAAGAGTCATCACATTTATTGCTGCCCCAAGGTCAATTAAAGTATTTGGAATAGGTATGTTGTTAATGATTGTAGTGACTCTGGGAATACCAGGATCAACATACTTTTCCATTGAAATGGTGTTTGTCATAAGGCCAGCTAGATGTCCAATAACATGAATAGTTTGTGGATCAAGTATTTTCCTTGTAGGCTTCCTGAGACATAGTTCTTTGATTGCTTTAGTTTATATTGGAATGTCTTTTATGGCTTGAAGTAGTGGAATTTTTATATAGACATTCTTTAGCTCATCTAAAACATCAAACTGTGGTAAATACATGGGAAGTTTTGCTTGGATCAATCTTTCTGGAAAAGGTGGTGGATGCACTGGTTGCATTTGTTTATTTTTGATGTCATCATTTTGTTTCTTTTGAGTTTGAGTTTCATTTTCATTCTCTTTGTTTTCTTCTTGTTTTTCAGCTACTAGAGGTTCTTTTTGAAGTATCTTTCCAGACCTAAGCTCGATATTTTGTAGAGGTAGAGTGGGATATGATGGTCCCTCATCTACACTGTAAGATGGTCTATCTGCTCTATTATTTGGATTAGGTAGAGGTTGAGCAGGAATCTGAGTAGGTCTAGGAGGCTGGTTAGATGGAAGTTGTAATTGAGATGGATTTATTGGTGGAGGAGCAGGCAATGTTTGTTGAGTGTTTTGAGGTTGATGGACAACTTGTTGCTGAGGATATTGTTGATATGTTTGAGGATACTGCTGATATGGCTGAGGATATTGTTGGTATGGTTGAGGATATGGTTGGTATGGTTGAGAGTATTGCTGAAATGGTTTCCATTGTTGTTGTGGGTAAGTTTGGTGTTGCCATGGCATGGGTACATTCCAAGAATTCTGAACATACATCTGATCTTGTGCAGAAAATTGCAAATTTTGGTTTGGAAACATACCTGGAGGTGGAGGTCTAGGTTGCCATGGTCTCTTGGCGCCCATGAAATACACATTCTCCATATCTGCGTTGGCTTCCAAATTAGAATTCTGCAAAATCTTGATTTTAGAGCAATGAAATATATCATGATTTTCAGTACAAAAGGCACAAACTTGAATGTTTTCTAAAGGGCAGTCTTTCAAAGCATGTTTTTTTCGGCATTTTGGGCAAAAGACAACCATTAATTGATCTTCTTCTTCCTGTCTTTTCTTTGCTTTCAGAGTGTCAATTTGATTTCCTAAGGTACTTAATAGGCCTGTTTTGAATTCTTCTAATAAGTTTCCTATTTCGGCCCTTGTGACACTAGCTGAAGCAAATTTTGTGGCTTTGGATGATATGGTTCTTTGTCCATTTCTAGCTTTGCTCCTAGAATACTTTTCACATAAATCAACAATTTCATCGAAAGGTAAGGTGGAAATATCACCTTTGCCCATCAAATTAAGATCATCTAAGTATTCCTCTCGAATGCCCTTCAAAAATATTGTTCGGATCAGATCAAGAGACATGGTTCTATGTTTTGATTTTTGTAGATTGTAAACAAATCGTTCCAAATACTCTTCTAAGCTCTCATCCTCTTGTTGATTCATTCTAAAGATATCATCTTTAGAATCTCTTGATCTACAATAAGGTTGATATTTCTTTAAGAATATTTTTCTCATGCCATCCCAATCAGTTATTGCATGTTCACCAAGTCCCATAAACCATCTTAATGCCGATGCTTTTAATGTTGTTGGGAAGAGTCTAAGCCTATGGGCATCATCTGTGTAGCCATATGTTCGGCATACTATGTCAAATTCAAACAAGAATGAATCTGGATCTTCTGAAGCCATGCCATAAAAGTTTGGTAACACAGATGGAGGTATGTTTTTCATTTTTATTTCCTCATCATTATTTTCTCCTGGTTCTTGAATGGGAAATTTAAAGGTTGACTCCTCCTCTTCTCTTTGATCTTGATCTTGCCTTTGTTTCAGTTCAGCCTCTCTTTGTCTTCTTCTTTCCTCTTGCTGTCTCTCATATTCTCTAAGTTGTTCAGGAGTAGGTCCTCTTGCTGATCCTCCTCCTTCCTCAGTCATTTTGATAGGTTCCTCTGTTGATTTAAGTTCTTGTTCAGTGTCAATTGTTTCAAAAAAAAGTTGCTCTGCTAGTTTTTCTCCTTCTTGAAGTTTTTCAAACTCAATAGGTTCAGGGAGAGATTGTTGAGTTGTTTTGCTACTTTCTCTTGTTATAGAGATTTCAGGGAGATATTTCTTCTTTGCTTCGTATGCCAACAAAATTTATCTCTCTGTAAGTGTAAGTCTTTGCCCTGATTTTTGTTTATCCTCTAATTCTTGTACAGTGACTTTCCCAGCTGGAGTTGTGTGTTCAATCCTCTCTAAAGGGTCTGCTCCTAGTGGTGGATTAGTTCGTGGATGGGGGGTTTTTATGAATCTACCTTTATCTTCTCTAGGTCTAGACATAAGTAAGCATGACTTCCAAAATGATGAATTAAAATTAAATCTATGTTTTTGTTTGTTTGTTTGTTTGTTTTTTTTTTTTTTTAGAAATCCTCTAGTTGCGCCTCCCCGTCAACGGCGCCAAAATGTATAGACCAATCTAGAGTTCTAGATTAGACTCAATTTACTGTCAACCAAGGTAGGTAATCTTAGAGGCACTTGTCTAATATTTATAGACCTAAAAGGATCTATTCTATCTGTCTTGGATAAATGTTTATTGTGACAGGCTCCAGCACTCTTTTACAAGAGATTGAAATGTGGTTCCTTTCACACTTTAAACACTTATATCTCCTAATCTAATCTACTGTTCTAAAACAGGGTGCTACTAGTCTGACTTTTCAATCCTCTTACAAGGCTATAGTTCACAAAAACTCTTTCAAAGTAACACACTGAGCATACTAAAAATCAAATTCATAAAAACAGAGATCATAGAAATGATTTGAGATTCAATACTCAATTAAACCTCTTACAAGGACTTGTTCATTAATTTTGCAATCGAATTCTCAAATTACTACTATGAATCATAAAATAACAATATTGAACTTCTAAATAAAATTGATGAACTCAAAAGCATGAAAATGAATTAATATGCTAATCAGATCTGAATACTAAATCTTATATAAATGGAAAGAAAGTGTACCAACTTCGCATGGGGGCCCTTCCACGCTTTGAAGGCACACTTGTAAGACTTCAAATGATAAGAACACTAACTCAAAAACACCATAAATGATGAAATTCTGTCTCTGATTAAGTTCTGGAAATGAGTTACACTAAAAACAGAGTTATGAAAACATGCTTACAGTCTCAAGTCTACTCTTCATTCCATGTTATCCTAGCATCCTTAGTCTATTACATGCTTTCATCCTCCTATTTATTAAAATTACAGCCAAAGAGGCTATTTTTGTTCCCCCTAATCCTAACTGATCCCAAAACAAATCGAATCAGTTTAGAGTTCCTAATCTTAAGCAAAATATCAAGTACATTCATTATGACTTCAGATTTTTCTGCTGGATAGGCTGGGTTTGACCAGCGTTGACTAGATATTCAGGAGCTTCAAATTCGATCTTGGATAGATTTTCCACCATGTATGTACATCCTAGATCACGTCCTTGTCTTCTATTTCGATTTTCCTGCTATGCCACATGTCAGAACATAAACCAATTACAGGAAGTTATCACATCCTGTAATTTTCTTGAAAATTTCAATTTTTAACATAAAAATTCCATAAATTAAATTTAATGTGAAATAACAATTATAATGCTACATTAATCAATTTCAATAGACTATAAGGGATTTATGGAAGAAAATGGTGGATAAATGATGAAATTTTAGGAGAAAAAGATAGCAATAAAATAGTACCAACACCCTTCAAGAGCATATTGACATTATAAGGATTCCAAAGTCCCTTTCAACCATGAGAATCATTCACAAACCTTCATATTTCAAAACACATGAATACATATCCTCATTGACAGTGTTGATAAAGCCATGCCATGCAACCACATTGTTCATTATTCACATTGCACTAACATGCAAAATATACAAGTAAGCAACATCTTATTAGTTGATGACTGACAACTGAGGGAGGGACTTTAACCCTCCACCCAACCATAGGTTGATTGCATTGCAATATTTATTGTAGCTGACCACCCCGAGCTAGATTCAAAGTCTGAGGAGTAAGTGCTCAAGGGAATATAAACCGATGCCAATCAATCTGATCTCTCAAGAGTCCATAGACCACCTTATCTCCACCCACTTAGTTTAGGATTATATCCTCGAGTGTCTCCACCTATTCACCCAAGAATCCAGAGCACAATGATGTCCATCTGCTAATCCTACAAATATTAGAAACACCTAGAGTATTCCCTCTGCCTACTAAGAATCTAGAGTACATTGTGTTCCACCCACTCCACCTCACAGGACTCCAGAATGCACAATGTCTCCACCTACTTCTTCTCTTATCTTCTTTGTTATGTATGTATGTAAAACACACAATAGTTTCAACCCACTAAAATTGTAGGTATCAAGACTACGACGTGCCTCCACCTACATGCTCTTGCTCTTGCATCAATGTTGCTCATAATGTTTCCTTCCATGAGTTCACCTCACAAATCTCGTATGCCTACCCTAGCATACTCCCTGTGTGTTAACTCGGTCCAATATACACTCTCACTAACTAAGACCAACCCATCAGGAATCCAACCCCGCGACGACATACCACTCGTCATTCCTTTCTAATGCCCAAAATCTTAGATCTATCCAGACTCACCTAAGTCTGACCCGATTACAAGGCAATTTCAACCTTAACAACTAGAACGACTTTCTAGGTTTCCTTCAAACATTCAAGAGTTTGACCAAGCTTCCCATGAGAATTTGGTTTTGCTCAAAACACAAACACAAACACTAGAATATATCTTAAAGTCGAGTACGAGAACTCAAGTGTTGACCATTAATATAATGCACTCACAAAGGCACAAGTCCAACTATGAGTAGACCATGAGAATCATTCATAAACCATCGTATTGCAAAACACATGATTACATATCCTCATTAACAGTGTTAATAAAATCCATTGCCATGCAACCACATTGTTCATTATTCACATTGCACTAACATACTAAATATACAAGTAAGCAACTTATCTTATTAATTGATGACTCGCAACTAAGGGAGGGACTTCTACTCTCCACCCAACCATAAGTCGATTGCATTGCAATATTTCTTGTAGCTGACCACCCCCAAGCCAAACTAAAATCTTGAGGTGCAAGTGCTCAAGGGAATTTAAACCGATGCCATTCAATCTGATCTCTCAAGAGTCCATAAACAACCCTATCTCCACCCACTTAGTTTAGGATTATATCCTCAAGTGTGTCCACCTATTCACCCAAGAATCCATAGCACACTGAAGTCCATATGTTAATCCTGTAGATATTAGAAACACCTAGAGTCTTCCCTTTGCCTACAAGGAATCCAGAGTACATTGTGTTCCAACTGTTCCACCTTGCAGGACTCCATAATGCACAATGTCTCTACCTACTTCTCTTATATTATTTTTTATATAGGGATGTAAACCACACAATAGTTCTAACCCACAAAACTAGTAGGTATTGAAGCTGTGATGTGCCTCCATCCGTGTGCACATTTTCTTCTTTTCATGTCGTCTCTTTTCTCCACTAATCCCCTTGCGGCTTCTTGCGTGTTGACCACATACCGCAACCTACGAGGAAAAATAGAGGGGGTATGGGCTTGCCCTCCATTCAGGAAGCCATACTCCACCTCCCTGCCTGGCATGCAGGCCATTAAAACCCAGTTAGAAGGCTAGTGGAAGTTAAATGAATAGCCTTGACTTAACCAATTCACAAGAAACTCCTCCTCAAACCTCTGAATCCACGTCCACTCCTCTCAAACCAGTCATTGTGTTTACATTTCCACAATAATTACATGAATTACAATTCAAAATGATAATTACAAGAGGGGTAGCCAAAAGGGTTGTCACACTTAGTATTTTGACTTGATGCTCCATGAGTGAGTTTGGGTTTTTATATTTCCATGCCTTGACAATGCTTGGGAGGCCGAGAGCATCCAATTCCATTTCTTTGGTGCCCTCATTATTGTGCGAAAACTTAGATTCTTTCTCTGGGGGTTCCTAAGGATCCAAATTCAGGGGTTGTCAAGAGGTAACATGAGGAACCTCAGAGGATTCTTTGGGGTTGTTGGTATTATGCATGTTTATCTCTGCGAGGGTGGGGTTTGGAGGAGGGATTAGGGATTTGAGATTTGCAAGTGGTTCAAAGTTGTTGTTGGTAATAGGGGTTTTGCTAGAGTGTATCTACGAGAGTGGAGGCCTGGGTCTGCAACAATGATTAATTGGTCTACATAAACCATCCTGATGCAACTTGCCTTTGATTTGGAGTGGTCTTAGGAACCAACATGGGGCAATCCCTATAGAGATGCCACTATTCGTGGCATCTATGGCAACTTAACAGAACGTGTTCATAGTCCAAGGTTTGCTTCCATAGTTTGTCTTCGTAGTATATATCAATCAACTTGGGAAGGGGCTTTGAGATGTTCATATATACACATATGTGAGCACAAGCTATGTATCTTGCTCGTTTAGTGGCTTACGAGACTTTGACAAAATGATCCAAAGCATTTCCGATGCCTGCAAATATTTCTTCATCCCAAAATTCTCTTGGCAAGGAGTACATGTAGATTCAAATTGGGGTTCCCGAAAAATCCTCTTTGTCTGGAACAAATATCTTTGTCTAAAACCTAATATATAACTATTGTAGAAAATCCATGTAGATTCAAACTGCTAATTATAATATGCTAAAACAATAGACTTGAATCTACTCTAGCAATTGCGGAAACCAATTACGATCGTGAAATCACAAAGCATACAAGAGAAAGAATTTCAATCACACATTACACAATGATTACCTGGGGAAAGCCTCAACTAAAAACCCCAATATTTGTATATTGCATTAGTCAGAAAATACGAGAAGATTACAATGCTCTTCTTAAGCCTGAGAAACCTCTGCACTATCTCTATCTGTCTCACTTCTTCCTAGACAAGCCTAGGCCAATACTTAACTAATTTTCTACATGTCTGGATACCTATTTCCTTGGGTAATTAGCCCCTATTAATTAGGGAAATTCCCAATTAGAATTGCGCAATACATCTATGGCCTTCCTCTGACTGCATGCACCACCTGTACAATTTGGATGATTATACAATTGATACTACACTGCCCTTGAACTCCAATCTCAATTGGGTCTTTCTCTGATTTGACATGAACGATTTATTATGGTTGATTTATCAATTATCTGATTGATCACTGCACGTGGTTCAAGTTCAAGTTCCACACTTTGACCTCTCATTAGTTCCTCCAAGAGTTGGAACTAGTTAAACCGACTTTATCTCAGTTAAACTGACTTTAACTCAGATAAACTGAGTTAATTAATTACAACTCAAAATAAACTCAACCAGGGCTCCTATTTTGTAGGAGCCACTCTACATGACTCAAGTTACACCCTCAACTCCAATTAACTGAACCTAATGGTGAAAAAACCTTTTGCCCCCAACCCCAATTTAATCTATCCCTTTAGTTTCCACTTGTGCCAAATCCAATAGGCGAGGGGTTTTTCCTAAGGCCAAATGCCCATGAATTTGCCGATTAAAGCATGATCTCTCATGTATTGAATGTACTCCCAATTAGATTGGAATGTACCTCAAACTTTAGATATGTGGCTGCTTCTGGAAGGTAGCTTCCTGGAGGTCTCTCCCTGGTTGAAGTCCTCCTCAAGGATCCTGGTTGCTAATTTGAGCCTGGATTTTTTGTAGCTTCATGAGGGCTGCTAATTTGAGCCTAGATTTTTTGTAGCTTCATGAGGGCGATGATTCTTTGATTAACGAGAGTAAAGGTCCCTTGTAGTAACTTTGCTATAAGAGGAAGCATAGCTCCTTCTTACAGTACCAACTATGGTAATTGGAATTGCACATACAACATGAACAACTAAGAAGTTGATGACAAGGTAGAATAGGGGTTTTTTCCAAAAACCATTAATTTTAATGAACATTAATTATCATCTTTCACATAATAATTTTTTTTAAAAACAAATTTAATTAATAAAAGAGTTAATACAAAATTTCATAATTATTTAGAATTTCAATTATCATTTTAATATAATTCTATAAAATATGACCTAATATTTTAAACTTTTGCTTTTATTTCGTTAATAGGGAAACCAAATATACATTATTTAGATAGATAGATTTTATAAAGGAATCACTGTTTAAAAAAAAATAAAAAAATTAGAATTCTTGTCGAGAATCATCGCTGCTCTCTGAATAACAGTTAAAAATATACCCCTCACGATCAACATTCTATACCGACCTAAGTCTATCTAAATCTGCATAACTATTTTCTACGCTTACCGTCGATTATGACATCGATCCATCCAAGCGGAGGGCTTTCGATCTTCTGATTTTGTTTTCCATGTGGAAGGCATTCGATCTTGTGATTTTGTCGCAGAGGGCATCCTTTGAGATGCCCAAAAGCAGAATGGGGAGGCCTGGGTGCTCGCGTCCATGAGACCATCGAGGGAGCTATGGCATCAATGGATATAGTACAAATTTCAGCATCTCCACTTCCAATCTCTCCACTGAGGTGAGTACCCACTTTTAAATAAGTTCCCACCTGGATGAATTCATATTTCATGAAAAAACATATATTGGCATATGACCACAGGATTGCTGAACGACGAAAACCTATACTGATTAATCAATCTACTGAAACTCTATAAATTACAGACTACTTTATATAATAACCATGTGGGAGGGGAAACGAAAGAAAGAAGAATCAGTGTTGTAGCAGAGAGGCTTGGCTGGATCACGAGCAAAAGGCTAGAAAGATGTGGAGGAGATGCACTCAACAGTTCCTACAGAACAAGAGGATTCCATTACCAACTTGCAGACTATTGCAGCTCATCTCCATTGGAAACCCTATTCGTTTGATGGAAGGGGATGGAAGGCTAGTGTATCCATGGTGGGATCTTGTTTGTCAAAGTTCGACCACAGCTGCGGCAGCAGCAGCTGATGGCAACGACGAAGAAGCTTATAATGTCAGTCTGAGAGACATTGCTTTATCATTCAAAGAGTGGTTTTCAGACAGAAGACTTCAACCTCGAGCGTGGAGAAATGAGCAGTTGAGGAGAGATGTAAACAGGATTTGTGAAGTACTGTCTCAAGACCATCAGGGTGTAAAAACATATGAGGCACTTACACAGCTTGATATAAATCTCACTGAAGAATGTGTTGTGAGGGTACTCAAGCTTCAGAATGATGTATTGCATGGGTTGAATTTTTTTGACTGGGCGGGGAGACAAATAGGTTATCAACACACCAGAGTTTCTTATTACACCTTACTCAAGATGCTCTCTCGCGCAAAATTGACAGGAGTCTTGTTGGACTGGCTAGAGTCATTTCAGAAGCAAAAAAACATATTGGGTCTTCGGTTTTATGATACCTTGATAATGGGCTATGCGCTTGCAGGAAAGGCTGATATGGCACTGCAGGTGTTTGCACGGATGAGATTCCAAGGAGTAGATTTAGATGGGTTTGCTTATAACATGTTGTTGAATAGATTGGTGGAGGAAGATTTCTTTGATGTGGTTGATACCATTTACAAGCAAATTTTGCGGGCGGGTTTTGAGGATTCTAACACTTATGGTATAATGATAAAAAATCTCTGCAAGCAGGGTAAGTTGGACGAGGCCAAACAACTATTTAATGAACTTAAAAGGAATGCTGGTTCAGTGAATGAAACTGCACTCGAAATAGTTGTCAGTGCACTTTGCAAGGAAAAAAAAATGAAAGAAGCCTGCACACTAATTGAGGAATTTAGGAAAGAGAGGAAGATTCCGATGTCTAAGGTTTATGATGCATGGATCAGTGCTCTGGTTGAAGACAAAAAAGTGGATGATGCTCTGGAGTTCTTCCAGAATAGAACTTCAGAAGGATATGTTCCTGGATCTCGATGCTACAATGCATTGGCGAGTGGCCTTCTGAGGAAAAACAAACTTGAGGAGCTCTTTGATTTGCTGATTGAGATGAGAGAGAAGCATATTTTTCCAGACCAGAGGACAATGAATGCAACAGTTCGCTTTTTCTGCAAGGGAGGGCTGGTTGAAGTTGCATTCGACTTATTTAATGAGAAATCAGAAATGGGGTTTTATCCGCATTATATGACCTACAATGAGCTTATCAATGCCCTTTGCATAGCTGAAAAAGCGGATGATGCGTACAGAGTCTTGGAAGATGGGTTAACAAGAGGTTTTTTCCCTGGTAAACTAACCTACTTCACTCTTGCAAATGCTTTGTGGAAGGCTCAGAGATTGGATAAAATGTGCCAACTGATTGATGCAAGCATTGACAGGCACCGTGCCCCTGGTGTTGCAATTTGCAGAAAATTCATTTCTGCTCTCTGCAAGGCTGGTAGGGTGGATGATGCATATTTGTTGCCAAGTAAGATAAGAAGAAACGACATGTCTGTTGATGAAAGAGTTTACCGTACTCTAATATATGAATTGTGCCATGCAAAAAGGGGAAAGCTGGCCTCGAAGTTATTGCTAGAAATGCGGAAATATGGCTACTCTCCGAGCTGCAATATTTTCAAAACTGTGATTAATGTTCTTTGTGAAACAGGTCATGCAGATCAGGTTCTTCCACTGCTGGATATGCATGTAATGAGTCTATCCCCTGATACCATTTTATATAATGCTTTTATCCAAGGCCTTTGCTATGCAGGTCGACCAGAAATAGCTACAAAAGTATATGAAAAGATGATTAGAAATAAGCGGGCACCAAATTCAATTTCCCATCTTAGCTTGTTAACTGGCTACCTGAGATGTAAAAGGGTGGTTGATGCGTTGAAATTCTTCGAAGCAATATTGGCAAGTCATCCTCCAAGCACTAGATTATACAATGTCTTTGTAAGGGGCCTTTGCTTTGCAGACAATGCAGAGCTAGCAC